>OY728130.1:1545502918-1546752918 GCA_963277665.1 Viscum album
CATTTTTTTTTGAAATAAAACATGGAAGGAAATGAAAAAACATATTTACAAGGGAATGATTGTGTGAAGAAAGACACAATAGAAGATTAAATTATGAAGATAATGAGAAGATTTAATATTTACCAAACAAAAAACTTCTCCCAATAAGAATATAATGCAAGTGTTCTTTTTTTTCTTTTCCTTTTTTTCTTTGTTTTTTCAAAAGTTGACCTTGAAACAGATCTCACCCTCATATCCCAACCCATGTTTGATCTCCTCATGACACTAATTATAATAGTTATAACAAGATTAAAGGTTGAGGAAGAGTTATTTTTGACCTACCCAAGACACAACCCATTTTTTCATTTTTTTTTTTGATTTTTTTTTTATTTTGATTTTTTTTTATTTTGAATTTTTTTTAACACTTTTAAATATAATTTGTATAATACATTACCAAATCCCACTGAATGAAAATCTCCCCCTCCCCACACTAGAATGGATGCTTTCCCTCAAACATATGATAACACACCAGAAAGTAAGGAAATGATACCCAAAAATGAAATCCATTCCCCCCCACACTTAAATTTCAAAAACTTATGCAATGAAAATCCATGTTGATATTGGGTGGGATAAGGTATTGGGCTTGTAATTTGGCTATAAAAGAAAAGGTTTTCATAGGCTTGAAGGGGCTTTCAAAAGGAGGATTAATGTAAGGGAAATGGGAGGCTATTTGGCTATTGTGATTCTCATGTGGTTCATAAAATGCCTCTATCATATTAATACACACTAAGGTAGGAAATTCAGCTCGAAGGTCCACAGACTCACAAATGGGGGTGAAAACACAGATTTTGAAAAGATGTCCATAGGTGGCCTTGGCATGAAAGCAAATGTTTGTTTTCACGGTTGGGGAAAATCATTTTCCAAATCAAAAATTGAGCATTCAAAATGTGTTGGTTTTGACACAAAATTATTTATCCAAAGTCATAATGAAAATAAAAAAATTTTGAGATGAAAAGATGTCTGTTAAATCCCCAAAATGGTTGGAAAAAATTTCAAAACACGATGGTGAGTAAGGATGACTCTTTTTTTTGTATTTTTTTAAGTGATTGTGTTTTTTTAGTTTTTTTTAGTATTTAAGGTTTTTTAAAATACACACCCACACAATAAAGAAAAAAAGGGTTTTATGAAGAAAGTGGTAAAAAATGAAAGAGAGATGAAGAAGAAGAAAGAGGTAGAGAGAGGAAGAGATAGAGTGATAGTTAAAGGGAAAGAGGTTCCCCCTGGTTTAGATTTGGTGGGTCGTCGTCTCCATTCAGTGGTGGGTTGACTGGAGAAGTTGGGTATCCAATGAAAGTAGATGATGATCCAAGATTGTGTGTCCTCTCATAGTGATGCTTTAACCGATGTCCATTAATCGTTAATGTCCTTTTGGAAGAGGGGTCTTGGACTTGCACTTCCCCAAATGGGTAAACATTAGTAATAACAAAAGGACCTTCCCAACGAGAATTAAGCTTACCTGGGTGAAGTCGGAATCAAGAATTGAAGAGAATTACCTTTTCACCTTCATGAAATACCTTTCTTAGTATGTGTCTTTCATGGAGTACCTTAGCCTTCTCTTGTACAGATTGGAATTCTCATAAGAATCAAGTCGAAGCTCCTCCAGTTCAGCCAATTGCAATAGTCTTTCTTCACCAGATTTTTCACAATCAAAATTTCAGGTTTTCACAGCCCAAAAATACTTAGGTTGGATTTAAACTGGTAAGTGACATGCTTTACCAAAAACTAGCCTAAAAGGAGACATCCCAATGGGTGTTTTATAGGCAGTTCGATAAGCCCAAAGGGCTTCACCAAGTATCTCAGGCTAGTCTTTTCTGGTGGGCTTAACAATTCTCTCAAGTACCCTTTTCACTTCTCTATTAGAGAGTTCAGCCATGCCATTTGTTTGTGGGTGATATGCAGTTGAAGTTTTATGTAAAACCCCATTCTTTTTCAGAAGAACTTCCATGGTTCTATTACAAAAATGGGTTCCTATGTCACTGATCAAGGCACGTGGTGTGCCAAATCTTTGGAAGATGTGGGTCTTTAGGAACTCACTAACAGTATGAGCATCATCCTTCCTAGTGGGTTTGGCCTCAACCCACCTTGAAACATAATCGACTGCAAGAATAATGTATGAGAATCCATTGGAAGGGGAAAATGGTCCCATGAAATTGATGCCCCAAACATCGAAGATTTCAAAAAAGATTAAGGGATTTTGGGGCATTTCATTTCTTTTGGAGATTGTGCCGAACTTTTGGAAAGTGGGACATGATTGACATAACTCATCTGAGTCCTTGAAGAGTGAAGGCCAAAATAATCCAGAGTCTAGGACCTTTTGGGAGGTCCTTTGTGGTCCAAAGTGGCCACCTTCAGGAAGTGAGTGACAGAATTCTAAGATGGAAGAATGCTCATTTTCTTCAACACATCTCCTAATTACCATGTCTTCCCCAGTTTTCCAAATTTTATTTTCTTCCCAAAAATAGTATTTTGAATCACTTTTCAACTTCATTTTTTTTTCTTTTGAAAAATTTTCAGGAAAAACACCAGAAACCAAATAATTTACAATTAGGGAATACCATGGTAACTTTGGAGTGAGAGACTAAAGGTTCTCAATGGGGAATTCAGGATCAATGATTTCTGAATGAGAATAATTAGAAATTTTACTCAAGTGATCAGCCACAGGGTTTTCTTTTCCAGGTCTATCTTTGATTTCAAGGTCAAACTCTTGGAGCATTGGGATCCATCTTATTAGCCTCGGTTTGGAATCAATTTTCTTGAGTAGGAACTTTATAGCAGAATGGTCTATGAAGATGATGATTTTGGCACCCAAGAGATAGGACCGGAATTTATCTAAGGCAAAAACCACTGCTAGAAGTTTCTTTTCAGTGACAGTGAAGTGAGATTGAGTTTCATCCAATGTTATTTAGGCATAATAGATGACATGATGAATTCTTTATCTTCTTTGACCAAGAAAAGCCCCAACAGCTCTATCAGAAGCATCACACATCAACTCAAAGGGTAATGACCAATATGGGGGTTGGATTATTGGGGCAGATGTTAGAGCAGTTTTGAGTTCAACAAAGGCTCTCTTGCAAACCTCATCGAAATGGAAAGAGACGTCATTTTGGAGAAAACGAGTGAGTGGGAGAGAAATTTTACTAAAGTTATGGATGAATCGCTGATAGAAACCAGCGTGACTGAGGAATGATCGGAAGTCTCGAACAGAAGTGGGTTGGGGAAGTGATTGGATCACTTGAATTTTGGCAGGATCAACTTCAATACCATCTTTTGAAACTATGTACCCTATAACAATCCCATTTGCAACTATGAAGTGACATTTTTCAAAATTTAACACAAGGTTACACTTGACACACTTTTGAAGGACTAGAGAGAGTGAATGCAAGCATGAATCAAATGACTCGCCATAAATGGTAAAGTCATCCATGAAGACTTCCATGCAGTGTTCTATGAATTCTGAAAAGATACTCATCATACACCTCTGGAATGTTGCAGGAGCATTACAAAGGACAAAAGGCATTCTTCTATATGCATATGTTCCAAAGGGGCATGTGAAAGTAGTCTTTTCTTGGTCCTGAGGTGCGATTGGGATTTGGAAGTAGTCGGTGTATCCATCAAGAAAGCAATAGTGTGACTTTCCAGCCAATCTTTCTAGCATTTGATCAAGGAATGGAAGAGGGTAGTGATCTTTTCGGGTTTCAACATTCAATTTCCTATAGTCGATGCACACATTCCATTTGTTCTTCACTCGATTTGTGACTGCCTCTCCATGTTCATTTGTGACAACAGTTATCCCACCCTTCTTAGGTACAACTTGAATTGGACTAACCCATTCACTATCAGAAATTGGGTAGATAATACCAGCTTGAAGAAGCATGGTGATATCTTCCCTAACTACCTCAAGGATGAGTGGATTGAGTCTTCTTTGGGGTTGTCTAACTGGTTTGGTTGTCTCCTCCAGATGGATGTGATGCATGCAAAGGGCAGGGTTGATTCCTGGTATGTCATCTAGGGTCTAACCTAAGGGTTTTTTGTTTTCCTTTAACACTTGAACAAGTTTGGACTCCTCGGTTTCAGTAAGTGTGGCAGAGATAATGACAGGATATGAGTGATCATGGAAGAGGAATGCATATTTCAGGTGTGTGGGAAGAGGTTTCAAATCAGTCTCATCTTTCACTTTTGGGATAGACAACTTAGGAATAGAAGAAGGGACTTCAGTTGCTTCAGATTCATTTTCCTTAATACTGTCCAAGGTGGAGCAGTAGAGATCAGAATTGATGTGGAATTCAAGATAGTTTTCAAGTTCCTCTAGATTGATGGATTCTATGAATGAAAGGTCCACATCAACTTCACCATTTAGGACTTGGTTAATCCTAGTGCTGATTTCACAACATCATATCTCTTCAGAACAGGATGAACATGATGGAATGGGGTTCAATTGACTCTTAGAAGTGTCCTCAGAAGCATGGATTGAGAATGCAGAGTGATCCTCAGATGGGTATCGCATGGCTTGGAAAATGTTGAATTTGACCAGTTGGTCACCGAATTCCATGGATAAGATGCCAAAATGGACATCAATATTGGTTATCACAGTCATGAGGAATGGTCTTCCAAGAATTAGTGGAGATCGAGAAGAGTTTGTCTCACCTTCCATGTCAAGGACATAGAAATCAGCAGGGAAGATAAGATCATTGACTCGGACAAGGATATCCTCAATTATTCCCTCAGGACTGGTTATGCTTCGATTGGATAATTGAATGAAAACACCTGTTGGGTTCAAGGGACCTAGACCAAGGTTGGAGAATATGGATTTGGGCATGACATTAATTGAGGCTCCTAGGTCTATGAGTGCATCGTCAAAGTTGGAACTTCCAATTTGGCATGGAACCATAAAGGTGCCTGGATCTTTGCACTTAATGGGTATGGACTTCTGGGTGGAAACATTTTCGAAGGTCCTAAGTTTCCTCTTGTGTGTACACAACTCCTTGAGAAACTTGGCATACTTAGGAATTTGTTTGATGGCATCTAAGAGAGGAATGTTGACTTCAACATGTCTAAACATGTCAAGCATTTCAATATCAAGTTCAAAGGACTTCCTTGGTTTAGAGACAACTTGAGGAAAAGGAATTGGGTTCCTAAGTGGAATGGAAGGAGGTGATGGAATGGATTCAGATTCCTTTTCAATTTTCTTTTTCTTTTCGTTTTCTAGGTCAACATTCAAAGGAGGGTTTGAGGATTTATCTTGAGGCATATCAAGTTGATTTCCTGATCTAAGTGCAATTGCACTTACATTACCCTTGGGATTGGGTAATGGTTGAGCTAGGAGTTGGGAAGAATTTGATTGTTGTTGCTGGCTCAGGTGGGATGCAAGTTGACCTATTTGAGTTTCAATGTTTTTAAGGCTAGAACGGGTGAAGGAGGAAAGATCTTCCACTGCACTTTCCCATAGTTTCTTGGAAGAAGAGTCTTGTCCCTGGTTGGGATTTCCTTGATTTTGGTTCTTGGGAAATCGATTTTATTGGTTTTGGAATTGGGAAGGCTCACTAGGATAATGGAATCTAGGAGGAGGATTGTTCCTTTGAGGTTGAGGGACAAAAGGATAAGGTTGATGGAAGTTACCACCACCTTGACCATATTGGAATTGGTTTGGGTTTTGAGGAGGTAATTGAGGGGGGTGAGACATGGGGTTACCATACCTCAAACCTTGGTTAAAGTTACAGGAGAAGGGCTCAGAGTGAGGTTGGTTGAAGTTTCTAACAAACTGACCTGATAGTTGAGGATTGGTGTTCTGCTGAGCATATGTTGCATTGAGCTCCATTGGTGCAGATGAATCGGATTGATCCTCTTGAAGTTGTAGAAATGTGTTAGTTGGATGAGATGGAGAGTTTCAGATTCCACAGTTTTTTATAGGTCCAGGAAACATTGATTGTGGAGAAGACGAGGTTGGAGATTTTGTAGCCACAGCTAGTTGTCGCACAAGACCTGTAAGTTCACTCATCCACTCGGTCATCTTGTTCGGCTCAATTGATTGATTATCTTGGGCTTGTTTGAATTGAGCATGTTCTAGAGTATGGAATTGTTGTGTGTTTGCAGCCATGTTACTTATGAGATCTCTTGCAGCTGCAGAAATTTTATCAACAAGAGCACCGCCACTTGCGACATCTATGAGAGTTCTCTCCATAGCCAATAACCCCTCATAGAAGTATTGGATCAAGAGTTGGTCAGGGATTTGGGGATGTGGGCAGGTTTCCATAAGCTTTTTTAACCTCTCCCAGTACTCATGGAGTGATTCACTTGGTAATTTACTGATACCACTTATTTCTTTTCGGATAGAAGCAGTACGAGAAGCAGGAAAGAATTTCTCTAAGAAGAGTCGCTTCATGTCATTCCATGTAGTTATGGAACCAGGAGGAAGGTATTAGAGCCATGACTTAGCAGTGTTAGCTAGGGAGAAAGGGAAGGCTCGGAGTTTGATTTGTTCTTCAGAAACCCCTTGAGTCTTCATGTTAGAGCACACTACTTGGAACTCTTTAAGGTGGAGATGTGGATCCTCACCGGCTAGCACGTGGAAATGAGGGAGAAGATGAATCAAACCCGATTTGAGTTCGAAGTCAGCCTCTATGTTTGGATATTGAATACCAAGAGGTTGGTAATTCATATCTGGGGCATCAAGTTCTTTAAGGGTTTGTTCCTTAGGATTGGCCATTTCAAATTCAACAGGTTGGACAAGGACTGGTTCTTGAATTATTTGATTATCTCGTATGTTCCTCCTAAGTTGGCGAAGTGTTCACTCAATTTCAGGGTCAAAAAAATCCGAGGGATTGTTTGAAAGGATATGGGGCATTCAGAGAGATTTTGGAAGAAAGAGGAAGACGGGGTTTTTTTGTATTTTTTTCAGTTTATGATTTTTATGAGAAGACAGGTTTTTCTTTTTGATTTTTTTCAATTTTTTTTTTTAATTTTTTTTTTGTTGGTTTTTTTGACAATAATCAGAAACTAATGACTACTTAAAGAATCATCCCTGGAAATGGTGTCATTTGAAATGCACGGCCTATTGTCGCCTATCGACTGGTCAAAGTTCCGGTGCTCTGCTAATGTGTATACCAGCACTCAGGTCGAATCCTCGGTGATGATACTTTGAAATAGTCATTTGTTTTTTGTTGATTATATTCTGATTGGGGGGTTTTTTTGTAGAGCTTATGAAATAATTTATGTATGATGTTTGATTTAAAAAATTGATAAATATTAGGGTGAGTTTATCATTAGGTAGTTAAGCTTGTGATATCCTTGAGCTTTGCTTTATATTGCATTAAATTAACACCCATGTCACAAGATGATTTTGATCGGAATTCCCAAGTTTTAAAGCTTTAATCCAAGCTGTAACTTAACTTAGGTTTCTAATCATTACCATTACTTTTTTATCGTAGTTTATTTTTGGTTCCAATAATGCATGGAATCCACATATTAAACAAAACATGTCATTAATCCATGACATATAAAGTTCAACATACACAATATTAATTTAAAGAACATTTGTCGAACAAAAGCTATCAATCACTTAACATACCTAAATTATAACTCACCCCAATTAAAGATTTACCCAGCCATTAAAATGATTACTAATCTGGTTATAATGATTATGGTGATTAATTATAAAGAGAAGAAAAAGAAAGGGACAAGATAAGAGTAGTGCGCCGAACACACACACAAACGATGAAGAAAATTAAAAATGGATTTTTGATTGAATGAGGAAGCATAAGAAGGGAAGGGGATTAAACTGAATTTAAACTATTTTAAGAACATAAATATTAAACTATAGAAGGTGGATGAGAATAAGAGATATTGAATAAATAACTTGCATTAAAACAGAATTACAAAGAAAGAGAATTACAAGATTACAAAAATGAAGAACACAAAAGTAAGTGAAAATAAAGAGAGGAGGAAAGGTCTCTCAAGTGAAAACTTGAGTATGGAAGGTCCTCCCAATCCTTTGGAAAGGCTTTTTTCGTGCCAATATAATCTTCTCTCTTCTTAAATGTCATCCCCTCTCAAGAAGAGAAGGGGAGAGTATTTATAGCCCAAGGAGTGGACTGTTTGCATTCCAGAAATACCCCTCCACTTGGATCGCAGATATGTAAATCAAGAAAGCCGAATATAGAGAAATATCCTTCTTAAAATTTGTAGATAATAAATTTTTACGAATACTGTAAAAATTTGGAGGCATTGGGACAAGTGGAGCCAAAGTTATGGCGGTTTTATTAAACAAAGGTAAACTGTCCATTTCTATCCATGATTTTTCGATGGCCAAAATGTGAAAGGGTTTTTGAATATGAATATGCCTTCAATTACGAATTGTTTCTTCAAAAACGTCGTCCGACTATATCTCCTCTTTCACACTGCAAAATATCAGCTCGATTTGATGCTTATATCATGAGACATGTCATGAATACTATACTGATTTTATTTCTCGTCCAGAATGGTCGGCTGGACTTCAAAGCTTCATTTGGGCCCCTTGTACTTAGATTTGGGTCTTGAAATTTTTATCCAAGATTACATGTAGTGTCCCCCGAATTATGGTCTAGAGGTAATGTTTTTTGACTTTTGGATTGAGCCCAGTAAATCAATATTTAAGGCTGGTCCAGTTTGTTCACAGATTCTTTGGTCTTGTTTGTGAGGACCATATGACCCTTCAAATGGCATATTTGGCTCATGGTACCTTCTAATGAAATGTTTTATATTGAAATTATAATCCTAAAAAACAAGAACCATACAATTGGGATCATTATAGTGACAGTTATTATTAAAACATTAAACTGACTTAATTGGACTACTTCTAAAAATGCTCAAAAATTATACTTAATATTAAAACATTAATATTTCACACAAATTATGCACATTTCATATAAAATCAGTAAAGGGGAAATATAATAAGTCATGAAAATATTAATAACATCAATCCCCTTGAGACATCCCTCCCTTCATTTATCATCCGTCCCACGAGCACCGACCCTGCCATGCTTCGTGATCCCCATCATTTGGGTTTCCATCACCTTATATACCCAAGAGGACCCCCGAATGGCAAGGATGCTCTTCCCAAGGGATATCCTACCATTACGGGCCAACTTCCTCGATGATTTTGAGAGAAAAAATTAATACAAGTCCCATGTTGTGAATTTTTTCAACGGTCGACACTCAATTACTTTCCCCCAAACTCTGGTCACACAAGGGCAGATACTGTGTTGCGAACCTGGTCAACAGTTGTCCTCTATCATCATTTTCACTTTGTGGTCTTCCATAGGCATGATGATTTGCCCTCTTCACTCAGTTGTCCCATGAATATGAAATTAATCTTGGAGTTTACAGTCCAATCTCTATGACCTTAAACTAAGATCACCATCGTTCTCACAACAAGACATTAAACTGCAAGCTAGCTGTGACATTCTGTCCATGTCCGAACCATAGGCCCCTGGCCCAAGTCCTCACTTACGATTGTACGGTGTGGTATGCGATTATTTCATCATTCAAATCGGGATACTATATGTGCCATACACGTCCCTAGTTAGGGTATCTTACCCTTATTACATCCTTTTAGCAAGACATTAAACTGCACAACATCTTTTAGAACTACGTGTGGCTTGATTCCCATCCTTATGGGATAGGTAGGACCACCTGAATGTCTACTCTTCAGGTCTATCCCCATCTCTTAGTAACCTCCCTATCATATTGTCCCCTTGGCCTACATTCTTCCAGGATATGGGTATATGGTGTGGTATGGGCTTATGTCCCCATTCACATCAGGTTAATAACAACCACGCCGCACACCTCTCTCTCCTGAGTGTCCTTCTATCCCTTTCCCTATTCTCATCATTTTGAGTCAGCTACTCTTAATTTGGGTCCCTCAACCCTCTTTGGTGATTCTCTAGTGTGCCCAGGAGTACTCTTGTTCAGATCCTGGAGTGTCGAACTCTACCTAGACATGCTTTCACCCATTTTCAGGCTTTGTATTCCCCTTCATTTGGGCTTCCATTATCTTTCACATCCAAAGGGACCCCCAAATGGCATGGATGCTTGGCCTAAGGGATCTCTTACCATTACGGGCCAACTTCCTCATGGGTTTCAGACAAAAAATCGATACAATTCCCACGTTGAAAATATGGTCAACGGTCAATGCTCATTTTTTGTTCCCATTTCAGGTCACACGTTACGAATACTGTGTTGCGAACATGGTCAACAGTTATCATCTATCATCATGCCAACCCATTGAATCCTTAAATGTTGTTTACATGATTCACATAATTTTTCACCCCATCATGTCTATGTGGAATTTCAACACTCCTGGTACTATCCCTCAGTTCCCATTTGCATGTTAGGAGGATAAAGCCGTGGTAAGGCGTCATTCGGAGCTCCGCACCGACTTCCCCTTTATGTGCATCCCATGGGTTGCAAAGACTCCTTTTGCCCTTGTTTTCCACACTGGGTTTGACTCATGTGAGCTTATGGATTGGATCGAGGTCTGCACCTACTTGGAAGAGTTTCACTTTTCCATGGTCCGAGCTATAATACCTTAAACTAATATCACTTTATATGTCCCTTCTTTAGAACTACGTATGACTTAATTCTCCTCCTTATGGGATATGTAGGAACGCCCAGACCATCTCATCTTTGGGTCCAGCTCTATTTCCACTAATTTATCTCTTCTATTCTTCCTTTTAGGACCCAACTCTTATAGGATTGTGTGGTGTGGCGTGTGTGGGTTTATGCCTTCATTCATGTCAGGTTTACAATTGCCTCACCACGTACTCCCCTTCAAGGAGCTAGTTCCTCCTACCTTATATCCCACATGACATTAAATTGTATGATGACTCACATGACATTAAACTGTATGATGTCATGCATGACATTAAAATATATGTTTCCCTACTTGACATTAAACTACAACTTCTAGAACTATGTATGACTTGATTCTCATCCTTATGGGATATATAGGAACGCTCAGACATCTTGTGTTTGGGTCCATCTCAACTGAGAGTTAGTCTCTCCAACCCTATATTCTCTAACCTTTTATAGACCCTCGACCCATGGTTTCGTTCCTGGAATCGAGCATGGTGTGATATGGGCCTCATCCTCATTCAAATAGAGTGTGCTTTATCATGCTGTGCACATTCCCTCTTGAACCTCATCTTTTCAGTATATGTCTGATCCATATGAATCTAAACTGTGATGCCTAGTCCCACATGACTTTAAACTATTATATCTATACTGGATGATGTTAAAGTGCATAGTTGGTCCCATCACATGACCCTAAACTGTGACATTACCATCCTACCCACACGACGAAAAACGGAACTGCATTGTGGAATCCTCACTTGAGGGGACATCATGTTTGGTATCGGTTGCACACCATGCCATTTTTCAATGCTTTCATATGGATTGATTCTTGTGGCGATTCATAGACTTTCTATCCTAGGTCCATCGCTTCACAAAAAAACACACATTCCTCCTAAAGGATAAACAAGATCTATCAAATTCCTCTTCTTTAGGTGTAAGGGCCAGACCTACATGACCTTATCATTCCTGGCACTGGTACCTTACCGTGCCATCCTAATAACTACGTATGGATTTATTCTAATTATTATGGGATATGTAGGAACACCTTCACACTCTGCTTCAGGCCCAACCTAACTTTCATTTTTGGTCCCTCGACCTAAAACCTTCCCAAGAAACACATGGTGATCCGGACTCCAGGTCCTCATTCATGTTGAGTTTTATAATTACCTCACCATGTGTTTCCCACATTCCCAACCATCTCTAGTCCAAGCTCTATGACCCTAAACTAAGATCACTCTATGTCCTTGATGCAATATGTCAAACTTCATGACACCTTCTAGAACTATGTATGGCTTTATTTCCATCCTTATGGGATACATAGGAATGACTAGATATCTTGTCTTTGGGTCTATCACTAGGAATCTAAAATCTTGTCCCCTATATTTTCTCCCATAGGCCCGAACCCTATTGGGAACATGTGGTGTGGAGAGTACCACATGGGTTCTCATTCATGTGGAATTTTTCAATATCCGCACCATGTGCCTCCCATGTCTTTTTCCAACCTGGTCTGAGTTCTTTAACCCTAAACTAAGATCTCCTTGTGGGAACTGCGTATCACATTTGGATACTTCATCACCTTGTGTACAGTCCATTAAATCAGGTCCCCCTTAATATACTATCCTACGACCATTAAGTTAGAATCATGCAAGCTCAGGACCCTTGTCCTTGGAGGGGTACTTGACTCCCTCTATTTGATACATCTTATAGTCGTACTCATATTCGTTTTTACAAAGAGCCCGAAGTGTGGAATTTTAACGGGGGCATTCCCCTCGTTCCATGTCCAAGCATCGTGAGCCCGTTATTTGGATCCTCATCCTCTTACACATCTGAAGGGACCCACCTTTACAGCCTAGTCTCATGCCACATTGGCTTACCTACCGTCTTGGGCCAACTTCCCTGAAGACCCTGGACGACATTTGCGACAGGTCCCATGTTTTGAACATGGTCAGCGGTCGACCCTCATCTGTCTGTCCCCATATCAGGATAATGCAATATGGATATTGTGTTTTTAACACAGTCAATAGCTATCCCCTATCATCATGCCACCATCATTGTGGTCCAGATCTCGAGCATTATGATTCACATATTTCCACTTCCTTATGTTTAAGTGGAATTCCAACATACTCGGCTTTACTCCTTCGCACATCTAGGTGCGTTATATAGGCATGTCAGCATCATTGGGACATCATTCACCTAGCGTCCCATATCCCCTAACATATTCCTTCATGTGTCAGGAAAGTCCCATCACTACTCCTTGGTTCCCACATCGATCATGACTCATGTGGGCTTAGTAGTTTTGGTAGGACGTGTACTAGTGCAACCATGCCACACATGTCTTTAATTGTCCCACATGATGTTAAATTGTGCTCTCATAACTACATGCGACTTGATTCCCATCCTCATGGGGTACGCAGGAATGCCCAACCACTTTGATTCGGGCCCATCCTAACTTTCACTTTCGGTCCCTTGACCTAAGGAACTTTATTCGGGGATACGTGATGTGATATGGATTCCTATTATCCCCATTAAAGTCGGGTTTATAGCTACCGCACCACATACTCCCTTACTGGGATCTTCCCTTTCACTCTCTGTCCTATCGTATGATGTTAAACTGCATGATTACATATGACCTCAATGCATGACACTAAACTGTGATTCTACCCTAAAAAAGTTTAAGAGGCCCCATGTTAGTCATGGAATGCACCAGATCCTTTTCTAGAGGGGATTTCCCCTATCAATGTTGGCCTCCATCCACACAGTGTTTAAGAACTACATTTGGCTTGATTCTCATCCTCCATTCGGGACTCTCCCTTTATTCTCGAAAATCCAAATTGGTTTTTCAATCCTCAGATTCCCGGAGCTTGGTTTTCACTCTTATGTTTGGGTGGAATGATAAGGTGGTCATCCCTTGTTTCTCGCATCAGGCCCCCACATGATCTCAAGGAATGATCGCCAGATGTTCCATGAATATAACAAAAATGAAATAGACCAAATACAAATAACAGAACTATTGCATGAATCTAGCATAAATAGTCAAAGTATGAAAGTGTGTTCAAAAGTTACATGCATCATAATACCTGAGTATTGAACCCTCCCATGGATGGGTTGACCCAATAAAAAGAGCATTGCAGCTCCACCACCCTCTGGCTTGTGGCATCCAAGACTCATTGTCGCTTGTTCAATTCCCCCTCCTCTTCATCAGTGATGGGGCAGATTTCGTCAGCTACAATCCAGGACTGCTCCTCGTTGGTTCGGATAACGGTCATCTCCTCAGAGGCTTGCCTCATGCGCTCTTCGGACTCCGCCATCTAGGCCTTCATCCGTAATATAATCTCCGACTGTGCTCTGAGGGAAGAAAAATGTTCATCTGCCTAGATGTGCAGCCGTTGAATCTTGTTTTCAGCCTCCTAGAGCCTCTTGATGTTCACTTATTTTCTCCGCTTCTAACCCATGCTAAGGCAACAGTCATACTCCCGAATAATCTCTACCATGAGATCTCAGACGAGCATGTGGGGATGTTGGGCATTCACCCTCCCAGCACACAGTTCACGCAGTCTCAAAACAATTCTCTCCATCTGGTCTATACATTGTGCTTGAGGGGTGTCATCGATGAAGCACTTGAACATATTCCATGACTGATGATGGACTATCTTTTTATCCTCTTCATCAGAGGTCATTTCATCCTAGTCTGCAGGGTTGGCAGGCTCATATGCAGGGAACGCCCCCAAGAACTCATCAGAAGGGTCCACATCTAGTGTTTGATCAGGTATGGCTGGACCCGCACTATCCGATCAACCTTTATCATTGGATCCCACCTCAATAATCTCAGGATCATCAATGCCAATGGTCCCACCAGTGATCAGGAGAACCATCGCTTGGTCAGTCTGGATATCCGTCTCCACGACCACCGACATTCCCCTGGGAAAGGTGCCGCTAGAAGTACCAACCAATACTACCAAGGCAGCCCATGCCATTTGAAGAATTGTGCATACCAAGAAGTTCAAGGATATCAGTTAACCTGATCAATGAGTGGAAATCATGAATTTTATAGAGGATTTTTATAGATATTGAATTCACGGTCTCATTCTTAGGTTGTTTCCATCAGGACCCCGAGGTGTGGCCCTCCATATATTATCAGAAGGTCTGAAAAATCTAAAGGAGCCACCTCGGGTGACCTAGAACCACTGGACGCACTGATCTCCATAGTAGTGGGAGCATATTCTGAATGCCCTGCATCTACATCTACTGTAGGGTGAGAATGGGTTCTGTGTATGAGGTCCTCCTGCATAGTTCAAATATTTGCAAGGAGTTCAAAATGACCTAGAAGTAGACCCTGAGGAAGGGGATTGGGATGTTACCTAAAGTGCCTCTATAAATTCTTCAAGATATGAGCCTTGATCACTGACATCGCCCTCCTCCAGAGGGCCTCCTCTACTGGTATCCTCCCCCCAGGAGGACTCGTTTGATTCTGCCAGCAAAGGGAAGCGCTCCCCCAATTCTGCAGCTGACAATTGTGGAGGGGATGTTCAATCCAACAACACTTTCACCTAGTCTATCATTAGATGTGGAACACCCCAGGAGTGCATGAAGTCCTCCATCTCATCCAGGTATTTCTCCCCCTCCACCAGGGATACCGCAAAGCTGTCCCTGACAGGTCTGATCCCCGGAAAATCCATCCTGAGATAGTTCAGGTGTTACCAAATCTTGGATGGACAGAGAAATTTCATGTTCACATCCCAGATATCCTAATCTTATGGGAATATAGTGTTATTTTTCATGTCTATATGGTGTAGCCACTTCCCTGGAGCCCGAGTGGATATCATGCAGAATCCCCTTGGTGGCCTCCCCTCCGGATAACTCTACTCTTCTGGGACCGGCAGGTCCGCTGCCGTTGTTGGATATGTTATTGCTACCTCCCCATCAACTGGTACAGGCCTCACCGCCACGCCAGCCCTGCCACCACGGGATGTCCTTGTCACCTTCTGACCCGAGCCTCGAGATTGGGGAGGCAAACCATCACCAGCTTGAACAGTCGGCTGCTTCAGCATCTCCCCCGGGTAGGCCGCCTCCCATATTTTGACGTACTCCTTCACCAACCCGAAGACAGTTGTGGGTGGAGGAAGCTCATTCCGCATCTTCCCATCTTCCCATGTAAACATCAGCCACATTTTTCTCATCACGCATTGGTTCTCCTCATAGAGAACCCCCAAATAGACATGTGGGGTCAGTCATTAAATGCATCGAAATTGACTTGCAAATCAGTGTGGGGTGTACAACTCAAAGAGGGGCTCACGATCCACCTGTTCCACCAGGACTCTGCCTCGAAAGGCTAGGAGGTAGGATCGATGATATTTCGTTCCTTTTCCATCATCATTGAATACACCCATTGTCAATAGGAATGGGTGAAAGTTGAACTCCTCTACCTTCTAGAACCGGTTCTGTATCGACTGCATGGTCATCTTGGCTGGAAATCTCCCTGCGACATTCAGAATGGATGGGCGGAAGTTCGATCCTGGAGGGGAGATGGGGTTCGGATATTCATAGACCCCCCTGACGTGCACTGCTATCCACCCATACAGGAGGTGGAATGGCATGCATATTCTCTATGGCTTCTTCCCCTTTCTAATATGCCACAACATTTTGTACATCTTGGTGAATATCGGGATCCCGAGGTTGACCCACCCTCCTTTAATCAACATGGATTCCATGATAAATGTGCTCAGTCACACGCCCATGTTTGTGTCCCTCACTAGCAGGATCCAGCCGCAGATGAGAGTTGAAATTAATGCATCCAACCTAAATACCGGTTTCTTCTCAGTACTGACATTGAATCCCCATGTATTCCATTGGATATCCTCCAAGATCCACCAGTACGAGTTCTCCTTACCTCATTGATCCACCTTCGGGCAAGTTCGAGGCCTCACCAGAAACTGCCTATCTTCTAGGAAGTTCAGGAACTACTTGACCATCATCTGAAATGGACATCCCTTGCGGCTTCCTTGTCTCCTCCTGGCACCGGGCTCATTAACGCCATCGCCAGTGGTGGAATCTGCTCTAGGTCTTCCCACGCACTCATAACGGGGAATAACTCATCATACATTTCTCCCAATAATGGGACCCCCAAGCTCTGATACAGATCCCATAGACTGATGTTGACCTCTCCATGGTGCAAATGGAAGGTATTGGTCCTCGACGACCATCTACTCAGCAACTCCGGCATTTTCTGCTTCGGCTGATAAATGTAGAATTGGGAGGCCCAAGCCGCCTCATACAGACCCACTCTCCTCATCTCTTCCCCAATTTCTTCACACGAAGCACCTACCCGGTAAGCCCAGGCCCAATCATCTGTGAAGTCATCTCCCTGGCGCAGATCCCACTCATCGGACCACCCCATTCCTTAGGGATGCCTTCAAGATAGTCTGGTATAGTGAGGGAGATGTCTTTGGATACAGTTCCTTCTCGTCAACATCATTCAAATGATTGTACAGACAATCAACATTGACGGTTGTGAAGTCCTCCCAGGAATGGACGTCAACCACCCTGAACTACTAGCGTTGACACGACATGCTCCTGAACCAGTAGGTTGGCTCGTCCTTGCTCTCTTTAGGGATGAAGACATCATTCCTTAGAAAAAATCCATACATAAGCAACCTTCTATAGAGTGGATAGTTTTTCTGGCTTTCCGACAGCAACTCCACTAGAAAATTGTGGTCAGAATGGCTTCAAACGGACTCCCCTAGACCCAATCTATTCACCATATTCTCCCTTTGGGTAGCATCTGTAAGGACCCCCTGGCAACCTCTTGGTGGGCCATTTAGTTTTTGAGATTTGGACATTTTTTTGTTCTGGATCGCAAATCTATTTTGTAGAGATCGTTCGTGGAGCTTGTTCATGAAGGAAGTTCACGGAGCCTTGGCCCGACCTTCAAACGTAAGTCACAGAGCGCATAGATGTGAAGTCAAAGACTCGTTGTGCACCGTAAAGAAGAAGGCATGATTCGCAGAGAGCAATCACATAGTACGTGGAGCTTCATGAATCAATAGTGATAAAGGCCAAAAATATGGAGAATAGAAAGTAAAAAAGAGTGGTTAGCTCCCCTATTTATAGTCAAGGACCCCTAGAGATTTTCGGCATGGCCAACCGCAGCGAGCTTCGCAGCATGCTCATCCCCCACGTCATCGCTCCACTTTGTGAACCTCCTTCACGAGTCAGCTTCGTGATTGACTGAGGGATTTTGGCGATTGACCCTCAAACTTTGACCCTCATATTCTCCTCATCTCCTAGTCTGAGGGGGGAATTTTTTGGTGCCAAACTTTGGGAAAAACAAGAATGAACGGAAAACATTAGGAGCTACCTCGTGAAGCCTGTTCGCGGAGATCCCGTAGCCTCGCGGCTGGTATAAGGAGGTGGGATGATCTATGAACCCATTTGATGTTTGTGAAGCTTCCATGGAGTAAGGATGCAAGATTCTTCGCAAACCCATTTGGCGTTCACGAAACCGCCGTGGAGTAAGGAGGTGGGATGCTCTGTAAACCGATTTGACATTCACAAAGCTATCGTGGAGTAAGGAGGAAGAATGCTCCATGAATTGATTTGACATTCGTGAAGCTTCCATGTGGTTATGAAAAAATTCCATGTGGCTTTGTACCAAGTGAGCTTTTCTTTGTGGTGCCCCTTGCCTATAAATATCGGGCTCCCCACGATCCCAAAGGATGGATCCTCCGACCTTTGTTTTTCGTAGCTTCTGAATCGTGATGTAATTTTTACTTTGTGAACCATTAGCATTTCAAGGTACTTTTTCATCGTGAAGTGGCTCCCCCTTTTCATGAATTCATCCCCTCTTCAAAGAGGGATTCCCTTCATGGAGCCCATGGGCCTCCGCGAAGGAAGGAGATCCCCAAAGGGACTCAGGTCTTCACGGAGCACTTATGCTTCACAAAATACCCTCCATGCACATGTGACCCACATGCTAAGGTAGGGTCACTGTGCTTCTCGAATCACATTGCTTCGCAATGCTATGATTCGCAAGGTACCCTTTCTTCGCGAAGTACTACTCTACAAATGCCTTTCCAATTCGCGAAGCACCTTCCATATGCACCTATAACCTACACCTAGGCTAGGTCACTTCACTTCATGAAGCACAACCACTACTACAAATATGGAATTTATCAGCACTAGAAAAGTTGATTAACAGTGATAAAAAGTGATGTTAATCGAGGCGAAGATAAAGGGGGGTCCCTTTTATCAGCACTTAGAAAAGCGCTGATAAAGGCCCCTTTTATCAATGCTAAAAAATCGCTGATAAAAGGGTCCTTTATCAGTGATTTTTTTTAGCACTGATAAAAGTTGAAGAAATATTAAAAAAATAATAAAAAAATATTTTTGAAATTCTAGGGGGCTTCAACATTGCTTGAAGATCCCCTTTAATAGCACCCATCGTCCATGGTAGCCCACGCACGCCACAGGTCAGCTCCACCCAGCCCCACCTCCCTTTAACAGCGCTAGGTAATTCCCCACACCTACGCGCGCGTCCTGCCTCCCCTAGGATTCGAACTCGAGACCTCTTGCCTACGCGCCTAAGCCTTTACCACTCCACCATATTGCTTTGCTTTTCATTTATTAATATATCTATTTATTTATATATATATATAGTTATATTTACTCATATATTAATATATATGTATATTTAGTTATATTAATATATATATCTGTATATTAATATATATATATATATATATTAACATATATATATATATTTAGTCATATTAATATATACATATATATTTAGTCATATTAATATATACATATATTTAATTATATTAATATATATATATATCTGTATATTAATATATATTTATATATATTTATATATATTTATTTATTTAGTTATAATTTTTTATCCATATATTTATTTGTATATTAATATATATTAATATATATTTATAAGATTATTTTTAAATACATTTATAAAATATGTTTTCTTATGTGTGTTTTTATAAATCAATAAATACATACATACATACATAGATACATATATACAACACACACACACACAAATATATATTATATGTATATTTGTAGGTATAATTATACATATTTATATATATTTACAAAGATTATATATTAATATGTATATACAGAAGTGCTAGAAATGGGGTCTAAAAAACCTAACAAATCACAGAGTCACTAAAAAAGACAAAACTACTTATCTGAGTGTTTGTTTCAGCTTTGTAAATAG
The DNA here is from genome assembly GCA_963277665.1 of Viscum album. Lineage (NCBI taxonomy): Eukaryota > Viridiplantae > Streptophyta > Magnoliopsida > Santalales > Viscaceae > Viscum > Viscum album. The sequence continues at coordinate 1,545,522,801 of OY728130.1, forward strand.
TCGAACTAAAGCTCATGAAACAAAATATGATAACACAGGTTCCAAAGGCTGAACATACACACAAATCAGATGTCATGACTATTTTAAGAAAAAATTGACAGGGGTCCAGACACAGAAACTGAGTTTTGGAAGTCTTATAGTGGTTTTTTGGTATTTTTGTATCCAAGAGGTGAATAATACTACTTCTAAGTCAACCTTCCACTTATAAATCTTTGCTTCCTTCGATTTTATATGTGGTAGAGCCCAAACGGACACCTGGAGCAAAAGTTATGGTCGTTTGAAGTTGGACTTTTTTTGGAGTGTTATAACTAATGTATCTTTCATTATTTTGATATTATAATAGTTTAGACTAGACCTAGTCTTCACTTGTTTCACAATCTTCAATTTGACTGGTCACGGCGCTCAAACGGACAATTGGAGCAGAAGTTATGCCTGTTTTAGTGAGTTGTTGGTTTCTTAGGTTTTTAAGAGATATGAGAGTTGCAAAATTTCAAACGACAATAACCTCTGTTCCGAGTGTCTTTTTTGGCTATACCACATATCAAATTGAATATTTTGAAAATTTACACACTCCGGTGATCACCAAAACCCCTTATCATGTTCTTTGAGGTTTAAAAGGACCAAAAACCCTCTGAACGGTCATAAGTTTGGCTCTGGGGGTCCGTTTTTCCATAACTTCTGCTCCGGGTGTCCGTTTTGCCTCAAACACGTATCAAATCGAATCTTACGAATAGGCCTACACTACGGTGACCATTATAACACCTTATCAAAATTTTCAAGTTATGAAAAGGTCTTTAATCCCTACAAATGGACATAATTTCTGCTTTGGGGTGTCCATTTTGGGTCTACGACATATCAAATCGATATAAAACATATTTAAAAAAATATTTATTATATTTATATCAATATAAATATACTTATATATAAATATATTATTTTTTATGAATTATTTTTTGAAATATACACATTTATCAGTGCAAGGAAAATGCGCGCTGATAAAACCCCCCTTTATCAGCGCTACTAAAAAAGCAATGATAAAGGGGGACCCTTTATCAGTGCTAAAAAAAGCGATGATAAAGGGTCACTTTTAGAAGCGCTTTTTTTAGCGCTGTTAAAAGTTCCCTTTATCAGCCCTTTTTTTAGCGCTGATAAAGTCCCCCCTTTATCAGTGCTTTTTTTTAGCACTGATAAAGGGTGGACCTTCCCTTGACCGTTTTTGTAGTAGTGAACCCTTCACGAAGCCCCTCCACTACATGGAGAACTAGAGCTTCACGAGGCTTCTACCTATGAACCTCTTTGCTCTGCAACTCCTTTTCCTGTGCGACCCTCCAGGTTTGCATGAAGTGATTTCAAAGTCCCTTGGGCAATGCTTCCAGTTGTGTTGCTTCTACTCATGCTTCTTCACATAGGCATGATAACGGCTATTTATTCTTCTCATAGTCATGCTAACGTGTACCCCTCAATGGATCACTCCATAACACCCCCTCACCACGGAATTGCTGATATCTTCTCTTCCTCAAGGGCTGGTGGGTATCAGTTATGTAAGTCTTAGGGGTGCGGAGTGAACCCACCTCATCCGAGCTCCAGGATGTTAAACTGATAACCACCATCATCCTCAGCACATGACATTAAACTGTGATTGAAACTTGTGCATCGTACGTGGGGTTCCCCACCTTGAACATTTTTCATGCCCACTGGTCTCCATGGGAGTTAAATTATTCCTCACATGGAATGAGATTCTATTTATTGAAGCGGCGTCTGTCTGTGGGGAAAGGGAAACCACCTTGGTGTAAATCCCTAACCTTTCTTTCAGGAGGTAGCTCCCCTCCTCCTCCTCTCTTCCTCAGTGCCAAATCCCTCTCCCTTTGGGATTTGTCACAACCAGGCCTCCACCCTTGAGTAAGTCCCAATATCCATCTCCCTGGGCTACTAAACACATGTAAGCCCTTGTTTCCTCTCTGGGCTGCTAACCACATATAATCCCATATTTCCTATTTGGGTTATTAACCACGTGTAAGCCCCTATTTACTCTTTGGGTTTCTAACCACATGTAAGCCTCATTCCACTTCCCAAAGATGCACCTTTCGCGACATGATCATCAGGTCTTTGCTGCCTCTTGTTTTTCACACTGAGCACGACTCACATGGGCTTAGAGTAATAATCAAATATTACATCCTCTGGGCTGCCTAGAGTGTAAGTATCACACCCATTTGGAACTATGTGGTCTTTGATCCTTTCCAAGGCAAGGTACGTAGGAATCCTCCCAAAGGTTCAAGCCCAAATAACATTGTTCCTGACCACCATCATGTTGTTTCACCAATCCCTTCTGAACTGCGTGGTCTTTGATCCTTCCCAAGGAAAGGTACGTAGGAAGCCTCCTTGAGGTTCAATCCCAACATCCATTGGTCCCGAATCACTTCACATTGGCTCACCAACCCCTTCCGAACTACATGGACTTTGATCTTTTCCAAGGAAAGGTACGTATGAAGCCTCCCTGAGGTTTAATCCCACCATCCATTAGTTCTGACCCCCCTTCACGTTGGTTTCCACTCCTTCGAAACTACATGGTATTTTATCCTTGCCAAGGCAAGGTACGTAGGAAGCCTCCCTAAGGTTCAAGCCCAACAACCATTGGTCCCAATCCCCTTCATGTCGGTCTATCCTTGTCCTGCATGATGTTAAACTGTATGCCCCTTTTCATCCCACATGACATTAAACTGTACCCACTTGAACTATGTGGGCTTTGATCCCTTTCTCCTAGATAGGGCACATAGGAAGCCTCCATGAGGTTCAACCCCATCTAGTGGGAAGCTGCTATGTCTCCATCTAGTGGTAATCTGTTGCACCCTCATCCAACCGTAAGCCATTGTGAACCCCATTCAGTGGTAAGCTGTTGTCAACCCAAACCCAGTGGTAAGCTGTTGTCGTCCCTTCTGTTGGGACCCATATCGCTGGTCTGTCCCAGTGGCATAAGACTAACCTCGGGTAGCTAACCACGCGTAAGCCCCATTATATCATCAGGTCGCTATCCTCTGTGCACACCCCGATTCTATACCCTCGTTCTGAACTATGTGGACTTTGATTCCCTTCCATGGGGATATGTAGGAGGTCTCTTCGAGGATCAATCCCGACATAATCATTGCCCATGAGTCAACTCTATCTCATTCTCCATCCACTTCACTTGACCATACAATATCCATCTTAATTCTTACCCAGGCCACCACATCCTGGTGAGATCATGAAAATTCACCTCTTCACTGCCCCTAGTAGTAACTGGGTAACTAACCACGCGTTAGCCCCGAAATCAGTGTTCCCTCTAGGGGTTTCACCCATCTGATCCACTCTAGACAGTGTCCCGATTATCCTGATCTGTCTCTTCTAGACGTTAAACCTGCGGCATACCCTATGTTAAACTTGGAAAGCTGAGGAAAATATCAGGGAAATGCCTATGGAATATAATTTCTTGCATTAGACGTGGGATGCCTCAGGCTTCTACACCCTCGAAAAGACCTATAATAAGGGGAAGTAAACTAGAATCTCTAGTGTTCTAGCGTCCATACGTGCCAGTGATGTCCAATGTAACTACTCCTCCAAATGAAGGTTACTGACCTGACTGGACCCCTTGGAATGTCCCAACAGAATCAGTGTAATTAACTGGCGTCCATGAAGACATGTCACTAGGAAGAGTTTTATGAACAAAATCTTTGTCTATAAGGGAGACCCGTACTAGGAAATGAGTTTTGAGGAGGAATACATGGAAGGAGGAACTGACATCTCATCATCCTGTTTTGATATGGGATAAAACATCCCTGAATAAGCGATGGATTCTGCCTGCCTTTGGAAAGAGGGAATATGGGGAAACAGCCAGTGTTTCCTCATCCTCCCCAAACGGACGGATGTGCACGCCCCAGTGAAAGTGTCTGAAATAGAACCCTTTAGTTTGAATGCTTTAATTCTCTAAAGAGGCTACGCCAATTAATATATGACACCCCATCTTGTGTTCATATCAGAGGATGGGGTGCACCTGGAGAATTTTATTTCACTACACTCTAGAATTATCAAAGCCTAACAAAAGTTCTCTCATGCAATATTATTTCCCATGGACGGCTACAATCAACATATTTTGTATGTAATCAAATGTACGCTCAATAACAAGCCTCAACTAGTTCTCATCAGATCCAGGCACAAAGAAAGAAATTTGTTGGGATACTTTTGTATCAACCATCTAATAATCTTAAGAAGGCCTCCCACTTAGAGTATTTCATCCATCAGATGATGAAAATGTTTGAAATAGAACATAGATCTTCTAAAATATGTGATTTAAGTGGTTTTTATATAATGCACCCAGCTAATGTCTGAACCAAAATTTGCAAAATTAGAATATCAGTTGTGAGAATCTCAGCTATAGCAGTTCAAGAGCCACCCAGCCTATAGGGATGGGGTCTTGTTTAATTCAACCTTTGAATTCAATAAAAATAGTTCAAAGGTTTGATGAAGAATAATAATAGGAAAATACTCAACCTGTAGGGATGGGGGATTTTTCACATCTGAAATCCCCTCCTCAATGAAAGTTAGTTTTCTCTTGATTAGGGAAGAAGCCACAGAGAGAGTGCACAATTGAACTATCCTTGGATTCCCTTCGGGTAACCATCTACCAAACAATTCCCAGTAATTCAACATATAGAAGAATAGAGTCTCATGGAAGATATATAATGAGACAATCTTACAAAGATACTGACAGAATGCCGTCAAGGAATTATGCATCAGTAAATGTATTTAACACCATTGCAGAAGATCCTCTAGAAAATGAGTCTAGTTCAGGGGAATCAGAAGATTAAGTTCTTATCCATAATACGGTACACACTAAAAAAATTAATAAGGTGTATATGACTGAAATCAGAGGCTTACCCAGAATCTAGGTACGCCCTCAAATAACCAACTTTCACCCCTTTTAAAGGCATATAACAAGGGGAAAGGTAAAAGTTAGATCGCATATCACTTTCCCACTGCAGAAAGTCAATATCTTTCACTTGAAGAAATATTTTCATAGTAAGAAGAGGAGAATAAAGAGTTTAAAAGACTCAATATAGAGTTACTTTGAAGTAGCATTTTTTTTAGACATACTCCTCAGGAAGATCCTCAACTTGAACATCCTGTAGAAGATCCTCAACAAAGAGGATTTGTGGTAACTACAAATGCAGATAATGAATTCCCTCTATTGGGTACATATCTAGGAAAGTATCAAACAAGTCCTTATAGGCCTATTCCCATGGGTTATCCAAGAGAAATACCAGCAGTAGCACCACTAGTGGTTTTTTCGGTCATTGCACCAGTTCAAGATCCAGCTGCTATACCTGTAGAGGTCCTAGCTCATCTAGATATTCCCTAAGGGATTATGAAAAAAAATTAGGTATTAACAACTCGATTGGAAGCTAAGGAAGAACGGGGTGTGCGAGTTTATCCAGAAAATAAATCTTACCCTGAGTGGGTGGATTTGATCCCTCCCCACTAATTTTTTTAAATACTACATTCCAAGTATTTAGTGGTTTGGGAGATCCAAAACAATAATTAATGCATTTCGTTTCTTGATGTAATCCCATGATGGGAACTCCTCAACAACAAGAAGCAATAAAGATCAGGTGTTTTCTGAAGTCATTATAGGGACTATCTTTTGTATGGTATACAAGTTTTCAATATTGATCAATTACTGGATGGGAAGATCTCCATCATAAATTCCTTCTTCAATTCAACTCAACGCTACCAAATACAATAGTTTTTATCTTATAAATTAAAAACAAATCGGAGAATGAAATAGTTTAATATTTCATTGCTCGATGGAAAGGATTAACATATTCCTTAAATCTGGAACTCCAATAGGAAATGTTTCTCCCAATTTGTGTGGAAAATCTATGTGATGAGTTACGCACACCCCTGATATCTGTGAAATAAATATGTGGGTTTTGAGACCTTCCTTCAATTTCTCAACAGATAGAAGATTCCATTATGGAAAGTAAATCTAAAACTTGTGTAATTTTATCAGCTCTGGGAAGGAGAATAGGGAAATCAGAGGCTACTACAGTTACACTCAAGCAAGTACCTATACCTTCTTCCACTTCAAAACCTTCATCATATCGAAGGGCTACACCTCCTGATCATTAGCATCAATGAATGCCTCATCAATATGATCAAATAGATCAAAGTAAAAAAAGTTTTAGGAGTTAAAGAAAAAATTTATTATTTCTAGAATGAATAGGTTCCCGGTTACTTCATCTAAACTATGGAAAATAATTTGGTTCAGTTTCCAAGGTCGAAGAAATAAAACAAATAAATAGATGAAGATCTTTAGAATTATTTCCCATTTCATCAAATGTTGGGGCATCCTATTCAGGAGTGTTTTGTTTTCAAAGACCTCTTATAAAAGATGATAGACTCTATGCAAGTGAAACTAGAAAGTTCATCAGCTCAAGTAGCATGTATTACTGCTATTGGTCCAGAGGAATAAGGTGAATGGAAGGAAGTCAAAAGTAAAAAATGAGCATAAATATGATGATTGAATGATTAGGAAAATAATCAAATGAACTCATGCCATTCTACGAACATAGTTGAATCAACCAATTATGTCTTCTGATACTCCTTCCATAGCAAAACCACCTTTATAAAAAGGTCAATCCTTAAAGGATCGATATGATCAGAAGGACAAAGAGTAGTCAGAAAAAGATGAGCTCACATCAAGGCCAAAGTTGTATTTGAATATGATAGATTTCATTCTATCTATTTCAAAAGCATGGGCACCACCCCACAAAATGGCACAACCAGAACTGACCTATCAGGCATAATCGTCGTCTGATGAAGAATTGATCTTTGGTTCTGTTAACGTGATCCACTTAACAGATCCCTATGCCAATGGTAATTCTGATTATAATGAGCATTAGTTCCTTGTACCTAACTGGGGAACCAAAGGAAGAGTCCAAGGTCGATGATACAGGGTAATATTTGGGTATTCTAAAAGCCACTATTTTAACCCTACACCTTCTCGAACCATATATGCGGTGGAAACTCATGGGAGAGCCCTTCAGCGGCCTCAACAAGAACAAGGAGATTCTTCCATGCATGACAAGTTTGGTCCTAACATGATTATTTTGGAGGAATGATTAGAGTTTACACCATATTCCTCTTAATAAGTAGATAGACCTAGTTAGTCTAATATACCAAATCCAAGAGTATTTCCAGTTTCTACTCTGACACAGGGTACATCTACATCGATAGCGTAAACTTCCAAGGCACCTGCAAAACCACATCTCCATGCTAGGAAATGCAAACCTCTAGGACAAAAGCATGATTTTTTGAAATAGTTGGCCCAATAAATATACAATTTTTCAATTTTGGATATCTTGAATCAATCAAAAGATCTTTGAGAAGCACTTATTGAGGCTTTTTTAAGTCCTCGAGAGTTTGAAACCGAAGTTGTTGCTCTTGAGGTTTGCCATATAAAGAATGATCTTGAAGAATGTCATGCAGTTATATCTTTTACATATGAATATGAAGATGAATTTGTATATGGATATATCATACCATTTTATCCCATTAAGGAACTCATAGAACCTCCACTAGGAGAAACGAGAACTCTCATCAACTGTGACTTTCCATCCAAGTCCATTTCGACCATCAGTGCTCTATCCAGCACATCAGTTTAAGAAGGCATCTTCAATAAGAAAACCTAAGAATGAATATCATATCAAAGTCCCATATCGAACATTCATGTCTTCATCTTCTCATTGGATACTATCTCGGGTGAAAAATTTACTAGCTTGGAAAAATGGTTTTTATACTCTATCATGGTCTTGTCAACCTGCTCAAGTTTGAAAAACTCAATTGCCTTGGCCAACAACATCGACTAGAGATAGAAATTTTCTGTTAAAAGTGATTTAAAGTATTTACACTCTAATCCCTCATGCTTCCTCTCCATCACCATCATGTCCTGCTATCTCTTGCTTGGTCTATCCAACATGAAAGTGGCACACTTCACCTTGATTTCATCAGGTGTCTCCAAGTACTCAAACACACACTCAGTCTTGCTCAACCATTCCTCAAACTCTTGAGTATCATTGGATCCTTTGAATATTGGTGGCCTTCGGATGTCACATTTGTGTCCTTATTTTTAGGTATTTTCTCTTCTTTTCTTGTCCCATATTTTCCCATAGTAACCCCCTTGATTTTTAGAGAGAAATGGAAATTTTTGGGTGGATAGAACTGGGTGCACTGTTAGGATGCGTGGTTTAATAAACCGTGTAGACAAAGCATGCATAGTTTTCAGGTCATAAAAAATTATTCCCATTTTTTCTTCTATAATTAAACATAATGAATCTCTATCTCCCCCATTCAACCATTTCATCCATAGATGGCTTCAAATCTCCATCAAGATCCCTTGGAACCCATTATTGAAGGGGTTTTTGTGGGGGGAAATTCAAGATTCTTCAAGTAATTGAGTCTTTATTAGTTTTCTTCCTTCTATCTAGGGTTTATTCCCTCCTTGAAGTTCTAAAATTTTAGCAGCTAGGGTTTCATCCCTGGGGTTTAATATGGATTTTCTTGGTTTAATCTTCTTGATTAGGATTCATTTTCACTCACTTGTGGTGTAGTTGTGGTACAAGTGAATTTTCGCACAATGTTCGGGGGTTTTTGACATTCAAGGTAGGTGGTTCTATGTGTAAAAATTATTTAATGAATTTATCTTGCTTGAATAGCCTATTTAGCATGTTTCTCATCTATTCTAGGTTGTATGAAAATCATTTTTGTTATCATTGATTAAGTGTTTAATTTTAAAGTTTCATTTTGACATGGAATTGGGTGTTTTTCATGTGTATTCCATGTTGTGTCATTTGGGGTTTTTTATGGTTATTGAAATTGATTTATTAAATATTTTTAGGGATCTTAATCTTGATTTGGTATGGTATTGTTGGTATTTTTCCCTTAAAATATGATTTTTGAATGGATTTTGTCTGCAAAGCCTTATAACACCTCTTGATGTTGTTTTATAAAAACTTTATTGGATTTAATGAACTACATTGAGGGTGAGGAACATATTTGGGGTACTCTTTTGTGTGTGTATGATTGAGAAATGGATTTTTTATGTGAAAATGGTATTTTATAACATGCATAACTTGATTGAGCACAAATGGTAAGCCCAAGTATCTAGTTGGGCAGACTAAGACTAGTATGCTAGTGATTTTGGAAGTGGCCTTGTCCTGGTTTCACTTATCAAGATCAACATTGACAACACTAACTAAATAATTATGATTTATTGGAGACCAATAGGTTATGGTTTTGTTCCCTACTTATGTCTTGTGCATTAGAACATAGTTCATTTTGGTTCTTATGCCACATTTCACCAATATACGATGTACCTAGTGTCCCATTGTTAGCTACTGCCAAGGGGTATTTCTCGTGACTAGTTCTCATTAGTTATATTGTACTTACCATTGGAATATGGCGTGTTTGGTTGGAAATTTCATCATTATGTGTGTTTTCTTTAAAAATTTTCATTCTTTAAAGTTTCCTTAACGAAAACTATTTTTATTTAAAGTTGTATCCCTCTAAAATTGTGACTAGCCTTTCCTATTTATGAAAACTTGCAATATTTTTGTCTTGTAATGTTTATAGAGAGGAAAATTTTTCTTGGGATCCTATGGGTATTAGTCTCACACCCTACTTACACCTTTTTGTGTAACTAGACTTGGTAGTGTTTGACACGGGTAAGGGAAAAGTCATTGGAGATGACGGTTCAGTTTGTTAGCTTCCTTTATCAGTGTGGTGTTGTGGAGATGGATTAAGGGTGATGATCCCTTACTGTGTGGTGATTTTTGAGTTAGAACTACTACTCCTTTTTAGTATTTTCCCTCTTGGAATTTTCTTAAATCTATGTAATTCAATTCTGATTTTTTTTAAGAATTGTTTGGTTGGGAATTTTGATATTCGGTTTATTTATTACTGTTGGTTGTTTAATGTTTCTAAATTTAGGTAAATAATTCTCAAACCTTTGATTATGATACCCAAGAACTTGTTCCATCCCATGGGGATAGGGAACACCCTTCAGGCCTTTCCATGGACTGGGTTGGGCACTAGTTTGGTTGGTGACCCAGCTTGATTTGTGACAAAATGGTATCAAATGGAGGTTAAGATCATTGGGTCATATTATTTGGGATGATTCTAGTTATATAGGATCTAGGACTATCAGGGATTGGATTTATAGATACGAGTAGGGTGCATGGGCCACACCTCTCATGAAATATGTCATGTTATCAAGGGATGTTGGGATTTTTGTTTGACTTCTCTTCTAGGTGGGACGTGCGGGCTGCAGACTACATGTGGACATTGGGTGGGGGTGAAGTAGTTTCTCATTTCATTTTTGTGATGAGTTTTATTTATTTATATTTTATTATCTTGATGAAAATTTTCAGAACTATTGTACTAATGATTTCTCTTGTGACTGTTTCTTTTTTTAGAAACATGCCTCCCTAGAAATCTCCCATGCACCCATAGGAGGAAGCTGGGGAGAGTTCTCTCTCACCACTTGATCAAAGGTTGGTAGAAGATGTGGTCTGGGATATCTAGTCTATGAGGTAGGTAGTGAGTCCTTCTTCTTCTCTAGTTAAAGAAGGTGAACTTGGTCTGAGGAAGGATAAAGACCATGAGTTTCTCAAGAAAAATCCTCATACTTTAATAGGTAGCACAGAGCCTGAGGAATTAGTGGAGTGGAATGAGAATATAGAGTGCATGTTCGAATTCCTTGACACACCTGATGAGGTCAGGGTGAAATGTGCCTTGTTTCTGTTAGAAGGTCTCAGTCAGAGGTGGTGGGAATCGGTGCTTCAGGCTGGGAAGAATGAGTAGATGAGATGGAAGGATTTCCAGACCATCTTCAATGAGAATTATTATCTTTAGGTCCTGGTCTATGCCAAATCCTGTGAGTTCAAGGTTATTTTCTAGAAAGATCATTTAGTGATGGAATATACTAACCGTTTTGTTGAGCTAGTGAGGTATGTGCCTAATATTGTTTCTAATGAATCTATGAAATCTCAGAAGTTTGAGAAGGGGCTATGACCAGAAATTTACTCTTAGTTATTATTATTCAAGTCGGGAAGCTATTTTGTGGTGGTTGATCATGCTTTCATGGTCGAGATTAGTCAGAAAGGAATGTTTGGGTTTTCTATAGTGGTGTCTATTGTGTGTAGCAGAAACTCCTCAGAGAAAAATAGGAAGTAGGATGATAAAGGGAAGAAAGGAGGCGGTAGTTCAGGACATCCTTCCAAGCAGTCTTCATCTATAGCTTCTGACGTAGGGTTTGTGGTGTGCCATCAGTGCAAGAAGGCAGGGAACATCCATCCTGCATGTGCCTCCCCTCCAAATCCATGTTATAGATGTGGACTTATGGGAAACATGCAATTATTTTGTAGAGTGAAGTGATTATACAATAGTGGTCCAAATCTGTGGATTCTAGGGGAGTGTCAGTTCAGTCAGAGTTTACTATGACAGTGGGATCTTGGTTTAGTGGTTATAGTGGCAGGGCCAAATCATGTTCTGGACAGATCTGATTTAGGGAAGATCCACAGGTGAGCAGTTTTTCTCAAGTAGAGACCAGTCATCTTAATATTGTGTACCAAACACCAGCGGGATCGGGTGTAGGGCCTTCGATAGTTTGAGGTACCATTTTGATTTTATCTTCTATTACAGTTGTTCTCTTTGATACTGGTTCTTCTGTTTATTTTATCTCTACCCATCTTGTGAATATTTTGAATTTTCTAACCAAGTTGTTGTCTATTGTGATAGAGTTGGTGACGCCTTTAGGTAAGAAGAAGGAGAAAGGTCTCAGGTTCCCCTCATGTGTGCTTTCCATGTTAAAATATGAGATGTAATGGGATCTATTGGTCTTGGATATGGAACTTTTCAATGTAATCCTCATCATGGATTGGATAGTGCACTTTGAAGAATATATTGATTGTTATAGGTAGTAGGTGAATTTCATGGCACCTTATGGGAGTCCTCTGATTTTTCTTGGGGAATGGGATACTCAGTCAAGTTGTGCATGACCTATACTCCCAAAGTTGGGAAATATTTTCCCTTAATTATCATCACTCACACTCGAGGAAAATGGTAGTGCTCCTGAGGTTGGATTGCCTCATGTGGTGGATGAGTTCCTGGAGGTATTTCTAGATGATTTTTCATGATTTCCCTCAGAGCGATACATGGATTTCTCGATTGATTTTTCACTGGGAACACAACCGATATCTCTTCCATCATATCATATATCCCCCACCTATTTGAGGGAATTAAATATGCTGCTAGATGATTTGGAATCCAAAGGATTCGACCATCCAAGAGTCTCTCCTTGGGCCTCCCCTACCCTTTTTTCAAAGAAGGCCAACAGATCCCTCTAGTTATGCATAAATTGCCATAATTTGAATAAGGTAACCATTAATAAAAAGTATAGTTTGACCTAAATTGATGACTTGTTTGATTATATAAAAGGGGTAAATTGGTTTTCCAAAATAGATTTGTGTTCTGGTTACCACCAAGTCAGGGTGAGATAGGCGGATATCCTAAAGATAGATTTCTGAAGCAGGTACAACCACATTGAGTATTTGATCATGCCTTTTGGATTGATCAATGCTCTAATGTTTTTTATGGTGCTCATGAATATAGTGTTTAACCAGTATCTCAATGATTTATTCATAGTATTCATGGAAGACATCCTGTTTTACTCTGGATCTGAGTAGAAGCATGAGCATCATATGCGAATCATCTTGAGCACTCTGCATGATCATCACCTTTATGAAACTTTTTCCAAATTCACTTTCTAAATCAGGTAAGTGAAGTTTCTAGGTCATTTTATCTCATAGTAGGAGGTTTCGGTGGACCCCAAAAATATTAGTTCAGTTATATAATGGGATTGGTAGAAGAATGTGTTCAAGATTAGGAGTTTCCTCAGCTTGGTAGGTTACTAAATGCGATTTGTTTTGGATTTCTCTCAGATTTCTTCACCCATGACCGTGCTCACCCAGAAAGGGGTGAAGTTTGAATGGGGTGCAGAATGTCAGGAATCCTTTGAGGAGTTGAAGTGATGTTTGAATACCACCATCTTATTGATCTTTTTGGAATCTAGAAAAGGCTATGTGGTTTATTTTTAGGTTTTTGGTATAGATCTCGGGTGAGTTATTATGTAGGGTGATCATGTGGTGGCATATAGCTCTCGCCAACTCTAACAACATGAAAAGAATTACCTGAACCATGACTTGGAGTTAGAAGTAATGATTCATGATTTTAAGACTTGGAATTAATACCTCTTCATGGAGAAGTTTATGGTCTACTCTGATCATAAGATTTTAGCCTAAATCTTCTCCCAGAAAGATCTTAATCTGAGGCAACGTTGTTAGATCAAGTATTTGTAGGGGTTCAACTTTGATATCATCTATAACCCTGGAAAGGGTAATGTGGTGGATAAATCCTTTAGAATAAAAGTACCAGTGCAGGCTTTGAAGAAGTTCAGTGATGAGTGGAATCTGATGGGGATCTTTTCTTAGATGCACATAGAGACCAAGGATCATAGTGGAGGCATGTTCTTAGAGATCGTTCAGTTGACTCCATATCTTTTAGAGTTGATTCAGTGGGAGAATACCAGTGATGAGTTGTGTCAGTGTAATATATAGTTTCTTTATAGTGGGTATATTTCTTCTGATTGGTCTTTGTCTCCCAAGTCCACCTAGTGATTCAAGGGCTATTTAGTGATACTGTTGTCTCTAAGAAAGGTGGTGATGTAGGATAGCCACCAATATCAGTGGGATGTTCATTCTAGAGGTACTAAAATATATTATGATTTATGTAGGTATTTTTGGTGGCCAGGTATAAGATGAGACATAGTTTATTTCATGTTGAGATGCTATACATGTCAGCAGTTAAAAGCAGAACATGAAAGGCTCTCTGGTTTGCATCAGTTATTACCCATTCCTACCTATAAGGGGGGTGAGGTCACCATGGATTTCATTGTTGTATTATCTCATAAACCTTGGGGTAATAACTCTATTGGGGTAGTGATTTATCATATGATCAAATCAACCCACATCATTCTGATCAGAGATACAACTAAAGTGGATGAGTTGGGCCAATTGTATATTCAAGAGGTGGTAAGGCTTCATGGTGTGTCATCAGTAGTTTTCATAGATAGAGACCTTCATTTTACCTTTTTGTTTTGGTAAGGCCTTGGGGTTTCATATTAATATGATCATGACATACCATCCTCAAACGGATGGTTAGACAGAGTGGGAAAATTATATTCTGGAGGACATGCTTCGTGCAAGTGTTTTAGATTTTGGAGGATTTTGGGTTAGCCATTTGGGATTGATCGAATTTTCTTATAATAATAGTTATAAATCCTCTATTTTAATGGATAATTTTAATGTTCTCTATGGTTAGCATTGTCGGTCCCCCCTATGTTGGGTTGAGTTTGGTGAGACCTCACTGTTGGGGATGAGCCTTGTGCAAGAGGCATCTGAAAAGATAAAGTTGATATTATTGCGGTTACTAATAGCTCAAAATTTCCACAAATATTATGATTATTAGAGGCATTGAGATATTGAGTTCTCTATGGGTGATTAGGTATTCTTGAAGGTGTCCCCTCGTTTGGGCCATCAATTTTTGGGAAAGCAGGGAAAGATAACTCTGAGATATGTCAGACCTTTTGAGATCACCAATAGGATTGGAAAGGTGGCACACTGGTTAGATTTTCCTTCTTATTTTACATCTATTCATGACATATTCCATGTCTCCCAATTGAATTAGTACAACCCGAATCTATCCCATCTGTTGAATTGGGAAGAGTTTTAGATAGAGCCTGATTTATCAATGTTTGAACAGCTGGTGAAAATAGTGGATTCCTGAGATAAGGTGCTTTGTAGAAATTCTATTCCACTGGTCCGAGTAATTTTGAATCATGGGAATGATTTACATGACACTTGGGAGTATAATTTTTGGGTTTATCAAGAGTACCCATTCTTGTTTTCTGATCAAGCTTCGGGTTGACTTTCTGAGTTGGAAAGTTTTCATAGTTTGGAGAATTGTAACATCCATGTTCTTCTTTTTAGATATTTTCTCTTTTATTATTAGCCTATATTTTCCACCTATTCTCCCCCTTTAATTTTGGAGAGAAATTTAAATTTTTGGGTGGACAAAACTGGGCACACAGTTAGGCCGCATGGTTTACTAAACCGTGTGAACAAACCATGCATAGTGTCCAGGTCACAAAAAAAAATATTCCCATTTTTTCCTTCAAAAATTAAATCTAATGTGCATCTTTCTTCCCCCATCCTACCATTTCTTCCATATAAGGCTTCCAAGATCCTCAATCTCCCTTGGAACCCATTCTTTAAGGGGTTGTGGTGGGAAAAACTTCAAGATTCTTCAAGTGTGTATTTCTTTGTTTTGTTCCTTCTCTCTAGGGTTTCTTCCCTGTTTCTAGATGTTCTAAAATTCCATAAGCTAGGGTTTATTCTCTGTGGTATAATATTGAGTTTCTTGGTTTAATATTATTTATTAGGGTTCATTTTCACTCGCCTTTTGTGCGGTTATGGTGTGGGTGATGGTTCGCACAATTGTTTGGGTTTTTGACATTAAAGGTAAGTGGTTATATGTGTAAACTTTCTTTGATGGATTTATCCTACTTGGTTAACCTATTTATTGTGCTTATCATCTATTTTGGGTGGTTAGAAAACCATTTTTGGTAGCATTAATTAAGTTTTCAATTTTAATGTTTCATTTGGACATGGAATTGGGTGTTTTTCATGTGTATTCCATGTTGAATCATTTGGGGTTATTTGATGGTTCTTGAAATTGATTAATTAAATGGAGTTAGGTATTAAAATTCTGGTTTTGTGTGGTATTATTATGAATTTTTCCTTAAAATAGGATTTTTGAATGAATTTTGTGTGCAAATCCTTGTAACACCACTTGAAGTTGTTTTATAAAATTTGTATTGGGTTTAATGAACTACATTAAGGGTGAGGAACTTGTTTGGGGTATTGTTTTGTGTGTGTATGATTTAGAAATGGATTTTTGATGTGAAAATGGTATTTTATAACATGTAGAACTCAATTGAGCACAAATGGGAATCCTGTTTATCTAGGTGGGAAAACTAGGACTAGTATTCTAGTGATTCGGAAGTGGCCTTTTTCTGATTTCACTTTGCAAGATAGAGTATGACAACACAAAATAAATTATGATGATTGATTAGATACCACTAGGTTATGGGTGTGTTCCCTAATAGTGGAACATGCATGAGAATGTATTTCATTGTGGTTCCTATGCCACATTTCACTGAGATACGATGTACCTTGTGTCACATTGTTAGCTAGTGCCTAGGGGTTTTCCTTTGAATAGTTCTCATTAGTTATATTGTACTTAACGGATGAATATGGTGTTTTTAGTTGTTAATTTCCTAATCATGTGTGTTTTATTTAAAATTGTTCATTCCTTATAGTTTCCCTCTTGAAAACTGTTTTTATTTAAAGTTTCATCCCTTTAAAAATATTACTAGAATTTATTGTTTATGAAAACTTGCAAGATTTTTTTCTTATAATGTTTATAGAATGTGATATTTTCTTGGGTGGAATTATATTGGTATTATGCTCACACCCTACTTATACCTTTGGTTGTAAGTAGACATGGTAATGTTTGACACAGGTGAGGGGTATGTCCTTGGAGATGGCGGTTTGGGGTTTTAGCTCTCATTCTCGGTGTGGTGTTGTGAAGATGGATTAAGGTTGATGCCCCATACCATGTGGTTATTTTTTAGTAAGACCTGATTCTCCTTTTTATTTTTTTATATATTGGAATTTTTTTAGACCTATTTAATTCAATTCTAAATTTTGTTTAAGGATTGTTTGGTTGGGAATTTTCAGATTCAGTTTATTTATTATTGTTGGTTGTTTAATGTTTCTAAACTTGGGTAAATCATTCCCAAACATTTTTTTATGATTATCAAGCACTTGTACCAGGATTTGGGGATAGGGAACTCCATTATATCATTTCCATGGATTGGGTCGGGTGTCGATTTGGTTGGTGACCCGACTTGGTTTGTGACACTAGTGAATAAACTCTAGAGCATGATTCTGAAAAACATCCCTTTGAGGTTCCACAGCTGGATTCTGAATGAGAATCAGTGGTGGTGCTTTTTCTAGACATTTAATAGTATACAAAGTCACATCAACTAGATTCGGTTCCACAATAGTATCTTCTAATTGTGGTTCATCAGCAGGTTCCTCCTAGATCTGATTTTCACGTCTTCTCAGAGGCTTGATGCTAAAAAACATCAGTAAACAACGTATAAGACATAATATTGACACTCAAACAGATCAACAAGGGGAAATTAATCCCGAATTATATATAAAAATATTTATATTTCAATCTATCCAAATCTAAAGTAGGGAAAATAATAGAACTAATCCTTAATATGTCTTTCCCAAAATACCCCTAGTGACTTAAGGTTCATTTCAGTGAGAGCTGGTTAAGCACTCAATCACAACTACATCCTAAGTCCCAATAATATTACACAAATCGAAACTAATATCAATTAAATAATATCAACTTAGAGCTATTATACCACATTATCATGAACTGGACCAGTTACCCTGGT
Source organism: Viscum album (assembly GCA_963277665.1). NCBI lineage: Eukaryota > Viridiplantae > Streptophyta > Magnoliopsida > Santalales > Viscaceae > Viscum > Viscum album. The sequence continues at coordinate 1,545,540,481 of OY728130.1, forward strand.
AACCCTATACCCGATCCAGTACTGATATGGACCTAAGGGCATTCTCAATCCCTATGGGTTGGCAACTAGAAACTAGAATCATACAATATGAAAGTGGGAACAAATTTTTCAAAAACATAATGAAATAAATATAAACAATTCAATATTCATACAAGATAAACTCCATAGAGATAACTATACAAGAATTCAAATAGGCATAAATAGACCAAATTGCAACCACAAAGTACCAGAAAACAAGATAACAACCCATGTCCCAATGGGAACAACTCCCTATTCCCAAGTATTAACAACTACTACCACCTCCAAGTGGATCCTTACCCTTACTAGAATCTAGAATAATATAATCTAAAAAAACTTGAAGGCACGGGTAGGTTGTAAGACAATATCCTAGTAGGGTCTCACCAAGGATTTCATAATATGATGCCAATATTTAGTTAACCTGATAAAGCTTTCAATTTTAAATAAATAGGATTGAAATTTCAAAATAATTTTTAAAACTAATCATTCTTTGCATTTAAATTGATGGAAATACATTAAACAAATGGATAGATAAATGTTTTATATAAAATAGTTTATATAAATTCACAAGTCAAGTGTAAAATAGTTTATAACAAAAAACTTCATAAATTTCAAATAAACAATGAGTAACATGATCATCTTCTAAAAGGTACACTAGTTCCATGTTGTGGGATCCTCACACACTAGAAGTTGATCATGGAAATATTTGTATACACACATCCCTATGACACTGTTCAAATAGGAATCATCACCATCCCATTGGGTATGTGACCTATTACACTATGTTTTGTTTCAATTATAAAGCATAAAAAGAGTGTTATACCAATAACTCACTAACTACCTAGGCTTTCATGTTCTCTAATAAAAATCAGTTATGGGTAATTTATTTTAAAACTATTTAAAATAAAATTCATCCCATTCTCCCATTTAAGATATGCCAATTTCCTTTTAAAAACCAACACATGGGTTTTTAATCAAAACATGCCTTTTTCCAAGATAAAACCACTAGTTTTCTATCAAAACCACTTTAATCAATTTTCTCAAATACCATTTTGAAATCAATTTCATAAAATAAATTTCACAATTCAAATTCCACAATTTAATTTCACAATTTAATTTAAAAATTTCCATCTAATTTCACAACACATCCCAATTTAATGGAATTGGGGGGTTTTCCCCATTTCATGCTAAATCGAACACAAATCCCCAATTCACTAAAATTGGGTTTTTTTAATAAACCAATTGAAATAAGTTTCATTGAAATTAATAAATTTGATTTAAATAAAGAAATTTTGGGTTAATCAAAATTTTCCATCATAAAAAATCACCTTCCTTAGGATCACGAGATCAAAAAACACAAGTCCCTAATCAGGAAACTCTAATAAACAATATCAGCAACAAGGTTCCAAGAATAGAATCTAGATTCAAGATCCAAAATAGTAAGGATTAGATCCTCTAAAAATATATATATCTACAAATCCTAGGGAGGAAATATTATATAAAGGGAGAAAGATAACAAGAAGAGGAAACTTACCGGGAAAAGATTGAAAGTTGTTCTCCTAGATTCAATATAATTATGGAGGGGTGTATAGGGGCCAAAATAACCTCTTGGGAGCCTCCAAAGTAGAAGAAAATGAAATAGGATGATTTAGGACCATCAGGAACTTAAAACTATGGTTTCTGGATTCTTGAAAAAGGTTTTCAGATTAAAATATCTCATGTGCATGGTCTCCTGGGAAGGGCTACATGGTTAGACAAACTTTGCACCCTAGACATGCACTCTATTCTAAAGGGGTGCATGTTGGAACCATGGTCTTATATGCATGATTTGGAGTATGGTTTGTGTTTGTTGTCAATCAGCAGTGGAAGTTCAGAATTTGTACCCGCAAAGAGATCATACAGTTCAAGAAGACAATAATATTGAAGGTGGCGCCATTTCCCAGTGTTTGCCAAATTTTTGGGCCTGAAAATCGACAAATGGAGAAAAGTGTTTTTGGAAAAGAGACTTGTGCGTCGTGTACTGTATGAAGAGTAAACTTGTGCACTATATGTTTTTGAAGATCAGAACATGGGAAAATGGAAAAGGGATAAGGGTCGCGCAAGTTTTGGGCTGGTCGCGCAAGTGACCTACGCGTCGTGAAGAGACTTGGGCACCGATGCCTAGGAGGACTGGAAACTTGAGCGCCTATTGTTTTTCAATATCATAACTTCAAAATATGGTAAAGTAAATAAGGTCACGCAAGTATTTGTGTAGGTCACGCAAGTGAGTAGCGCGACAGAGGCTAGGGAGGATGAGCTGCGTGCCGGAACCTGCGCGCTGAGGGAAACTTGCGCACCACCGCGCAGGGGGTCCAGTTTGACTATAAATAGAGACCCCCCCCCTTCTCATTTGTAACAAAGTTCAAGACTTACATATTTTTCGAGCTCTCATTGCGCAAGTGGTTGATTCGCGCAAGTGGTTGTTGGGTCGCGCAAGTAGAGGTTGCGCGTCGATTGTTGGTTGCGCGACCAAGGCAGTTGGGGAGTTAAAGGCGTAACGTCGCGCAAGTTTGGTGTTGAAGGAGACAGTGTCATGCAAGTAGTTTTGGTGTCACTTGTGCGCCGAATTTTTACCGTGCAAGTGACTTGCGCGCCGGGATTGAAACTTGTGCTTCGGGCTTGGATAAGCGTGCCAGGGTTGTTAAAGTTCACCTGTCCTTCTGAAGTTCACAAAAGCTGGAAGATCGTCGGGTACCCTCAGCGCAAAGTGAGATTTGTCTTCTGGTAAGAGTTTTACTTCAACAGAGCATATACATATGACATAGGATGCATTCTTATGCAATGATAAAGAGACCTTCATGTCTACAAACTGAGTGGGACTTCACCTAAGGGCAGTGAGTCAGGGGGAGTCAATGGGAGTGACCCGAGAGAAGCAGTGAGATATCACTGAACCTTTGTAAAGGCAGTGAGCCTGGGACAGAGTGATTGTGCCTAAATCTTTTTAATCCACAGCTATTGAAGATTAGTGTAATTAGGTACGACCAAAAACTTGTAGGCATATGCTCCTTGGACGTAGCCCTTAGTGGTGAACCAAGTAAAAAAGTGATGTGTCTTCTTTGTGCATGTGAATGTTTGCTTTCTGATCATATTCATCTTACAGGTTCAACAAGTTCCTACCAACATGGGAACAAGATCCATCACATTAAAATAAAAAATTTCACCCTGATTCACCCCTCCCCTCTCAGGGTTTCCTGGGGTCCTTCAAGTGGTATCAGAGGGTAAAGGTTTCTGGTGTTGAATCTGTCCTTTATCGTCATGGAGAATGCAGTCAATGTCAGGGGATTCCCTCACTTAGATGGATGTAATTTCCAGATCTAGAAGAACAGAATGAGATCTCAGCTAAGATCTCTTGGAATGGAAGTTCTCCTTTCTACTGTGCAAGTAATACAAGTCACTGACCCAACAGGCCTGGCTATGACTGAAACAGACAGGAAAATTCTTGATGCAGATTCTAAAGCACAAAATGAACTTACTACAGCCCTTTCTAATCAGATCTACCTAAAGGTGATGAATTTCAACTCAGAAAAATCCATGTGGGATAAACTCGAGAATATTTTTTAAGGAGATAGAAAAGTGAAGGAGGCGAAACTACAAGTGTTGCACAATCGGTTTGATGATCTGAAGATGCATCCAGACGAGAATGCAGACTCTTTCTTCAATCGAATTACTGAAGTGGTTGGAGAAATTCGGGGTCTAGGTAAGGAAATAAAAGACATTGATATTGTAAATAAAATATTAATAAGACTTCCACCTCTGTACAATGCAAAGGTGACAGCCCTTGAGGAAAGAGATATTTTAAAACTTTCTCTGGATGATCTACTTAACAGATTGGTAGCATATGAAATGAGAGTCAAACCAGAAGATGCTATGACTCATGTGAGCAAGTAAATGGCATTCAAGGCCATGGATAAACTGAAAATCTCAAAAGATAGTAGTGGTGAAGATGAATAAGAAAAATAAATTCTTTCTCTCATTGCAAAGAAGTTCCACAAGGGGAAAGGGAAATTCAAAGGGAAGTTACCTCTCACATGTTTTTGTTGTGGAAAAGTTAGGCACATTGCCACTCAGTGCTTAAGATAGATCAATGATGAAGATAGTGAAGATAAAATCTTCGAGAAGCCTCAGAGAAGGTTCTTCAAAAAGGGAGACTTCAAATATGGAAATAAAATGAAAAGGAAGAGTTTTGTCTGTGAAGAGGAAGAAGATGATAATGAATTCTGTGACGAAGAAGAACCAGAATTCAAAACTGGGAACCATGCTTCCATGATGGCCACTGTTGAAAATTCAGAAGATACTGGTGGAGAAGAACAACTGAGAACTTGTGTAGATCCCGAGATGCAACTTAAGGATGCGGTTAGTAAGTTTAAGATTAAATGTAAGAGTTGGAATAAGTGGAAATCAATTGTATAAGAATCAAATGAATACGTTGATCAACTTGAAGCTGAAATTGAATGACTGGAATAATTTGTGAAGGTACAGTCTAAAATAATTGAAAGAAATGATGATGTAGTGGATCTGAAGTTGAGAATTGAAGAGCAGGAAAAGGTCATCAATGACCTCACCTCCAGACTTGATGAAAAATCCAAGACTACTGAGGGTCTTAAAGAGGAAGTTGTTACTCTAAGGCGTAAACTTGAGACTGAATCAATTCCAAAAGAATCAAGGAAGAAAATACAGTTTGAAAGATTCTCATATGCATAATTACTAGCAATAGCCAAGTGTGGTTCAGATGGGGTTGGGAAAATCTTGAGTGATCAAAGACCATCTTGCATGGGAAAGAGTGGAATTGGCTGTGAGGCTGAGACATCAACTGCTGGAAGTGAAAAGATCCAAAATAAAGATAAGATGAAAGTTGAACATGTTGAAACGTTACCTAAAGTTCCGAAAAGGGAACCCTCAATTCAAACTAAAAGTAGAATTGAAAATTATCCTCAAACATTCAGAAATGACAGACAGTCTAACTTTTCTCCCAAGGAAGAAGGTATGAGGAGAAATTCAAGTGAGAAGACATTTAGTCTCATGAAGTGTCAGTTCTGTGGTTATCTGGGCCATACCATGTCTTATTGCGAAGAGGCAAGAAGCTATCTGAATGGAGAAGATATAGAAGTTCAAAAAAGGAGAACAAATTCATATCCTAATTCTTATAGAAGAAACAATTTCTATGGATATTGTTATCGTTGTTATAACTTTGGTCATAAGGCTGTTAATTGCAGGAAGAGAAGGGACATGGACACCTCATACCGAAGTTCAAGACAAGTCAAGTCTCGTCAGCAAGACAGTGTTGCTCTTTCAAACAGGTTTTCTCCTCTTAAAGAAGATTTTGACTATGAAGAACCTGGGTATATGGAAGAGATAATTTAAATTCCATCAGTACTATATACTCAATCCAATGTCTCAGGGAAGGAAAGGAAGAAGATTGAGAAATCCAACCTTGCAGAGGTGGCCCTCAATGCTAAAAAGAACAACAGTACCTGGATTCTAGATAGCGGTTGTTCATCTCATATGACAAGTAATATGGGCCTGATAACGGATATCAAAAGGATGGTTGATGGTACAATACAATTTGGTAATGATGGGGCTCTGAAAATCAAAGGGAGTGGAAGTACTGAATTAGCTAATGGAGAAATAAAGAATATTGAAGTCCTTTACGTAGATGGCCTACATCATAATCTCCTCAGTGTGAGTCAACTCTATGACTCAGGACTTATAATTACTTTTAATTATAAAGGCTGCACTATCAAGGGAAAGACAGGAAATTCACTTATGAAGGGATGCAGAACAGAAGGCAACTTGTATCAGGTTGATAGTAAAGAAAATGTATGTTACATGACTTTTGAAGAAGAAAACAATTTGTGGCATTGGAGACTGGGACACATCAATCAACAAGACATGGAGAAAATATCAAAATTGAGAATTTTCATGGACATTCCCAACCTAAAGCGTGAGCGTGAAAAATCTTGTGATGCTTGCATTCGTGGGAAGCTGGTCTGTAGTTCATATCGTCCAAAGAAGAAAATGGCATCTCACCTTCTTGATCTGATTCATACAGATGTATGTGGGCCGATAAATGTTACCAGAACTCATGGATAAAGGTATTCTGTCCTTTTTATAGATGATTACAGTATAATGGTATGTGTGATGGTCATTCACAGGAAGTGAAAAGTCCTTGACTACATGAAAACATATCGGAGAATCGCCGAGAATGATACTAGACGAACAATCAAAGTGTTGTGATCTGACAATGGAGGAGAATACACGCCCATTGAATTTGAAAATTATCTGGAAAAGGATGGGATACAGCATGAGGTAGCTGCTATGAGAACCCCACAACAAAATGGAGTTGTTGAACATAGGAATCGACAGGTGAACAACATGGCACGAACTATGCTGATTGAGAGTCGTATTCCACGACATTATTGGAAAGAGGATATTCAAGCTACATTGTACATTCAGAATCGAACAGGACTTTATATGGGTAAGACGAAGACACCATATGAATTGTGGAATGGATGGAATCCTTCCTTAAAATACTTTCGTGTCTTTGGAAGTAAATGCTTCATCAGGAACAAAGAAGGAAATCAAGGAAAATATGGCAACAATGCAGATGAAGAAATTTTCCTCGATTACTCAATGAACAGAAAAGCCTACAAATGTTTCAAAAAGAATTTAGGAAGGATTATGGAAAGAAGTGATGTTAAGATAATTGAAGATAAAATCACAAATGCTTCAAGGACGTCATATGCTGATGTGATAGAAAGTCGGGAAGAAAGTGAACATGAAGAAAATACAAATGCAGAAATAGAAGAAGTTGTTCAAACCACTCAGCAGTTACATCATGATGTTGACTCAGAAGAAGAATCCGAAGAAGAAACTATGGCTGAAGAGAATGCTACTGAACCTCGCAGGAGAAATCGAAGAGCTGAGATTGATCCATCCAATATAATTGGGGATAGGAGTACACCCACTCAAACAAGAAAGATGAGGAATAACATGTAATCTGCATTTCTATCAGTTGTAGAGCCATCCTCATTCGAAGAAGCTGCAAATGATTAATCTTGGGTGAAAGCCATGAATGATGAATTAGATAAGATTGACAAGAATTAGACATGGGATCTTGTCTAGAGACCCGAAGGTCATAATGTGATTGGTACCAAATGGATCTTCAAAAATAAGTTTGATGAGCATGGAAGTGTCATCAGAAACAAGGCACGACTGGTATGTAAAGGATACTCCCAGATTGAAGGCATTGATGTTGAAGAAACCTTTGCTCCAATGGCTATACTGGAGTCAATCAGGCTTTTCCTTTCCATGGAACTCCAAAGAGGATATAAAGTATATAAAATGGATGTCAAGACAGCATTCTTGAATGGTGTACTCAAAGAAGAAGTCTACATTGAACAACCAGTGGGATTTGTTTTGGGTACTGATGAAACAAAGGTCTACAAACTGAAGAAAGCTCTATATGGTTTGAAGCAAGTACCATGGGCGTGGTACTCATGGCTGGATTCATATCTCAAGAAGCTGGAATTCAAAAGACGAGGAGTTGATCACAATCTCTGTGTGAAGAATTCTCCAAAAGATCAATTCATGGTTCTAGTCTACGTTGATGATATCTTATTTGGTGGCAGCAGGCAGAAATCAGTGGACGAATTTGCCAACCACATGAAATCAGAATTTGAAATGTCTATGATTGTGGAGCTCACATATTTCTTGGGGCTGCAGGTGATTCAAAAGAAGGAATACACTTTCATTTCTCAGGAAAAATATGCAAGAGAGCTGCTGAAGAAGTTTAATATGCAAGACTCCAAACCAATGTTACCTCTGATTGCAGTTGGAACTAAACTTGGAAATCATGAGGATGGGGACTCTATTGATCCCACCATGTACAGGAGGATCATTGGGATCCTACTGTACCTGACAGCGACACGGCCAGATATTTTCTTTGCCACATGCCTTGCGGCCCGCTTTCAGAGTAATCCAAAGGAGGAACATATGGCGGCAGTAAAAAGAATCATGAGGTACATTCAAGGTACACATAACTTCGGGTTATTTTTTTCTGCTGGCAGGGACAGTGAATTATCAGCATTTTCTGATTCTGATTGGGCTGGTGATGTAGTAGATAGAAAGTCCACTAGTGGTGGATCTTTCTATATTGGGCAGAAATGTGTTGGCTGGTTGAGCAAGAAACAAGAAAGTACTTCTCTTAGTACTACTGAAGCTGAGTATATCTCTGCCACAAAGGCATGCACTCAACTACTCTGGATGAAGCAACAATTAACAGATATTGGTGATGAGGTAAAGAAACCAATGGTGATTTACTATGATAACAAGAGCGCAATTGATCTTATGAAGAATCCTGTTCAGCATTCCTGTACGAAACATATTGAAATCAGGTATCACTTTATCAAAGAAAAAGTTGAACAAGGGGTGATTAGAATGGATCATGTGGGAACTGATGAGCAAGTGGTTGATATCCTGACCAAGCCACTGTCTGCGGCTGTGTTTGAGAATCATCGGTTGAACATCAGTGTTCAGCCACCTCCCAGTGCATAAGGAGGTTACCCAATACCCCTCTCTCTGTTTGTGATAACTGTTTTTATCTGTTTATGTCTATGATGCAGGTTTATGGTGGAGATACTATCTAGAGGGATTATGTTTTGAGATGAACATTGAAAAAATTACTGGTCTTTGGATTTATTTTCAATGGGGGAGAAAGGAATAAATTCAGGCAAGTAATTCTTCTGTGGTGAGAAGAATGAGAAGGAAAACATTGGAGGTAATTCTTCTGTGATGAGAAGAATGAGAAGGAAAACATTGGAACCCAATTCAAGCTTCCTCTCTTGTTTTCTACATCGAGCCTTGCTCACGTAGACTTAGAGTTTTGGCTGAGTTGATTCTTGCATTTTTGGTTTTCACATGGATGGAGATCTGTTGAATTTATTTTCTGATTTCCAACAAACCCAAAGGGGGAGATTGTTGGAACCATGGTCTTTTAATCATGATTTGGAGTATGGTTTGTTTTTTTTTCAATCAGCAGTGGAAGTTCAGAATGTGTACCCGCAAAGAGATCATATAGTTCAAGAATACAATAGTATTGAAGGTGGCGCCATTTCCCAGTGTTTGCCAAATTTTTGGGCCTGAAAATCAACAAATGGAGAAAAGTGTTTTTGGCAAAGAGACTTGTGTGCCATGTACTGTATGAAGAGGAAACTTGCACACCATATGTTTTTTAAGATCAGAACATGGAAAATAGCAAAGGGATAAGGGCCGCGCAAGTTTTGGGCTGCTCGCGCAAGTGACCTGCGCACCGTGAAGAGACTTGGGCGCCGATGCCTAGGAGGACTGGAAAGTTTAGAGCCTATTGTTTTTCAATATCATAAATTCAAAATATGGTAAAGGAAAGAAGGACGTGCAAGTATTTGTGTAGGTCGTGCAAGTGAGTAGCGCGACAGAGGCTAGGGAGGATGAGTTGCGCGCCAGAACCTGTGCGCCTAGGGAAGACTTGTGTGCCACCATGCAGGGGGTCCAGTTTGCCTATAAATAGAGGACCCCCCCCCCCCTTCTCATTTGTAATGAAGTTCAAGACTTAGAGATTTTTCGAGCTCTCTTCGCGCAAGTGGTTGAGTCGCGCAAGTGGTTGTTGGGTCGCGCAAGTAGAGGTTGTGCGCCGATTGTTGGCTTCACAACCAAGGCAGTTGGGGAGTTAAAGGCGCAACATCGCGCAAGTTTGGTGTTGAAGGAGGCAGTGTCGCGCAAGTAGTTTTGGTGTCACCTGCGCGCCGAATTTGTACCACGCAAGTGAATTGCGCGCCGGGATTGAAACTTGCGCGCCGGGCTTGGATAAGCACGTCAGGGTTGTTAAAGTTCATCTGTCCTTCTGAAGTTGCACGAAAGCTGGAAGATAGTCGGGTACCCTCAGAGCAAAGTGAGATTTGTCTTCTAGTAAGAGTTGGACTTCAACAGAGAATCTACATACGATAGATGGTGCATTCTTATGCAATGATTAAGAGACCTTCACGTCTATAAACTGAGTGGTACTTCACCTAAGGGCAGTGAGCCAGGGGAGTCAATGGGAGTGACCCGAGGGAAGCAGTGAGCTATCCCTGAACCTTTGTAATGGTAGTGAGCCTGGGACAGAGTGACTGTGCCCGAATCTTTGTAATCCACATCTAGTGAAGATTAGTGGAATTAGGTACGACCGACAACTTGTCGGCATATGCTTCTTGGATGTAGCCCTTAGTGGTGAACCAAGTAAAAAGTTTTGTGTCTTCTCTGTGCATGTGAATATTTGCTTTCTGATCATATTCATCTTACAGGTTCAACAAGTTCCTATCAACGTGGGAACAAGATCCATCACATTAAAAGAAAAGGTTGTCATCCTGATTCACCCCTCCCCTCTCAGGGTGTCCCAGGGTCCTTCAGTGCATGGCTTTTCCTTGGTTGATACATGGTTTTCCAAACCATTCACCATCCATGTAAACCCCCAATGTTTCGGTTTTTACATTTTCCCCTGGGAGGGTGTATATCTTTAGAAAAACATTCACCAACTATGCACAAACCAGAAACTTTCAAAATTTTCAAAATTTTCACCAAAAACAACCCAAAAAGAAACCCAACAAAAGCATGATCAAAAGTGGGGTTTAGGATTACAAGAAAATAGTATCAGGATGTTACAAAACATATGATTTTAAAACTATTAGTTTTTAATAAAATATTACTTTCCAAAAAATATAATTAATTGATATAATGTGGTTAAAAAATATTACTTTATAAATGGTAATATAATATATATTAATTAAAAGTGTTTATTTAAATGTTATGTGTATTTAATTAGAACAAGAATGAATTTAATGTCACTCAAGGTGTACATATATAATAATCACTATGTTTATTATAATTATATTGATTATTATCATTAAAACTATCTTGTGTTAAATAAATTTTCCAGCTAGTAATTAGATTTCTAGTTAAACCGTGCATGGGTGGAATATCAACCAAGTACAGGAGATAGTCAAGCCATCCGCTTAGTGAAAATGGGGTGAGTATGGATATAGTTCCCATAGGGTGTTCTTGTGTCTGCGTAAGGGGTCATATGGTTCGGCACATCCCCATATGTGTGTGCAGTGTTTCGGGTGTCGAACCTATCTATTGGATCAACCAATTGATGGAAAACATTATTTATTAATCAATTCAAGATTGAAGAAAAGTTAGATGTAGGATAGATCTTATACTATACATTGTTCACCAATTAAAAATTTTCACATATAATATGCACCATATGATCTAATCTATGTTGACCATTCGATCCACCCTTGCTTTGTCTTCTTCCTCGATTCATCCCAGTAAACCCTCAATGTCAAATTCTTCACCACCTCCAATGACTAGTTTCATCTTTATCCATGTATACTTGACATAACTCAATATTATAATACCATTTTTCTCCCTTCAATAAAAAATCTAAAATCATAAAGTTTTTAAGAACAATATGACTTTGATAGTGGAAATGTAAAAAGTATGGGTGAGTTTTGTTTTGTTTCAAATAATCTTCACAAAGAATCTCGATCAAACTGATTTAAAACAAGTTAAATAAATATATATAATGGAATTTAACAATAGTATTTCATTATATGGATTATCCATAGTTTGAACTATATTTTCCCATTTAATCAGTTATGTTTCAGTGGAAACAATTATATATATAATATACAAATATATATTCTCAATCAGTGTTTAATATTTCTCTGCATGCTAGAGAGTAACTTAAATTTCCCTAAGAATAAACTTTGATCTTTGCATAAATGTAGTTATAATAAGATTTATACAAATATCTAGATATTAATATATATATAAACATTGATATAAGATATACTATAATATTTTTAATAAAATATATATCTAAATTTTGAAAAAACATGACTATATAAATATATTTCTATCTGAATCTATTCACTATAATTACCATTTTAGAAACCATGGAGTAAAAGAATAATAAAGAGTTATCTTACAACAAGAAGAGGATATGTGAAACAATTAAGGTAAGGGAAAGTATATTTTAGAAGCTATATTTATTTTATGCAAGGGAATTTTATGGTTTACAAAACCCTTTTCTAAGGGGATTATTTTTTATAGAAATATTTTACGATTTTATGTAAAAAAATTACCCTATCTAAAATAAAAATTTTTTTCAAACTTCTATGTATTTATTTATGAAGCTATATTTTTTATTAAGGTTATATTATCTTTAAAACCCCACTATAATGGAAATTATTATTTTCAAACCCTTAATTTTCAAATTAAGTATGTCCTTTAAAAATGAAAGGTTATTTTCTTTATTCAAGGGTGAATTTAAAATGATAAATTTTATTATTTTATGTTCTTCTATTTCAAGAAAATTATTTATATGTCAAAATGGATTTTATAGTTATAATTTTATGAATGATATTTTATTTTAGACATATGGATGTTAATCATGATTATAGATGTGTTCATACACTATTATTAATAATAAAATTTCGTAATTTGTTTATAAAAAACATTTTACTCAGTTTTATTCAATCCTTATATGTATTATTGAAAGTATTAATTGTGAAATATGGATTTATCCTAACTTTATGATGTTTTATTAAAAATTATATTTTTATAAAGATTATGTGACATTAAATTATTTTCTATTTAAAATAATTTATGTAGTTTTCAAAAGGATGTTTTATAAAAAATTAAATGAGAAAAGAAACCATATCAAAAATGTTTTTATAAAACTCAGCACTTGGGTACCAAACATGATTATGAGGAATGGGGAGTGAACCAAAGACCTAGAGAGGATGTTATCATAAAGGTGATACTAATATTGTCCTCATAGAGTTTCTTAAGGGCTTCCAAGTATTATTTATTTCCATAAAAGTTATTTTTTTCAAATAATGGTTTTTATTAAAACATTAAGGATAAATCCAAGTATATATTTTAAAGGTTGTTATTTTTTAAATGAAATTAAGTTTTCAAAGTGATATGTATTTTCAAAGATTTTGAAAACTATTTTCAATGGTTATATATTGTAAAATCTATATAAATATATTTTTTAAAAGTATTTATCAGATGTTTTATATTTGATGTAAAAGAAAATGTTTTCGATGGATTTTTTTTACAGTATTATAAAAGTGTTTCTCATTTGTTTTAAAAACCATTACTATGAAAATATTATTCTCACACCACGTTCTAAAAATCCATTCATCGGATCTATAGAAGTTATAAATGTTTTTGGTTTCATTTAAGGAGATAGAATGAGTTAAGAAAAATAGATGTTTTATTTTATAAATTATGTAAAATCTGATGTATTGTAAGGAATTTTTGTAATCATTCAAAACCTAGATCATAAAAAATCCTTATCTATGTAAAGGAATGTATATTTTTCTAATACTATTTATAAAAAATATATACATCAAGTTTAAACATCGAATCTGGAAGTGTGGGTCTTAGGATATTATAATAGGCATCATAGGAATGGTTTAAACAAATTTTAAGATTATGACATTTTTGTTTGAGGATAACTTAAAAATTAGATTTTTCTTTTGAGTAACAAGAAAATTAAGTGATCCTTAAGAGTATAAAATTTTTATCCATTATATTATTTCTAATTTTCATGATGGAAATTCATAATTTCCATAGTTATGATGAAATAATCGAGAGGGCACAATTTCTTTAAGTTGGGTAGAATATAACATCCCTGGAATTTAAGCATATCATTATTTTAAGTAATTTTTAATAAAGAGATTGTTTTATAATCTATAATACCAACTTATATAGGTTTTTATATACTATTTTGTGGAACAAAAAATTTATCTATAATCACAATAAGTTTTAATATATTCATATCATAAAATATTATTTTTTAAAGAAATAGTATTTTATTTTCTCAAATTTAAATATAATAAATTTTTAGTAAATGTTAAAATTAATCAAGCTAAATTAATATTTCTCTTAATATTTTAAATGATGTTATTTTGAATAAAAATTATTTCATAAATGGTAATATTTTATTAATATAATTATATCTTTCATATAAAAATGATTATTTAAAAGTACATTTATATAAAAAATTATATTTTTATATTTTAATACAATTTTTATAAATTATATTTTCATGTAAATATATTTATTTTTTAAAATGTGTATATTTATGGAATGATGTACTTAATATTATTTATAAAAATTACTTTGTATAAAAAATGAAAGTTGTTATCAATGATTTAAAATAATAGTTAATTTAAATATGGAAATTCATACTTTTAAAAATATAATTTTACCTTTTTAAGAAATATACTTTTATTAATAAAAGTTTATTTTAAATGATATTTAAATATTTAGGAGAGAAATTATTTTATGAAAGATTATAATTTTCAAAACATATGATTTTAATACTATAAGATTTGAATATACTGTTATTTTTCATGAAATATAAGTAATTGATATAACAACTAGAGCCAACGAGCATGTACCCTAATGGTACAGGATCCTTCTTGGCATCCAAAAGACCTAGGATCAAATCCGGGCAGGGGCGAATTTCTGGGTACTGTAGCAATACTGTAGCAAGGCATTGTAGCAGTACTGTAGCAGTGACGGAACTATAGCATTGGCGACACTGTAGCGGTGGAGGGATTGTAGCAGGTACTGTAGCGGCGGCTGTACTGTAGTAGGTACTGTAGCTGCACAGGTACTGTAGTAGTACAGTTCACCGAGGGTTCCTTTGGGCCAAAATTTGGGCTTTCAAGCCTTGTATTCAGGCCACTTGGCCTTGGGCCTTCGGGCTATGTAATGGGTCTCCCTCTACCCAGTATAAAGAGGTCTTTTCTTTAAATAATAAATTGAGGCTTCGGCCCCAACCTTTTAAAAAAAATATAACAACTAGATAGCTAGCTCAACCATGGATGGAAGGAAGCTCAACCATGAACAAGACATAGTCGATCCATCCACTTAACAACAAAGGGTGAGTATGGGAATAGTTCCCATAGGATGCATCTATAGGTGTGCAAGGGGTCTGGCAAGTTGGTTTGTCCCCATATGTGTGTGTACAGTGTTGCGAGTGTTGAACCCCGATGTTGGCTCGATTAATCGATGGAATGAAATTACTTATTCAATGAATCAATATTGAAGCAAATTTTTATGTGGGATAGTACTTATATGAGATATTATGCACCCATTAAAAAGTTCCTCATATAACATAAACCATCCAATCTAATCCACATCGACCATTCCATCTACCCTTTCTTCGTCTTCTTCCTCAAGCCAACCCAAAAAACCCAAGACATCAATTTATTTAACTCATCCAATGATTATTTTTATCATCTACCATGTGTGCTTAGATTAAATCAATATTTTACTACCATTATCATCTTATTTCAATGAAAAACCTGAAATCATCAAGTTTCCATGAAAAGTGTGACTTTGACATTGGTAATGTCAAATATACCAGTGATTTTTCTTACTTTTAAAAGAAGTTTTATAAGAAGCTTGGTAAAAATTATTTAAGGTATGTTAATATATAAATAAATATATATATATATATATATATATAATAGAATGTAACAGTTGTATTAAATTCTAAATATCATCCATGATTCGAGCTGGGATTTCCCAGTTCTTCGGGTCTGTTTTAGTGGCAAAAAATATATATATATATATATATTCTCAGTATACTTTTAATATTTCCCCATAAGATATGGTACTAACTTGAATTTCCCAAATATTAAAGTTTATAACATTTCATAAGTGTCATTGTAATGAGATTTATATAAATATATAGTTGTTTTTCTAAATTAATTATATATATTTATATATATAAACATTGATATAATATATAATATACTATTTTTTTAATATTATATATTTCTAAACAATTGAAAATATAGTTATTTATAGATATTTCTATCTAGAGATATTCATTATAAATACCATTTAGAAACTATGGAGTGAGAGAATAATAGAGAGAGTTTTCTTCCAATAAGAAGAGGATATATGCCAAGATTATGGTAAGGGAAATTATATTTTTATAGCTATATTTATTTTATCTAAGGGGAATCTATAGTTTTCAAAACCATTTTGAAAGGGGATTATTTTGTAGTAACATATTTTATGATTTTATGTAAAACTCTAACTCTATATAAGGGAATATGTTATTTTCAAATTTCTATGTATTAATTTACAAAAGAGGTATTTTTTATCAAGGTTATATTATCTTTAAAACTATTATGTAAGGGAAATCATGATTTTAAAATAATTAATATCTAAATTGTGTAAGTCCTTTTAAAAAGGAAATAATATTTTCTTTATTCAAGGGTGCATTTAAAATGATAAAGTATGTCATTTTATATTATTCTATTTTAATAAAATTATTTAAAATTCCAAATAGATATTATAGTTATAATTTTATGCATGAAATGTAATTTCAAACATATGGATGTTAATAATTATTTTGGAAATGGATATAATTTATTTTTAACTTTAATATTCCCTAATTTTTTTATGAAAATAATTTGCCTCTATTTTATTCCATCTTTATATTTATTATTGTATGTATTATTTATGAAATATAAATGCCTCCAAACTTTTTGGTGTTTTATTAAAAGTCATATTTTTCTAAATATTATGTGATGTAAAATTATTTTCTCTTGAAAATAATTGATGTCATTTTCAAATGGATGGTTTAGTTGAAAATTAAAGAGAAAAACAACCCTATCAAAAAAATCTAAAACTCAAAACTTGGGTATCAAACGTGATTATGGGGAATGGGGAGTGAACTCATGGTCGCAAGAGGATGTTATCCTGAAGGTAATTTTTCTTTTGGAAAAAAGGATTTTCTTAAGGGTATCTAAGTATCATTTCTTTCCATAAAAACTAATTATTATCAAAGAAATATTTTTATTAAAACTTTATGGAAAAATCCAAGTAAATTTTTCAAAGGTAGTTATTTTTTAAAACGAAATTGTGTTTTATAAGAAATATGTATTTTTAAATTTTTTGAAAATTATTTTCTATGGTTATATATTATGAAAACCCTATAATTATATATTTGAAAAGTATTTTTCAAATTTTTTATATTTTAAATAAAATAAAATTTCTTTCAAATAGTTTTTCTACAGTGTTATAAAAGGATTTTTCGCTGGTTTTAAAACCCCTTACTAGGAAAATTTGATGCTCTCCCCATGTTTTTAAAATATTTTTCACAAGATCTTTAGAAGTTCTAAGGGTGTTTTTTTTTCTTTTAAGGTGCTAGCATGAGTGAATCCAAATAACTTTTTTATTTTAAAAATTATGTATTTTATGGAATTTCCTTAATCATCAAAAAACTAGACCATAAAAGATCCTTTTGTATGTAAAGGGCTATATATTTTTGAGTAACTTCTTATTAAAAAAATATACAGCATGTTCTAACATCTAATATATAAGTGTGGGTCTCGGGGTGTCATAGATTTTTTTGATGATATGAAGTAGGTAGAATATAAGAAAATTTTTCTTAATAATTATTTCCCTGTACCTCTTAATATTAAGATTAAAGAGAATTTATTGATATTATATATAAGGATAATGACTTTGTCAAAACTTATATTTTTAATTTCACAAGCCTTTATAGGTATTACTTTTTTTTGTTCTCAAAAATAATATAAATATAGATAAAGTCCTTAGTGGTTTAAAACAAAATTTATAAAATTCATTATAAATTCAAGTCAATAAGAGATATGAATAATCATTTTGTGATCTCTAAAAGTATATATTGAGTTTGGAGATAGGACCCATGGACTGAGAGATAATAAAATAAGGATGGAGTTTGAAACTAAATGATTAAATTATGAGATGGAAAAGTGATTAAAACACCTATATCCCAAACATATGGATAGAAGAACTATAGATATTTTATCAAAGAAATAAGTATTATCTTTAAGGTTATAATATATAGTCTTAAAGGTCATGAATATCATAGACACGTAAAAAAGATAACCAATATGATAGAGGATAAAAAGGCACCAGTCAATGAACCACTAATGGTGAAATGCATCAATTGAAAGGAGCATGGACACTATGAAATATTGTACACCATACCAAAGGTTTTTTTAGGTAATTAATGATAATAACCACCTTATACAAGGGATCGAGGGAAATATTCATTATTTCCAACACTATGGTCTGACAAGAAAATGATTAAATATAAAGTATACTTACTATTCACTCAAGAATAATGAAATTTTTATTTACATTAGGGTCTATGTATTCCTTTATATCCTATAGGTTTTCTAAAACAATTGAATCACATCTATGTGACCATTAAATTATAGATATTTTTGGAAACACTTAGAGGTGAAATAATTGAAACCCAAGTGTTAGACTCGTAGCCTGTTAGAATTTATTGGATGATTCTTCTAGTGAATCTCATAACCCTTCCCTTCATGGATTTTTATACAATATAGGGAATAAACCGCTTCTCATTTTATAGGTCACGCGTCAACTTATGGGAATAGTAAATATCATTCCATATCTTGAACCATACTATTCTTCCATACATATGTAAGGGAATTTAAAAATCCCCTTTA
Organism: Viscum album; assembly: GCA_963277665.1. NCBI lineage: Eukaryota > Viridiplantae > Streptophyta > Magnoliopsida > Santalales > Viscaceae > Viscum > Viscum album. Next base: position 1,545,559,116 of record OY728130.1, read on the forward strand.
GAAAATCTCTCAACGGTGTGGGTTATGATATCTAATGAAGTAGAATTTTTTTATCAAATGAAAAATAAAAATGGAAAAATAATCATTGAGGACATGAACATTATGTTGGAGTATATTGATGTATTTTTTTAATAATTTTTAGACATTACCCTAGTTTTTGAGATAGAGTTATCAATAGAACATAAAACTAGATCCTCACCTATATCTAAGAGTCCGTATAAGATGGACCAGGTTGAATTGGAGGAGTTTATGAAGAAACTTCAATAGAATTTAGAAAAATGGTTCATATTCCATTGTGAATCACCTTAGATTTCACCAGTTCTCTTTTTTAATGATAAATAAAGGCCAATTCATCTATGAATTGATTATCTAGGGCTCAAAAATATCACCATAATGAATAAGTATCGTCTATCAAGGATTGATGAATTATTTTATCAACTTCATAGATATGAATACTTCTCAAAATTTTATCTTTTTTATAGAGCTCATAATCTAAAGGTTAAGTGAGAAGAAATTAAAAAGACAAACTTCCATACATGATATAGAAATTAATAATTCATAGTGATGCCAATTGGACTTACAAATGACCCTATAATCATCATGGAGTTGATGAATTGATTCATTATAGACTACATAAATAAAAATTTTGTCTTTTTTAAAGAAATTATTATCTATAAAAAGAGACATTATGAACATAAAGATTATATAATGATTGTAATGATAACATTTAAAAAGGATAAGTTGTATTCTATGTTTAGTAAGTGTGACTTTTTTTATACTAAAATTAACTTTCTTAGGTAATGTGATCACAAGTGACAGAATTTATATTGATCCCATAAGGACCAATAAAAATATGGAATGTCCTAGAACCACAAGTGTGAATGAGATAAATAGTCTTCTAGGATTATATGGGTACTACTAATGCCTTGTAGGAAACCTCTCATCATTTTATATTCCACTAACTATGTTTATATAGATTTAGTAAAGTATAGGTGTGTGATAGAACATGAGGAGATATTTAAGGAGCTTAATAAGAGGCTAATAAATATACTTATACTCAAAATAACCTCACGTGGAGAAGGTTTTGTGATATAAAATGATTCTTTATTGAAATTATTGGGTTGTGTACTCATGAAAAATGGTAAATTGAAAGCCAATACCTCTCTACAATTGATGATCCGTGAGAAAAAAAACAAGATGCATGATATGGAGTTAGATGCTATGATCTTTTCATTTAATATTTGATTATATTATCTTATTGAGAAATGTGTAACATATATTTTAACCATAATAGTTTAAAGTATATATTCACACTATAGGAGATAAAAATGAATCAATGAATATTTAAAGAGTAAATAAAAGACTATTATTTCTCAAATCACTAAATCCTATAAAATAAAATAAGGTAGCAAATTATCTTAATATAAATGAACCTGCTACACTATCAATGATGAGTATTGATAAAGGATTTATCTTTATAGATATATAATGTATGGATTTAAAAATCATAAAGTAAATAAAAAAATCCTACTTTTCCCAAATTATTTCCCACCCATATATCAATGAGAATATTAAAGAGTTACAATGTGATAATTTAATAAATGAAAATAATGTTAGATAATCAAAGGAATAGAAGATTAATGAATTTAACATTGATAATGATGTTGTCATTTAGTTAAGTAATGGACTATGTGTTCCATAATCACATGAGATAAATACCAATATTTGGGATAATGTGCATGGAACATCATTCACATTAATCCAAGATGTACCAATAAGTATAAAGGTTTTTGAGAGAACCTATACTAGGAAAACAAGAGTAAATAGATTGCTGAGTACACCTCAAAGTGCCTGATATTCCAACATATGACAACCCATATTTTAATACACTTTAATTCATGATTTATTATATAAATATACACACGATAAAATCTAGTAATAATGTGAGGCTAGGTGTATTTGGTAAATTACGTACATATCACAATAACATGAAACATGGGTAAAAAAATTAGTTAAAAACTCCACAGTATACCCTTAAAATTACATTTCTCTTTTAAAACTACATAGGATAACATAGGGGATAATATAAGAAAGGGGTGAGATATATAGCCTAGTATGGGAATAATTGAAGGATATCATAAGGTAAAGCAGTATATGTGAGTCATGAGGAATCACAACGTAACATACGACGGGTGATAATAATAAACTTGAACATCAGATCATGATATATGATGATACCATAAAGGCAATAAGGGAATGTGGAAACCATACAAAACATGGATTCATAAACATAAGTCAAGGCTAACTACTGGGACATAATAAAATAGTTCTCTTAGGACTACCTATTATGCACCATACATGGAATCTCATGAGATAAAAACATTATGCAATTCAATGGAGGGATATAAAATTTTGGGCCCACCTATCACATTCATATCATGTACATACATTAGTGTGCCACATAGATAATACAACATAAGCGTGTATTTCATAAATTTTAATCCCTTGATAATGGATTGTTGGGAACACACATGGAATTACCCAATAAATGAAGGATATTTACATCTATGTGGTTTCCCTTGAGTGGAAATGGGGATGGGTATTCTTTACACAAATGTTTGACATGGAAAATTGAAGAATAGTTTTGATAGCATAACGGGGGTACATAAAGATTCTTGGAAGTGTTTAATGATATTGAAAGGGTAATATCTTTACATGGAAATCATTATTTTAGTAATAGGTATGTTTAAAAATTTATTCCAACAAGAAAAAATATAAATCAAAAGGTATAAAATAATGATGGTTCTTGGATACATAGGATAAGAAGAGGATCACATACATTGAGAGGGTGCTTCTAAAAGATTTAGAGGGGTTTATTAAGATATTGGGAACAGCATAGGAGGTCTATGGGTAAAATAGAGTAAATTTATTCTCCAAGGGATTTGGGTGAAGATGAATGGGAGTTTGGGTGGATTTTATATCAAAAGAGAGGGGAATTCTTTATTTATTTCTAAACATAGGTATTGGACTCTCTATGGTAAAATAATCAAAACCAAAAACCCTCCCATGATTTATTCTTATATATTCTTCTAAATAGGAGTGTTATTCAATAGTTTATATGTCTAATAACTAAAATCATTAAAATAATACCCCTAGTGATGTGGATGTAAGTCATGTTCATCAAGAATAAATTTTAAAAACTTGAAATATAATATAGGTTTTAGATAATTCATTATGAGTTTATAAAATTAATAAAATAACTTCAAAAAATATTATTTTAAATGGGAATCATAATTATGGTCATGTATGCTCTTTTTAGTATTTATTACATCACTTTTTGGATTTTATGATGTGATAATGCATACCGTATTTTTATGTTGTATTTAATTTTTACCAAAAAATTCAACTGTCTTAGAAAATTATGAAAAATTAATTATTTTATAATTTCTACATGTTGATTTAAAAATATATATTTTATCAAAATATTTCTTTAAATATGAAAAATTACACTTTTAAATCAACAATAGACATTTATTGAAAAATATGGGTTTTTATTATGATAACGGTTTCCTAACCCTTATAAAAATTATGTTAGACTTTATAAAAATATATTATCATTTATATTTAAATTAATATTATTTAATAAGATTATTTTATAAAAATAAAATATATTTTAAAAATTATTTAATTTATCAAAAATCATCTTGATTGGATCAATATATTTCCCAAAAATACAATTTAAGTTTCATATAAGAATCTAATTTTAATCAAACTTGTTATTCAATCATTTATAAAATAATAATAAAAAGGATAAATATAATCATTATTATATTAAAATTTTAAATGTACAGATTCATGTTACTGGGTTCTAGATACATAACTCTTTACTACATGAGTTTATGCCCTAATGATAATGTGTATGATGGTGAAACGTTTTTGGGGTGGTTCAATGAACATGGTTTGGGATGTGATCTTGATATTCTTGAACATATCCTGTAAATTGTTCTGGTCATGTTTTAGTTATTGAATATTTTCTTGGGATTAGTCAAGGTAAAATCCTAGTGATTTCATCTCCCTTAGAAGCTACAATAAATGGGATTTATATGGTATGATCCTCCTGGTCAAGGACATCACTTCATATTTCCATGTCAATTGGATTTATAATAACCCTTAATATATACTAATCGTAGTGATCATTGTATAATAACTATATTATCAACAGTTATGTTGTTTAAAATTATTTTAAATATGAAGAGATATAATATATAATGATCCAAAATAACTAAAGTAATGTATATGTTTTCTATAACTAAATTTTTTAATAAGGAATTTATTTATTTAAAGTGGGAATTTCATTTATAAATTTTCAGGTTGTTGTATTTTTTCCCATTCAAAAATTTCACCCTCAAAATTTTATTTTATATAATAAAATAGATGAGGGTACTTCTATGTCATCGCATAATCTGGTTCCCATGTTTCTTCCTCAAATGTGTGGTTTGACCACAACTGTAAGGACCCAGCCTTAAAACATTACATAATCATGAATTAAATGAATAATTCACATAGAGGATCTTTTTAGGTTTAGAGTTTTATAGAATCAGGATATAACTATTACATCTCAAAAGATTAAAAAGTAGACACTTATACTAAGTTTCCATAAAATAAAAACTTTTAAAAAGAAACATGTCTAGTTCCATGTTTTAAATAGCATGTCTTTCCTTGATCTCATCCTTGACCTTGTTCATCTTTAAGTCTTGTGGATAACATTTCATAAACTTGGGATGATCATAAAAAGCTCAGTAAAGGATACACAAAGAATGAAAACTGTTATTTTTTTCAAAACAACAAGTAAACGATAAACACTTTATCAAAGTAATACTTTTCACCTTTATGAAGTAGTAAATACTCTTCACTGAATAAAAGATCACTACTTATCCATTGTAACCAAAAGATTACCATAAACCCATATAAAGAACACATAACATATAAAGGTAACTTGGGACATAAACATACTTAAATGTAATAACCATACGGTCGACTTCCACACATATCACTACATGGAATAGCCATACGGCCGACTTCCATACCCAATCCATTAGAGTCTATAACTTAACCACCCATCCTGGTATTCACGGCACCACCTGTCATATGTTTTATCACGTAACCACCCATCAAATTTCCAAGTACCATTACAAAATCATAATACATAAAACAAATATAATGGAAAGAAAAGATTTTCACATTTCAATCACAATATATAACATAAATATATTGACATAACAAATCCATTAAAAAAACCATTTTCAATACCAAAATACATAAAAGAGTATATGGTATTTAATTTCTTTTAAAAACATTACGGCTTGTTAAGGAAGCCAAAGGTTAAATAGTACTCGCGGTGGCGGAAAAGGTCATTGTCATCGCATACGTTAAAAGAAACATTCATTTTTGTCGTTCAGTAAAATGATTCGTAGAAAAATATTCCCTTTGAATGAAATGAAAAGTAAAAGGTGTTTATATAGAGTATAAAATAAAGTCTTGTATTAGAACAAAAATATGCTTCGATAAAAGAAGATTGAGACGAAGTCCCTTACAAAGTCAGTATCCTTAGATTACGGATAAATCAATTACATAATTATGTGTGACAAATATAAATACACCCAATATAATAGGATATTAAGTGTAAAAAAATCATAGGTCATCCACAAATATTCATTATATTTCATAAACAAGAAGTAGAGGTTTAACCCAAAGAATTGAAATTGGGTTAAGAAGTTCCCTTACAGAAATTCGACAGCCTAACGGCGTCATTTTAAAATTCAAAAAATGAGACGATAAGAGATAAAAAGGGTATCTCATCACTTGTACATAAAATTTACATCAATAAGGATATATAAGAACATATCCCAACATAATAATATGTAAATTAAAAGACATAACAAAAATAAGTCTTTTAAAAATAAGAGGGTGAAAGGTTCTCTTACCAATTTGGGTAACTTTTGAAACGTACACCCCATGAAAGAAGGACTATACAACATTGATGTAAATACCCATAAACAAAATTATATTAAAAAAAGAGTAGAATAATGTGCAGTACATACACCACTCAAAGGAAATGGTGGCAAATGTAGCATAAATCTCACGGGAATAAAAGTGAGATGAAAAATCCCTTATGAAAACTCAACAGTCGAACGACGCCACTTAAAACTTCCAAAAATTGATTTATGAGATCAAATAGGGTATCTCATAATATGAACATAAAAATTATAGTATGAGTAATATAAAATAACATCCCCAAACATAAGAAATATGATCTTAAAAGAAATTACATAAAAGAGAGTACTTAAAAAGAAATAGAGAGGGAGGATCCCTTACCTCAAGTCTGACTTGTCTTGTTCATTTATTTATATTCCGGAATAATAAACTTTGGTCAATTTATAATTTCTTAATGACCTCATTTAAATATTATTATTAAGTTAATATCACATATTATAATGTTATAATAATTGGTCAATAATGTGAGTTCATATCAGACGTTTTTGTCGATGTTTGGTACATGAGTCAAAATTGAACTTGTTGGAAAAGAATTTTCCATGTAGTTATAGGTACATCATCTCCAGAATAGTATTAATGATTTAAATATCATATATATACAGTATATATTCATTTTATACTATTAAATAACATTTGGAGATAAAAAATTAAATGCATCGTTCATGGAGACGGTAGGCCGTATGTACGCATGAACGCTACTTTCATTTCTTTGTCATATTAATGAATTAAAACTAAATGAGATATATATATATATTATAATTCCATAATTATATCCATAATTTAGATTTAATATATTATATATATATCCATTATATATATGTACTTATAATAGTACATAACATTTGGAGATAAGAAATGAAATGTACCGTTCATGGAGACGGTAAGTCGTACGTACGCATGAACGCTACTTTCATTTCTATTAAATACTTTAATGGAATGAAAAAATAATAATTATACATAGTTATATTATAATTACAGTATAATATAATATATAATATCATTAAATCCATCCTTTATACATCCCACATATGGTATTAACGATTCAAAACACTTTGAGGGGACTGTAGTCCACACTTCCTAAAATGAAATTATCGCGTTTACCCATTATGGAAACCATAATGGTATGACATAAATGAAAAATAAATAATCATAAGGAATACATAAACATAATTTATATATCATATATAAATACAGTGACATCTTAATGGCCACCATGATAGGTTTTAAAAGAAGATTGAACAATCATCGTTTCGTGAGGCAGTAATTCACCACCCACAGAAACAGTATGTTCTTTAACCATTAGATGGAGGTGTGTATGAGTGTAGCTCTAATACTCCTCATAACATAATTATAGTATATTTAAGATATTGGTTTTGTTAAAAAATAAAGTAATAAAAAGAGTTTAAGGGGTTGGATAAGCAAAATAAAACAAAAGAACATAAGAGAAGACATTACCTTCAAATCGAATTACTCTTTTTGATTTGAGATCAAATGCTTCATTGGAAATACTTCTTCCCAAATTGAAGCTTCTAGGAGTAATAGATTGATGTTTAGAGACAATATGATCAATGTTTTGACAAGACAATGGCTTTAGCGTTGTGGGTAAGTAGATAGAGGTGGGGGGTTTTATAAGAGGGAGGAGGGGTACTCTTGGAAAGCCTTGAAAAGTTAATTTATTATAAAATGATTTTCGGATATCAAAGGTCCCAAAATTATATATTTCTAGGATAAGGTGATAAGGGTTGGAAAAACACCCATAAAATAGGTTTTTTACATGGTTAAGTCTTAGATTTTACCTTATCTTCTCATTTTATTTAAATCGTTCATTAATGAGGTAATCGCTTCATCATCATGGTGTCATAAATAACATTATTTATTTAATGTCTAAAAATTATAAAAAAAATATCATGATGTAGGAAATCTTTTTAGATTTCTAATTAATATTTATAGTCAAAAATATAACTTGTATAACCCCATGTAAAAAATGTTTTAGTAAAACAATACATGTTTGTGACATTTTTATTTTAACTTTAAATAAAAAGTTATTAATTTCATTTTCTTACCCAAGTGGCTCCATGGGGTCCCCAAGTTGACCCATGGATTTTATTGGTCGGACATGACTCATACAATAAGGGTAGGACATGTGTCAAGGTCATTTCATATTATTATAACATTATCATTACCTTAAATTACACTAATTACCTTTAATCACGATTAATAAAACTTAAAAGTTATTATTCACCAAAAAATATTTTCATCCCATTGAACCAAATTTTACATCCTAATGACAACCATGTATGTCTGATTTTTTAAATTCAAATCACAGAGGTGGTAAAATTTCATTTAAACAAAAAATCAGTTTTTTAACTACCACTTAGTGGTTTCACTATTCATCAAAAATTGATGTTTTTCAGAAAAATACCAAAAAATCACCCTAAGCTATATTTGATATTCTGAATTAAAAAATGATGTCTATTTTAAAAAATTAAAAACATATAAGTTTCATTAATCAATTTAATAATTAATTCCCATTGTCAAAACAAATACCGTGTTTTTAAGAAACAAAATATATCAAAATATTGATACTAGTTTAAGTCCAATTTCAAAGGGAAATTAATTCTAATGACCACCATTGGATTAACTGGTAAGAATATATTATAAATACACTTTAAACCCAATTAAAAAGATAATATATCCATATAAATAAATCATATTAAAAGGAGGTTTTGAATTAAAATACAACATTTTTACTAAAAATGATCTTTATTGGAAAAATAACAAAAATTTACACAAAGTAAATTTTGATGTCTAGATTATAAAGAAGGATTTTATTTGGTCCAATATAACATATAAAATATTCAAAAAGTGGATTTAAAAAGGTTTCACCATTAAAAGGCGGTTAATCGACCTTTTAAAGAATATTAGAATATTTACGCTTAAAAACGGATTCATTCGCATTTTAAGCCTCTAACATTTATTGGATAAAAGTAAAAATATTTGACAAACATATATAATAATTTTGTAGTTAGTTCTGTTCATTCATGTCATTACAATGGCTAGGCATTAACTACCATTTAAAATAATATTATTTTATTATTAGAGTGCAACGTATGATTTCAAAGAAACTCGTTGTTGCGTATTGGGGACGCCATCGAGCATAGTGTTCCCTTTAAAGTAATATTAAAATTTTATTCACAAATATTAATAAATATAAAAAGGTAATATTCTTTATTTACCTGGGATGTTACATCCTTCCCCCCTTTTGGGAATTGCATCCTCGCAATTTTAAAATTGGGTTTGGAAACTTCATTGAAAGCCCTACATCAGAAAAGGAGTAAATTAAACTATCACTTTAAAAGAAAGAAAGAAAAGTACCAAGGTCACCTGAGACAACGGGTACTAGGATTCCATGAAAACATGGATATGGAAGAAAAAAAAAAGGGTTAAGTTCTGATGGAGAGTGATAGAAACATGTTTAGGAGAAAGTTAACCACCAGAAAATCACAAACTTTTGATGGGTTAAATGGTATTTGATTCCCCAGTAGGAAAGGTTAACAGACAAAATTTTAGTTTTAAGTTACTTTTCATTGAGGAATTTATTTATGAGCTTAACTAAATCAAAAGGAAAAATACTTTCTTTTCATTTATACTTTCATCGCATACTAGATTTCTTACACAAACTCATGTTTTCCTCCAAAAGATGAGTATTTAGGATGACTTGTTCACATTAAGAGCGTTATAATCAACTGCGAATAACCTAATCCACAAAAGAGAACTATATATTTCCCATGTCTTTAGACCTTAACCAAAACCAAAAAATGTTTAGAACAAGATCAGATAATCCAAAAAAGTTTAATCCTTTATAAAAAGAAAATCTATTCTTAATCTCCAAAAATTTTCCAACACAACCCAAAGTTAAATGAAGACCATTCGATAAACAATTTGTCCATAAAATTCTTCAAAGTAAACCAAACTAATATTGAAACCCAAATATTTGAAGGATGTAATCACATAGTCTTCCAAGGTAAAAATTAACATTTATCTCCAAATAACATCAGTTGCTCTTAAATTCTCATATTGAAAAGTAATTAACCTAATTATATATCCTCCATGATAGGTCAGTATTTTCAAAGATAACCCAAAATCAACTTATTATTGATTCATAAAATTATATTATTAAAAATAATTTGTCATACTAACCAAGGACTTCATGTAGTCCAGTGGTAGGCGATAAATACCAGTCGCACTTTGGTTGTGGGTTTGATTCCCACAGCTTCGTCTGACGCGACGGGTTGTCACACGGTTTGCATGTTGTCCTTTTTCCAAAACTATGAAGTTTTATAACATTCCTCAAAAGGAGAAAAAATCTTCAAAAATAACCATAACATAATTTAACCTCAAGTTTATCTCATGCCTTTAATTTTCCATCATAACATATAGTAACCCATAATTACCTCAAAACTAAGGATCATATAAACCCTAATGGTTACCTTTATAATTATTACCTGAACTTCCACATCGATTTGGTTATCTCGTACATGATGCATTAGAGAACTCACCAAGGTTCAAGTGGTTGATCATGACTCCTGATAGTTGGTTTAGAATAACCAAAAGATTTCCAATTTAATCCCCCATTTCATCCAGTCTCTTAATCAGAGAACCACCACAGTTTCCTTCAAACCCGTTGTCACTTTGGTTCCTGCTAGATCCATCCATTTACTAAACCAAAAATGTCAGTGTGAGTATATCAACAAAATCATCATGTACTAATGAGTAAGATAAACACTAATATATACTTATCCAAGTTATCACAAACTCATTCCAACTTTCAAAGATAACAATGACTCCATCTAAAATACTAACCATTGTGGTTATACACAACTTTTCACTTATGCTTAAACAATATTCTAACCTCCAAAGTTATCTAAACCGACCTCTGATTCCAACTTTAAGGACCCAAACTTAAAACATTACATAATCCTAAATTAAATGAATAATTTACATTGAGGATCTTTTCAGGTTCATAGTTTTAGAGAATTAGGACATAACTATTACATCTCACAAGATTACAAAGTAGACACTTCTACAAAGTTTCCTTTTTTTCATAAAATAAAAACTCTTAAAAAGAAACATGTATAGTTACATGTTTTAGATAGCATTTATTTCCTTGATCCCATCCTTGACCCTATTCATCTTTAAGTCCTGTGGAGAACATTTCAAAAACTTGGGATGAGCATAAAAATCCCAGTAAAGGATACACAAAGAAGGAAAACTGTTAGTTTTTCAAAACAACAAGTAAACCATGAACACTTTATCAAAGTAATAATTTTCACCTTTATGAAGTAGTAAATACTCTTCCCTGAATAAAAGATCACTACTTATCCTTTGTAACCAAAATATTACCATAAAATCATAAAAATAACACATAACATATAAAGGTAACTTGGGACATAAACATACTTAAATGGAATAACTATACGGTCGACTTCCACACATATTACTACATGGAATAGCCATACGGCCGACTTCCATAACCAATGCATTGGAGGTTATAACGTAACCACCCATCCTGGAATTCACAGCACCACCCGTCATATCGTTTATCACGTAACCACCCATCAAATGTCCAAGTACAATTACAAAATCATAATACATAAAACAAATATAATGGAAAGAAAACATTTCCACATTTCAATCACAATATATCACTTAAATATATTGACATAAAAAATCCATTATCAAAACCATTTTCAATACCAAAATACATAAAAGAGTATATTGTATTTAATTTCTTTTGAAAAAATTACGGCTTGTTAAGGAATCCAAAGGTCAAATAGTACTCGCGGCTGCGGAAAAGTTCATTGTCACCTCGTACATTAAAAGAAACATTCCTTTTTTTCGTTCAGTAAAATGCTTCGTAGAAAAATATTCCCTTTAAATGAAATGAAAAGTAAAAGGTGTTTATATAGAGTATAAAATAAAGTCTTTTATTAGAACAAAAATATGCCTCAATGAAAGGAGATTGAGACGAAGTCCCTTACAAAGTCGGTATCCTTAGATTAAGGATAAATCTATTACATAATTATGTGTGAAAAATATAAATAAACCCAATATAAGAGGATATTAACTGTAAAAAAATCAGAGGTCATCCTCACATATTCATAGTATGACATAATCAAGAATTAGAGGTTTAACCCAAATAATTGAAATTGGGTTAAGAAGTTCCCTTACAGAAATTCGACAGTCTAACAGCGTCATTTTAAAATTCAGAAAATGAGATGATGAGAGATAAAAAGGGTATCTCATCACTTGGACATAAAATTTACAGCAATAAGGATATATAAGAACATATCCCAACATAAAAATATGTAAATTAAAAGACATAACAAAAATAAGTCTTTTAAAAATAAGAGGGTGAAAGGTTCCCTTACCGATTTGGGTAACTTTCGAAACGTATACCCCATGAAAGAAGGACTATAAAACATTGATTTAAATACCCATAAACAAAATTATATTACACAAAGAGTAGAATAATGGTCATTACATACACCACTCAAAGGAAATGGTGGAAAATGTGGCATAAATCTCACGGGAATAAAAGTGAGATGAAAAATCCCTTACGAAAACTCAGCAGTCTAACGACGCCACTTAAAACTTCCAAAAATTGATTTATGAGATCAAACAGGGTCTCTCATAATATGAACATAAAAATTAAATTATGATGAATATAAAATAACATCCCCAAACATAAGAAAGTTGAGCTTAAAAGAAATGACATAAAAGAGAGTACTTAAAAAGAAAGAGAGAGGTAGGATCCCTTACCTCAAGTCCGACTTGTCGTGTTCGTTTATTTATATTCCTGAATAATAAACTTTGGTCAATTTATAATTGCTTAAGGAACTCCTTTAAATATTATTATTCATTTCATATCACATATTATAATGTTATAATAATTGGTTAATAATGTGAGTTCATATCAGACGTTTTTGTCAATGTTCGGTACATGAGTCAAAATTGAACTTGTTGGAAAATAATTTTCCATGTAGTTATAGTTACATCATCTCTAGAATAGTATTAATGATTTAAATATCATATATATCTATTATATATTAATTTTATACTATTCCATAACATTTTGAGATAAAAAATGAAATGCACCGTTCATGGAGACGGTAGGTCGTACGTACGCATGAACGCTACTTTCATTTCTTTGTCATATTAATGGAATTAAAACTAAATGAGATATATATATATTATAATTATAGAATGATATACATCATTTAGATGTAATATATGACATATATATCCATTATATATATGTAATTATAATAGTACATAACATTTGGAGATAAGAAATGAAATGTACCGTTCATGGAGATGGCAAGCCGTATGTACGCATGAACGCTACTTTAATTTATATTTCCTACTTTAATGGAATGAAAAAAAATTATACATAGTTATATTTTAATTACAGTATAATATAATATATAACAGCATTAAATCCATCCTTTATACATCCCACATATGGTATTAACGATTCAAATCACTTTGAGGGGGTGGTAGTCCGCACTTCCTAAAATGAAATTATCGCGTTTACCCATTATAAAAACCATAAAGGTATGGCATAAATGAAAAATATATAAGAATTAGGAATACATAAACATAATTTATATATCATATATAAATACAGTGACATCTTAATGGCCACTATGATAGGTATTAAAAGAAAATTGAACAATCATCCTTTCGTGAGGCAGTAATTCACCACCCATAGAAACAGTATGTTCTTTAACCATTAGATGGAGGTTTGTATGAGTGTAGCTCGAATCATCCTCATAAAAGAATCCTATTATATTTAAGATACTGGTTTTGTTACAAAATAAAGGAATAAAAAGAGTTTAGGTGGTTGGAGAAGCAAAATAAAACAAAAGAACATAAGAGAAGACATTACCTTCAAATCGGATAACTCTTTTTGATTTGAGCTCAAAGGATTCCTTGGAAAGACTTCTGCCAAAAGTTAGGATTCTAGGAGTAAGAGAGGGATTTGTGGAGACAATATAATAAGAGTTTGGTCAAGACAAAGGCTTTAGAGGTGTGGGTAAGGAGGTAGAGGTGGGGGCCTTTTATAAGAGGGAGGAGGGGCACTCTTGGAAATCCTTGAAAAGTAACTTTTTCATAAAATTATTTTCGGATATCAAAGGTCCCACAATTATATATTTCTAGGATAAGGTGATAAGGGTTCTAAATCCACCCATACAATAGGTTTTTGACAAGTTTAAGTCTTAGATTTTACCTTATCTTCTCATTTTATTTAAATCGTTCATTAATGAGGTAATCGATGCATCATCATGGTGTCATAAATAACTTTATTTATTTAATGCCTAAAAATTATAAAAAAAACTATCATGATGTAGGAAATATTTTTAGATTTATAATGAATATTTATAGTCAAAAATATTACTTGTATAACCCCATGTAAAAAATTTTTTACTAAAACAATACTGACTGAAAATTATTCTCTATTTGATTTTGAAAACCACTTTTTGGGTGAGCGGAAACCGTGCACGACATTACTGAAACACCAAATCCAAAAACTATGCAGAAAAAATTCGCGATTGAATCAAAATTCAAAAACGTGGCCAGCGAAGCACCTCGGGACGTGGATCCACGATCGGCCTCCTTGAGCCGCGCCCCCATCATCACCGTCAGTAACATCAGCAGAGCATCGAAAACATCATCATCTTGGAAGTCATAGACGTCGCCACCCATCATCGGAGCCGGTGAGCGGACACATCCATCACAGCGGGTCACCGGCGAAACCATCAGAAGCATCGTCACCAGAACCTCCTCTTTAGAACGCCATCATTCATCAACACCGCCACAAAACCAACAGCGCTGGCGAGAACCAGAACCAGGCACCAAATTCAACCCAAAACATCAAAACACAAATTCATATTTCAAAAACAAAAACCAGGATCCATCCTTCAAAAAACCATACAAGGCATCGCCTCGGTCCATGTTCATCCTCGAGGCACGCTGCCGGAATCGCTCCACTCCTCATCATCGTCACGTCCCCGGAAATCCTAAGCCCTCGAAAAGGACTCGTTACTTCAAAATGAAACGAAAACCGCATAACATCACCAACAACATCGACACCATCAAGGCCTAACAGCCCTCCAAGAATCAAACTGAAAGAAAAACAGCGCAAAAAAACCCTTAACATCGATGAATCTGCAGCGAAACATCTGACACAGCATGGCACACCACGAAGTTGACGACGAACGTGCCTCCTAGAACACCAATGACCGAACAAACAGCACCTCCCAAAGCCTCTTGAGACCACCGCCGCATACCAACTCGGAGAACGATGAAGGAGGAAGACGCCATAGCAGAGTTTGAAGCGGAATGGTCTCACGAAGGAGCATGACCATGCCTGGAACCACCAACCTCACAGAGGACCAGAGTCACAGATCCCGCCGCCACCTTCAATCTTGCGCAGAGAGAGCAGAACCTCCCAGCACCCCCACACCCGACACGAAATGCGACGGATACCCCAGGCCGCGGAAGCTGGATCTCGATCTTCGAACCAAAACTACGATGCCATGAAAATCAATTGGTGGAGTCTTCCGAAAGAGATGATCCTGCATGTCGCCGCCACTGGATGGTGATTCACACCACGAACACGCTGAATCGGAGCACCACGGAGTGATCTGCAGCCGATCCACGATGGTGGAGATGAAGGCGGCACGAGGGAAACCTGAGCGTCGCTCTTCCCTTTACGGTCCCATAAATTAATTACAACTCTAAGAAAAATAACAAGGTCATTTTAGTAAAACAATACATGTTTGTGACATTTTTATTTTAACTTTAAATAAAAAGTTATTAATGTCATTTTCTTATCCAAGTGGCTCCATTGGGTCCCCAAGTTGACCCATGGATTGTCTTGGTCAGCCATGACTCATCCAATAATGGTAGGACATGTGTCAAGGTCATTTCATATTGTTATAACATTATCTTTACCTTAAATTACACTAATTACCTTTAATCGCGATTAATAAAACTTAAAAGTTACGATTCACCAAAAAATATTTTCATCCCATTGAACCACATTTTACATCCTAATGACAACCATGTATGTAGGATTTTTAAAATTAAAATCACAGAGGTGGTAAAATTTCATTTAAATGAAAAATCATTTTTTTAACTACCACTTAGTGGTTTCACTATTCATCAAAAATTGAATTTTTTCAGAAAAATACCAAAAATTAACCCTAATCTATATTTGATATTCAGAATTCAAAAATGATTTCTATTTTACATAATTCAAAACATATAAGTTTCATTAATCAATTTAATAATTAATTCCCGTTGTCAAAACAAATAGCGTGTTTTTATGAAACAAAATATATCAAAAGATTGACACTAGTTTAAGTCCAATTTCAAAGTGAAATTAATTCCAATGACCACCATTGGATTAAATGGTAAAAATATATTCTAACTAGACTTTAAACCCAATTAAAAAGATAATCTATCCATATCAATAAATTAGATTAAAATGAGGTTTTGAATTAAAATATAACATTTTCACTAAAAATGATCTTTATTGGAAAAATTAAAAAAATTTACACAAAGTAAATTTTGATGTCCTGGTTCTAAAGAAGGATTTTATTTGTTCCAATATGACATATAAAATTGTCAAAAATTAGATTTAAAAAAGGTTCGCCATCAAAAGGCGGTTAATCGACCTTTTAAAGAATATTAGAATATTTACGCTTAAAATTGGATTCATTCGCATTTTAAGCCTATAACATTTATTGGATAAAAGTAAAAATATTTGACAAACATATATAATCATTTTGTAGTTAATTCTTTTCATTCCCATCATTACAACGGCTAGGCATTAACTTCCATTTAAAATAATATTATTTTATTATTAGAGTGCAACGTAAGATTTCAAAGAAACTCATTGTTGTTTATTGGGTACGCCATCGAGCATAGCATTCCCTTTAAAGTTATATTAATATTTTATTCAAAAATATTAATAAATATGAAAAAGTAATATTCTTTATTTACCTGGGATGTTACAACAACACTTTGACTCGGTGAGTTGTCTTGTCTCATAGAAATATGTTTCTAGAATATTAGATCTTCATCGTCTCCTCCTCTTATGACAGATCCTTCTTAAAGGGTACTACCTTTAGATTTAGTTGATGTAAGGGATATGGTATGTACTTTCTCAAAAGGGATACGAGGAACACATCATGTACTTTAGATAGGATAGGTGGGATTTCTAGTAGATAAGACTTAGCTTTGATGTGATCATGGGTCTTAAAGGGTATAATGTATCATGGACCAAGAATTACCTTCTTCCTAAACATCTTGACTTTATTCCATGGATACATATAAATGAACACTTTATCTTTAACCTTAAACTCTATGTCTCTTCAATGATTGATTGTGTATATTTTTTCTGACTTTGTGTAGATTTCATATGATGATGAATAATATTAACCTTCTTTGTTATCTCTTGGATAATATGAGGTCCCATCAGCATTTTTTCTCCAAATTCATCCCAATATTTCAGATTCTAACACCTATTCTCATATAGAGCCTCATAATATTCCATTTGAATGATAAAATTGAAACTTTTTATGAGAAATTAACTAGGGGAGTTGTTGATTCCAATATCCTTAGAATTCAATTAAATGAGATCCTATAATATCCTCTAGAGTTTTAATAGTTCTCCCAGACTGGCCATCCATCAGAGAATGATAACTAGTACCAAAACACAACACTGTATTCAATGCTTTCTAAATTATTCTTCCAATATTTTAGGTAAAACTTGGATCTCAATTGGATACAATTGAGAGTGTCACTCCATACATTATTACCACTTCCCTTATATATATCATTGTGATTTGGTCAAGAGAGAAATCATATTTGATAATAATGAAATGCATTAATTTTTTAAGGCAATAAAATACCAACCAGATGGTTTTATTTCTTTTAGATGTCCTTGGGATTTCTATGAAAAAATCCATTGTTATGTTTTCCCATTTATATAATTACATGGGAAATAGTTACATAATACCCATATACCTTTATTATTTTTTCTTTAATTATTGATATAACAAGCATCGATATACAAATTCTGAAATCTTCCTCCTCATGTTATCTCACCAGAAGTTTTTATTTAGATGTATATACATCTTAGTGATTCTAAAATGAATAGAGAATAATGAGCAATGTGAATCATCCAAAAGTTTCTTATTCAGATCTGGTTTTAATGGGGCACATATATGGGTACTAAAAATTATAACTTTATCTTCATCAAAGTTTAACTTTGAAATATTCACTACCATTTTCTATAGCACCTCATCGTCTTTTTGGGTCTCTGTGATCCTCTCAAAAATTGATAGTTGAGTAATTATTAGATCAAGGTAGGATAAAGATATATTTATTATTCCTATTTTCATCCTCTACATATACAAGATGGTTGGATCCCTTTGAAACCTCATCATGGATAGTGTTTCAGGATCCTTTATACTTAGAGCTTCTTTAATTTGTTTTCCTTCCAAGGATAATAATTGATTGAACAACCACAATCATTAATCATCTCTAACCACCTTCATTGGTGCATATTGAGGTTATTTTTTTGAATGTATACTTCTATATTTTATGATACTTATATATGTATCACTCCTCCCCATAGAGATAATGTCACCAAATATTTAACATGAAGATCATTACAACTAACTCTTGACCATGTTTTGGGTAGTTATACTCTTAGATAATTAGTTTTATAGAGGCATATGATATCAATTTTTCATATTAAATGAGTACACAACCCAATACCATTTTAGTTTCATTGATGTAGATCAAAAATGATTCCTCACTGATGGTAAATTTGAGTATAGGTGTAGTGATTATCCTCCTATTTCACTCTTTAATTCTCTCCTTGCATTCATTGGTATATAAAAAAATGACTCTCTTTCAAGTTTTCAATGTTAGTGGGCTTAAAAATTGTGATAATTTTCTTAAAAATAAGTGATATTGTTAGATAATCCAAGTAAACTATGGAATTCAATCACAGATATTATTCTTGTATATCCTTTTATTACATTGATTTTTTAAGGTCCCATGGATATTCCTTTTATAGTGATAATGTCCCCTTGTAATTTTACTTATGCCTTCTAGAAATCTCATTTATTGTACTTTACATATAAATTTTCCATTTTTAATGTCCATCAATACCACATTAAAATTATCCTTATATTCCTCATTACTTTTGGATTATATAATAATATCATTAATAAATACTACATAAAAAATTTCAAAGTAATACCTAGAGAATTTATTCATCAAGTCCATGACGATAGTTGGATTATTAAATAGTCCAAATAGAATAACTAAGAACTCATATCACCCATACATTATATTAAAGTCATCCTTGGGGATATCCTCCTTCATCACATTTATTTGATAATTTACCAATCAAATATAAACCTTGGAGAAGTATTGGGTTCCACAAATCTAATAAAACAAGTCATAAATCCATAGAAGAGGATACTTGTTATTTATTGTGATATTTTTGATCTCATTATAATCAATTCATAGGCACATGTACGGATCCATACTATCAATTAAAAGGATTAGTGTACCCCATGGTGAATCACATGGGAATATAAATCCTTTATCCAGATTCCCCTATAGTTTCTTCTTTATCTATTTAAATTCGAAAGTGTTCATTCTATAGAGTCTTGGATATTGGAAAAACATTAGATATAATTTAAATTGAGAAATAAAACTATTATCCTAGAGGAAGACCAATAAATTATTTGGAAAACATGTTAGTGTATTCCCCCAAAATTGGAATGTCATCAAGGATGATCTTTTCCTTAGTCTCAATAATTAGAGATAGATACACTTTCAATTAAGGAAATAATATCCATTCTATATATGATGATTCCAAATTAGATTCATCCTCCCCCTTGAACTTGTATATGATAGGGGGAAATTTTTGATAGGGAGGTTGATATTCTTCTCATGAAAATTTTTGTTGGGTCTATATAAGGAAAGAAAATCCATACTAAGAACTGCGTCAAAATTTTCTAATGATAGTATCACAAGGTTTTTTGGGAAATTCAGCCTAAAATATTTTGATAAGGGATGATTTATATGGTTGGGATGAAATAATTGACCCATTTTCCATACTCACTAATAACTCAGCTTCCATGTTTTGTGGTGTTGATTCAATGGTTCTACTAAACTTGCATGATATGAATGAATCTATTGATCAATAATCATAAAGGACATTTAAGGTTCATGACTGAATATTAAATGTTCAATTCACTATTTTATCCCAATTCCAATTATTTAGTTCATAAAAAATAGACTTAGGGATGAGAATTTTCAAACTATTAAACAGATAAATAAGAAATCGTGAACATTAAAGGGATACCTCATAAATGACATATATACCATAACCTACAGATTTCTATGTTTCAATCTATGTTTTTCATAATCCATTTCTTAACATAAAATCTTATGGGAATTAATGTTCCCTTAATAATGGTTTGTAAGGAGCATGTGAATTTATCAAAGAATTTCCCCTAGGATTGTCAAACTAGGTATGCATTAATGCCTCCTTTTCATGCACCATGTAATGATCGTTCCAAATCCATTTTCCCCATTTTAGGGTCATTAACTGTAGGTATAGCTGTGCTAGATTCACATCCACTTTAGTATCCTGATAGAGATGTATTTTCTAAAAAACCTCTTAATATATACTTTAAAAATGTTTTACTTTGTTTACTCTTATCTTTAATTATTTTACTATTTTTTTTAATCCTAATCACCAATAATAACTAGACTTTCCTCTAATGAAAACTATGGAAACCCATATTTTAATACACCTTAACTCATGGTTTATTACATGAAGATACACATAATACAATCCCATAAGATTTTGAGGCCTAGCTTCTATATAAAATTAGATAAATAACATAATAACATGAAACATGGGTAAGACAACATTATTTAAAAACTCTAAAACATTCCCTTAAATTTTCATTTCTCTTCTAAAATTGTATAAGATAAGTGGGGAAAACATAAAAAAGGGGTGATCTATAAATACTAGTAAGGAAATGATCAAATAATATCATAAATTAAAGTAATACATGTGAGTTAAGAAGAACATAAAAGAAACATAAGTGGGGTTAGGATCATAATCTTGAACATCAGAGCATGATATAATATGATTATATAAAGGAAACCTGGGAATGTGGTGAAAACATAAAACATGACATCATAAAAATAATTCAAAGCTAACTGATGAGGAAAAATAACATTTTGTGATTAGGATAACCTTCCATTCACCATATATGATATCAAATGAGATAAAAAAATTACCCAATGTATTGGAGGGCTATATTATTCTTATCCCACCCATCATATTTATATTATGTACATGCAAAAGTGTGCCACATAGATCATACAATACAATGATTTATTTCATTAATTTCAATCCCAAAATTAAGGAGTGTTTGTTAAATACATGGATGTACCTAATCAATTAACTATGGGTACATCTGTATAAATACCCTTGAGTGTAAATGAGGATGGGAATTCACCACACAAGTGTTTGGCATGGAAAATCATAGGATAATTTTGGCAACATAAAGAGGGTACATAAAGATTCATGGAAGGGTTTAATGAAAGTAAAAGGTACATATCATCACTATTAAATAGTATGGATAGGAAGGTAAATGTGTAAAAACATATTAAAACATGATAAATTGTAAATCAAAGGGCATAATATAAATATGCTTCTTAAATAATGATGAGGAGAGGATCCCTTGCCTTGAGAGGTTACTACTAAAAGCTTGGTAGGAGCTTATTAAGAGATTAGTAAAATATTGGAAGGGATATAGAGATGGAAACGAAGAGTAAATTCATGCTTAAATGTATTTTAGTGAAGTGGAATGGTTGTTTGGGTGTATTTTTATAGAAAAAGAGAGGGGAATGTTTTATAAATTTCTGAACATAGGTTTTGGAATCTATACAATAAAATAACCATAAACACAAACCATACCATTTTTTGACCATTTTTTATACCAAAGAGGAGTGTATTTAAATATTTTATAATTATATGAACCTAAATTCTTAAAATAATAACCTTGGTGCTATGGAAGTAAGACATGTTCATAAAAAATTAATTTTAAAATCATGAAATATAATATAGGGTTTGGAGTATTAATCAAGGGTTTATAAAATTAATAAAATAACTTCAAAAAAATATAATTTTAAAATAAAACAGTATTTTGTATATTGATACTATTTATATCATTTATTACATCACTTTTCTGGTTTTATGATGTCGTATTACATACCATATATTTATACTGTATTTATTTTTTACCCAAAAAATCAACTATCTCATAAAATTATGAAAATTAATGGTTGGATAACTTCAACATGATATTTTCAAAAATAATATTTATTTTACCAAAATAATTCTACAATTATAAAAATTTACACTTTTAGATCAAAAATTGTTATTTATAAAAAAATACAGGTTTTATGATGATAACAGTTTTCTTATACTTAGAAAAATTACATTTGATGTTATGAAATTATATTATCATTTATAATTAAAAAAATTATTTAATAGGAATATTTTATTATAATAAAATTTATTTAAAAAATATTGAATTTATAAAAATGAGGTTCTTAATTGAAACAATATATTTCCCAAATATACAATTTGTGTTAAAATCAAATTTTTATCGAACTCATTATTTAATCATTTATAAAGAAATATTAAAAAAGAAAAATATAATAATTATTTAATTGAAAATAAAAATATAAAAATTCATATTAGTGCGGTTTAGATTCATAACCCCTTATTACACCAGTGTAAGGCCTAAGGGTAAGGTGTGTGATGGTAACGCTTTCTTGGTATGGTTCGACGACCATAGTTTGGGTTGTCATCTTAATAAGCTTTAACTTCTCCCATAAATGGTTTCACTCATGAATTTTTCATTTAATATTATCTTGTAATTCCTTAAGGATAGATCCCCTTGATATCATCTCCCTTAAAAACTCTGATAATTGGGCATCATAGGGTACGATCCTATTGGTTGAGGATATATCTTCTTTTGTATATATAAATTGGATTTATCATTACCAAAAATATATAACATTCATAATGTTAAATATATGATGGATATATTATATAAAATTATGATGGTTAATGGCCTTTTAAATTTGATGGGATATAACTTATAATGGTCCAAAATAACCAAATTAGTGCATGCATTTTCTAAAACTACATTTCTTAATTAGGATTTTATTTATTAAAAAATAAAATTTCATTTATAAATGTTTAGGTTGTTACATAGAAATTAAATTCAATTCATTAGATGTCTAAAAGGGTAATGAAACCATTATATACACCATAATGTAAGTATAGGAACATAAACATGAACATTGTCATAGTTCTTCTGAATACATTTAAAGGAATTAGTTTCACATGGGATGTGGTGGATTGAATCATTTGGATTGCTCACATAATCTCTATTTGTGATGATTTTTCTCTTGAAATAATTTCCATGACATAAGTAAAATAAGTGTTGAGGAAACATGGGGAACCACTTTCGACTAGATCTGATTGAGAAAAAAGGATCACCACTATATTTTGGATCAATATTCAAGACACCCAAAATACTAATTTGATCTTCAGTATGGACTATCACCCCTTGAATGTTGTTCAATATAAAAGAAACATTCAATCACTGAAATAAATACTGAAAGATTTATTGATGGATTTCAAAGGAGGATGGGTTCAATATCTTCCTTAAATTTAGTACTCATATAACAAAAGTAGCCACTCAAGTATTCATGTGTCCCCATTTGAATCTCTATATAGGGTAAATATATAAAACTAATATATTTTTGGATGGATTTGGTGAATAGAATATACTTGGACCCAATTTTTTATAAGACATAATAGAGAATTTTTCAAAAATTGAACAACATGTTAAATTTTATTTGAGTAATTAAAATATTTATATTGAAAATCATCAAAATGAAATGGATCTTGATGTTTGAGATTTTTTTTGAATATTATATTATAATTTTTTAATGATAATTTGAAAGAAAGGAAAGCTCAACCCTCGGAACATTGGACCCTTTGAGATTGTCGATCATAAAGAATTTGTGGCCTATTGGATATTAATTATAGAAAACCTAATTGATGTTCATGATTTATTATATGTATCTATCTAGAGGAAGTGTATACCAAATCACTCCTAAGTACTATATCCATAAATTAAATAGTCCAACTAGAGAATGATCTCTCTTATAAGAAGAAATCAGTGAGGATATGAGATAATAGGGGCCAACTCTATGCAATAAGAAAACTTACCCTTTTAAAGTTCCTTCATACAATAATATCACATTATTTTTATGATAAACACATAATAATAATACAATCTATAGTCGAAAGGTTTTTTTTCTTGGGAAAATTATTTTTGTAAAATATAATCATATATAAAACATAAATCATTATTTAATAAAATCAATATATTCCCCCAAATATATTTCATATCCACCATAGTGAATTTGATCACCTGAGGAAATACATAATTAAATGGTTGAGATAAAATCCCAATAGGGTGGGGAATAATAGGAAAGGAACATGAGACAAGAATCAAAATAGTATATGGGGGAGAATTATTTTGGAGTTGGTGTCCTAGGAAAAACTATTTTTAATTTAATTACCTATATATTTGATGTATTAAATATTAATAAAACTTATTATTACATATTGATCATTATTATTCATGACTCTAATGTAATAATTTCCTAGAGTATATGTCACATTGATAATGTTATAGCAGTTCCCTGCTATGATGAGAACCTTGATGTGTTATGCTAATATTATTTAATAGTGTTCTATAGTTGGATAACATACTATGATGGGACACATAGTACATAGACTATTAGGAGTGATTACTCATAAGAATATGTAGATTATTCTCATGAAGTTCTCAGTTGGTAATTTCCAATATGGGAGACTGTTATAACAAACCCACCAATAAGAATTCTGCATGTTTTGGTGTTATTGGATATTCCTATATGTGAGTGTGTTTTGTGGTCCTTATACTTTAATATTATTATTAATGTATGTTACAACTTGTGTACTTATTTTTATTTCCCAAACCATGATGATATCATTTCATGGTGAAGTTGGGTATGTTGGGTGTGTCATGAGTGACATGTCATTAATGGATAAGTCAATAAAGGATTTGTCTCTTCCAACTTTATGGAAGCTGGTATCTCGGCCCTTTGGTAGGAATGGAATTTTCACCCTAAATTCCATGGCCATGGTGTAGAAATGTTTATATTTTAGATATTCAAAGAAATATGTATAGAGTATATAGGTTGGTGACATGGATGTGTAACCTTCTTGATGAGATATTGAGACAAAGGTATTATATTTCACAGTGAGTGTTCATATGTGGTTTCCATCATTGTGAAATTATCTTATTTATATTTATATCCTTGACCCCTTGCTAGAAAATAATATTTGACTTTAGGAAATTCTATCTAATTCCAATGAGAAAGAATCCTAGAGGGCCACACACTAAGTGTTTCCATTGATCTTGATTAAATTCTATTTGAATTTAATTATTAGAATAAATATTATTCTCAACACCAAATAATTATATTCAATTATTATTGATCAATAATATTCACAAGGTAATAAATAATTATTTGTTTGTTAATAAATAATTTATTTGATTAATAATGACTGGAGATGGAATCAAGAAGTGCCAAATCTTTTTCTGATAAAAATGAGTCACATGTCATGTAGCCAGAGTACACACTGTGTACCCATGCACATTGTTCCTATATGTGATGAGAATATAATTACATGTGGTGAATTTATTACATGCCATGTGTTGACCAAGCCAACCTAGAACACATAAAGTGGATACATGTGGTGTAGCTTCCATGTACACGTTGTGTAGTCTGGCCGAGTTAACACACCGAAGCCCCAGGTAGGTGACTCGAATACATGAAAACCGAGGTACACGGCATGTAGCTGGACTATATACACCATTTAGTCTTCTATTAATGTATAGAATTAAAAAAACGTTTAATTTAAAATTATAGCATTAAAACATTATTTTATTTACTAGCATTCCAATGTGTATTTAAAATTTTAAAAATGGTTTTAAAGAACATTAAATTCTCAATTAATTTATTCTAATTAATAGGTCATTATTTTTTCTATTTATTTTCCATGGATTAAATAAATGATGGGTATATCTAATTAATCTTGCATGACCATTAAGATAAAATGAAATTAATTAATTAATTAATTAAAGTGATTTTATCTTAATAATAATGAATGAATAAAGAAATGAATGATATCTAATTAATTTTTTTATTCGTTGCATATATGACTGATCATGATCTTGACCAAGACCTATGTATGTGTTGGAATTTATTTAATTTAATTTATTGTATAAGTTTTCAATTATTTAATATCAAATTAAATGTGGTATTTTGAGTTATCTCTCTATCAATTATTATGTAGAGACTATGTGTCCTAAGATGTTTATAAAACCCCCTTTATCTAATCCTTTAGTTCCCCTCACCTGCATGTGAGTAATAAATACTATTAATTAATAGAGGGTCTCAATACTATAGAGGCAGTTCAAGATGGAACCATGATGATGTTAACTCGATGATACATAGTTATATAGGTGGAATACTGTAACTCATTTCATGGACAGAAAATGGAGTTATTCTCCTATTGATTTAATGTCCTCTCATTAAATCATTCGTTAGATAATATCATTATCAGGTCATTTTCTATATTTATTTATTTTTGTCTATGAATTATTTATTTTATCTGTGCAAGACCAAAGTCACATAAATTAATTAATTAATATGAAAATATGAAAATTAAATAAATAAATTATGTGTAAATGTTTTATTCGAAATGGTTAATTAATTAAGTAAAATCCACTTAACATTAACAATAAATGTAGAGGGTAAAACAAGATAAAATATATGAATAAATTAATTAAAATCCATCAACCTAATATTATGTCAGGATAAGACTCCCATTACTTGATTGGGAATGAAACCATAGAAATAAGTGTGGTATGTGGCCAAATTTTAGACACTTACTTTATTCGAGGAGTTTACATGAGAGTTTTGGGTTGACTTAACTAAACTTGTATTGAGTTTAATGGCCAATGTCCATTAAATACAAATTTTGAGGTATGTTTTGAGGAAATATAATTCGGGATTTCAGGATAGGGGAATCCACTTAATGGATCAAGGAGCTGTAATACTACAGTTAGAAAGACAGCCTACCTAATTACTTTCTTATGGTTTTCATGGAAAAAGTTTGGATCATTATAAAAACCAATGGGGATCCTTTCTAATAGAATTTCACAGAAACTATACATTCTATGTTCAATGGTGAGGTTTATTGGGAGTTGAAAAATAGTGGGAGATTTTATAAAATCAATTAATTTATTATATCTCACATAATTTGTAATCAAGAAAAGTACTAATAATATTATCTTTTAATTGTAGAACAAAATGGAAAGATAATCCTACACATTTTCCCAACTATAAATATTAGATAATGACAACCTCATTACTAAAATTAACTTCTATGAATGGTACAAACGCCTTTAGGTTATGCTACATCATGAATGAGGATCTTATATGCTATAATCCTCAATTCCTGATCTGCCTTCTAAGGAGGCGAGTGATGAAGGGTTTATAGTCTATGGGAAACATATTAATGATATGTATGACATTAAATGTTTGATTATTTCATTTATTTATTGTGAACTCATGAAGTATCATGAAAACATGGATATATATATAATGTTTGAGCACCTCTATGGTCTTTACCAAGAGATATCTAGAAATGAATGGTTTGAGATTTCTTATGCGCTCTTTCAGAGCAATCTAGATGAGGGTTCCTCATACGGGCTTCATGTACTCAAGATTGTTGTCTATACTAAGAACCAAGAGGTTTTATGGTTTAGACTCCCTGAATAAATAGGAACCGATATCATTATTTCATCACTCCCTCATAGATTATCCATATTTTTTATAAATTTTAATATGAACAACATTGAGAAGTCTCTTCCAAATAATCTTACTCTCCTTTTCCCAGTAGATAAGAATATGAATTATGAAAATCCTTTTGTCCTTATGGTGAAAAAAAAAGGGAAAGTGAAGAGCTTTATGCCTAAAGCATCTTCACACCCTTCCAAGAATAATAAGATCAAGGGGAAAGAAAGGGAACATGATGTTGTTTGTTTCATATGTGGAAAGAAGGTCTATTAGAAGAAAAACTAACCCATCCAAAGAAACAAGGGGAAGATTCATGTGCATTTATTATTGGGTGAATTTTATCTATTTCTAAAAATTGAGTATTAGATATATATTTTGGTTCTCACATATGTATTCAAATATAGGAACCAAGTAGATTTAGAAATATTGACCTAGGGGAGGTAGATCTACAAGCATCTAAAGGAGATAAACTTGATTTTGTAGCTATTAGGGACTACCACTTCACTTTTCTTATAGAAATGATCCTAGTTTTTGAAATGAATTCAAGACTATCATTCTTAATTATCTGAGGTGTACTAAGGATATGTTCCTAGTTTATGGAGGAGATTATGAACTATTCATCAGAGGATTTGTAGATTCTATTTTCCAAACTGATCAAGATAACATGGAGTCACAAATATTATACATCTTCACTTTGAATTGATTTTTGAGTTGGAATAGCTCAAAGAAGGTTTTGGCTATAGATTTTACAGAAAATAAAAGTATATTATAGCTTTTGACATAGCTAAAGAAGTAGTATGGATGCACAACGTCATCCATGATCTTGACATGGTACCTATCCATAAATATTCTATCACACTCTATTGTGATAATACTAAAGTATTAGATCTTGAAAAATATCCAAGGACACATCATTGGATGAAGAACAAGATTCATAAGTATCGTCACTTTATGGTTTTTTATTAGATATATGAAGTTAAAATGATCAGTATTTCCATGGAAGACAATGTGATAGACCCCTTGATTAAATACTTGACTCAGTAAAAACATGAATATCATGTGAGATGTAGTGTACTGAAGGTCGTAGGTAGTTGGCTCTTGTCCAAGTTGGCCTTTGTTGGAGTTAGTCCTAGGACCACCTGTTTTTACTTTTATTTCATATATATTTGGTGCAATGAATATTAATAAAACTTATTATTACATATTTATTGTTTTTATATATGAATATAATGTAATAATATCCTAGAGTATACATCACATTAATAAGATCATAGCGGTTCTCCGCTATGATGAGAACCTTGATGTGCTATAATGATATTCTTAAATAATGTTCTATATTGGGATAACATACTATGATGGGACACATAGTACATAAATGATTAGTTTTTAGTACTCATAAGTAGATGAGGCTTCTTCTCATGAAGTTTTCACATGGTAATCTTAAAGACTGGAGATTATGAGAACAATCCCACCAGTAAAAATTCCTTGTGTTTTTGTGTCAATGGATATTCCTATATATGAGTGTTTTTTATGGGACTTATTTTTTAATATTATTCATAATTCATGTTACAAATTGTATACTTAGATGTGTTTTATAAACTATGATGATAGTAGTTTAGGGAGAAGTTAGATATAATGGGTGCATCATGAGTGACATGTCATTAATGGATAATTCAAGGAAGGATTTTCCCTTCCATATTTATGGAAGGCGATATCTCAACCCATTTATTGGAATGGAACTATCTCCCTAAATTCCATGGCCATGGTATTACAATGTGCTTATTTCAAATAGTTAAAGAAAGACGTATCGAGCATATAGACATGGATTTGCAACCTTCATGATGAGATATTGAGACTAAGGGATTATATTACACTATGATAATTTTTATGTGGTCTTCAGTATTGTGACATTAAGTTATTTCTATTGAGTGAATTAACCCATTGTTACAAAGTAATCATAGACTTTAGTAAATTCTCATTAATGACAACGAGAAATAATCCTAGAGGTTCACACACTAAGTGTATCCGTTGATCTCAATTAAATTCTATTTTTGAATTTAATTATTAGAATAAATATTATTCTCATGACTGTGGAATAATTTTATTCATGTTTTATTGATCACTAATATTAACAAGGTAATAAATAATTATTATTTTATTAATAAATAATTTATTTGATTATTTGTATATATATATATAATATTTATTTGTTGGATTGTGAATATAATATTTATTTTATTTGTTGAATATTATAATAAATATATATTCACTAGATTGTGAAGAAAACATTTATTTATGAATAAAATATTTATTTCTATTTTCAATAAATGCTAGAGGAGTTTAAATAGACCAAGACTAAGTCTGGTGAAAAATATTAATTAATAAGACTGTTACACAATATTTGTTAATTTTCAAGTTGGGGTATACCGCAAAATAATAATAATGATATTATTATTATGTGGAATGGGGTTTATTAATGGTTTTAAATGTTATTTAATGGACTGCATGAAATTAAGTAATATTCTAACCTAAAATCTAACTCTATAAATATATAGTTATGTCTATTGTATATTACATCAAAAAATTTATAATAGAAAGTTGTTTTGCACAACTAATTCTTTATCGAGTCCTCTTATCTATATCCAAAGAACAAGAAATACAAGAGATATTTCTTCAAGATCGAAGAACGAGCTATCAAGAACGAATAACACAATTCATTCGATTCATTGTGATAGCACCCAAATATCGAGTTGTGTTTCTTAGAGATCATTGGATCACATGTGGATCGCCACTAGAGAAATTCTATCCTTAGACCCTCATAGCAAAACAAAGCCAATCTAAAAGGGTCTTTTAGAATGATCAATATCCATCAATGAATAAAATTCTTAATTGTAGGTATTTGTTCCTTTATATATCAAATAAATTAATTATAAACTTTATGTGAAATATCCCCACTCATGGTTTTGAGAAAATATTTTTAAAATATATTTTAATATATCACCCACCATTTCACATTTCTGTTATGCCTAGAACCATCACATTATCATCATCATCACCATATAATAACAAAAAGATCATCATCATAAACATATAGGAATTATTTGAAAGACACATGTACATGTAATATTAATAATAATGAAGCATGATAAAAAATTCTAAAATCCCACACATAATTTTTAAACAAAGATAGAATCATTTTTATGCATGGTATATGTGTTAAAATCATCATTTAAAAAACTGTGAACAAATATGGAACCATTTTTATGCATAATAAAAATAATACTCTAGGATATATCACATTGACCAATTAATTGGGGTGATATATAATTATAGTATCACCCATCACATAAAAAAATGCTCATAATCATGATTACCATATAGAAAGGGAACATAAATCAATTGTTAAAATTAAATAAGCCTAGGAAAAATGAATGTATTTCAAAAAGATTTCATAAATAAAATGTGTATGAATAACCCTAATATTTCTAAAAAGATGAAGTGAAAACATATATTTGGACATTAAATATCTTCATTAAATATTGTAGGCCACATAGAGAAGAATGATAACTCCAGATGAATAAATGAGATGTTTTTACAACAATTTTTTTTTGAAAAATAATTATTAGCTTCTCAAAAATTATTCTAGTAAAGTAAGAACATGCATATACTAAGGGAAAAAATATAATGAAAAAAAATCTAAGTTACATGAGAATAAGTATGGGAATTAATTGAGGAAAATAGAATAATATAAAATAAGGAGTTGGGTATGAGATTCATCTTAACATAAGTCATGATATATTTCATCACATTTATGAATTTTGTATCATAGATGTATGTTTATTAAAATAGGAATCATGAATTTAAATAATTTCTTTATATTCACTATTAATCAATTTAAATCATTAGATTTTATTTGTTAATCTTCTTTGTTAATTATGAAATGGTTTGATGTTTTGTTTTCATTTAAATTACCTTTTTAAATTTTAATTTCATAAAATTAATTAAATATTTATTATAAATGAGTCAAATTAATTAATGAGGCATAAAAGTATATATATATTTCTAATGCTTTCATCGGGGCGTGCGCGTCTGTCTGCTTGAGTACGAAAGGCGCGGTTTCATTTCTCCGCATTCCTGCTTTTCAAAGGCGGGCGGCATCCATTCCTTGTTTAGGGATATTTTCTCCTTGATTGAAACGGGATGATGGGATTTTGGTTCTTCCTTCCATGGATTCTTCCTTGGAACTCGTCACCTAGTCCAAGTCTCCCTTAAAGATTAATTCATGGTTTGTGAATCTCATTCCTAGTGCCATATCTTTGTGGACACCAGTTAATTACACTACTTCTGTCAGGACATTCCATGGGGTCTTAACATGGTAGTAACCTTCAGTTAGAGTAGATGAAAAGTTTAGACATGTTGGGGAATCTCTAGATGCATGGACATTGGGGAACCTGTATTCTTCCTCATAAGAGGGCATATCAAGGGTGCAGAACCTGAGGCATCCCACGTCGAATGTGGTGAATCATATTCTATAGGCATGTATCTGAGGTTTTCCTCAGCTTCCCATGGTTAACATAGGGTATGTCACAAGTTTAATGTCTAGTAGAGATGGTTATGCCAAAGGCATGTCTTCTGAGGTTTTCCTCAGGCATCTCATGTTTATCATGAGGTAGGTCGCGAGTTTAATGTCTTCCAGAGATGAAATGAGGGTGATCAGAATGTCCCATATAGACGGATCATATTGGTACATCCCTAAGAGGGACCACCTAGAAGGTTTACCTGGTGGCTGGATCAGAACACTCGGTAAGAGAAGACCCAAGATGGTGTGTCCCATAAAGGTAAGATGTCACACTGTGAAGGCTGATTGGGACACCACTGAGGGTGGATCGGAGAGTGTGCACCCTAGAATGGGGGGAACACCAAGTTTTACCATTGACTGGTATTTAACCTCATGGAGGTTTCCTACTTACCATGTGTAGATGATAGGGATCAAAACCCACGTAGTTCGAAGGCGTGGTGAATCGGGGTGTACACAAAGGACAATGACTCGGAGACATGCTAGGGATTACATGTGAATTGCGGCCCAAGTACTGCTGGGAGAAGCGAGGAGGTGGAGGTGGATGACATGATCCCATCAGGATGTGGCGGCCCAGGTGAGAATCAGGATGGGTGATGGAGAGTTGAATGGAGTGGAGGGAGAGTGATATGGGACCATCGTGAAGGTGACGGTAGTGTTGTTCTTGAGCCTCGAAGAGACTTTCTACGTAACCTCATGGCAGGGAATCTAAGTCCGCTTAGTTCGGTGGGACGATGGGACACCTAAGGAGGCGGCCCGTAAAAATGGATGCAAGGATAGGACTCGGAGGAATTAGAACCTCCGAGTTGGGGAATGATCTTCCCAGAACACATGGGATCGAAGGATATATCAGTATGAGACATGGGTGATGGGCTTGAACCTCATAAGGACTTCCTATGTATCCTCATGGAAAGGAATCAAAGTCCGCGTAGTTCATCTGATGATGGGACACCTAAGGAGGTGTCCCGTGAAAATGGATGCATGGATGGGACCCAAAGGAAGTAGAACCTCCGGGTTGGGGCATGATCTTCCCAGAACACATGGGATCAAGGGATAGATCAGGATGAGACATTGGTGCTGGGATTGAACCTCATGGAGGCTTCCTACGTATCCCTGTGGTAAGGAATCAAAGTCTGTATAGTTCATCTAACAACAGCTTGCCATCAATTAGGGACTTCAACATCTTACCACTGAATAAGGTTGACAATGGCTTACTGCTGAAGGGGAGAACAACGGATTACCACTGATTGAGGTCCACAGTTTAATGTCATGCAGGACGGGGGTGAACCGACGTGAAGGTGGTCAGAACCAATGGGGTGTTGGGATTGAACCTCAGGGAGGCTTCCTATGTACCTCGCCTTGGCAATGATCAAAGACCACATAGTTCAAGTGATGGGAACCGATGTGAAGGTGGTCAGAACTAATGGGGTGTTGGGCTTGAACCTCAGGGAGGCTTCCTACGTACCTCACCTTGGCAAGGATCAAAGACCACATAGTTCAGGTGGTGGGAACCGACATGAAGGTGGTTGGGACCAATGGATGATGGGATTGAACCTCGAGGAGGCTTCCTACGTACCTCACCTTTGAAAGTATCAAATACTACATAGTTCAGGTGTTGGGAACTGACGTGAAGGTGGTCAGAACCAATGAGGTGTTGGGATTGAACCTCAGGGAGGATTCCTACATACCTCTCCTTGGCAAGGATCAAAGACCACGTAGTTCAGGTGGTGGGAACAGACGTGAAGATGGTCGGAACCAATGGGGTGTTGGGCTTGAACTCAGGGATCCATCCTACATACCCCACCTTGGTAGGGATAAAAGACCACGTAGTTCAGAAGGGGTTGGTGAACCGACATGAGGATGGTCGGGACCAATGGATGGTGGGATTGAACCTCGGGGAGGCTTCCTATGTACCTCACCTTGGCAAGGATCAAAGACCACATAGTTCAGGTTGGGTTTAGGTCTTACACTCTAGGCTTCCTGGAGAGGATTTCATGGTTGATGCTTGCTCTAAGCCCACATGATTCATGCTCGGAGTGAGAAACAAGATACAACAAATACCTAATGATCACGTCGTGAAAGGTGTGTCCATAGAGGGTGGTGAATGGGTCTTACGCAAGGAAGCTGCCTGGGTGCCACTATGGAGTAGGAATGGTGGATGGGGCTTACACAAGGAAGCATCCCGGGTGCTGCTATGGAGCAAAAATAGAGGATGGGGATTACACAAGGAATTTGTTCAGGTGCCGCTATGGAGCGACAATGGTGAATGGTGTTTACGCAAGGAATTTTCCCAGGTGCTGCTATGGAGCGTCAATGGTGGATGGGGATTATGCGAGGATACTTCTTGGGTGCCGCTATGAAGTGGAAATGGTGGATGGGGCTTACGTGAGGAAGTTTCCCGGGTGCCGCTATGGATCAACAATGGTGAATGGGGCTTACGCCAGGAAGTTTCCCGGGTGTCTCTATGGAGTGGCAATAGTGGATGGGGATTATGCAAGGAAGATACT
Source organism: Viscum album (assembly GCA_963277665.1). Lineage (NCBI taxonomy): Eukaryota > Viridiplantae > Streptophyta > Magnoliopsida > Santalales > Viscaceae > Viscum > Viscum album. The sequence goes on from OY728130.1 coordinate 1,545,594,369, forward strand.
CAGGTTCCGCTATGGAGCGACAATAGTGGATGGGGTTTACGCTAGGAAGGTGCCTGGGTGCTGCTATGGAGCAGCAATAGTGGATGGGGCTTACGCAATGAAGTTGTCTGGGTGCCGCTATAGAGCGGCAATGGTGGATGGGGCTTACGTGAGGATAATGCCCAAGTACTGCTATGGAGTGGAAATAGTGGATAGGGATTACACAAGGAAGCTACCCGGGTGTCGCTATAGAGCGACAATGGTGAATGGGACTTACACAAGGAAGCTACCCGGGGGCCACTATGGAGTGGCAATGGTGAATGGGGCTTACGCAAGGAAGCCACCCGGGTTCTGCTATGGAGCGACAATGGTGGATGGGGCTTACGCGAGGAAGCTTCCCAGGTGCCGCTGTGGAGTGGAAATTTTGGATGGGGCTTACAAAAGGAAGCTGCTCGGGTGCCACTATGGAGTGGCAATGGTGGATGGGGCTTACGCAAGGAAGCTACCCGGGTGCTGCTATGGAGCATTAATGGTGAATGGGGCTTACGCAAGGAAGCTTCCCAGGTGCTTCTATGGAGTGGAAATGGTGGATAGGGATTACATAAGGAAGCTTACTATAATTTCTTCCTAATGTCTGGCCATGAGGGCATCCCAACCCACTGGTGGGTTGAGGCCTTCGCCTTTGCACTAGTGCACAAGAGGGATAATGTAAAGGGCATTGGAATCAGTCTGAACAAAGGGATATGAAAAGTGTGAATCACATGCCCGGCATTCAGAACACAGTGAGGGTGGTGTGGCGATGGAGGATAACTGTTGAATGTGTTCGAAACACAGCATCCATATCGCATTAGCCTAAAATGGGGACAACAAAATGAGGGTCGATTGTTGATCGTGTTCGAAACACAGGACCTGACTCAAAGTGTTGTCATAAGTCTTCTAGGGAATTGGCCCAGGATGGTTGGTGAGCCGATGCAGCATAGGACCAGGCCGTTAGGGGGTCCCTTCATACATGGAAGAGGATGAAAATCCGAATGAAGGACATGCAAAGCGTGAGGTGGAGTGATGGAATGTTTGAACAGATTCTAACAATCTTGAAATTATGCCTTTATAACCATGGAATGAGGCATCTTATTCTTGGATCATAAGGAATCTCTTGTTTGGAGAAAGAGGCATTCTATGTTTGGAACATAGGGTGTACTACAATTTGTAGTCATATAGATAAGACTATTGGAATCTTATGATTGGCACACAAGGCATCTCTTATAGTGAGTAAGAGGCATCCTATGTTTGGAGTATATGGAGTACTGTAGTTTATAGTCGTGTAGAGAGGAGTATTATCATATTATGCTTGGAGCATAAGGCATCTCTTTTATAGAGCAAGAGGCATCCTATTATTGAATGATAGGGAATGCTATAGTTTATAATCATGTAGAAAGCACTGTTGGCATCTTATGTTTGGTGCACAAGGCATATCATTGAATAAGAGGCATCCTATGTTTGTCATATAAAGATTAATATAGTTGAAATTCATGTAGATAGGACTATTAGGCATAAGGAACCTATAAATGGATGGTGTTGGGACTTACACAAGAGCGTCCATTTTTGGTTCGACCTGGTATAAGAGTCATGTGATGGGGTTTGGATGAGTTGGTTGAGGAATGGTTTGACTCAAGGTACTCGGGGGGATTGATGATGAGAATCTCAACTGACGACATGGGAAATAGACCATGAGAAATATGCTGAATCAAGGTGTTTCATGGTGTGCAGAGGAGTATCTCAAATCATGGTATCCCATAGGTGGAATCTGGCTGTTCATAAGGGTGCAATGGAAATGTCGATGTCCAGGGCCAAAAAGTTCACGGTGCGACTCTCCATTTTTCATGGGGGCCAGTAACTCTAGAGAAGGGACTATCCCAGAGGGACGGGACCGTATCTGAGCACTAACCCCGAGCGGGGGTTCGGGGGCGCAGGCCCCGCGGTATGAACCAGCAGGGACATCCATGTATACTGTTGCATGTAAGATGGGATACGCGCGGGATGGGTTGCGCGCAAGATTGGACTGTGTGACATTGATGCGCCCAAGATTCAGCACCTTGGTACTGTTGCGTGCAATATTGAAGTCCAGCGTGCAAGAGTGAAGTCTTGCATTCAATATTGAATTCTTTCATGAAAGATTGATGTCTTGTAGGCAAGATAGATGTCTTGCTTGCAAGATTGATGTCTTGCACGCAAGATTGATGTCGTGCGCGCAAGATTGATGTCGTGCGCGCAAGATTGATGTCTTGCGCGCAAGATCAGAAGTTTTGCGCACAAGTCCAGAATCATGTGTTCAATATTGGAAGTTTTACACGCAAGCATGCAATCATGAGCGCAAGATTGGAAGTGTTGCGCACAAGCGCAAAATCTTGCGCGCAAGATTGGAGGTTTTGCACGCAAGCACGGAATCTTGCGCCCGCATGACTTGGGCAGAAAATATGCCCGGTGAGGATCAAACCATTGTGTGCCCGTGCGAAAGCGGACCCATATGGGACCTGTCGCGCAAGATCTCACATGGAGGATTCCATTCTTCCACGCGGGCATGGAAGAGGCGGTCTTACGCGCAGCAGAACGGTGGCCGACCTATGGAGAGCTCCCCCCAAGGGGTGGGGGCTGCACTTGTATTTATCAGTGAACCCGGTAGCGGTTTCATGGAAGATTCCACGTGTGCAAGTTGTTTTCCACACGAGGGGTGTGCATAAACTTCCGCGCTCCCAAGTTGTTTTCCGCATGAGGGGTGTGTGTAAACTTCTGCGCACGTAATGGATATTTTCGCGCGGCCTCCAGCGGGCACGCGCACAAAGGGGCGTTTGACGTCGCCTTTGGCGCGGAAGAATATTTTGTGCAGATTATCCTCTTGCGCGCACCTCTCAAAACTTGCACGCCCCTTCTTAGATGCTTTTTTGGGTAACCTAGGTGGAATATTCCCTCTCATTGGTCGCGTAAAAGGTTTGCTCGACATGTTGTGCACAAGATTTTACTGTTGCGTGCAAGATTCCATACTTGCCTGCAAAACATCAATTCTTGCGTGAAATATTTCACTTCTTGCACAAAAAACCATCATTCTTGCATGCAAGATTTCACTTCTTGCATGCAAAACTGTACTTTTCCCTAAAATCATCCCGAACGGCCATTTCTAGCAACCTGACTTTGAACGGCCATAACTTTTGATCTATAACTTTGTTTGGGCTCCATGACCAGTCAAATCAAAGCTTGTGGAACGAGCTACACTCCGGGATCATATATGAAAGCATTCAGTGAATTAAATGGATTTATTTTCCGGTTTCAGAAGTATAATTAAATATTTATGTATTATAAATAACTATTTATGGTCATCCATGAAGGTAGTGATTTGTTATGAGTTGACAACGTCCTCGTGGGTAGTTAACTGAATATTAATGATACGTTGTCAAAATAAAAGGATAATGATATATAATATATACATATATTATAAATCATAATTTTAAAATATATTAATATAATTAATAGCATGTTAAAATAGTATTTTATAAATTTTAAAAATCTTCGATTAGAAAGGAAGAGAAGTATTGAAGAATATAAAAGGAAAAAATAAATGTAAAAATGAAAGAACCTTACAAAATGGGGTAAAGTTATAATTGAAAAAAAAATAAGTTTATCATAGTAGCATTAAATCATAACCTTATATCTTGAATGATGTAATTCAAACATACCATTTATGTAAAAAATGAATATTTACTATTCATCCAAAAATTGATATTTCTCAGAAAATTATCAAAAAATAACCCTAAGATAATTTTAAGGCTCTTATTATTAAAATGGAATTAATTTAATTAAAAATAATTTTATATAATAGGTAATTTTACTTGTATGAATTGGAATAATGGTTTTACAAAATATGTTAAAATATTCCTTATCAAAAATTTATTTTTTTTCTTTCTTTGGTTTTTTAATTAGAATATATATCTTTTGGAATTATAATAATTATATTTATTTAATTTATAATAAAATATTATTTAAACTAAAAAATAATTCTTTAATAGTTAATGTACTATTAAAATAGTCTGATTACTATTCAAAATGGTCTAGTTATTATTCCTAATTTTTAGTTTAATATTCCTATCAATTGGGGTTACTATTCAAACTATTATATTAGTTTTATACATTATATAAATTCTTCATTTTTTTTCCAATCATAATTCATGTCAACACCTCTCAGTGTTTTATATTCTTCATTTTAAAATTTTCAATTCTATTACTAGTTTTTTGTTTCTTTTTTATAGTATTTTTCTTGAGTTATAATTCTAAGTGATAAAAATGATCCAAATTTTATTATTCTTTTTATTTTATATTTTTATGCTTATAGTCCAATTGGTCTACTTTAAATATTATTTGTTTTATTTATTCTATAAATATAATGTTATAAATTAACATAATAATGGTTTATTGGTTTTAATTATGTTTTGAATTTCTTTTATACTAAATTTATTCCAAAATATGACAGACATGTTTATTCAGAAATAAAATTCCATATATCAATGACTGGGACATCAAATTAGTCATCCATTTAGAAATTTCATTCTTTAAATTTCAATGAATATTCTATGTTAAAAATAGAACGTGGTGCTTATTTTATATTAAATCCTCAAGCTCAAATGTTCCCTATTCATATATAAGGTTACACCAAAGACTTTGATAAGGTGAGTTATCTTTTTTTATATAAAATTATCCATACAATCTAAGATCTTTAATAGTTTCTATTCATAAGATAGGTTGTAATCCTATTGAACAACTTCCAGATTCAGTACATATGAAGGATTAGGTATGTACGTCCTCATGAGAGATAAATGGAACATGTCATGAATATGTGCCAAGTTTGGTGGTTGTTATTGTTGATAGGACACATCTGTAATGTGATTAAGGATATCAATGGGGATAATTCTCCTTTAACTAATAATTTCCTTCATTACATACCCCATGACTCTCATCCATGGTGATATATAATGGAACACTTGATCTCTAACTTTAAACTCTAAATCCTTTAAACTATTTTCATCATAGCTCATTTTTCAACATTGAGAATATTTATTGTGTTTCCTAATGTATTAAACCATACCCATAATTTATTGTATTATTTTGGGTCAAAATAAAATTCATTCACCAACTTCATCCCAATATGTATTCTTTCTACATCTCTTCTTATATATAGATTTATATGGGGAAATCTAAATAGTGGAGTGTAAATTGTTTTTTATTGATAAATGATTTTTTTTGATATTGGGACCAAAAACCTTTAAAATTAATCAATAATGTTATGAATATATTTTTGAGTGTTTGAATGGTCCTTATATATTGGGAATTAGTCTAAGAGTTATAGTACATACTCATGTTTGACTAAGTAATTAATTAATTTTAATGACTCCTCTTAAATATAGAGAAGAACCTTGATTCAGAATTAGATATGATCAAATTTGGTTTCCATGCATCCTTTCCAATTTCATTTCATGTATCATAGAAAGTTGATCAAGAAAAAGAACTTCCTGAATAATGATTAAGTGAGCACTCTTGGTGAATCGATCCATGAAAACCCTTATAACATTATTTCCTTTAGATGTATTTGAATGTCCTGTGATAATTTCCATGGTGATCTTATCTAACTTCCATATCGGTGAATTATCCCTTTAGACATCTCATACTCTGATCTGATATGCTAACATACTTATCACATTGAGGTGTACTCAATAATATCTTTCTAAATGTATTCAAACGAGAAGTGATCTCAATCTTCTCAGTGCATCTTGCTAAATCTAGGATAGTTGGAGAATTATGGGGTATATTCATCATCCAATAACTCATTCATTATATCTAGTGATGATGGAACAAATATTCTCGTCCCAAATAGAATAAATTAATTTTTTAAAGTTATAATCATAATGTTTCCCTCCCTTTGTTCTCTAAACTTCTTTGTAAGAACTAAACTATCATGTTATTCCTCCTTTATCTTCAATGGGATAGATAGTTGGGAAATAATTTTTATAATGTATGATGTATTCCTTGCATGTATGATGTCAAAATACATATTTTTCATATACATGAAGATTTTTTCTTTCTCAATGCTCATCATCGATAAAGTTATAGCTTATTTACTATAAAGATCATTATCTTCACTATTCTTTTTTTTGTTAGTAATGAATTTGGAAATAATATCCAATTATTAACTCTAACCATATTCATTGATTCATGTTCATCTCCTTTTTGGAATCTATAATTTGTGATATTTTGATAAGTATAAATGTTACAGTTTTCATCATAAATTTATTACCACTAAATCATTAGTGAAAATATAAAAACTATTATCTCTAGATCATTTATTATGTAGTTGTTATAATGGATCATCAATTATCAATAGTAATATTATATCATTTTATGATATTTCTTGAGTAAGCAACCAAATCCTTTATTTGAATCATACCAATATTTGATAGGCCCTTCTCTAATTAAGGATATTGTGTGTAAAAATTAAGTGATTAGCCTTTTATTTGGATCCTTAAATATTTAATCAAATTGTTACATAAAGACATACTTTACTCCTTTCAATGTTAACTTAGTTAGTGGTCTAGTCAATCTTGTCAAGATTCTCAAAAAGCAATGATGGTACCAAGATAATCCATGAATACTGTAGATCTCCATGAGTTTGGGCCATTCCTAAATTTACCATCCCATTTATGGATATAATGAAATTCCCTCACGTGTGATCATATACCTCATGAATGTGATTCACTATTTCTAGAATCCACACTTTCTGAACATATAATACAATTTAATATTCATTAGTTTTTCATGAAAAATTATTAGATTATATTTAGGTTTAACCATTACTTAAAGTAAATGATAATTTTATAAATAAATACCACCATAAATTTTTCAAGTAATTATATGAAGACTCTATTAAACAATTCCATGAAGATTTATGGGGAATTTTTATGCCCAAATGGAATCACTTTGAATTCATAGTTTTCATATATTTTATAAAATTATATTTTTGGTTATCTTTTCTCTTTATCTTTAGTTGATGATATTTAGAATAATGATCTACTTTTTTATAAATAAAGCTCCTTGATGATAATCTATTAGGTAATCAATCCTATATAGTTGATACTTTTACTTCATTATTATTTAGTTGAGCTCCCAATATTCAATGCACAGCCACATTGAACCATATTTATTCTTGGAAATGGCACTGTTTTATCACATGGTGAGGAAGAATATTTTTGAACCCCTTTTATAAATGATCTTCTAGTTTCTTGTTTAACTCCTCTGGTTATATTAAAGAAATCCTATAGGGACTCTCAAATATAGGTGTGTATTTGTGTATATGTTTTATATATAACACTTCCTCTTGATCTAGGGTAAGGCCGTAAAATTAATTGGGAAATATATAAGTACACTACCTCACAATGGTCATTTCCTCAAGGTTGATGTTTCCCTTTTTCTCAATCGTTTGAGAATGATATGCTTCTTCACTGGGAATTAACATCGACACTATTGAGGGATTTTCACAAGGGGTATCATAATCATTCCTACAACTATATATAAGAACATGATGGTTTGGTACATGTAAATTATTTCCTATTTTTGGTAGTCAATATGGGATATATATATATATATATATATATATATAATGAGTGGAAATTCATGAATAGTATATCATCACTTTCTACCAATGGAAGTATTATGAGATTTGATATAAGAATCTTCCCACAAGCATGAACTGGGAAAGAGTTTATCACATGGGTTAATATGATTACATTGCTAACACATGGTCTAAAATGATTTCACCACTAGGTTTTTCATAGATATATCTACTTCAAGGCTTCAAGAAATTTTTTTAATAGTTCTAAAGAAAATGCAATTTTTAAAGGAATGAATAGAACCCAAATCGAAGGAAACATACACCATTCATGAGTGAATAGTAATTATACCTTTCATTGATTCATTTTCATTCTCCATATCAATGATAGTGATAGAATAATATTTCACTTTCTCACTTTTAATTGGTTTTTGATAATGTATATTAACCTTTATGAGCCTTGGTTTGGTTCACTAGATTATATAGTTTCCATTATCCTTATTATTGAAGCATTGGCCCATTGGTGGTGCATTGAGAGGTTACTTATTATCCTCTATCAAATTTATAATATTATTCATGAATCTTAGACATTCATGAGGTCGATGGCCATATTTTCCAAACATTAATCATTTCATTATTACTTTGAGTCAGTTCATATGTTTCTTGTTTCCATATCTTTGACTTGTGGGAAGTCAGATCTTCTTACATATAGTATTTTTTGATTTTCCACATTGAAAATCCATCCTTTGTTTTTATATTCATATACATGGGTCTATTCTCTAGACACCATCTCTATTTTTGAATTACACCAAACCACTTCTTGGTATCTCCCAAACTCACTGATAGATTGAGTTTTTTGATATTTGGTTTGAAGACACTAATGAATTTATATATTTTGGTATCATTATTGATAAAAAAATATCAAGAATACCTTTCATGCCTTTTTAAATTTTCATTGTACATTATGATAGATTCACCATTATTTTTCCTAATCTTTATAATTATCTCTCCATAATTGGGTGAATAGTTTAAGGGATATACTTGTTAAGAAATATCTTCTAAATTTATTCCTACTCCATAACTTAAAATTTTTTCATTGGATTCATGTTATTGTTAAATATACACCATTTATTAGATTCTCCTTATAAATAGTAGACGAACCAAATAATTTTTTCCTTCAAAGGATAATGGTGCATAGAAATTATATTTTCCATATAGTTGACCCATTGTTTTACAACAAGTGGTTTGGGAATTCCACTAAATGTGTGTGGTCATTGGCACATAAATTAATTGACGGCTAATTTATTATTATTGGGGGAAGGTAGAAATTACATATGGTTTAGGATATTATTCGTAACATGGGTTGAGTGGTAATATACCACCATGATGATTTCATATCCCCATATAATTTCATTAGGAGTGACATTAGACAATATTTTCATTTTCCATTATAGGGGTTATTGGTTTGGTATTTCTAGTTCACACCATTTTCAAAAATAGAAAAGGTTAGAAAAAAATAGTTAATAAATAATGAATAAGTAAATTATTAATATGTGTTAGTCAATTCAAAATTATTCTCTAATGAGATGCTTATTTTTATACAAGGTTATAATTTTCAAGCCTGGTTATGAATTTAACTAAACCATTATCTAAAACCAACAATAATAACCAAAATATTTTATACATGTTTACTACATCATTTTTATGATGAAATATAATATATTAATATACTCTAAAATTGAAAGATTTATTATCATTAGAAATATTGGATCATAAAAAATAGCCATACATTATTTATGGAAATTATTTAATTCCTCGGGATTAGTAATCCTATAGTATATGTAATCACCTAAGGACATATATCAAGGAAAGGGTGAGCTAAATACCTAGTAAGGGGAATTAATAATAGGAATGGAACATGAGGAATGAATAAAAATTAAAATTTTGTGAGCATAATCATAATCCTTATATCATAAAAAGACTATCAATATAATAGAAATGATGAAATAATTTTAAAGAGACATGGATTGTGGAATGTGAATAATCATGAATATCTTAACATTTTTTTCAATTCCCACACATATGTTATGAACAAATCATGAATCATTTTCTCACATAACATATTTCTACAAGTCATCAATTCATAAATTTTTAATTATGCCATCATTATGTTCATTAATAAAACATATAATGTCATGAGATATATCAAATTAAATAAATAATTATACGTATATATAATTCTATGACCTCATGTGACATCATAAAATGCTCATAATCATAAATAACACATAGAAAGGGAACATATATATATATCATAAACATGAAATACACCCAAGAGAAAATAATAGGTTTTATAATGTTATTATAAAACAAATTTAAATGGGTAAAAATGGAGATTCCCAGAATATGAAGATAGAACATAATTTTGGATGTTAAATATTTTCAATAAAGATTGTAGTTTATTAACAGAATAAGGAAAACTCAATAAAAATCAATAGAAATTTTAGAAAATAATTCATTTTAAAAATAATTATAAGTTTCTCAGAAATCATCCCAATGAAGTTAAAACATGCATATATCTATAAAAATGAAATGTTAAAGAGAAATAAAATGAAATTTTGATGATAATTTTTATGAATCATTAGAAAATAATAAGTAATAGATGATATTCTAGATGAATGATCTATTGACTGACATATATAGATCATAATTATTTATCCATCCAGTAAATATCAAGAGATTCCAATATCTTTAAAGGAACCTCTACTGGTACTATATGAAGAAATTTATTATTGATTACACTTGAAAGTGATTGGTATATTATCATGTTAACTAAAATCATTAAAAGTCCAAATTTATAATGAAAACATTAACCATAAAAATATGAAAATTATAGAAAATCACTATGGAAATTGTTATATGTCTTCCAAATAAATCTACAGGTAATAATTATATATGGGTTATTGTGGATTGACTAATCAAGACTCTTCACTTCATCACTCTTTTAGATGATATATGACTTTATTAACTTTCCATGATATATGTAAAATATGTGTTGAGGCTTCATGGGGTTGAAGATTAGATCATATTTGACTGATATCTAAGGTTAACCTCTATTTTCTAGATATATTTTCAAAATTCCCAAAAATATTGAGTTGAACTTCAGTATGGCCTATCCCTCATAGACTAATTTTCAATATAATATGATTATTCATAAACTCAAAGATATTATAAGAATGTGATAGATGTATTATAAAGGATTTTGTAATCAATGACTTCAAATGGTTTAGTTCTCATAAAACAAAATTTTCCACTCAAGTATTCAGATGTCCCCATTTGAGGATCTACATGAAAAGTGATATAAAGGTATAATATTTTGTGATAATGTTGATAAATAGAATCAAGTTATACTTAAACTTGTACTAGATATGAAAAATAAGGTTCAAGCTATTAAACAATATATTAAATATTATTAGAGTAAATAAAATAGCTATGCTAATCATCATCAAAGGAATTTAGAGTTTGAGGTTAGATAAAGTTTGTTCATTTTAATGTATATTAGGAAGAGTGTAATTATGTTTGGGAAGAATTGAATTCAAAGACCTAGGTACATTATCCCCTTTATCCTTGATCACATAGGTGTTTTTTCCAATAAACTAGGATGTCTACTTAATATATCCCATGATAATTATGTGTTCCATGTATCTCTCTTAAGGAAGTTCATACAAAATCCCTCACATGTGTTGAATCTAGAAGTTTCAAAACTGGTTCATGAAATCTCATATGTAGTGAAATTGGTGAAAATCATGAATCATAGGGAAAAATCATTATGAAACATGACAAATCACCTTATTAATGTACTTGGGAAGAACCATAATTATGATAAAGAATCCTGGGGACCTGGGGAAATAAAGAAATAGATGTGCCATAATTTATTCTCAATTTGGAATATGAGTTCAAATTTTGAGTAAAATTTTATAAATTTGGAAATAATGTAATGATGGTGAATTTTATATATGTAAATTTATTTCTTAATAAACATGTGTGTTATGTTTAATAATACTATAAATTATAAAATACATGTACCAAAAAATAAAAAATAAAAATAACTTAAAATTTTATTTATGAACATTACATATAGGGAATAAATATACCCAATAAATTTGAATATAGAGTAGAGTAATGATAATCACAAAAAATAAAATAACTAGAACACTAAAATTTAAATCATTTTGATTTCATTGAACTGTCACACTCATAAAAAACACTAAAAATAAGAAAACAATTTTCATAATCAATATTTTGAAAATGATGAATATTAAATCATCTAAATAATTTAAGTGAATTATGAGTGAAAAAAATATATATTTTTATAGGAAGTTTAAAACCAATACTACAGTTCCAATATTAACTTAAAAGTTAGGAATATTAGCTGACCATTATAAATATTAACTAAAAAATTAAAAATAATAATCTAACCATTAGAATGGTAACATAGAAAAAATAGTATAATTAAATATAGATAATATTTAACATAAATAAGTAACTAAATATAAATAATTTAATGAAATAAAATAAATATTCAAATTTTAAACTCAAAGAAACCCTTAGTATATTTTTGATGAGGTATATTTTAATATTCTTTTTAAAAACCATAATTTTTAATCCATTAATTAAAATTGCATCAGATCGGCGGCGGATTCTATTTTGGTGCTGATGTCTGTCGCGCTCATGGTGTGTGTGTGTCCTCAACCAGTGGCAGCATTGTGGATTCTTGGGCGTCCCTCTTTTTCATCATTTCTGTCATCTTCATGCCCTAGCCTATGAATGGGCTAGGGTTTCCCAGGGCGGCACTGTGAAGATCCAGGGTTCGTGTACTGCTACTGCGTTCTGAGGGTCGTAGGCCCATTTTCGCGTCGGCTATGGGTGTGATTGGGAGGTCTGATGCAGTCTTGATTATAGCTTTGAAGGCAGTGACGGGAGCAGTTATGGATTTCTATAGTACCTTCTTCTAGCGCATGCTCGGGTGGCTGTAATTTCAGTAATGTTTTCTTGTTCCTTGGTTTTTTATTCGTTTTTTGTTTGGTTTCGAGCGGTTGTGTGATTCTGGTTCGGTGTGAAGTTATGGTTTTTGGATCAGTGGAAGTGTAAGTGAAGGATCTATCATCATCAATGTGGTGATGGATTCTTGATTTTTGTCTTTGTTTCTTATTTTGGATGTGTTCCTCTCATGTTCATGTGATGGTACTGATCTACTTGGATTTTTCTATTGGTGATCTTCTTTGGATTATTTTGTGGTTGGTTTGGGTGAATTTTCATTTTTGTTTTGCGGTGATTTGTGTGATTGTTCTGTTTTGGTGGATTGACTTCAGTGGAAGATCAAATGAAGGCGTTTTGGTGAAGGAGGTCTTGGGATGGTTTTTCTTTGATATTGTGGAATGGTTTTTGGAATGGATTCATTTGGGGGTTATGAGTAAGAATGGCATAATGATTTCTGCAGAAGAAGGGTTCAAGGGTTGCTTCGTTTATAAATTCTACAAGGAAATGCTTCGGAAGAGGATCATAGCGGGTTTCTTTCACCATGTATGGCAATTCAGATTCAGAAGTTTTAGAGGGTATGGCATTGCCATCAGTACCAGGCCCATGAATTGCTGCACGGGACAGCTCGCTGAGTATTCATACAATGGTGGAGGCTTGACATAATGATAATGACTCTAGGGAGGGGTATTCCTTACTAGTCTTGTTCCAGGATGATTGTAGCCCTTTTGACTTTCAGGTTTTGTTTTTCTCTATGTCTTTGAAGTCTGTGAGGTTTTCCCCCTTTACCCTTAAAAGGGGGTTTATCAAAAAATGAATAAAAAATTTAGGCCTTTGGGCCATTCATTCATAAAACAAATGACATCGTCGCTTCTATAATGGGTGAATGGAGAAAAATAATATTTAATATGATAAATTACACATTTAAAAATACCACACTTCATTTTTAAAAGTAAAAATTAATTACCAAAATATATAAATGAAACGTATTGCATTATAAAATTAATTTTTTATTTTACTTATTTCATTTTGTATAAACTAAAACATTTTGTCTATAAATGTTTCAATATCCCATAAATACATATTTTCATTTAAAAATTATTAATAATTTCTTAAAACATCTCTATTATAGGGTTTACTATGGAAATCATAATTTATTCAATATTTTATCACAAAAAACTCATCCCCTCAAGTATAAATTACTCCTCTCTATTACCATGGAAAATAAATTCCCATCCACTTATCAAGACCCATTCTATGCCTAATTACCTTATCCAAAGTATCCTTATAATGTTAGGGAAATTTTTCTTCTATCCAACTCTAAGATGTTAAGGATTTAAGGGTCAATTTTGTGGAACAAAACCAAGAAGTAGGTATAGTTCCTTCATTTTTATTTTATTTTCCTTTTATTTTCCTTTTATATTATTAAATCCTTCCATTCCATTAAAACCCAAAAAATCTAAAATTAATTTAATAGCATGTTAAATGAAAATTAATGATATTGATTTACTATAAAAGTTTTTTTTAAATATATTTATATTATATATATATATATATCCCTCTATTTTTATAATGTCCCATTAATATTATATTAATCATCTATGAGTAAATTGTTAATACTTTACACAAAATTTCCTTCATGTATGGTTAGTAAAAACTAATAGTAATATATAAATATGTAATTTATGTATTAATATTCTTTGGTAAATAATTTTACTAATGTATAATTAGCATTGATTCAATTATATGAAATCACAACAAAACTGGATAACATTAGAGTATTTTACCATTAACAAATAATATTAACAAATAAAATCTAGTTATTTTAATTGATAATGAGTGGAAAAAATAATTTAATTAAATTCTTTATTAATGCTTTAAAAAAGATATACATATAGAACACATTTGATAAAACATAATGGAACTTATAGTGATGGGAATCTCGAACCCCACTCCTTGTTTGGGATTATCCAATATTCCTCTATGAGAAAATAATGGGTTTTATAAATAAGTTTTAGAGTACATGTTAATGAATTACCATGGAGGTTCCTAAAAAATGATATAGGAGATTATATTATTTCACATTAACTATTTTCATAAGATATTATAGTTCATGGAATAAACGAGAACAAATCATGTGGAGTCAATGATATATTTAAAAAATAAAGTTTATTTTTCAAAAATCAGTATATGTAGATTAGAAATTATCCTAAAAATATAGAAACATGAATATCTCCAATAAAGAAAAATGAAATAAAAGAAATAAAATTTGGAAGGTACTTTAGAATAATCATTTGAATAGATAGGAGGAAATAAGATAATAAAAAATAATTAGTTGAGTATGATAGTCCCCTTAACTAAGGTACTATTATAGTTCATCATATTTACCCCTTTTATATAAAGGAATTATGTTTATTAAAATATGGATGAAAAATTGAATTAATTTTTTTTGTGTATATATTGAACAATTTCGATATTTGGATTTTATTTTTTAATATTCCTTATTAAATTTGAAATGATTTGATGTATGTTTTCATTTAAATTATCTAGTTTTGTTTTGATTTCATATCTTTGAATCAATACCAATTATAAATTAGTGAATATAATTTGAGAAGAATATATATATTTATAATTACATATTAATATATTACAAATAGTTTTTTATATCCATATTATAAAGGAAATGATATGTAAGGATCATACAATGTTCTTGTGGGTGGTTAACCGACTATTAATGAGACATTGTCGAAAGAGAGGGAGAGATTTTTGTAATATATAATTATATTATAAATAAACTTTTATCGGATAATAATAACATTATTATCATGGTAAAATAATATTTAATTAATGGTAGATAGTTTTTATTTGAATGGAATAAAATGATATAATAATAATAATGGAAAATGAAAGGAAGAAATTAAGGAGCATTACCTCCCTCTTGATGTTGTTTTGTTTCTACGACCCTTAACGCCTTGAAAGAATAGATTAAGGTGGTCCTAAATTTTCCCTAAATTTCATAGGTGGATTATAAGGATATAATTGGGTAAATAATGGTAATTTAGAAGTATATGGTAAGTATTTTTTAAAGGGTAGGGAATTAGGGTTTTTATTCTCAAGGGGATTTTTTTTTGTTAAAATATTGAATAAATAATTATTTAAAAATAAATCATTTTAATACTGATATTTTTACATTATTAATAATATGTGATTATAAATATATTTTTTTATTACATTATAATCATTTATACATTGGATTTATTATTTTATAAAAAAGGTAAGAAGAAAATTGAAATTTTTTAATTTTAATGGAATACATTAGATTATAAAATTTAGAAAGTACATTTAAGGTTTTTAATTATGTATATTTATTTTAAATGGTAAATTAATCATATTGAATCTATTTTTGGTTAATACACCCATTATATAATTTATTAAGTCATTATTACATCATAAATTATGTCATTAAATCATATTGTTTATATAAAAAAATGTATATATTTTTACTCACCTAGAAAATTGATGTTTCTTTGAAAATTATAATAAAATATACCTTTACAATTTTAATATTATAATTCCAAAAAATATATTCATATTAAATAAAAAATTTAACTTAGGTGACTTTAATTATTTATATAATAGTTAGTGATATTAAAAAAAATATTAAAATAAGATTTATTGAAAATTTACTTATGTTTTCTTTGAGATTCCAATTTGAATACTTATTTTATAGCATTATTATATTTATATTTACATAATTTATCAATTTTAAATTTTCTTTAAATGTAAATAAATTATTTTACTAGTTATGTTGCAATTATAAAGGTCATGTTGCTCTTCCTAATGGATAAGTTGCTATTCCAAATAGTCATTTTGCTATTACTAATAGTTAGGATATTATTCCTAATGGTAATATTACTATTTCAAACAGTCATGTCAGTATTCAGGTTGTAATATTTTTTTATAATTTAAATAAAATATTTTATTTGTTCTTCATTAATTACTCCCATAAAATTATCTAAAGGTTTTATGTTCATCATTTTGAAAACATCAATTTCTTTATTAATGTTTTGTTTCCTTTTTATAATGTTTTTCATGAGTGTGATAATTTTATGAGGTCAAAATGATCAAATTTTTTAATTATAGTTTTTTTTTGTTTTTTTTACATTGTATTAATTTCAATTAAATTGGTATGTTTATTCTCTAAATGTAATGTTCAAAATTAATATATTAAAGTGTTATTGGTTTTTATTATGTAGTGCATTTTTTTATATTTTATTGTATTCAAAAATATGACATGCATACTTATTTAAATTGAAAATTACACATATAAAATTATAGTCCATTAAATATTTTTCTCTTTTAGAAAAGTTTTCCTTGAAATTTCAACTCATATTATTGGTTTATAATAGATAATGATACTTCTGTTTCATTTATTCCTCACATTCCATGGTTTCCACTTCATACTTATAGCTTCTTAAATGTATTTAGACAAGGTGTTTTGTATAATTATGTAGAAATTTTTCCTATAATCTAATATCCTCACCATTTTCTCCAAAAATGGCTATTTTTTCTCCAGTTGTACTACTTCTAGATTTATTATATGTTAGTGATTGAGAATGTACTTCCTCAGGAGAGTTACGTAGAACATGTCATGAACATTATCCCTATTTTTTGGATGTGAAAGTCAATAGGATTTAAATCCTATGTGATCAAGGTTCATAAATGGGATAATATACATAGGTATGAGTTTTCCCCTTTCTAAAAACCTCATGACTCTCCTTTAGTGTGATATTTGAATGAATACATTGTTTCTCTCCTCAAACATGAATCCCCTTAAATGATTTTCATCATATTTTTTCTTTTAAATCTATGTAGATTTAATGTGTTAATAAATTGATTGAAGCATCACTATTATCTCTTTAAAAAGTTTAGGTCCAAGGGTATTCCATTTATAAACCTTATCCCAACATATATTACTTTTACGTCTCTTGTCACATAGATCTTCATAATGGGTCATCTGAATACTTGAGTGGAAACTATTTTTAGATGAGGACTCAACCAATGGAATATGTTGATCTCCAACTCTTATGAAATAATTTGAGTGTGATTTTATCATGTATTTTAGTATATCAATGGTATATTTATTTTTTAAATAATCCACAGGATAATAGGTTGTATTGAAGTTCAAATAACTATTCAAATCATTTTCAAGACCACTCTAGAATGTAGAGGTGATCCTTGGATCTTGATCAGATACAATCGAATGTGGTTCCCCATGCAGTGTATCGACTCCCTTTATAGATATAATGGAAATTTGATCATGAATTAAATATTTTCAAATGTAATTTAATTTAGAAGTAATAATGAATCCAAGCACTACAACCAATATGTAATTGTTTCCATTAAATGTATTCAAAAAGACTCGTGATAAACTCCATAGTGATGTTATCTTATTTCCATGTTCATGTGGATAATTCTTTCATCATCTCTTTTGACATATAACACTCTAATTTGGATTTCTGACAAACTAAGCACATTTAATATTAACCAACAATCTCTTTCGTTGGGTTTTTATAATATAATTGTTCTCAATAATATTAGTACATATTGTAACTTCATGTATGGGTGGAGAATAATGATCTATTCACATCATCTAATTTCTATTTCTTTATATCTAGTAATGATAACCCATAGAGTCTTATCACAAAAAGACTGACTCTTTTTATGTAAAATTATTGAAGAATCACTTCTATTTTTCTATAAACATCATTTAAAACTATAAATCATTCCTTTTTTCCTCCTTGATATTTTATTTCCTAGATTATTGGGAAATAAGTTTGGAATGGAAGGATGAATTCTATTCCTTTATGATTTCAAATCCCATCATTTTGAAATACATGGTGATATGGACATTATCAATCATTATCATCGATGAGGTGGTAGGTTTCTTCTAATAAGAGCATTAATTTTCATATTCACTTTTCCAATAGGTTAGTGTATTGATAAATTGTATTCCTTACTAAAATTTATCCATTTAATTGATGGATGTTAATCTCATTTGGTTTTAATATATACTTTAAACTCATGTGTTTGGTATATATTCCATAATTTTCTCCCTAAATCCAGTTTCCCTAAATATTTTATACAAAGATAATTGATTCAAAATCCAGATCATGTATTTGGTAGTTCTTCTAATGGGTCATTAATTATCTAGAGGAATATGTTATCACTTTATCATTTTGAAATAGTATGCAACATTGGACATTCAATAAAGCATTGTTATATATCAGAAATCCTTCTCTACATTAAATTACTATGAGTACAGGTGTTGTGATTAAACTATTAATGATATCCATAAATATTCCATCACATTCTTTCATCAAGGAATACATTACTCCATTCTATGATAGTAGAGTTAGTGGTCTAGATAATCATTATATGTTTCTAACTAAGCATCAATAATACATAGGTAATCTAAGAGAAATTCATATCACCATGAAACTTATGTATCTAATTTGTTCCTTCATTGCCTTTATCATTAAGAGTTCCATATAAATTACCTCAATTATGATCAAATTCCCCATGAATGTGACCTATAAAATCAAAAAATCATACTTGATGAACATAGTGTACAAATTCATCATCCATAATTTTAGAGAAAAAAATATTAGCTACTCTTCATTTTCATCCATTCTCTTAGATTATATGATAATTTCATTAATAATAACTAGAAAAAAAATTATCAAGGTAGTCTCTAAACACTATAATCATTACTTTAGTAAATATTTTAGTAAAATTTGTAGGCCTAAATAGAATCACTATGAACTAATAGTGTCCATATATCATATAAATGTCTTCCTTTTTAGAATATTATCACTTTAACTTTAGTTGATTATATCTATAATTAAGTTCATCTTTTGATAAGTATTGAAACTATAGTAAAATTCACTTATAGTGAATAATTTTTGGATATATGTTGTTGAGTATAATACCATAAAAAACCAACCAGTACTTCTAATAAGACCACCTAATACTTTCATGTTATTTTACTATAATATCATCCATAAGAGACAATGTGTAGAGGAAAAAAATACCTTGAAGTTACCTTCTCCATGATAGAGTATACTATAAATGAGAAGTCACAACACCCTCTTCACCACAAAAATTCATCCTTGGACACACATTGGTAAAACAATATAGTAAAAACATCCAATGGTAGAACATGTAATGGAAATATAGAAATAATTAAAAAATTAGTTTAACATTATTTAGAGTGTATCCTATAGGAATAGGGTAATCACAATCATTTTTTTTATTTTTTTATAACTAAAATATTATAGGTGATAAAACAAATTATAAAGACAATTATTCCACATCAACATATCATCTATATAATAAATGATCAATAGAATCACCACACATTTCACTAAAGGTCCCAGTCACTTACATAATAATTTTTAACCTTTAAGAATTTAATACCTTCTCCTCTGATGTCATAGACCATAGAGAATTATCACATGATAATGTTTACTAACTTGATTAATCTTCAATTATATTCAACTTCTCATCCATCCAGTTCTTCTCCAAATAACCAATAGTATATGAAAAGTTTCAATGGAACTACTACCATCAGAGAAGTTATTATACCATTATCTCCACTTCATGATCATCCCATCATCCAGTGCATTAATTTATGATGAATCCAATTCTGATTGATGATATTCTAGTGAACTGAAATAGACATTGACTCAAAAAAATTTGAAACATGATTTTTGTTTCAAGGAATCATGGAAACTCTCTATTAAATAGATTGAAACAACATTCCCTATGTTGTAACCAAGGGTTTTCATTGCTAGAAACAGAGTCTAGTTATTGTTTGTTGTCAATCCACACTATATTGATCAAGTATTTTACAAGGAAGGTGATATTACAGTAAAAGATGACTACACTATTGAAGGTGACGTCATTTCCCAGTGATTTCCAAATTTTTTGTCTCAAAATCAGGAGGATGAAGAAAGATTCTTGAAATTTAGTTTTATGGTATTGAATATTATCAATTATGGAAATGGCATAAGTTTCATAATGACTGGTTTTTGAGAAGATTGGGTTTTTAAAAAAAATTGAGCTTTATGAAGGTATGTATCTTCATGAACATGTGATGAAAATATGATATTCTACATAACTATAGAAACCATAGTGAGCGTGTGATGAGTTAATAATGATTCTTTGATACTATAAGAATCTTTGTAAACATGTTAAATTTCACTGGAGATTCACGAATAGAAGAGAATCATGAACAATATTTTGGATTTTCATGAAAAATCTACTAAGATCTTGGGATCTTCAGGAAATGTCAGTCCTATAAATAGGTGGCTATACCCACTTCATTTAACATGAAAATAATTGGAGAAAAATCTCAATCGCTTAGAATCTGTGAAGGTTGAGAGATTCACAAATCAAGTATTCATTATGAGCCTGATAATTAAGAAAAGATTGTATTAGTATTGACTAGTGGTTAGGTATCTCAGAAAAAGGATTTTTGTGATGATTGGTTATTCCATTATGGCTTAGTGTTCCACAAAGGTAGTTTTCTTCATGAAGGTTGTGAGCTTTCTGAAGAAGCTTCACAAAGGTTCTTTTTGAATATAAATTTTGAACATCTGGTTTAAGTGAATAGTGATTTCAAGTGCATCAACTCGTGTTAATAGTACAAGTAGAGTTTCATTCTAGTCAGGTACAAAGACTTAAATTTCAATCTACTAAAGTGACCTTCAAGTTGTTAAACTGAGTAAAACTTTACCCAAAGTAGTGAGTTAGGAGGAATTGATAGAAGTGTTCTGAGGGAGGTATTTTTTTCCCTAAAATATTTTAAAGTTATTCTTCCTAGAACAAAGTTACTATTTCAGAAATTCTATATTCCACAACTAGTGAATATTAGTGGATTTATGTATTACCAACACACCGCCAGCATATTCTCCTTAGACTAGCCCTTAGTGGTGAACCAAGTAAAACTATTTTTTTGTCTCTCTGTATGTGAATATTTAATTATTACATTATTCCATTATACAAGTTTAACAAGTTCTTATCAATATGGGAACAATATCTTTCACTTTAGAATAAAAAAATTTCACCCCGATTCACCCCACCCCTCTCAGGATGTTATAGGTTCCTACACCCTATTACTTTTATTCTATCATTCACCAAAGAACCACTAAGGCTCGATGATGCATCATATATTCTAGAACTACCTCCTTGGTGAATATTTCCACCATATTTTAGTTTCCCACTATCATTAATAACTCTATCTTCTATTACTTAAGAAATATTTTGATGAAATGATACTTCATGTCAATATTCTTCATCAGAGAATGGAACACTGAATATTTATCCAAGTAAATTGAACATTGGATGTAACAATAACACACTTATACTTATTGAAAATTTCTAAGATCCTACAAAAATATCATCAACTATATCAGTTCTTTTCCATCTTCCATTATAGCTATATACTCTACTTCTATTGAGTGTAGAGTAACGAGTTTAAAAAAATATGACAACTAACTGATAGGTATTCTTCCAAAATTAAACACATAAATGATTATAATTTTCTTTATATTAGTTTCACTCAAAAAATATTATTCCACAAAACCTTGAAATAGAAAATCCATTCCAAATTTCAAATCATAATTTTTCAATCCTTTCAAATACCATATGTTCCACTTTACAACCTCCCAATTCACTTTCAATAGATTTTACATGCACTAACTCACAACTCCCGTTGAATGGGAAGTTCATGTCTTAGTGAAAAACCTTTCATAAATAAATATTTTGATAACTGATGTATATGGTACATTTTCCATATACTTGGTCTCAATTTTTTTTTCTAGTTCTTGTAATTTTGATAGTTTGAAATGAATAATAAGCGGGTTAGAGACTGGTTTTATTCTAGAAATCCCAAACCTTTAAATGATATTCTAGATATAATTCTAGAAGTAATATACAAGCTATCATATCTTTTTAATATTCATCACCAATATATTACTTTTGTATAAAAGGACCTACATTTTCAATAATCTAGGAAAATTACACTTACACATTCTAATTTTCAGAGCATCTGGTTAGGATATCAATATATCAGTTACATATAAAATAAATATGATGAAAGTCACATCTTCTTATTGATATTGATAATAGTAATGATCTATATTACAACTAATAGAACCATTATTCAAAAATAAATGAATTGAGATTCTTATTTAATTGTCTTTGTGGTTTCTTCAATCTATAAAATAATTTCTTCATCTTACATAGAAAATTATGGTTCAATTTTACAAGTAAAACTATTGATTTCTGTATGCAGTTTCCACCTCTAGATCACCATGATGGTAAGTAGTCTTAACATCAATCTAAAGTATATATAGTTATTTTTATATAAACTTTCTTAGTGATGTTTGAATGGTATATTTTTAAACTACTAGTGAAATAATTTTTGAAAAATGTACTCCTTCAATCTATTGAAACCCTTTCACTACAAGTCATTATTTATATCGATTCATTCTATCATCTTATTACATGATCAAGTTAACAAACCTTTTTCTCAAGTACATTTTTACCTACTAAAATATTATCAAATTCGCACATTCTATTGAACTTTAATGAAGCCATATCATCAATCACGACTAACTCCGAGTACAAATATTCGCTAAACAAAATAGATTCCTCCATATTTTTAAGTTCTCCTACATTTATAAGGATTAAAAGTTTTATATCAAACCTAAAAAAAATTGGTCTTAAAATCATAATTGATCTCCTCAACTGGATCGAATAATCTAGTATAATCTACTCATCACTCCCTATTGGTACATTATTTTCTAGTAACTAAAATTTCAAGGCATAAAATTATGGTGCATCCCCTAGGGATTTATTTATACTTGAAATTCTTGGTTTTTCTAATGGTCTTACTCATGGACTTCAAGTGATTTCAGAACTCACATATGAATTTTATGATTTTTAAAAATTATCTTACTCTAATAAAACTAGATTCAACAATTGATTTTTCTTCAACTTCCTTCTTTACAATGTATTGGTCTTTTAAAAAAACTAATTTAAGAGAATATTTATGCTTCTAATGAATTATCTTCATTCAACATATCACATATGATATTAGAAATTTTCATCTTTATAACCTTGGAAAAAAAACATTTTAATTTTTTTCATGTTTTACCTTATCGTTATCATTTACATTTATATATGATAAGGTACCAAAGACTATGAGATGATGAATATCTAGTCATTTTCCACACCATAACTCTTCTGAATATTATTTCCTAATAATTATTGTTGCACTTTTTTTTGTGATATAAACATTCATATTTAGTACCTCCACCAAAATAACCTTAGTTATTCATGAGAGAAACCTCTTAATCCTAATGTAACACCCCAAGACTTTACAATATTTTCATGTCAGAATAAATATTATTTTGTTATTATATTTCTTTATATGTAACACCAAGTTCATAAGGGAATATGATATCTTGAGAATTAATAATATATTGAATATTTTAATGAAATTAAGTATAATTTATATTTTGAAATGCATGTGACACTGAGTTAGAATACATCACATACAATAACGATTTTCTTCAATGTCTTGTGTTACATGAAATACCTAGCATTATCGAATGATAATATATTATTAAAATATTATTATTTAATATAATAAGTTATAACCAAGCTGTTAAATTACTGGTTATGAATAGTATTAACTAACATATGAAAATATATGATTTAAATAAATATAAAATTAAATCATTGGTTACTAATTAATTATAAATGAATATAGGAACCAATTGAATATAAATGGAATATTTTTATAGAAAAACTATTTTTATGTTCACAAAGTTATTTTATCCTAATAAATTAAATTAATTACAATTAATGAGTGATATTAATGAAATACACACACACACACACACACATATATATATATATATATTATATTCAATAAAATATTTTTTATATTCATCCAATATATTTGATAAGCATAAGATAAGTATAATATCAATATTACACATAAAAACATATATTTTTATTAAGGTACTTTCACCACCTTTTGATGTCAAACCTATTTTAAATCCACTTTTTGGAAACTTTATATATTTTATATGTCAAAATAAACTTTATATTTTAAATAAAAACATAAAAAGAGGCTAGGGTGGATTTTTTTTTATTTTTCTCAGAAGTTTGATTTTTTAATGAATAGTGAAAATACTGAATTTTAATTCAAAAATATTTTTTCATATAATTTATATATAGTGTTAAATTATATTTTTAATTATTTTTAAAGTAAAATTATATAAATTTTTTAACAATTAATCCAATTTAGGTCATTATAATTAGTTTCACTTTGAAACTAGATATAAAAACTGAGCAAAATTTTGGACACTTTTACTTTAAAACATGAATTATCATCCTGTGTGGGGGATTAAATTTAAATCAATTTATGACACTTATGAGATTTAAATTTAAAAAAAATGATTCCATATTTTTAATCATAATAATTTATAATTTATAATTTATAATAAGGTCAACTAAGTTTTTTACCAAAAATATTAGTGAAAGTAGTTAAAATTAATTACAATGATTAAGGTGAAATTAAGCTTCACAAGAGACTAAACCTTAAACTTAAGGGCCCAAATGACCTATAAAATTTTCCAAAACCCATTTTATGTACATAATTAGGACATAAAACTTCAATTATTGATTTTATTTTGTTTTTTATGAATTTTTTTAGGTAAAAACATGGGTACACCTAACTTGTTTTCAAAAATACCAAGTGAGTCATTTTCCTCCCTTATAAATGGCCGCCACCACTCCCACTTCCTCACACATATAAAACCCCTTATGTTCTGAATATATATGAAAAATTAACTCCCCGAAATCCCTAAATTCCTACTTTAAGACTCAATTTTTATAATTTATCCATCCAAATAAGCCCTTTGTTGCAACCCAAAATGAGTTACCTGATTAAGAGGTAACGTCTTTCCTCAAGATATTTAGTTTTATTTATATTATCCACCCCATAAAATTTATTTATTCCATGATTAAATAAAAAAACTTTATAATAAATAAACTAATATTTTTTTATTCTAATGGTTCGACATACACTTACACACGCTTCCATCTAATGGGTAATGAATATGTTGTTTACATGTGCGGTGAACTACCGCCTCACGAAACGATGATTATTCATTTTTTCTTTACCACCTCTCACGGATTCCATTACTATGGAAACTCTATTTATATATTTTATATATGATATTTATTATTTATTTATTCCTTTTTTATTCTTTTATTGCACATACCATTGTACTTTCAATTTTATGTAAATATGATAACACTGTTTGTGGAAGTGTGGACTATCGCCCCCTCAAAGTGATTTCATTAATTCATACTATATAAGGAATGTATAAATGATGGTTTTAATTAAAAATATGTAACATAAATTAAATATATATAATATTCATGAAATAATTACCTTTATGAAAATATAATATATATCATTTTATTTATTACCCTTTCACACACTTAAAAAGTGATAACGTCATTCGTAGATGTGTGGACTACTACCTCTTCGACACAATGTGATTCCTTTTACTTCATAATAATTCAATATATAAGTATATTTGATTATATAAAATGGTATTTATAATATAATTATCATTATGTAAATATATAATGTTACTTACCTATATTCCAAAATGATCATTGAAAATGGGAACGTTACTCATGCATATGTATGACCTACTGTCTCCATGGTTGTAATGTTTGTTCATTTTTCATAATCATGTTTAATAATTAGTTTTAAAAGTATAAATTTTGTATAAATATGATAATTATTTCATGATTATTCTTATTTATATGTTTATATAATGACTCTTTTGACCATAGTTGGCCTACAAATGTCATTTTAACACATGAACCAAATTTGGTCAAAACACCCAATGTAAACTTGATTTTTTAAGTAGTTGTATTTAAAATTGAAATAAGTAAAGTAAAATTAATTATAAACATGAAAAAATTTATGAATAAATTATATAATTAACAATCATTTATTATTCAGGTATATAAAGACACATATGACAAGTTAAACTCAAGGTAAGGTATTTTCATCTCAATTTACATTCCATTGAGACTTGATTGTTGTTATGAACCTAGTTTGATTTATATGGTATATATAATACCTTTGAAATTTTATATCATGAATCTACTTATTATCATGATATTATAAGTTTCATTTAATTTTATTCCTACAAGGGTATTATGGTTCTAAATGTTTCAAAGTGTTATGGGATACATTGGGATGTTTAAATATTATTTTCCTCAATAATGTTTTAATGGTCTTTTAATAGTATCTACTTTCATTACCTATCCTCCACAGGTAAAATTTTGATAATTATGTATCATTTATTCAATATAAATATTGGATTATAAGGCACATTTTTCTTTAATTAAATTTATTATTCTATATATGAGGAATGCTTTGGATATGAAATATATGGGTTGGGGACTGGTTAATGAAAGCCTCTCAATGTATCGGTACTCTCATGGGACAAAATAAGGTTTGAAACCCCCTTATTGTTTGTAAAAAATATGTTCTAAACTGTCTTTTTAAAGGTATTGACTATATAGTTAAGGTTTTACAAACCAAATTGGTTTGTAACCAATATGTTTTAAATTGTCGTGTGTAAGGTCTTGACGGTAATGGTTCCATGTACCTAGGAAACATAGCGTCAAATAATTAAGAATTTCCTTTATTGAGAATTAGTTATTATTATTATCCATGAGATTTAGTGTCAAAATATCTATGGATGCATTCTATTCTCATTTTTATTGATTTATATGGCATGTGTTTCAGTTTATTATCTTTCCATATTGATTATGCCTTATCTAGTTATTTGAATGGAATATGTTATTGTTTATTTACCATGTCATGTTAATTTATTCTCATTGATTCATTATTTCTTCTTCTTTACTTACCCTTACTGAGCATTTTAGTTCACCCTCACTATGTTTCCTTTCCAAATGTTATGAAAAATAATCCTTTGAATGAGTTTCAAGGATTCTGAGATTTTACATATGTTATCATCTATTTTATTTTCTAATGTATTATATGTATCATGTATGTATTCTATATTTTCAAGACTACTAAACTGATTAGTCCTTTAGGATATGATTCCTTGTAATCATGATAATATATTAAAATAATGCACTAGATCTAGGCTTCTAGGGTCAGTCGTTACAGTTCGTATCAAAGTACGTTTAGATGTAATCATGTAATCTAGATTTAGAAAACTTAGATTAAGGAACATAAACCTGAGATGTAATTTGAGGATAAGTATAGAAGAATATCCTAGAATTTTGCTAAGATAGAGATTATGTGTGTATTCCTAGAAATATATGTATATCTGGATATTATAAGTAGATGTGGTTCTAGGAAAGATATACCTAAGAGTAAGATGTAAGAACCCGGTTTTTGCTACGAAAGACTTTGGAATATTCTTAATGATATTCCAGAGCAGCGCCTTCAGACGGCGTGCGATTCCGAGCCCCGGAGTGGCCGGAATTAAATTTTCAGTGCGTTCACACTGGAAATGCTAAATAAATGGGATAACTCCTAAACGGAGTTCCGGATCAAAGATCCGAGTGTACGGATGGGTCCGGAATGGGGTGTTTACCCTAGGAACGATATAAAAACTTGTCGGCGCGGGGCGTTTGGACCCCTCGCCCGCTCCCAGAACGTTAAACGGATGAATAAATTAATTAATTTATTCGTTTAATGGAGAAATGCTATTATATCTTAAACGGTGGCTCGGATTGGAAAAAAGAGGGCACTGTTGAGTTTGGAGTGTGCCGTTTACCCTAGGAGGGGTGTAAGTTTCGCGGGCGCGGGCCGTTTGTGAAAAATGGCCCCAGGGGCGTTTTTGTAATTTGGCGGCCTCGGGCGCTAAGTTTAGTAACTTTTGAACGGGGTATCGGAATAAAATTCTGAGACCTCCGTTGCACTCAAAACGTGGTTCTTAGCCTAGGGGAGGCTAAATCCCGACCCCGTTGGGGGTTCGGGTTCGGGGCTGTCGGGCGGGCGTTTAAGTGATTTGTACTTAAACACCCCCCCCCCTTCTTCTTCTTCCTCTTCTTCCTCAAACCCTCCTCCCCCTCCTTCACCTCCGGCGAGGCGAGCTCCGGCGAGGCGACTCCGAAGAGGTGGCTCCTGCGAGACGATGGCGCGCGGTGGATCACGCGGGAAGCGTCGGGCGAAGCCCAACGAGGTAGGCGGATTTGAGTTTTCCTCCCCTTCCCCGTTTTAATCCTCATTTATGCTCAATAGCACCATTGGATCCTCGAAAAAATCCCGTGGTTGCGTAGATCCCGTTCCGAGCTATCCGGAAAGCTATCCGGATCAAAATTTCGACCACTGGATCGTTCCCGGTGGTCCTTGGAAATTTTCTGGCGAGGGCCGAAGGCGGCAGACGGCGGCGGCGCAGGGCGGCACGGGGCGGAGCAGGGCGGTCGGTCGAGGCTTCGGAGGAGGCGGATGCGCTTCCGGGAGGCGGCGGCAGCCTTCGGCGGCGGCTGTCAGAAGCCGGCCGTGGGCGCCGGCAGGCGGAGGAGAGGGGGGGCCGCGAAGCGCGCGACCCCCGTGCAACGACCGCGACCCGCAAAACGCAGGTCGCTGTGGGGTATCAACCGGCCGCGAGGCGGCCGGTTGGTAGAAGCGAGCCGCGGCCAGCTGGCCGCGGCTGGGTGAATCGGACCCGCGGCTGAGCCGCGGGCCAGCTGTGCAGACCGGGCCGGCCGGCGCGGGCCGGCCCAAGCAGGGCGGACCGGCCGGCGCGGGCCGGCCCAAGCAGGGCGGACCGGCCGGCGCGGGCCGGCCCAAGCAGGGCGGACCGGCTGGACCGGGCCGGTCCGGCCCAAGGGGCTTTGCCCCTCAGTCTTTGGACGCCCGTATCTCGGGCTACGGGTGTCTGTTTTGCACGCCGTCTACGGTAGCATGAATCTTGCGTCAAGGAGGAGTTTTTGAGATGTTTTCGGGAATTTTTAATTCCAGAAACGAGGGGTCGCGGGGGCGCGACGTGTCTTTAAGTGGACGGGCGTTTTTCCCGAGATTCTTGTATTGGACGGCACGGATGCGTCCGATGTCCGATTTAAGCGCCGTCAGTGGCGTGGGAACCCCGGCGTCGAGGCGGAGGTTTCCAGGGTGGTTCCGAGCATTGAAGCCGGAGTTGAGGCGGGGGCCCCACGGCCCGTCTTTTGAGCTGCGTGCAGCTTTTAGCGACTTTTTCCTCGGACGTCCGTTCGGGGCGTGCGAGCAGTCAATGTTGGGTGTTTTTCCGAGGCGATTGCAATGGTGCCATCTACCCGCTCAAATTCGGCATGATGGTGCGGGGCCCATGGGGGCTGTTTGGGCGTCGACGGTGATTTTCCATCTTTATCACTGGGAGACCGTTTTGGATAAGTGAGTAGTCCATCTTGTGTTCTTTTTCGAGAGGATCGCAATGGTGCGATGCGCCCGACTGTTTTCAGGGCCGAGGCTCGGGATCACGGGACGTCATTCGGGCGTGAGGCGGTGTTGGTGACTTTTCCGTCGGGTATCCGTTGGAGGCAAGTGAGTAGTCTAACTCGCGTGTTTTTGCGCAAGGATTACAACGGAACGATCCGTTTGGCTGTGAGGAGCCTCTTGCGCGATCTTGTTAAATGTGGAAGCATGAAAGGTGCTCCAGTGGCGGTTCGTCCTACCATAGTTGCAGCGGACCCTTTGCGTGTGACCGCGCACTCTTGGGAGAGTGATATAAATGGTTCACGAGATGTGGTTGGCAGTGCCTGGGCCCTTTGAGGTGGAGTTGTTATGTCACGCCTTCGCGTTGACGTTGGGTGTCGTGTGCACGATAGCCTTTGGGCTGGAACGAGGTATACTCCGGGAATATACGGGAGCACTTGGAGGTACGTGTTGTTTGTACCTGAGGATGTTGGTGCGCTCAGTTGGGGTTGACTTGGGGCCACACGTCGTGTGGGCCCCATGTGCGTGCCATGTTCTGCTTGACGTACTTTGACCTCTCGCGACATAGAGGGTCCCTCTCTGTGTTTGTTGACCAGTAGGGTGGAGTTTTTCCCCTGGTTCTGTGCTCGTTGGTTGACCAGCAGGGTTGAGTGGTCTCCCCCTGGTTTCTCTCTCGATGGATTGGCCGTTAGCGGTGCTAGTGACACCCCGTGATGGAATAGGCGCTGAACCCCTTTGGGTGAGCTGTGCTAGAGTTGGTTGGTTGCGTAATACCCACTCCGTGTTCGAATGGCCAATGTTGCACCCTCCATTAGAGATGGCCGGAGCAGTTCTGAGTTCTACCCTCCAGCGGGGCTGGGCAGTGGGTTACTCATCGGCTTCTTCGGGTTTACCCTCTAGCGGGGCTGGGCAGTGGGTTGCTCACTGACTTTTAGGGTCTACCCTCTAGAAGAGACTAGGCAGTGGGTCACCTGACGTTATTAGGGTCTACCCTCCAGCGGGGCTGGGCAGTGGGTTACTCATCGGCTTCTTAGGGTCTACCCTCCAGCAGAGACTGGGCAGTGGGTCACCCGACGTTATTAGGGTCTACCCTTCAGCAGAGACTGGGCAGTGGGTCACCCAATACTATTAGGGTCTACCCTCCAGTAGAGGCTGGGCAGTGGGTCACCCGACGACCTCTTAGGGTCTACCCTCCAGCACGGCTGGGCAGTGGGTCTCCTGTCGTCTTGTTCCAGGTCTACACTCCAGCGAGGTTGGGCAGTGGGTTGCTTGATGATGTATTAGGGTCTACCCTCCAGCGGGGTTGGGCAGTGGGTCGCCTGATGATGTATTATGGTTTACCCTCCAGCAGGGCTGGGCAGTGGGTCACCCAGTATCTGATTATGGTTTACCCTCCAGCGGGGCTGGGCAGTGGGTCGCCTGACGATGTATTAGGGTTTACCCTCCAGCAGGGCTGGGCAGTGAGTCACCTAATATCTGGTTATGAATTACACTCCAGCAGGGATGTGCAGTGGGGACACCAGTTGGCAATCCAGACTCAGTCCTCTCGACTAGTCTAGTCTGTGGCTTACCTCCGTGATTACCGGAGCGGGACCCTTGGTTGTACGGGTCGGTGATGGAACGGCTTTGTCTTGAGCAGACCTCTCGACTGCAGGGTAGTGACGAGGTGTGGTTTGACTTTCCCCAGAACTCTCAAGTACGAGGGGCACTTTCCCCACCGAGACGCATTCTTGTGATGCGATCTAAAACCGTGCAGGCAAGTCAATGCCGCCCAAAGCGGATAGTGTCAAGGTGCGGTGATTGAGCCCCTTGGCATGCGGTTCAGGGAAAACGTGCGGGATGCTGGGCATCATTGATGGGGTTACACTGGGACTGTTGGATACTCTTTTCTTGGGCTGAGCTACGGGATAGAGATCCCCTTACGAGTTTGTTCGGGTTTCTTGTTGAGCATACAGATATGTATATACCTTGTTTCTGGTACCCACTTCTTGGGTTTGGTTACTCTCCTTCCAGGAGAGGCGAAGACGCGCGGGGTATGCCACGTGATTTCCGTGTCTAGCTTCTCATGGTTGGACGAGTCTACTCTCCTGCTATAGGCAGTGAAAGATCGACGAAAAGTGCATCTTCTCACCGTTCCTAGCTCCTTGTGTTAGGACGAGTCTTCTACGTTTCTCTTGTTGGGTTGAGCTGGACTCTTTACTTCACTTTTAGTTGTACTCTTCTACTTTTCCTATTCTCTCTACTGCTCACCCTTCGGTACCTCTTTTGTTGCTCCCTCGAGCCTTCGGGGTATCCTACAGAGTATTTTTATACTCACCCCTGCTTGGGCTTTGCCCGCACTTGGTGTGCCCTTGCAGACGACGGACAGGTGGAGCGTGACTTCAGTGGAGCATAGGAGCTTGGGAGCTTGGACCGCGTGTGGTGGTCATGGTCGGGTTCCAGGTGGGAGACCTGTCAACTGTTTCCTTTTTGTTTACCTGTTACCGGGTTGTGGAACCTCTTCTGGTTGGGCGCGTGTTTTTCCCCTTTTTCCTTTTCAGCACTTTACTTGTACTGTTAGAGGTCGATGCACATTGTGGTTTATTTATAGCAGTTTCCCTTTTCTTTCCTTTTTACTCTGCACTTTTGCTTTGAGTTGGCTGCGTGTGTGTGCACAGGTGCTTAGGCAAAGGCCTCCCTGAGTTGTTGTGCCTTCGGTGCTAGTCGCCAGCCCCTGGCCTATGGATGCGGGCCTGGGGTAGTTGCGGCTCGAGCCTGGGTAGGGTCGGGTCATGACATAACAACTCCAACATGGTGTGTTGAGCCTGACTCGGTGAATCTTGGTACACAAAAAATGGCCTTACTGCACCCCTAGTTTTACATTCCATAGGTATACGCTTAGGATAATTCATATATTATTTACAAACCATTATAATGGATTTGAAAGTAAAAATATCCCCAAATAAACCATGTTTATGGATATGAGATTATCTATTCATAAATTTTCCAATTTTTGTTAAGTGCCACCAATATTTTTTTCATTTTCTAAAAAAGTCACTTTTTGGTGAAGTGAGAACCTTAAAAAAACTGAAAG
This sequence comes from Viscum album, assembly GCA_963277665.1. NCBI lineage: Eukaryota > Viridiplantae > Streptophyta > Magnoliopsida > Santalales > Viscaceae > Viscum > Viscum album. The sequence continues at coordinate 1,545,627,663 of OY728130.1, forward strand.
AAAATTTCAAACATCCCACACATAAAACATCATTCACCGCAAACCTGATTCGAAAAATCTACATTCAAAACTAATCTAGTATATTCCATGATTTAGAAATAGTATTTGGAAGGAAGAAGTGTACCAATACTCCTATCCAATGTAGAGGAATCCCTAAAGAGAAAGTTGATATAGTTGGTGTTGGAACTGAGTGAGTATTGGATATATTATGGAAGCTTAATCAGGTTATGAAACATGTCCTTACTCAGATGGAGAAACCTATTCCACAGTGAGACTCTCTGATGTTGGATCACTTTATGCAATAGAGGCTTCCATCATTCGGTGGTACTAATGATCAACTGGTAGTTGAACAATGGATTAAGTGTTTGGAGAAGATATTTATGGATTTGGGATGTAGAAAAAAGGAAAATGTTACACTTTCGGTGTATTTTCTCAGATACAATATTTATCGGTGGTGGTCATTGATCCAAAATACTAGGGAAGAAGAGAAGATAGAACTCGTAGAAATAAGGAGAAATTATTCAATAAATACTTCCCTCATGAGCAAAAAATAGAGATGAATAGATGTTTCCTTATAATAAAGAAAAAGGAAGCAGATAGTGTTGTAAATTATGAAGCTACCTTTACAAGGTTAGCCAGGTATGATAAAGATTACATACGCAATATGGAGAGCAAGATTGATCACTTTTTTAAGGGATTAATCCTATTCTCTGAAGTGCACTGTTATCCCAAAATTTTTCATCATATGATGAAATAGTTTAATGTGCCATAAAATAGAGAAATGATTATCTAAGTATTATGTCTTATAAGGGAATCTATATAATAAAAGGAAGGTAGATCTGAAAAGAGATAAGGTAAATAATATAATGAAGTAATATTTTTCATGTGATAATTGTGGAAAGAAACACTCAGTACTTGCTTGAATGGAATGGGAATTTGTTATAAGTGTGGAGAAAAATGCCACAAAGTTTGTGATTTCTAGGGAAATAAAGAATATTCAAATGTGAAATGATTATATTATAAGGAAATTGGGCATTATGAAATGAATTCCCCAAACTTAAAGGGAATATACCTCATAATAAGAGGAGGGATCAAGGTTAAGCTTATGTTATTGATATTTCTGAAGTGGAATGATTAATGTGCCTATGTATTTGGATCATTTAGTAAGGTTATAAAAGTATTTTATCAGTTATATAATGGTTATAATAATTATGAAATATATAAGTATTTTACTGTAGTACTTTTTCATTAAGGGTTTAAAATCTTGTGTTGATCGATACTAGTAACCAAGAAAATTGATTCAATAGAAATTTGAACTTATTGGAAAATAAATGGTTGAGGAAAAGATAAGACTTAATATTTCCCTAATGTTGTGATAATTATTTTTGTAAAAAGATATGATTCATATGTATAAATAAAAAAAGATACTACTAACTACCATATAAATGATTCTAAAGTGTTGGATCATGATATTTTGGAAAGGTTAACCATTTATGAAATGGTTTGAGGTATACTTTGAATGTGGTTTATAGATTTATATATTACTTTACTTTATCAAGCATCTTGTTCTAAGATATGAAGTAGAAATAGTTCAAGGCATAATAAAAGGAAAATATTATGATAATAGAAATGTATATTTACTTATATTCTTAGAGTGTGAATGAATTTCTCAACTTTAAGAAAAAGGGTATTGAAACAAAAATGTTGTCCTCATACCATAATTTTTGTGGAACCAATTGTTGCCTAAATAATCACAGATTTATAGCTTTGAGGCCCTCAAATTTACATTGATCATTCACATGTTTGTGATTTATGACCCCAATCACTCCCTATAAATATTTATGCTTTTTCTCCAGGTACATATATCTACTTTCCACTAATGTTCTCCAACTTATAAACCTAGTTATATATTATTCCATGTGACCTTTTTACTTCTCATTATCTCCTAATAAATGGATATTTTATTAACTATTCTCATGATGTGGGATTTTAACAAAGGAATTTTAAAATATCAAACCCTAGATTACCAAAATAAAGTTTAAATTAAAAGGATACAATTTAATTAATGTAGGGATAATGTAACACCCCAAGACTTTACAATGTTTTCATGTTAGAATAAATATTATTTTGTTATTTTATTTCTTTATATGAAACACAAAGAACAAAAGTGAATATGATATCCCAAGAATTTATAATATATTTAATATTTTAAATAAATTCAATACAATTTATAGCATGAAATTCATGAAACACTGAGTTATCATACATCACATGCAGCAATGAGTTTCATCAATGACTTTCATTTCACATAAGATTGAGTTTTACTAAACAGTAATATATTATTAAAATATTATTATTTAATATAATAAGATATAACTTAGCCATTAAAATATTGGTTATGAATATTATTAACTAACTTATAAAAACCTATTATTTACACAAATATAAAATGAAATCATTGGTTAATAATTAATTATAAATAAATATAAGAACCAATTTAATATAAATGGAATAATTTTATAGAAAATCTATTTTTATGCATACAAAGATGTTTTATCCTAATAAATTAAATTAATAACCATAATTGATTGATATTAATGAAATATATATATTATATATTCAATAAAATATTATTGATATTCATCCAATAGATTTGATAAGAATGAGATAAGAATAGATCCAATATTACACATAAAAAACTATATTTTTATTAAGGCACTTTTACCACCTTTTAATGGAGAATATATTTTAAATCCACTTTTTGGAAACTTTATAGATTTTATATGTAAAAATAAACTTTATCTTTGAAAGTGAGACATAAAAATTAGGTTAGGTTTAATTTTTGGTATTTTTTTGTGAAGTTTCATTTTTTAATGAATAGTGAAAAATACTGAATTTTAATTCAAAACTTATTTTTTGTCTAATTTATTTATAGTGTTAAATTATATTTTTAATTAGTTTTAAAGAAAAATTATATAAATTATTTATCAATTAATCTAATTTATATTGTTGGGATCAATTTTACTTTAATAATGAATATAAAAACTTAGCAAACTTTTGGATGTTTTTACTTTAAAACCTCACATTGTCGTCTCATCTGCGGAATTAAATTTAAATAAATTTCTACCACTTATATTATTTTAATTTGGAATAATGGATTCCCTATTTTTAATCATAATAATTTATAATGTTTAATATGGTCAACTAAGTTTTTTACTAAAAATATTAGTGAAAGTAATTAAAATTAATTACAGTGATTAAGGTGAAATTAAGCTTAACAAGGGACTAAACCTTAAACTTAAGTGCCCAAATGACCTAAAAACTTGTCAAAATCCCATTTTATATCCATTATTAGGCCATAAACCTTCCATTATTGATTTTTTTTGGTTTTTTATGACTTTTTATATGTAAAAATGTGGTCACACATAACTTATTTTCAAGAATACCAAGTGATTCATTTTCCTCCTTTATAAAAGGCCACGACCACTCCCACTTCCTCACACCTCTCAAACCACTTAGGTTCAGCCAATATTGTCCCCCCAAAATCCCTCCATTACTTCTTTAAGCCTCCCTTTGTGCATGAATCCATACAAGTAATCCCTTTAGTGAAAACCAAAAAGAGTTACTCGATTAAGAGGTAACGTCCTTCCTCAATCTATTTAGTTTTATTTCCATTCTACATCCCCTAAAATATCATTATTCCATGATAATATAAAAAAAATAGTATCCTTAATATACTTATATGTTTTTATGTTAAGGTTTCTACCTAAACTTACACATTATTCCATCTAATAGGAAACTAATATATTGTTTATGTGTACAGCAAACTACCTCTTCACAAAACAATGATTATTCATTTTTCTTTTACCACCTCTCATAGTGGATAGTATGATGAAAAATCTATTTATATATGTTATATATGATATTTTTTAATTCTTTATTCTTATTTAATTATTTTATAACACATATTCTTATACTTTTCATTTTATGTAAATACGATAACATCGTTTGTGGGATTTGTAGACTATCACCTCCTCAAAGCGATGTGACTCGTTCACACTATACATGGAATGTATAAAGGAAGGTTTTAATTAAAAATATGTAACATAAATGAAATATAAGTAATATTAATTACATAATTATCATTATATAAATATAATATATATCATTTGTTTTATTACCCATTTACACACATTAAAAGTGATAACATTGTTCGTGGACGTTTGGACTACCACCACCTCAACATGATGTAATTCATTTTACATAAAAAGAATCCAATATATAAGTATATATGATTAAATAAAATTTAATTTATGATATAATGATCATTCTGGAAATATATAGTGTTACTTACCTTCTTTCAAAAATGATCATTGAAAAATGGGAACATAACTCATGCGTACGTACGGTCTATCATCTCCATGATTGTAACATTGGTTCATTTTTCATAATCATATTTCATAATTGGTTTTAAAAGTATAATTGAGGTATAAATTTTATAATTATTTCATGATTATTATTATTTATATGTTTATATAATGACACTTTTAACCATAGCCGACCTACTAAAGTCATTTTAACACATGAACTGAATTGGTCAAAACATCGTACGTAAACTTAATTGTTTAATTAGTTGTATAAAACATTATAATTAGTGAATTAAAATTAATTATAACCATTAAAAAGGTCATGAATCATGTAGATAATTAACCTAAGTTTATTATTTAGGTATACAAAGATACACATGACAATTCAAACTCAAGGTAAGATATTTTCATCTCGATTTACATTCCATTGAGACTTAATTGTTGTTATGCAACTAGTTTATATTATATGGTGTATATACTAAATTTGAAATGTTATATCATTAATATCATTATTATAATGATAATATAAGTTTCATTTAATTTTATTCCTCTAAGGGGATTATGGTTCTAAATGTTTTAATGTGTTATGGGACACTTTTAGGGTGTTTAAAGATTATTTTCCTCAAGAATGTTTTAATGGTATTTCAATGGTATATAATTTCATTACCTATCCTCCACTATAGAAATTTTGATAAATATGTATCTTTTATTCAAAAGGTATATTTTATTATAAGACACATTTCTCGTTAATTAAATTTATTATTCGATATATGAGTAATTCTTTGGACAGGAAGTATACGGGTTGGGGACCGGTTAATGAAATCCCCCCGATGCATCGGTAGTCTCATGGGATGAAATCAGGTTTGAAAACCCCTTCATGTTCGTAACTAGTATGTTATAAACTATCTTGTGAATGGTATTGATAGTAGATTTAAGGTTGGAAAAACCAAATTGGTTTGTAACTAGTATGTTTTAAGTCTTCTTGTGAAAGGTCTTGGCAGTAATGGTTCCATGTACCTAGGAAACATAGCATCCAATAATTAAGAATTTACTTTATTGATATTTAGTTATTATTATTATACGTGATTTTTTTAATCTACATATCTATGGATTAATTATATTATCAGTTTTATTGATTTATATGGAATTTTTTTAGTTTATTACCTTTACATATTGATTATATCTTATCTAGTTATTTGAATGTCATGTGTTGTCAGTTATTTACCTTTACATGTTGATTTATTCTCATTGATTCATTATTTATTCCACTTTAATTACCCTTAGTGAGTATTTAATCTCACCCTTATTATGTTTCCTTTTCACATATTATAAAGAATAATCCTTTGAATGAGTTTCAAGATTGTGGAGATTTTACATATGTTATGCTTTATTTTATTTTTCAATTTATTATGGGTATCATTTATGTATTCTAGATTTCCAATACTTCTAAATTGATTTATCATTTGGTATTTGATTCCTTATAATCATATCATGTAATAAAATAATGCACCATCTCCAAGCTTCTAGGGTCGGGGCATTACACCTAACATTCTATTCCAAAGTATATTTTGTTCTTTTAGTAACTCCATTCTTGTGTAGAGATATTGGAACCATCTTATCATGAGTTATTCATTCCTTATTTCTAAAATTATGGAAGTTTTATCTGGTGTACTCACCACTGTTGTCCATCTTAACACACCTCAACTTTTGACAACATTCACTTTATGAGAAAAAATTCCACTAAAAAAATAAATGAAATATATTTGATTTATGATTCAAGGGGTAAATTCATAATTTCCTTGTAGCATCATCAATGAAAATAATAATGTAAAGAAAACAACCGTATGATTGAATAGGGTAAGGACCCCAAACAAATGAGTGTCTAAGATCCAAATTCTAATCCCTAGGATTTTTACCATTTAAGTTAAAATAATCTTTTTCTTCTTCCCCAACACACAACTTTCATAATTTCTTATTTACATGTGATCATGTTTCAAAATGGCCTTATCCATAGGAAACATTATTATTATTCTCAATAAGGTGACTATGACTATAATTCTATACATTCGGATCATCAGAAGTTGAACTCCAAGATAATTTAGTTTTTTCTAAATTTAAATTCAATTAAAGGGTTCTAACTTTTATTCCCCTCACAACCACCATGGATCCCCAGGTAAAATTCCATACCTCGTTAGAATAGCCGGTTTCCTTTATTTAATCTTATAATTATCAAATGAAAAAATATTTTTCCATAATATAGGGATGTTAGGATCTTAAAATAGTTTCATTAATCCACAATTATTCATTAAGATGTTAACCAATCCTTTTACAACAACCTATAGGGATTCACTATCCACCCTATGGAAATTAGAAAATTTATATAATACATTGATGATCATGATTTTTTTAACATATATGGGAAAACACCCCATTTTGTTTGAAAAAATAAATCTATATTTTAAAAAGGATTAAGAGGTAACCCTTACATTACCTGAAGAGTTAGTGGTACAAAGATCCATTACATTTTAATGACCCATAGGTTTAGTGTCCACAAATCCAAATAATATGACCCGAAGGCCCAAACAGAGCACCCAAAAAACACATCATGATTCCAGTCTTTTCATTACAACTCCCCCCCATTACCAACCACTATTTCATTACACTACAACAACATGAAGTCATGATATAGATCACCTCTTTAACCCATGTCTAGGAAGATGTAGAATTATGCATGATTGATCACTAGTTGAATAGAAAGTTTCTCCAGAGTTAATCACCCATTATTTTACTAGAGCATTCACACTCAAAAAATAATTTCACTCTCTTTTGTTTTATACACTCTCTTTTAAAAAAAATAAATGAAAAATGATGAATAATCAAGAAAATGGAATTTCAACTACCAGAATTTGAGGCATTTATAGTGTTCTAAATGGGAAATTTTCAATACTTGTTTATGTTTCACTTATTTACACACTTTTAGAAGGTTAGACCAATACTAGATAATTTACGTCAGCTCTTATCCCATTGTTTTTTTTTCTAATGAGTTCTCATGATATACATAATTCCTTTGGAGTGATCGTACCCATACATGTTAATGGACTTCCTTTAAATTAATTTGAATCATTAAGTATCAAATTTTTTATATCCTCAAATACCATGTTATCTTTTATGTTAGAGTTACTATCCACAGTAACCATTACAACATAGCTCTACCGAAAGTGATGATAATTGTAAAAATTCACATATATCATCAGAAACATCTACATTTACTAATTGGATATGACCATGGATCATGTTTAAGTCCTTAAAATGATCTTCTATTAACCTTATTTATGATAAAATTAATCTATACAACCATCACAACATGAAAACATTGTTAGGGGATATCATTTTTTTTCTTACATATCAGCCAACACCATTATAACATTTGATGAAGTCTTCTTCCACTGAATGTAAAATCAGCATTCCTTGCAAGATAAATTCCAACCAATGCCAGGGCTTCTATATCAAAACATTTTCATTCAACTTTTTATATCAATACTGGATTCAATCGAAAAAAATAGAACTTCAATGCCCCATTGAATCTAATAATATTCAATAAACATTCTATGGAAGTGAAAATTTGATCCATCAAATCTTGTAATTTTGATATTCCCTTAATATGATTCCATGCCTAGGATTATACTAGAATACAAACCATGATATCTTAATCATTTCCTTTAATACCACTTTTTAGAGGTGATCTCATGAAATTACTAATCCATGCATCTAACAAAACCATCATATACATGCTCATCAGTTTACCAGAAAATCATTTGTATGAGAATCTCCATATTAGAAAATAGATCTATGGATGTTAAAATCCCCATGACTAAGTATACCATAAATAGGAATTCAATGCACCATACTCACCACAAAAATTCACCCCTACACAAACCTCAACATAAAAAGACCAATTTTCATAAAAAATCAATTTTAAAACATGTAATAGAAATACATAAAGAAATAAATAAATAATGGTTTAAAGTGAAATAGATTGTTCCCTATATTCAGGGTTGTAACAAACTACTACATGGGTTTATAATAAAAAAAGATTGCAGTTTATTAAAAATAGATTACAAAGATGAGTAGTCCTCACCAACTTATTAGCTCTATAATAAAGGCTCATTCAACCGACCACACATTTCCATGAAGGTCCCAGTCAATTATTAACTAAGTGAAAACTATTGTTCGTATAATACTCAATCCCCAAAAATTACTAATCATAAAGAATGGCCACCTAGGATTGATTACCATCTCAGTGACCCTTCATTCATGTGGAACTTTCGGTCCTTCCAACACTTCACCTTAGAGAAATCGGTTGATACAAGCATGTGATATAATTATTCCCAATAGAGATGTTTTGATATATCCATATTCACCTCACATCCATCCCATCATCCTACACAATAATTTGTGATGAACGTAATTTTAATAGATGAAATTATAGTGAACTTAATTAAACATCACCTCCCAATATACATGGTGGTTTAAACCATCATTAACATATTTGTGGGAGTATTTTAAAAGAATTAATGTCCTACTATATATAATTTAACCATGATGGACTTTTTATTAGTAGTAGTTCATGATAACTATTGTGGAACCATTATTTGGAGATGATTTTTGGACATTTTTAAATAAAAAATATTTTTTGGTGGTTCAAACACACTCCAATAAAAAGTATATTATATTATATTTTCCATATTTAAAAGAGGTTATAACCACTATTAATTTATTTTTAAAGTTGTTTTATGGATTTAAAATCAATTAACCATAGTTTTTAGTACCATAATTGAGGTGTTAAATGACATATATCAATTACAGATAGTTTTCATGATTAGAGGTGTGTTAAACCACCTCTAAAAATGAAAAAAATGATGAAACTTGCAATTGAAATTCAAGATACTATACCATATATTTTGAAGACATAATTACTAAATTTTTAAGACAAAAATAAATTTAATTATCATTATAGAAGATAAAAATCTATACTACAAAATTTAATACACATAAAATTTTACATAATTAATATGTTTAATAAATAGTCCCATTGTTACCTTCCAATGTCATAAAAATAGAGTATACATAGGTATAAACATAGGTTATACATCATAGGCCATCACAAATTCAATCTGCCTCATGTTGGTTGGCTTGAGATGATAGATTCTCTTCATCCTCTCAATGTCCATCCAATGGTTCCTATAATTACAGAATTTAAAAAAATAAATTAAACTATATAAAATAATAATACAAGAAATATATGTATAAAATAAGGGTTTGTACCTACTGAGACCACTATATAATGGATTCAATCCAATTGGGATGACTCCAAACCATGTCTTTAAGTAAAGTACAAAAATTATCCTCAATAACATAAAACTACTCATCCAAATCTATCATGTTTAAATACTTCTCCTATATTATGGTATCCAATATCATAAATGTTTTTCCTATAATGGTTGATTATTAAAACTACAAGGACCTAGGGAAGTAAAAGTAATTATAGATAAAGATTTCAGGGACCTCCTAAGCATTCATGGTGGTGATGGTCCATAACCCATTATTCGCACTTGACCAAGACACTCATTTCCTAAAACCTAGGAAATATCATCTCTTAAGGATACATATGATGATAGTTAGATATTTTCATATCATAACTCCTTAATGTTAGCCTATTAATTAAAGAATATAAAATAATAATGTTATTAAATAAATTATAATTATAATTTAATTATTTTAAAACTATGATTTGAATAGGTTTAATAACATAACCCCCATATGACTATATATGCACATTAAACCAAATCATATTTTGCCTAACCTGATCACCAACCTTTAAATTTGATCTCATTAAATCATAAAACACAAAATTAAAAACTCTTAATAACATAAAATTGAATGCATACATATCTTATAATAATTAATATATTTCCTTGATCGATAATCTTCTTATTAAAATTTTAAACACTACTGTGTATGGGATTATTTTCTTCTCTCAAAACATCTATGAACATACTTAAAAATTGAATTTATATAATTTTAAAATGTAATATGAATAATAAAAACATAAAAATTATTATGATATACATTGAAAGATAATATCAAATTATAAAATGCATTATATGACTCTATATAAAACCTATACATGATTGAATTTAACTATCTCTAGAAATAATTTCTAGTTCCATATTATCCATGTGTTAAAGTATTAATAGGATATTACTAAAATCACATCATAATCTATAAATGAATTAATTCTATTTTTTCCTATTCTTTTAAAAGTTAAATGATTCACATTGGTTTCATCCACTCTAGAATAAAAAACTACCTATAATTAAGAAATATATAAATTAGTAGAAAAATTATCTTTTGGTAATGTTAGAATAATAGAATATTTATTATTATTTATTTTCATTTACCATTTTTTGATTATCAAAAATATTATTCTTCTTGGTGAATATAAAATTCTTACAATTATGATATGTGATGGGGAAGGTTGTTGGATCATATTCTAGATGACCAAAAAACAATTGTTACAACCCTCCCAAATCACTTGTAGGTATTTATCCCACTTTTTTTTTGTTGTTTGTGTTCTTAATAAAGATGAAATTTTAATTTCATGTCAATGTGTTGATGAAGATAGTCTTTGAAGATAGATGAAGATACTAATAATATTGATAAATGGTTGAAGATATTAATTGAATATATATATTAGTTTAAATTTTAATAGAAAAATTATGGATGTTTATTATAATAAAAAATAAAATATGGAGAGAAGTTAAGGTTTCTTTATTTTAGGTCTCTTATTACTACATTATTCTTCATAATTCTTTTTACATATATAATTTTAAGGGATTTGGATGAAATTGGACATCACCTTCTCCAACTCAAATATCAAAGCATCTTAACCACTAGTCATAGCTGACTAAGATCAGGATAGGAGACAGCTAAGAGAGGCATGGAGATTTCATATCACCTATATGGGTTTGCATAAGTGTGAAGGGGAGGAATTTGATTTTCATCCTCCTTGGGAATTAGTAATCATAAAACATTGGTTATAATCAATTATAATAGATTTAATTGAGCTTCTTATAGAGTATGATGGTAAAAAAACGATCAAAATCTCAAATTAAAAAGTGATGTGGGGTCACTTATTGCACTACACTATTCATCCTTTTAAAAAAATATGCTAATTCAAGAGATCTCTATCATAAAAGAAGATATCATATAATAGTCATATTTCATATGTAAGAGTCGCTCATTTTGATTGGTTCAACCATGCCATGAGCTTGAGTGTGAAATGAAAATTAGGCTGCGAGCATTGTAACATCCCAGTTCGGGGTGCCTCCCAAAGGTTCCCCATACCTGGTTGGTCACATGGACTCAACCGCATTTCCCCGAATTACAGAGGCTATCAACTAGAAGTGAGGGATTTGGGTGTGATATTTGGGAAACTATGACCACATTGATAGAGTAACAAGGCGGAAATAAACAGATAATAGTAGTGGAAGCATCAATACTATACAACAAAGTAAATAGTGGAAAACTGATAGTAAAATCAAATGCAGAATATATATATATATATAAATGTTGCATGTCACATGTGTCTAGGAAAGTATCCAAACAAGTCACAATGCTGGAATAAAAAACAGAAACCAAAGTACTGAAAAGTAAATAAACTCCAATAGCATCGCAAGCCACAGCTTGGTCATATGCTCCACAACTCCACAGCAATCAAGTACCTGACATAGAAGGGGTATTACCATTATCTATACCTGCAACTATATAATCTATTTGGGTCCAAAATCATGACCCAAATAGGGTGTGAGAAGAATCTCAGTAGGAAACCATAAAAAGATCTGTGCCTAAATGTCAATCAATATATATAGAAGGTAATATGAATAAATAAATTAATAAAATAGGAAGTATTCAAAAGTAAACAATCCTACAGTTTCAATTAATTTCATTTACATTTATAAATTATTCAATACATTGAATAATGTAACCTCGGGATCTAGCCTAATCTCTATATCCCCATGTACAACAACAACAAATAGATGTCTCAAAATACCATCTGACAATCAAATAAGATAGAGTCCAATATTTTTCTTTGGCTTGGAAAACTCATCACAATCATTCAAACATTCACAACCAACCCTCTGGGAAATTCCTCATAGTCTAATCCCCTCTGGTTTCACATATCACTCATTTAATAATAAAAATGAACCTCTGGGAAATCTCACACAGTTTAACCCCTTTGGTCCCACATAGTACTAATCGAATGAAAAAAACCACCCATGTAGCTCTCACAATCAATACCCCTTGGTTTGCATTATAATGACCCCTTGTCATCTCTCACGGTCAATGCACTATGGTCCAACATTTATTTAATAACGACCCTATGGGTAGCTCTCACAATCTAACCCCTCTGGTCAATCACCCATGGTAGCTCTCATAGTCAATACCTCTGGTCAATCATAATAAAAATTCATAAATAAAAGACCCTACTTTAGGAAGCTCTTATATTCAATTACCTTTGGTCATACTTTCATTATGTGAAACACATGCATCTCATATAAACAGAAACTCAATCCTAACAACAATGGGCATGGAAACAAAGTAGCCTAACATGTTTTCTAGACCCAATGTCCATAACCAAAAAAACATAGGAAAACCCTCCCTAATCAAGTTAATAAACCTTATTCATAATCAAAAACCCTTTCTCAAACAAAAAAAACAAAGCAAGCATTAAAAAGGGTTAAATTCCAAAACACGCAATACCCTAAACAAGGGTATTTGGAAATTTGAACATATATAATCCAAAGACAGCCAAATAAAGGCACAAACCACTGAACTCAATGTTGTACGATGAACACTCTTGAACATAGGCCCTTGATTCATCCTAGAATGATGTAGATCTACAAAAAGGTCAAAATTGTTCAACCATGAAAATCTTAAGGGAGAGGAGAAATCCAGAAGAAAGGACCTAGGGGAAGAGATAACTCATCGGTGGGAATCCAACGTACCTAGCAGTGTCTCAATCGGAGCTCAGATGGAGGAACAGTAGGGTTTCAAAGTTCTTGGTCGTCTCGTCGCTCACCTATACAAAACATAGGGGATAAGAGATGCGTTCTGGAGATGAGACATGATCTAGGTCTGATTAATAAAATAAAAAGAAAAATTACATGGTGTGTTCATTTAATGTACATGTCATGTACTATCCTCAACCAGATCCTACTTTAGGCGGTCTCTAGGTCACCTCACATGGCCATGTAATCATTCGTTACATGGCTACCCACGGAAACTGAGTACACGGCTTGTACTCAAGACTACACGGCGTGTACTTAGGAAATTTCCCCATTCTTTCTTTTTCCTAAAAAACAACCCGAAATAAAGATCCATGACTGAAATTAATATCTAGGTTCTTACAAACTTCCCCCCTTAAAGCTATTCATCCCTGAATTTCCCTTTCAAGGGTGGTGAAGAAGAAACTTCAAACAACTCTAGCCACTGTGATCATATGTCATCCTCCTTCTCCTAAGTCTCATCCTGTACTCACTCGTGATATCATAACACCTATACCAGAGGAATAGACCGGCTGTGGAGAACCTTTGTATTGTGATCTACAATATGAATATGGTTATACTCAAAGGATTCATCCACCTCCAACTCAAACACCTCATGTTGAAAAATATGAGACGGGTCTGAAAAGTAACTTCATAGATGAGAAACATGGAAGACGTCGTGCATAGCCCAGTACCTCTGAGGTAACTGCAACCGATAGGAAACTAAACTGACTCTCTACAAAACCTCAAACATACTAACGTATCTTGGTGAAAGCTTCCCATATCTCCTAAGAAAACCTGATCTCTGACCTCAAACTCCAGAGGTTATCTCTGTCGATCACCATAAGATTTCTGGCGAGACTTCACAATATTCATCCTCTTCTGAATCAACTCCACCTACTCAGTGGTCTCTTGGACAAGATGAGGTCCCAGCATATCTGCCTCTCCTACCTCCTCCAACATAGGGGTGATCGGCATGGCCTACTATACAAATCCTCATAAGGTACCATCTGAATTGTTGCTTGAAAATTGTTATTGTAGGAAAACTCCACTGGGGGTATATGTCTCTCCCAAGAACCCCTGAAATCCAAGAGGCATGCTCGTAGCATGTCCTCCAAAACCTGAATCGTATGCTCGGACTGGACGTCTATCTGGGGATGGTAAGTTATACTCAGAAGTACGTATGTACCCAAAGCCCTCTATATTTCATGCTAGAAACGAGAAGTAAATCGGGCATCCATGTCTGAAATGATAGACTGGGGAACCCCATGCTAACATAAAATCTCTTGGATGTGAAACCTTTAAATATCATCAACACTGAAGGTTTCCTTGATCGGAAAGAAATGTTCAAGCTTTGTGAGTCTATCAACAATAACCCAAAATACATCATTCCCTCAAGGAGACCTTGGTAAACCCATCATAAAATCTATCATGACATCATTCCACTTCCACTCAGGAATGGGTAACTATTGTAAAAGCCATGTTGGTCATTGATGTCCTGCCTTCACCTTCTAATAGGTGGAACATCTCATAACAAAACCAGCAACGTCCTTTTTCATACTTGGACACCAATACTGATGGTGTAGATCTCAATACATCTTCATAACACTATGATGAACTTCCCAAACTAAGAAATGAAAAGCCCATATCAACTCCGCACATATGTCTGCTGACACCCATATATGTTCATGAAAGTGCAAGACCTCATCCTCACCTATGGTCCACCTAGGATTAGGGTCCTCTCATAACACACTCTCTCATAGGACTAGTCTCTCATAATCTAATTTCTGCCTCATTTGCACTCGATCAAGTAGAGTAGAGGTAATAGCTATAGATGAAAGAAACATTTGTCCCTATCTGTCGTGAACCTCCAAATGCATCTCAGATAATAGATCCATAAGTTTCCACTCACTGATGGCCTCTCAAACTGCATGTATCTAATTCCTTCTATTCGATGCATCATCCACTATATTTCCTTTCCCAGGCATGTAAGAAAACTCAATGTCAAAAGACTAAAGGTACTCAACCCACCATTGTTGTCTCAAATTCAAACCACACTAAGTAAATATATACTTGAGACTTTTGTGGTTAGTTTACACCACAAAATTCTCTCCCAAAAGATAATGTCACCAATAACGCAAATCATGCACAATTAAAGCCAACTCAAGATCATGCATCGGGTAATTCATCTCATGTGGCCTCAACTGCCGAGACCCGTATGCAAAAACTCCTTCCTATTGCATAAGAACTTCTCCCAACCCAATGCCTAATGCATCATAGTAAACATTGTAACTCTTTCTCACATCTATAAAAACTAGTATTGGTGCTGAATTCAATCTCCCTTTTAGCTCTTGAAAGGATGAATTGCAGGAATCTGTCTACAAGTACTTCACACCCTTCTTAGTCATGCCCGTCAGTGGCACAACTAAGCATGAAAAGTCCTGTATAAAGTGATTTTAGTAACTATCTAGCCCCCAAAAACTCTATATCTCAAAGAAATTATTTGGATGCTACTAGGAAACTACTGCTCTCACTTTATTTGGGTCTACTAAAACTCATGTCTCTAAGATAACATGACCCAAGAAGTGAATCTGATCCATCCAAAAGTGTCATTTTGAGAGATTAGCATATAAATGAACCTCTCTCGGTGTACTCAAAATGATCTCAATATGGGTGGCATGGTCATGTCGAGTGTGATAGTACACCAAGATATCGTACATAAATACTACCACAAAATAATCCATGTAAGGATAGAACACTCGGTTCATCAGTGCCATGAAAACTACTAGCGCATTCGTGAGACCGAACGGCATAACCATGTACTCATATAGTCCATAACTACTCTAAAAGTCTATAAGAGGTATATATGATGGTCTAACATGCTACTGATGATACCCAGATCTCAAGTCAATCTTCAATAACACCCGATCTCCTCGAAGCTGATTAAATAGATCATTAATCCTCAAAAAAGGATATTAGTTCTTAACCATCAACTGGTTCAGCTTCCGATAATCCACAGAAAGTCTGAGGGTATCATCTAACTTCTTCGAAAAAAGTATAGGAAAACTCTAAGGATAAGTACTGGATCAGATGAAGCCCTTTGTATGTAACTCCTATAACTACTTCTTTAGATCTCGTAACTCTGGTATAGCCATCCTGTAAGGATGAATGGACATTGGTGCTTCTACTAGCACATGATCAATAGAGATATCAACCTCTCACTTTGCAGGTAAACCTAAAAATTCATTTGGAAAGACATCTCTGAAAAAATCCACCACTAGAGGAAATTCTATCTGTGAAGTTCCCTAGTCATCAAGATACAAATTAGCAATCTGGCTGTAATTTCTCCCAACTCATGATGCTCGGGTCCCACTTTTCTCTCTCGGACATCCCATTATCCCTTTTGTATAAAAGACCCACCCTCTGGGGACATGAAACTCGCCATAAAGAGATAGTAGTCAAAAAAATCCTGGAAAGAGACCAACCAGTCCATTCTAAGAATGAAATCAAAGCATGTAATCTCTAAGACATAGAGTTCCCATAAGAAGTGACACCCACCAATATTAAGAGGGAACTCATTTCACTGGCGTACACTAGTTGTCCTAATCCCCAATGGAGTTTCTAGAATCATAACATCCTAAGAAGTGAAGATACAGAAACTAAGTCGCTCCAATAAAAAAAGATATGAAACTATGGTAATCCCATGTATCAAAAGGAGTAGAAGCTAAAACTAAGGCAACTAGAATCATACCTGTAACAGTAGAGGGTCTGGGATCCTGTTCCTATTGGGTCTTCTCCAATACAAAATTTTGACCTATACCGTGGCCCTGAAACCCTGTCTAACTACCCTGAGTTGATCCACCCTACTACTACTGAAACCTTGAAGCCTGAATACCACGGCCATAACCACCTCCTCAGCCTGAACGGCCTAACGAACTCCAGTTCCCTGACTGTGGAGAAACTGGTGGTCCTGCTCTTGAATAGGGAGTCATACCAAAACCCCTATCACTCACTGCTGGTGAGAACACCTAGAAAAAACTTTGTATATTACCCATCTTTCTGCAAGCTCGGCACTCAACTGGGCCTCTTGGACAATGAGGTCTCATATTCCCTCTCTTCCTGCACTGGTATCATACCACCTGGATACTGGAAGAAACATCTCATGAAGGCTCCTTGAGGTGCTTCCTATAATCTTTAAAAGGAGTACTAGCACTGTATTCTAAACTTACCTTGCTCACATCTCCCAACTTTCTTATATTATGCTCATTAATCAGTTCCTGGTTCAATATAGCAGTCACGGAAGTCATCCTGAAGACATTCACCTACGATCGGATGTCATACCTGAGACCATCCTCAAATTGCCTAGCCAAATATAACTCATCACCTACGAGAATAGGTGTGAAGAGATGTATCTCTATAAAACAATAATAGTACTCCATAACTAAAATATTTCCCTACTCGAGATGAATTAACTCTCAATATTGATCGGCCCTCAACGTCTCGGGATAGAAGTAGTCATAGAAGATCCTCTAAAACTCTTCCCAAGACATATCCCAGTGACTTCCTGCCTATGAGATAACATCCCACCATATCTTGGTGGAATCACGTAGAATATATGTACTGATATTCACCCTTCTATTTGGAGGTGTCTCCAAATAGTTGAAGATAGAAAGCATGGCCTCCAACCATGACTCTATAGCCAGTGGTCCTCCATCCCTAAAAAAAGTGGGAGGATACTGGTGCTGGAACACCCATGTAAACTCTTTCATAGAAGGGGTAGGATGTGGTGCTCCCTGTAAGGTCTATAACATCCTCAAATATCCTTCATGGAACTGTGAATTAGAACATTTTTCTGGTATAACATATGGTTCCAAGATGGACATGATGGGAAGATCTGTTGGTTATCCTGGATCTATACTTTCTAGTGTCTGGTCATCTCCCTGCGCCTGATGTACAACTAGAAGAAGTCTCGACGGCATGACTCTGCAAGTTCAAGTGCACACCTCAGTTCAATATTATCAAGGACTAAAACTTATAATTGTAAGAAAGGAACAAGAGAGGAAAATATTCAAGTTTTTTTTCAAAATAGGGTTACACAGCATGTATATCTACCACACGGTGTGTTCCCTTAGGTTTCAACATCGATGTGTAACTTTGCCAAACCTGGTCGTGTAACACCCTTATGTACAGTGTGTTCATCCTTATACATGGTGTGTACTTGAATCTTCCCTCCTGCCTAAGTTATTCTACATGACTTGAACTACACGGTTCTCTTCTGGGTAACAATACACGGCATGTTCACCCTACACACGTCATGTATCAAATAAGTTCTAACCGCCTGTGTCATTAGTCACACGGTCGAAGACAAGGTCTTCTCTACACAGTGTGCAAGAACAGGACACAGTTTGTATAACCTATGTTTTATCCACCCGTGTCATTAGCCACATGACCAGATACATGGTTATTTATAACACAACGTGTACATCCAATACACGGTGTATTCCACCAAATATTTCCCAACCTCGTGTCTCTGATCACATATTCGGTCACACAGTCAATAACTACACAGTGTGTACTCCCAGTACATTGTGTGTACTCAAGAAAATTTGTTTCTTCTAGAACATAAGAACACATGGAATGTGTTCATAACACTACACGTTGTGTTGTTTGGGTTTCCAGACAGTAAGCCTATAAAACTTCTCTAGAACCCCTAAAACATAGAATTTTTTCCAAGGAATAAAAAAATCCGACCTGTAAGATCCCATACTCCCACAAATCAATTTTTTTCATCCTTATTCATATCATAAATTGAAAAAATTCAATTAAAGTTCAAAAATGATCCACCAAATTCTGATCCAAGAGGGATCATAAACCTCAGGGACCAAAGTTTGGTGTCCATACAAATGAAACTTTACAATTTCTAATACCCTATTAAAATAACAGTTATTCTATCATGGAATCTATCATAATATCATTCATATCTAGCACAACATCTATCACAACAACATGCAATCAGTAATTCACCCTAAATGGCATGACAAGAATACATGACATGTGATCTCTAGCAAGTTCCTATATGATGCATGAGACAGAATACCCTCATCTAATTGGTTTTCAGTAGAAATAGAACCTCAATAATATAAATCATAACAGCACAAAACTAGAGTGTCACCCAATGGTGAAATCAAATCAACTGTAATAATTGCAAAACCAGAAGAAGAAAAATTGCAATATTCGAGGAAAATTGGGTTTTTCCTGTACACGGGTTAGCTACTCCTGGGTGCAGCTTATTACCAACTAATTATTACTTATTATCCCTATCTATAGGCTCCAAACAGTAATACAAGGAAGAAAAGAAAATCATTTGATACCACTTTGTAACATCCCGGTTCCGAGTGCCACCCAAAGGTGCCCCATACCTGGTTGGTCACATGGACTCAAGCGCATTTCCTCGAATGCCAAATTCTTACAACTAGTAGCAAGCTCCTTAGTTATGATAGTGGGGAAACTATGCCCTCATTGGTCAAGTAACATTGTAGAAATAAACAGATAACATTAGCATAATTATTAATACCATACAACAAAGTAAACAACGGAAAACTGATAGTAAAATCAACTGTATAAGATATATATAAATAAATGATGCATGTCACATGTATCTAGGAAAGCAGACAAACAAGCCACAATGTTGGAATACAAAATAGAAACCAAAGTACTGAAAAGTAAATAAACTCCAATAGCATTTCAAGCCTCAGCTTGGTCCTATGCTCCCCCGCTCCACAACAATCAAGTACCTGACATAGAAGGGGCCTTTCCCTTATCTATATATGCAACCATATAATCAGTTTGGGTCTAAAAGTATGACCCAAATAGGGTGTGAGATGAATCCCAGTAGGAAACCACCAAAATATATGTGCTTAACTATCAGTGAATATATATAGCAGGTAATATGCAGAAATAAAGAAATAAACTAAGAAGTACTCAAAAGTAAATAATCCTAAAGTTTCAATTACTTTCATTTAAATTTATAAATTATTCAAAATGTTGAATAATGTAACATTGCGATCTAGACTAAGATATATATCCCACTATACAAAAACAACAAACAGACATCTCAAAAGACCATCTAACAATCAAATAAGACAGAATCCAAGATTGTGATTTGGCTTGGAAGACTCATCACAATCATTCAAACATTCATAAGAAATCCTCTAGGAGATTCCTCACAGTCTAATCCCCGCTAGTTTCACATATCACTCATTCAATAATAAAAACGACCCTCTAGGAAAGATCCCACAGTCTAACCTCTTTAGACCCACATAGTAATAATCAAATGCAAATGACCACCTGGGTAGCTCTCATAGTCAATACCCCCTTAGTTTGCATTATAATAACCCCCTGGAAGCTCTCACAGTCAATGACCTATGGTCCAACATTTATTTAATAATGACCCTCTGGGTAGTACTTTGATGGATAGATCACTGATGGTTAAGGGCCACATATCTCCCTTCATGGCCATGCTTCTCACACTTTTCACTACTATCCAGCCTCATGTTCAATGGATCATTGGGGAGGGAAAAGTGTTATTCTAGCATAAAAACTAGGCAGGAAGCATTCTTGGATTCTCAGGGTTCCCAACCTATAACATCACATATGCGGATGCTAGTAGGTTTCTGGCCTTCATCAATGTTGCTCTCAATAAGGAAAAATAAGCCTCCTTTCACCTTATCACCACTAATGAGGAACCTAATAGATTTTTTTCCCCTCAGCCTCAGGCACCTTTTCATTGATGGACTTTCACCGTATCTTGGCTCCTCACCCTTATGGTGACCAATGGAATGTCACCCTCTGGACCAAGAGTATCCCAACCAAGACAAACTTCCTCACTTGGAGGCTTTTTCATGGTTCAGTTTCCATAGATGAAAACATTCAGAAATGTGTAATATCTATGGCCTCCTGCTACTTGTGTTGTTCTATGCATAAAGAAGAGAGTAGTGATCACCTCTTATTTGAAGGTGAATAGGCTCGGGAGGTCCGTCTCTACTTTGGTGGCTTTACTTCTATCCAAGATCACCCTCTCTTGGTTGTCCCCTTCTTCGAGTGTTGGTTTAGTGGATCTAGAAATATAGGGATGGAACGTCTGGCCAGAGCAATAATTTTACATGTGGGTTTTTGGAGTCCTTAGTAGGCACAGAACATAGCAAGGTTTGAGGGAACTGTTTCTACTGGGAGATCCATTATTGCTCATACCCTAAGTCTGTTTCGTGATCTAACCAGGTGTATTGATAATTGTTGGGATGATCCCTCCCTCCAGCTTCTACAAATAGCAACCCAGGTGAATCCTACTCCCCATATTTCTCGTGGCCAATAAATCATATGGAAATTGTCATACTTAGGACTAAAACTGAATACTGATGGTTCTTGTATTGCATGTGTTATGTGGGGAGGTGGGATGATCTGTGACTCTAGTAGCACCTTCATGTTGGAATTATTGGTGTACCTTGGAAGTGGCTCTTCCTTGTAAGTGGAGGCCCTTGCCTTTCTATTAGGATTTACTCTCTCCAGTCAAGGCGGCATTGATATTGTAGAAGCAGAAAATGACTCTCAGATTCTTTTCAAAGTTCTTCTGGGCACCGGACAAGTTCTTTGTTTGATAATGTATCCCATCAGGAAGAGTCGTGCTCTTATCTCCAACAGCATTTCGTTGAGTCACACAAGCTGTGAGGGCAACAAGGTGGTTGATCATATGGAAAAGCTTTTGGTGCATGGTCCGGGTATGTCCTGTTTCTACAACATTAACCATTTGGATACCAAGGGGTTAACCATATTAGAGGGGATTCCCTCAATCTCCATTACTTTTGTCCCCCCTAGTCCACTCGCTCTCAATATACACTTTGAATCTTTCCATTTTAAAATAAATAATTGATGATGATGCATCTCATATAAATAGAAACTCCATCCTAACAACATTGGGCATGGATACAAAGCATCCTAACATGCCTTCTAGACCCAATGTCCATAACCAAATCAAACATGGGAAAAACCTCCATAATCAAGGTAATAAACCTTATTCATAATCAAAAACACTTTCTCAAACAAACAAACCAAATCAGGCATTAAACAAGGTTAAATTCTAAAACATGAAATACCCTAAACAGGGTATTAGGAACTTTAAGCATATATAATCCAAATAAAACCAAAAAAATGCACAAACCACCTACCTTGACATTGTACAATGAACACTCTTGAACATCGGACCTTGAATCGGCCTAGAATGATGTAGATCTACAAAAAGGTCAAAATCATTCAACCTTGAAAAACTTACGAGAGAGGATAAATCAGGAAAAAGGCCCTTGGGTAAGAGAGAACTCACCGGTGGGAATCCAACGCACTCATCAGTGTCTTAATCAGAGATCGGATGGAGTAATGGTAGGGTTTCGAAGTTCTTGGTCATCTTGTCGCTCTCCTATATGAAACGCGAGGGAGAAGATATGTTTTCTGAAGATGAGACGCAACCCCAGTCTGATTAATAAAATAAAAATAAAAGTAAATGGAATTTTCATTTAATGTACATGCCATGTACTAGCCTCAACCAGATCTTGCTTTAGGCAATATCTAGGTCACCTCACACATCCATGTACTCGAACATTACACAGCCAGTACATAGCTACATGCGGAAACCGGGTACACTGTGTGTACTTAAAAAATTTCCTTATTCTTCCTTTTTCTTGAAAAACAACTTGAAATAAAGATCCATACCTGAAATGAATATCCAGGTTCTTACAAGCATGAATTACTTAGAAAATCACTCCCATATACTCAGCTAGTAAACATGAATTCGTGAAAGGATTTTCTTGCAGAATTTTAGTGCTACATGTGGATAGTTCACTAAAATTCTAGATAATAAACTAGATGGACATAATTTTGATAGAGAAGTAATAATTAAAGTTATTACCTACTAGTGGTTAATAAATTGAACAATATATTTACAGTTTATAAATTTTGAAGAATAAAAAAGTAGCATTATGACATCTATAGAAGTGTCAATAGGTGTGTGACTTTATTTTTTCCATAAAGTACCTTAAGAAGAGTTGAAGACAACCTTCATAGTCATTATAAATTACTCTAAAGGACATTTATCTTGGATCATTTTTTTACTAGTTTTTGGAAGAGTATTGTTTCTATCTTACCTCTTAATGTGTAGGGACTCAAACTTGGATAAGTAATTTTTTTCTAGCCATGCCACTGTATTTGGAAAAAAATCATAGTAGGGGATCCTATGTATTAGTCATCACCATACAAGAAAAGTACTGGTTACTCTTGTTGAGTAGTGAAACATGTAAAAATATCATGTTTCATATTTACTTCCTTTAATATACTTTCATAAAATAAGGAAAATATAATAATAAATTCAAGATCCTAATTGGTTAATGATGTAAAGGGAAAAAAAATTATGAAAGGTTAAAGGTTCCAAACACTAATTCAACCCCAACCCCCCACCCCTCCTAATATTAAGCATATCCCTAAGTGGACCTCTCTAACCCCAAATTTGTGTCTTTCACTCCCAAGTACTCTCTTCAAAATTACCATGACTCTAAAACATATGAACTAATGGAATGAAATTCCAACATGACACCTTCTATCAGTGATCCTAGATCTTAAAATACCTCTTCAAAAATATCATGTCATCCTCAATGTCGAACACTTCCTAGTCAATGACATAGGATTACTCATGCAGATACCAACAAAGCTATGACATGTGGAATACATAATGGATTTTATCCAGTTGTGGTGGAAGTGACCACTATTATACCACCTCAACAAAATGATCTAACACCTTGAAAGGCCCTAAAACCCAAA
Organism: Viscum album; assembly: GCA_963277665.1. Lineage (NCBI taxonomy): Eukaryota > Viridiplantae > Streptophyta > Magnoliopsida > Santalales > Viscaceae > Viscum > Viscum album. Next base: position 1,545,651,997 of record OY728130.1, read on the forward strand.
TATAAAGATAATTCCCTAACCAAATCTCTATTCCCCCTATGAAGAGAAACCCTACAGAACACATAGTCAATGGCCTTAATCTCTACAAGTCTTATAATATGGTATAAATTATTTGTATGGTTTTTTATTACCATCGTAATCCATTCCTAAACCATCGATATCATCTCTATTTTACTTTGCACCACTTGTGGACCAAGGAATATAAACTCTGCAAACTCGGTACTTCACAGCAGATATTAACATAGTCAACTAAACAATGACTCAAACGAATCTATATATATATGGATGAGTGATAGATATTATTGTAGGAAAAATAAACCAAGGTTAAATTCTTCACCCATGGTCAAATAATGACTAGAACACCTGATCTCAACATATCCTCCAATGTTTGGATGGTTTTCTTTGTCTTCCCTTCCATATGGTTATGATAATAAATTTTGAGGCATAGTTGGGAGCTAAAAATATACTAAAATCCTCCTCAGATTCAAGAGTTGAATTAATGATCCTAATCAAAGATGATGGTACTTGGTATCTAATAAAGCCTCGCCACTTCATTTATGTAGAATCGTTTGATAACATCCATGACACTCAACTTCTGAATCACAAAAAAAAATATTGAACAGCATCAATAGATAAAAAAATCACTAAAAATAATAATTTCTTATCAAGGATGTGGGTATCCTAAGGATAAATTATATCAATATTTTCTCACTTCCACTCAGGTGCATCTAAAGTCAGTAATAAATATTTGGGTACAATCTTCTTTACTTTAACCTACCAATAAACTAAACTCCACTACATGAACTATGATATCAATCACTTCCTCTTAAATCACCAAAGATATCTCTCCAATACATGATACGTAATAGACACATCAGGATGAACCACCATGGGTGAGTTTATGAACTCATGAAAAAATCCCTCATGCATGACCATCAGAACATAAACTTTCCCAAAAAACAACTAATGATTTCCATACTTTGAAAAAACCTTTATAGCATAACCAGGAACTACATGGTTTCTCATCACCTACACCTTTGAGTATCTCCACTAAGAATCTACCACAATAAATAATGATGAAGAATCAACTATCATATGTTATAGGCATCCCCTATCATCGACCTCCTCAGTGCTAATATGTAGATACACTAATTCCTCTATCACCCTCCAAGCATCCTAAAACTCTCAAACTTTATATCCTCAAAACTTTATATTGAGCATGTCTAACACAATATTCTCCATTCATGCAGTATAGGATTTATGAAAATCATAATAATTAATAAACTCCATCCAACTCCATTGATATAGATTTAGATCCTAATGAGTGAAAACATACCTCAAACTCTTTTGGTCTATAAAGACCACAAATTGCTCACATATGAGGAAATTCCATCACAACATTAGGGAAAAATACAATCCCACCAACTTTATGTCATGTTTAGTATAGTTATTCTCATTATTTATTAACTTACTAAACCTTTAAGAGTTAAATCCCCTCTACTACATCATGATGAATCCCAAGCATGGAGTGAAAGCATCATAAAAGAGTTCAAACGTCACCCCTTCCTCTGACAAAAAAAACCACTGGAGTGCTAGTCAATCTCTCTTTCTGGTAGTAAATCACTTCCTATAAATGATGATCCCAAATGAATTTATAGTCCATATAAGTTATGATTATTAATGGGGTTACAAATCTAGTAAAATTCAAACATAAACTGCTGATAATAGGCCGCATGAACAAGAATCTATGAACTGCTTCCACATTTTGGGTTTTTTCCCAAGAAACAACTACCTCAATCATTATCAGGTATAAGGGAAAAATATGTTGAAAAACCATGTGTCTAAATATGTTTTCCTATAATATACAAAACATTCTCTATAATAACATCCCATAGAGTTTATGGTGTCAAAGAAACTATAGGACAATTCTTAGGTTCTCAATATACTCCACATCTAACTTTGAGTATATGAGGATGTTTTTAATGAAAATGTTATGAATTATTTTATAAACTCATAAAAAATATAGTTAATTATCCCCATAAATATTTCTAGCATGTTCATGACACCGAGTGACATGATTATGAACTTGAATTGTCCACACTTGTACTAGATAGATGTATTTAGGATATCATCCTCCTTCGTCCTCAACTAATGATATCCAGACCAAAAACCGATCTTCAAAAACCAATCAAATCCCATCACATATTCAGATATATAATCTATCTTTGAAATATGGTAATGGTTCATAATTATCACATGGTTCTATCTTCGGACTCCATATACATCTTATACCATTATCTTCCTTCATGATGAATAACATCATAGAACCATAAAGTTATACAATAGGATGACTAAAACCCTTATAAATAAAATATTAAATATATTTCCTCAATTCTAATAGCTCCAAGGGTTTCATATAATAGGGTTCCATTAAAATCGAAGAAGCACTAGGTGGTAACACTGTCCTAAAATTGACATCACAACAAGGGGGTTGTGTCACGTACTAAACTAGAAAGAAATTTAGAAACATTACAATAATTTTGGGAACCTTCACCATTTGATCCTACATTAACAACTTTTATATTTTAGATATAATAGAAACTATAGGTTTGACACCTATTCGATAATCCTTCCCACAAACAAACATCACTCATTAGCCTTCCACATCATAAAACTTGAATCCTCTAGAATCAGTCAACATCTACATACATAAAATTAATCTAATAAATTCCAAGTCTTACATTTCATTGATGTATATATAGTAATAATAATTAACCCGTCAACTTATGTTTATCCATCATTATTCTTCACCCCTAACACACACTAAACAACCTATCTAGATCTCCAACTATAATGGATATCACCAATGGAAATAGAAGTATCTCCTCCTTAAATCCTAATTCTTGGAAAGAATATATTACAATGAAAGTGTGTGAAGATCCAAAACCAATAAAGGCACAAAAATAGGGTATACAATAAATTTATCACACATTATACAACCTCAAGAATTTACACCTTTTTATAATGCATTAGGCCATGACCAGCTCCTTTGACTCATTGTTAATAGTCTATATGACCACACTCCAGTCTAGGTCCCTGAGAATAAGGAATAACACAAGGATAACCATTACCACCCCATCCTCTATAGTCTGAAGGTAAACTTATTGACCAAGATACTAAACATGCAATGGCGGTCCCTATTACTGATAAGGCCTTGGGGGAGATGCTAATTTTATGGATAAAAATAAGACATAAAACCCATACCATACTAACCACGCTAAGAAGTTGGGAACTAATATTTATGGTGACCATGATCCCTATGTATATAGTATAATATTTTTATTCCCTCATTAGGTGTTTTAGAACTATTATCTCTATTTTAGTGATAAAAGGACTGCTGAGGTTATCTCTCTCCCAATTGGAACCTTCATTTCCCTGAAATCCATGATCCCTTACTTGAAGCTCTACACTTTGATAGAATCTTCTAAACACACTCTTGAGGACCCCCCCAATGAATAAATTATATAAATCACTTCCAGGTTCTTTTTCACTTCAATGTATGTAGGAATCATAAATGTGGTGATGACATGTCATATTTATATATGCATTTCCTCCTCAATATGTCATGATCAATACTAATCCTAAAAAAGGTCAGGAGAAAAGCAATCAAGTTCCTTGAACCTATCCTTGAGCTCATGAAAATTCAGTCTACCTTTTCTAAGGGATAAAAACTCTTTCCTCTTTTCTTCTATCATCATTGAATACAAGATATCATAATGGAACACTTTATGGAAGTTAGTCCACGAAACATTAACCTCCTTTTGTTCTCAATTATATAACATTAGACACTAATGTGCCACCCTCTTATCTAACTAATTGAAAAAAACAATACTCCTATTAGTCCCAAATTTGACAAAATGATTAATATATGTCCTCCAAAAAATTCTTCATATCTAGATAGAAGACACTTCCCTCATACCTCTCCAAACTTCAATGTTGGAAGTCACGTAATTTACTTTTCTATAACTCTTCCTCCTCTGATAGATCAATACTCAAATGATAAACTAAATCATCCTATAGAAAAACTACTCATTGAATTGTATATAGAATATGAAGGATCCATTTCTAAAAGGAAGAGGTATAGGAACTCTAACCCTATTAGAAAGGAATTTAATCAAATTTGATCACAAGTTCATCCCATTCAATATCAATTTCACAAAATCATGAATAATGTACCATTCTTAGGTATCTACCACATTAGAAGTTTCACTTATCTTAGAACATTAATTTTTTTAGGGTACTTACATTAGTTCAAATGGGGAACTAAAATCCTATATCCTAGCTAGTCTCCCTAACCCATATCATGATCTAAGACAACTGATGTTGTTTCCTTACCAATCCATTAAATCCTTATAGTTTCTTGACCCAAAATTACATCCTAAATCTCACCGAAATACTTTGATGTTACTCTATCATAAACCCACTCCACTATTAACCCTCATAGGACATCAATAAAGAGAATTAGTAACCCCAAAATCCCACCACTAATAGGCCTCAGGTTAGAAACAAGCACTAATGGTATAAAACATACAATTGGAGGCATTACCCTCAATAATATAAGTTAAGAACAAGATATAATATGAAACCACCAATCAAAACCATGTCATATAAATATGAAATATATATCATCTCATAATTATTATTAAAAAATAAAAAAAATATTTAATATAAAATAATACCAAGGGAAATCTCAACTATGAAAATCCCTGTGAACTCAATTCTCTGAGATAATAGTGTCTGTATACATCTCTAAAACCCTCATGGATACCTAAAAATAATTTATTTATACATAGGATAATCATAACATATATACTCACTAGGATCATACATATTGACTCTAATGAAAATTTGAGGACATCACACTAATTCTCTAGTGAATAAACAAAAAAATCCCAAATTGCATGTAAACAGGTAAACTAGTCCATCCCAAACATCACTAAGGTTCACCCACCATGTAACACAATAAAAAAGTTAGATAATATCAATAGAACATGATTAAAACTATGACATAGCCACTTCTACATAGGTTAGCCACTCTTATTCCCTAAAATATAATGTCTTCTGCTCTTATCCATTCAATAATCCATTGAATATATCAAGCATAGTAGAGAATCAAAATTCTAAAGGAAATAAACCTCTTTCCCTACTCATAACATGCATGAACCCCAACACACAATGCATTGAACAATATCACTAATCTGATTATCCATCATCACAAATAATCACCACAAACTAATCCAACAATATGAGGCTTCACCATAAAAAAAATACATCAACAAAAGGAATCATTGCCAAATAATTATTCAACATGAGGAATCTCTGCAAACTAATATATCATCAACATAAGGTTGAGATAAAGAGAGGGAAAAGGAATAGGTGTATTCAGTCATCCTCCCTTTACAACTTGGATGTTGTAGAAAATACACAGAACACAAAACATTTGTAAAATGGTATGGATATCCAAATTGGGTGGGATGAATTTAGAAATCACATGAAAATACATGGATAATAGTCACATATAATAACCAAATTAAGGTTCTGCATCAAACAACACTAGTATAAACTAAAATACTACAACATTATTATGTGACATTCACTTCCAAACTCTACAATTTCTAAATGAAACTCACAACACAAAACAAACACACACACAACCCATGCATTTTTTTATTATCAATATCTACCAATTTGAAGATTTCCCAATGTACTAGTTGAGCATCATTTAATAAACATATAATTCAATATTTGAGGACAATTAACTATCAAGTAAACCACATGTTTAATTTCAACCATTAAACATTTTGTTACAACTCATATAAATATTAAATTCACTAATCAATTTCCACATATTGAATTACAACCCTCATATATTTAATTCTAGCCCACTTATTTAATTATAACCCTTGTTATTACAATTTCATCATTACTAAACTCATCACACAGCCACCAAGAACAAAAACACACACCACAACATTACAACCTATCTATCTTACAACAACAATGCCATATCTCAATCTATGATCATCATAATGTCTCAAGCAATGAATATCAATAGTTATAAACCAACCACAATAAAACTAACCTCAACTTACCCCTTTCTATACCAATCACAACCCCATTGCTACAACATATTCCACATTGAATTGGTTACCACCATCATCGTATAATCCTCAAGATATCCACACAACCATAAGGGGATTTTAGTATGAACATCAGCTCAGGTAGTAGCATATTTCAGAATCTATATTTTCCATAATTTTAGTACAAAGAGGGAATTCACATCATTTATTTATCACATACAAGAGTAATTTTACATAAATTACATATTTGAACAAAACTAGTTAATTACCAGATTTTTTTGTATAACCACTTATGAATGGTGATTTCAAAAAATCATTCATACTAGGGGTTAATAATTCACTACATCTAAAAAACTGCAAGATAATAATATTGAAGATAAAGGAAAGGAATAAAAATTTTAGTGGCATAAAATGGGTAATGAATTGTGATAACACCCTTCACTATTAATTTAATTTAAATTAGTTCATTATCTTTTTTAAGTTAGTCCTTATCATCCTCCCAATGTAAAAATATGGCATGTTAATATCATAAATTCATAAAACAATGAGAGAAAAAGGTCCCCTACTACAAACATGGCATTTGAAATCACTATTCAAGAAACATGTGAAGAGGGAATGTTTATAAGATATAAATTACACCAAAAAAGAATTAATAACCTATAACACAACATTCCACATTAAAACCTTCCTAAAACATCTCTAAAACTAAAAAATACCAAAACCACAGACTTATTTAGAATAAGAATGAGAGGGGAAAGAGGTGGGAAATAAAGGAAACTCACCTTACATCACCATAAATAAATCTCCAAATTCCATTTTTTAATTCCATATAATAGTTTCCGAATGATCTTTTAAAAATACACCTTCTCCAAAAAAGAGTTGAGAGAAAAGTTGAATAAGTGATGAGTTTTTATGGGGTTTTATAATTTGTACACAATTTATTTTTAAACAACCATGATGAAAATCTAATGAAAAAGATTTATTGAATAGGTATTCTCCAAAAACAATATCCTAAGACCATGGGATATTCCATAATCAACCCAAATTAAATATATACCAAAATATAGGATGTATTCTATACCTAGGTCCTACTTACCCATAGTTGGGATATTATAGAACCAATGTGCCATTCCACAGCCACATCCAAATTGATATAGATACAAAACCATCACCTCAAAGGATATATTCCATAGATCTCCTCTATGATGAAACCACATATTAGATTGTAAAGATAAGGGAAACCATACCCCTAAATCTTTCTCATTATAAGAACAACTCCACACTGAAGGACCATAGTCTGAATACACAACATGATGTTACTCCTCATGCCACGGACATGCTAAGTGTCACCAAAACCCATAATTTATAGACATTTTGCTATAATACCTCCAATACATAGAAAGGTCCTCTACCACACGAGAACCCATATCCCCATGCCACAAATATTTCCTCCAGTGGAGATTCCAGCTCCATCTCCAAAGTTCTTTCTTGATCCTTCTCCTGACACCTCAAATAATCATATCCAAAAAATATAATGGGATGAAAATTCCAATCCATAAAAAATAAAAATTATAATGTAACATCACATGAATTTAATCATATTATTATTTGAATTAATATTTAATAAATATATTTTATTATAATTTATAATTTAACATCTTGGTTTTTTTCTTAAGGTACATACCATTTTTTTATATTCCTTTAATTGACCCTAATAAGGATGAATTTTTTATTAAAGGAGGTATAGATTGCATCAGGGGCCTGTTCAAATCCTAGAGCCTCGAAATAGGAAGAAACTTCTAGGTCACATGGTTAGGATAAATCGTCTAACCCAACCCGCATGGTTTCCCTTAACCATACAGTTGCAGAAACTGGGAACCTAGGGGTCGTATGGTTTTTCTAAAACCATGTGACCTTGGGAACACGGCCATGTGATCCATCTTCAAATCTTGGCAAAGTGTTTTGGCACATTTTTCACATGGTTAGACAAACCTTGCAGTAAAATGTGTGAGGTTCTCCCTTATAGTAGTGTCTTGGTACATGGTTGGCATACAGTTTGGACAATCATGCACCTTTATAATTTAGGGTGAAATTACCATTTCACCCCTATTAAATTATTTAAAAAATATTCTTCTTTCCTCCACTCATTCCTTCAGCAGTTCTCCTTCTACTCTCATGTATGAATCCATCTCCTCCTTATCTCTTAGGTTTTGAGACAACTCCTCCAAATGGACTTTTATTCGTTCATCATCAGATCCAACAGATCCTCTATAATATATTTTAATTTCTTATTCATATCTATTTCACTATCTCGATGCAATATCACTATCCCCATTTTCAAGGCATTTGATGTTTTCTCTAATTTCATACAACCTATCTTGAATTAAAGGTCTATTCTAGATGAGGGAATCTATATGGAAATAATGTAGGTGTTCTATTATTTTACCTTCATTTCATTGCATTACATAAATTGTTTCATTGTTCTGTGAGTCAGACTTTTCCAGAATCAACTCCTTTTTTCAAGTTAATTTGAAATGAATTTCATATCATTCTATTAGTGACCTGAGTGAGTGGCGAGTCAACCCCTTGGGTTGATCGCCTTGTTAAATAACGTCCAATTGTGTGTGCTTCAATTTTGAGTCCAATTTTCCACCTTGTTATATTTTTCATAAAACCTCTTAAGGGGTGTTATCTTAAAATCAATACCTTGAATTGTTAAATTGATTTTAATTGGGTGATGATCCATGTGATAAGCCTTATACCAATTCTATAAATGAAGTGGTTTAATTAAGTGATTTTTCCTAGTGTTTATGACTTCTACCTTATGAATTAAATGTAATTTCCCATTAGTTTTGCCTTGACTAATATACGTAATGCAATATGAATGATTAAATTGAGGAAATGGTCTTTTGATAGACATTTTATATATATTAATTGATTTTTAAACTACTTCCCTTTAGTGTAGAGGGTGGTACAAGTGGTTCCAAATCAAGGACTCCTTGTACGTCTCTCATGCCTTATTGTAAGAATTGTTAATGTTTTTTAAACACATCAGGGGAGATATCAGTTATGCCTGAGATGGGATCATTGAGAATTATCTACTTTTACCTTCAGATAAGTGACACCAGTTTCTCTAGGGGATACCCCTTGGATGGGATTGATGGAATGATTGGTTGTACCATGACATGAGAGATACTCAATCCCCATATGTGTGAAACAAGGTATGAACTCATAAGTATGTTAATAATTTACATTTTTTCCCCATTATTAGAGTGATATGTGGGACTGTATACTTAGTTTTCCATGGATGGACTCCTTGAAATTGATTACAAACTGATCCTCTTAAGAGATACTTGGTGAGTCCTTCTGGATTCCCATGGATGGGATCAAAGTGTTTCTTTATTCTTTATAAAGTGGTTTTAAAATTAAATTAAATTGTAAAATTAATGATTTAAAGATAAGAAATTATCCATGGTTGAGAAAATGTAGGGACGTGTCCTCCAAGAACAAGAATAGGTTTGGGTACATCTCATCATCTTATACTTTATCCCTCACTTTACCATTTTAGTATCCTTAGGTTTAGACACACCAGCTTAGGCTGAAGTAGGTAAAATGGATGGGTCTCCAAGTGTAACCTGGTCCAATTTATATATATATCTATTATGTAAATCATTTAAATTGTTAAATAGAATGGATGAGACACCATGGGTGTTCTCCTACTGAGATTATATCTCACACCCTAATCGGGCACCATGTGGTACATGAGTATACTTTATAGTTGCAATTATAGACAAATGAAATCAGACACTACCAATGTTTGATTGACTTGCATTAATAGGATGGATTTAGCAGAAAAGGACCAAGAATATGCTTGAGATACTAGCCATAGCAGTTTTTCCTTTTTTATATATTTTGATATCATGTTGTATATGCTTGTATCCCTTTCCCCATGCATACATTTTTGTATAGCTATTGTACCATCGTCACCATTTTGTATTAGTTATTATTATTATTGAGATTCTACTTATTGTTCCTTTAGCTTGAATGTTTGATTATGATTATTTATGCTTCTATCTATCATTGCCTGTGTTGTTTCATATAATATATATATTTCTATTCTCTACTCTGATCAATAAGGGAATAGTCTCCCCACAAACTTACCCAAGGACCTCACTGTAAGTCAGCAACCTCTGATGTTTGGGGAGGTGTGATAGAGGTCATGTGGCCACCGTCTCGGAGCACTGTTGAATGGCATCTAGGTGTGACGCTATATATAAAACCAACTAAGATATGATTTTAATACTCTTTTATGAAACAAAATGTTTTTTCTATAATCGCAATAATTTTTAAAATAATCAAATAATAAGTATTACTTCTTTAAGAAACGGTATTTTATTTTCTCTAATGTAAATATAATAAATTTTTAGTAAATGTTAAAATTTAACAAGATAAATTAGGTTTTCTATAAATAATTTAAAAGATATGATTTTTAATATACATTATTTCATAAATAGTAATCTCTTATTAGTACAAGTATATATAAAAATGATTATTTAAAAGTACCTTTATATGAGAATTTATAGTTTTTGATTTTAATACCATTTTTATAAATTTTATTTTAATATAATATATTTATTTTGTTAAATGTGTACATTTATAGCTTAATGTAATTAATATTCTTTTAAAATATGATTTTTTTCTTAAAATAAAAGTTTTTTTTTAATTATTTAAAATAACATATAATTTTAATATGAAACTTTATAGTTTTAAAAATATTGTTTTCCCTTTTTAAACTATATTTTTTTATTAATGAAATTATATTTTAAGTAATTGTTAAATATTTAAGAGTTTTTTTATTTTATGAAAAATTATAATTTTTAAAACATATGATTTTAATACAATTAGTTTTGAATATACTATTATTTTCTAGAAAATATAAGTAATTGATATAATATAGTTAAAAAAATATTACAATAGAAATATTAATATAACTTATATTAATTAAAAGTATTTATTTAAATTTTATGTGTATTTAATTAGAATAAGAATGAACTTAACGTAATTCAAGGTGTATATATATAATAATCACTATATTTATTATAATTATATTGATTATTATTATTAAAACTATATTGTATAAACAAAATTGGCCACCTAAAAACTAGATAGCTAGATTAACCGTGTGTGAGAGGAAGCTTAACCATGTAGAGGAGATAGCCAAGCCATCTGCTTAGTGTAAAGGGGTGATCATGGTTATAGTTCCTGTAGGGTGTGCCCGTAGGAACACAAGGGGTCAGGCAGGTTGGGTTATCCCTATATGTGTGTGTGCAATGTTTTAGGTGTCGAACCCCATTTTTGGATTGATCTATGGATGGAACAACATTACTTGTTAGGAAATTCAATATCAAAGCAAAGTTTAGTGTGGGATAGAACTTATAATTTAAATTTTTCACCCATTAAAAATTTCCACATATAACGTGCATCATCCAATCTAATCCATGTTAACAGTTCGATCCACCCTTGCTTCGTATTCTTCCACAAGTCGTCCTAGAAAACCCTAGACGTTAATTTCTTCACCACCTCCAAGGATTGGTTTCATCATTACCCATGTTTTCTGGATCTAACTCGATATTATACTACCATTATCATCTTCCTTCGATGAAAAACCCAAAATCATCAAGTTTCCAAGAATGGTATGACTTTGGCAATGGTAATGTCAAAAATATGGGTGGGTTTTGTTCTATTTCAAAGAATCTTCATAGAGAATCTCAATAAAACCGATTTAAAAACAAGTTATATATATATATATATATATATATATATATATATATATAATGGAATGTAATAATCACATTTAATTCTAGATATTTCTTCTAGTTAAAATTAGATTTTCCCAGTTCATCAGGTCTATTTCAGTGGCAACAATGATAATATATATATATATTTATATATATATTCTCAATATTTTTTTAATCTTTCTCCAAAAGCAAGGGAGTTACTTGAATTTCCTATAGCATTAACTTTATATCTTTGTGTAAATGTAGTTGTAATGATATTTATAAAAATCCTCAGATATTCAAATATATATATATATATATAAACATTGACATAATCTATACTATAATCTTCTTTTAATATTACATATATCTAAAAATTGAAAACCATGGCTATATAATGATCTTTCTATCTGAATTTATTCAATATAAATACCATTTAGAAACTCTAGAGTGAGAGAATAATAGAGAGAGTTCTCTTCCAAAAAGAAGAGGATCTGCACAACAATTAAGGTAAGAGAAAAACTATTTTTAAAGCTATATTTTTTTATGAAAGGGAAATTTATGGTTTATAAAACCATTTTATAAGCAGATTATTTTTTAGAAAAATGTTTTAGGATTTCATGTAAAAATCTTACCCTATGTAGAGGGAAAAAAATAAAACTTCTATGTACTTATTTAAGAAACTCTATTGTTATCAAGGTTATATTATCTTCAAAACCCTTATTTATAGGAAATTATTATTTTTAAACCCTTAATTTTCAAATCGGGCAAGTCCTTCAAAAAATTGAAAAAAATACTTTATTCAATGGTTAATATAAAGTGATAAAGTTTATAAATTTATGTTCTTATACTTCAATAAAATTATTTACAAGTCCAAATAGATTTTAAAGTTATCATTTTATGAATTATATCTCATTTTAAACATATAGATGTTAACCATGATTATAGATATGGACATACAATATTATTAACAATAACATTTAATAATTCATTTATGAAAAACATCTACATCTATTTTTTCAATATTTATATGTATTATTGTAAGTATTAATTGTGAAATATGGATTTCTCATAACTTTAGGGAATTTTCTTAAAAATTATCTTTTACTAAAGATTATGTGACATAAAATTATTTTCTATTGAAAATAATTTATTTAGTTTTCAAAAGGTTTTTTTATTGGAAATTAAATGATAAAATAAATCATATCAAAAATGGTTTTATAAAACACAACACTTGGGTATCAAATGTGATTATAAGGAATGGGGAGTGAAACCACGATCACAAGATGATTTTTTCTTAAATGTGATACTAATAGTGGCCTCAAGGATTTTCTTAAGGGATTTCTAGTATAATTTTGTTCTATAAAAAAAGTTATTATTTTCAAATAATTTTTTTAATAAAACTTTAAGCCAAAATATAAGTATATATTTCGAATTTTATTATGTTTTGAAATGAAATTGGGTTTTCAATGTGATATATATTTTTCAATGATTTTTAAAATTATTTTATATGGTCATATATTTTTAAATCCCTATAATTATATTTTTTTTAAAAAAATATCAAATTTTTTATATTTGATATAAAAGAAAAAGTTTTCGGTATATTTTTTATAAATTATTATAAAATGATTTTTCATTGGTTTTGAAACCCCTTACTAAGAAAAATTTATGCTCACCCCACATTTTAAAAATGTTTTTCATAGGATCTTTAGAATTTTAAATGGTATTTGGTTTTATTTATAAGCTAGAATGAGTAAAGACAAATAGCTATTTTATTTTATAAATTATGTAAAATCTGATGTATTTTAAAGAGTTTTCCTAATCCTCAAAAACCTAAATCAGAAAAAAAATACTTGGGTATGTAAAGGACTGTATATTGTTCTATTACTTTTTATAAAAAATATAAACAACATGTCTAAACACCAGATCCTGAAGTGTGGGTCTCGGTATGTCATAATTGATATCAGAGGAACGGGTTAAATAAATTTGTAGATTATAACATTTTTGTTTGAGGATAATTTAAATATTACATGTTTTATTTTAATATTCTTAGTAATTAAGTGGTCCTTAAGAGTATAGAGTTTTTAGAAATTCTATTTTTTCTAATTCCAAAAAAAGAAATTCAGAATTCTATTAGGTATGATAAAATAATTTTGAGGGCACAATTCCTTTAAGTGAGGGAGAATGTAACATCCGAGAAATTTAAGTATGTAATTATTTTAATTAATGTTTAATAAATAGATTTTTTATAATTTATAATATCATCTTAGATATATTTTTAAATACTCTTTTAGGAAACAAAATTTTTTATCTATAATCACAATATTTTTTAAAATATTCAAATCATAAAATATTATTTTTTATAGAAATAGTATTTTATTTTATCAAGTTTAAATATAATAAATTTTTAGTAAATATTAAAATTAAAAAAGCTAAATTATAATTTCTATTAATATTTAAAATGAAATGATTTTGAATACATATTATTTAAAAAAATTGATCTTTTATTAATAAAAGTATATATAAAATAAAAATTGTTTTTTAAAAGTTACTTTATATTAAAATTTATATTTTTATATTTTAATCATATTTTTATAAATTCTATTTTAATATAAATATATTTATTTTTTAAAATGTGTACATTTATGGCATGATGTACTTAATATTCTTTTTAAAACATACTTTGTGTAAAAATTTGAAGTTTTTATTAATGATTTAAAAGAACTGTTAATTTAAATTTGAAAATTCATAGTTTTAAAAATATTATTTTTCCTTTTTAAAATATATCCTTTTATTAATAAAAGTATATTTTAAATTATATTTAAATAGTTAAGAGTACTTTTATTTTATCAAAATTTATAATATTCAGAACATATGAGTTTAATACTATTAGTTTTGAATATACTGTTATTTTTCGTGAAATATAAGTGATTGATATAATATAGTTAGTAAAATATTACCTTAGTAATGGTAATATAAATTATATTAATTAAAAGTAGTTATATAAATTTTATGTTTATTTAATTAGTATAAAAATTAATATAATGTAATTAAAGGTGTACATATATAATAAGAACTGTATTTTTATAAATATATTGATTATTATTATCAAAAATATCTTGTATTAAAAAAATTAGTCAACAAACAACTAGCTAGCTAACTCAACCATGCATGGAAGGAATCTTGACCATGAACGGAATCTATCTAAGATAACTTTATAACATCAATGGTTTTATTATATTAATAGTGCCCATAAGATGTGTCTATAGGTGCGTAAGGGGTCAGACAGGTTGTCACATCCCCATATGTGTGAGTGGAGTGATGCGAATGTCAAACCCTACTACTGGATATGATAATTGATGGCATGAAATTACTTATTAAGTGATTCAAGACTGAATAAAATTTCATTTTGGGATAGTTCTTATACAGGACATTGTTCTCCCATTAAAAATTTCCTCATATAACGTGCAATGTCAAATATAATCAACATCGACCATTAGATCCACTTGTGATTTATCTTCTTACATAACTTAACCCAACAAACCATCGACATAAATATATTTAACCCTCCAATTATTGGTTTCATCCTCATCCATTTGTGCTCAACATAACTCAATATTGTACAACCATTTTCATCTTCCTTCGATGAAAAACCTTAAATCATCAAGTTTTCATGAACAATGTGACT
Organism: Viscum album; assembly: GCA_963277665.1. NCBI lineage: Eukaryota > Viridiplantae > Streptophyta > Magnoliopsida > Santalales > Viscaceae > Viscum > Viscum album. The sequence goes on from OY728130.1 coordinate 1,545,667,602, forward strand.
TTGATAGTGGAAATGTCAAAAATACCAATAAGTTTTATTACTTTAGAAATAAGTTTCAGGAAGAATCTCGGTCAAACCAATTTAAAATATGTTAAATATATATATATATATATATATAATGTAATGTAATAATTGTATTAAATTCTAAATATTATCTATGATTCGAACTAAAATTTCCTAGTTCTTCAGGTCTATTTTAGTGGAAACAACAATATATATAATGCATATATATATATATATATATTCTCAATCTATTTATAATATTTCTCTCCAAACCATGGATCAACTAGAATTTCAAAAAGATTCAATTTTATAGCTTTGTGTAAATGTCATTGTAATGAGATTTATACAAATATTCAGAGTTAATCTAAATTAATTATATATATATATATATAAACATTGATATAATCTATACTAGAATCTTGTTTAAATATTATATATATTTCAATAGTTGAAAATGTGACTATATAAAGATCTTTTTATCTGAATCTATTCATTGTAAATATCATTTAGAACCTATGGAGTGAGATAATAAGAGATAGAGTTTTCTTCCAATAAGAAGAGGAAATGTATAAAAAATTATGGTATGGGAAATTCTATTTTCAAAGAAATAATTATTTTATCTGAGGGAAATTTATTATTTTAAAATACCTTTTGTAAGGGGTTATTTTATAGAAAAAAATATTTTATGATTATATGTAAAAATATTACTCTATATAATAGAAAATGTTATTTTAAAAATTCTATGTATTTATTTACAAAAAAAATCTATTTTTTATCAAGGATATATTATCTTAAAAGCCCATCTGTAAGGGAAATTACTATTATCATACCATTAATATTAAAACTAAGTAAGTCCTTTTAAAAATAAAATTATATTTTTATTATTTAACGGTGGATTTAAAATGATAAAGTTTATCATTTTATGTTCTTTTATTTCAATAAAATTATTTAAAGGTCCAAATAGATTTTATAGTTATAATTTTATGCATGAAATTTTATTTCTAACATATGTATGTTAATCATGAGTGTAGATATAGATATACACTGTTATTAACATTAATATTTCCTAATTTTTTATAAAAATAATCTACCTCTATTTTATTCCATCTTTATATGTATTATTCTATGTATTAATTGTGAAATATGGAATTATCCTAACTTTTTGGTGTTTTCTCAAAAATCAAGTTTTGATAAATATTTTGTGATATAAAATTATTTTTTCTTGAAAATGATTTATTTATTTTTCAAAAGGTTGATATAGTTGAAATTTAATGAGAAAATAAACCATATAAAAATTTTATAAAACTCAACACTTGGGTATCAAATATGATTATGTGGAATGGGGAGTGAACCCATGGACTCAAGAATAATTTTTCTTAAAATAATATTTCTAGTGGCCTCATGGATTTTCTTAAGGTTCTCTAAGTATCATTTCTTTCCATAAAAAGTATTTATTTTCAAAGAAATTTTTTACTTAAAATTTAATGTGAGATACAAGTATATATTTCAAATGTTATTATGTTTTGAAATGAAATTGGGTTTTCTAAGAAATATGTATTTTTAAATTTTTTTGCAATTATTTTATATGGTTATATATTATGAAAACCCCAGAATTATATTTTTGAAAATTATTTAACAAATTTTTATATTTTATATAAAAGTAAATGTTTTTTAAATAGTTTTTTTACGTTATTATAAAACTATTTTTCACTTATTTTAAAAACCCTTACCAAGAAAATTTTATGCTCACCCAATATTTTTAAAATATTTTCCATAGGATCATTATAAGTTTTAAAGGTTTTTGGTTTCATTTAAGTAGATAGTGTGAGAGAATCCAAATAGCTATTTTATTTTATAAATTATGTAAACTCTGATGTATTTTATGGAATTTTCCTAATCCTACAATACCTAGACCATAAAATATCATTGGGTGTGTAAAGGACTGTATATTTTTCAGTTATTTTTATAAAAAAAATATACATCATGTTTTAACATCAGATCTTGAAGTGCTGGTAGCAGGATTTCATGGATTTTCTTAAAGGTATGGAGTAGGTAGAATTTAAGAAAAAAATTATTAACAAGTATTTCCATATAAAAATTTATAGAAAGATAAAATAGAATTTATTGAGCTTATAAAAAATGAGAGTTAATATATCAAAACATATATGTTGAATTTCACATGCCTTTCAAGGTATTCCTTTTTTCAATAATAATATAAATAAAGATAAATACATAGTGTTTTAAAACCACATTTTTTTAAGTCACTATCTTTTCAAGTCATTAAGAGATATGAATAAGTTTTTTGGTAATCTCTCAAAGTAGATATTGAGTTTGAAGATAGGACCCATGGACTCAAAGATAATAAATTAAATATGGAGTTTGAAATAGGATGATTAAATGATGAAGAGGTAAAAGTGATTATAACACCTTTATTCTAAATAAATGGATAGAATAACTATAGGTATTTCCTCAAAGGAATAAGGAAACTTTTCAAGGGTATAAGAGAAGGAAATTAAAGACATTATTTGAAATGGAAATCAAAATTATTTTCATGTATACTCTATAGTATTTATTACATCACCTTTGGGATTTGTGATGTAATAATATATACCATATATTTATACTGTATTTAATTTTTACCCAAAAATTCAACTTTCTTAAAAAATTATGAAAAATTAACTATTTTCTAATTTCGACATTCTAATTTCAAAAAAACAATTATCAAACAATTTCTCTAAATATGAAATTTTAAACTTTTAGATCAAAAATACACATTTATTGTCAAATATGGGTTTTTATTATGATAACGGCTTTATTACCCTTATAAAAAAATCACTTCATAAAATTATATTATCATTTACATGTAAATAAATATTATTTAATAGGAATATTTTATTAAAATGACATAAATTTTAAAAAATTTTGAATTCATCAAAAAGTATCTTGATTGAATCTATATATTCCCCAAAAATACATTTTATGTTTAATCATATCAAAATATATTTTTTATCAAACTTGTTATTTAATAATTTATAAAATAATAATAAAAAGGATAAATATAATTATTATTTTATTAAAAATTAAAATATTTAAATTCATATTACTATGTTTTAGAAATAAAATCACTTATTACATCAGTGTACACCCTAAGGATAAAGTGTACTATGGTGACAATTTCTTAGGGTGGTTTGACAAACATGGTTTAGGATGTGATCTCGATACACATGAAAATCTCCTGTAAACAGTTCTCATCATGCTTTAGCTATTGAATCTTTTCTTGGTATTGGTCAAGGGAAATTCATATGATTCCACCTCACTTAGAAGCTCTAATAAATGGGATTTATATGGTATGATCCTACTAGTCAAGGCTATCAATTCTTTTTTTCATATCAATTGGATTTATAATAATCCTTAATATATATTAATCATAGTGATCATTATATAATGAAAATATTGTCAATGGTTATGATGTTTAACATTATTTTAAATCTAAAAAGATATAATATATAATGGTTTAAAATAACTAAAGTAATTAATGTGTTTTCTATAACTACATTTCTTAATAAAGAATTTATTTATTTAAAAATGGAATTTCATTTTAAAATGTTCAGTTCGTTATATTATTCCCCCTTCAAAAAATTTACCCTAAATATTTTATTTTATATAATTAAATAGATGAGGTTACTTCTATTTCATCACATCTTCTTATTCTCATGTTTCTCACTCAAACTTGTGGTTCCACCACAACACTTTGACTCGGTGAGTTGTCTTGTCTCGTAGAACTTTGTCTCTACAATCTCATATATTCAATAGATTCTCCTATTATAAAAGATTCTTCTATAAGGGTACCACCTCTAGATTTATTACATGTTATTAATATGGTATGCACTTACTTGGGAGGGATACAAGGAACACATCATGTACTTTATATAGGTTAGTTGGGAGTTCTATTTGATAATACATAGCTTCTATGTGATCATGGATCTTAAATGGTCCAATGTATCATGGATTAATCATCATTATTCCCATACATCATGAATTTCTTCCATGGAGATATATGAATGAACACTTTATCTCTGACCTTAAACTCTAGGTATCTTCAATGATTTATTGTATATCTTCTTTCCTAATTTGTAAAAATTCTATATAATGATGAATAATTTGAACCTTATCTATCATCTATTGGATAATATTAGGTCCCATCAGCATTTTCTATCCAAATACTTCCCAACATGTTGAAGTCTAACACCTCTCCCCATACAAATCCACATAAGGTTCCATTTGAATAATAGAATTGAAGCATTTTTTGTATGATAAATCTACTAGGGGAAGGCGTTGGTTCCAACATCCTTGTAATTATATTGAAAAATATCCCAAAATATCCTCTAGATTTTGAATTCTTCTCTTATACTAGACATCCATATGAGGGTGATAATCAGTACCAAAACAAAAATCTATATCAAATTCTTGTTGAAGGATTATCCAAAACCTTTAGGTAAAATTTATATTACAATTGGATAAAATTGAGGGTGAAACTCCATGCAGTCTTACCACATCCCTTATATATATTATTATGAGTTGGTCAAGAGAGAAATATTTTTTGATAACAATTAAATTCATTGATTTTTTAAGGAGATAAACTACTAACCAAATGTCATTATTTCCTTTAGATATCCTAGGGATTCCTATGAATAAATCTATGGTTATGTTTTCCCATTTCCATAATTGTATGGGAAATAGTTTCATAATACCCATAGACCTTTATTATTATGAATTGACTTATTGATATACCAAGCATCGATATAAAAATTCTGAAATGTCTATCTTTGTATTATCACACTAGAAGTTTTTATTTAGATTTATATACATCTTAGTGCTTCAAAAATGAAAATAGAAGGATGAGTTATAGGCATCTTCTAGAAGTTTCATCATCAACTCTGGTTTTAATGGGACACATATATGGGTACCAAAACTTATAACATCGTCTTCATCAAATTTAAACTTTGGAATATTTTATACCATTTTCTATATCACATCATCATCATTTTGGGCCTCCTTGATCCTATAAAGAATGGATAGTTGAGTACTTATTAGATTAAGGTGGGATAAGGATCCATTTATTATTCTTATATTCATCCTTTATATGTCCAAGATGATTGGATCCCATTTATTCCTCATCATGGATAGTGTTTTAGGATCCTTTATACTTAGATAATATTCACTTTTTTCCTTCCTATCATAGTAATCGATTCAATAATCATAATCCTTGATCATATCTAACCACCTTAATTAGTGTATATTGATCTCTTTTTGTGTGAATATATACTAGTGGATTTTATAATCCTTATATATATCACACTCCTCCCCATAGAGATAATATAACAAAATATTCAACATGAATATCACTACAACTAACTTTATATCATGATTTGGGTAGTTATACACTTGGATAATTAATTTATGGTAGAAAATGATATCAATTTTTTAAATTACTTATGTACACAACCCAATATCATTTTGGTTTCATTTATGTAGATAATAAATACTTCCCCACCAGTGGGACATGTGAGAATAGGTTTAGATATTATCCTCCTATTTTACTCTTTAATGTTATCCTCTCATTCATCAGTCTATACAAACATGACTCCCTTTCAAGTTATATATGTTATTGGGCTTGAAAATTGTGAGATTTTTCTCAAAAATTAGTGATAGTAACCAACTAATCCAAGTAAACTATGGATTTAAATCATAGATATTTTTCTTGGCTATCCTTTAATTACAACTACTTTTGAAGGATCCAAATATATCCCTTTTATGGTGATAACATTCCCTCATAATTTTACTTACACCTTCTAAAACTCTCATTTACTATACTTCACATATAACTTTTACTTTTTCATGAACTTTATTACCACATTAAACTGATCCTTATGTTCCTACTTACTTTTGAAGTAGATTAGAATATCATCTGTAGAGAATTAAATAATTTTAATGGAATCACTAATAACTCATATCACCCAATCCTTGTATGAAAGGAATACTTGTGGATATCCTCCTTCATCATATGTATTTGACAATCTCCCAACTGAATATCAACCTTAGATAATTATTGGGATCCACATAGCTAATTAAACAAGTTATTAATCCATGGAATAGGATACTTGTTCTTTATTGTGATCCTATTGATCTCATGATAATCAAGGAAGAGAAAATTTTACCCATCCATATTTTTAATAAAAAGGATCGGTGTACCCCATGGTGAAGCACATGGGAATATAAACCATTTATCCAAATTATCTTATATTTGATTCTTTAGATCTCTAAGTTCAACAGTGGCCATTCTATATATATACTTGGATATTTGAAAAACTTCATGTATAATTTCATTTGAGAAATAAAACTCTTGTACTAGAGGAAGTCCAAGAAATTATTTGGGAAACACATCAGCATATTCCATCAAAATGGGCATGTCATCAAGGATTATATTTTACTTAGTCTCAATCATTTGAGATAGATATGCTTTCTCTTAAGGCAAAAATATCAATTCTAGAGATGATGATTCCAAAGTAGATTTATCCTCCCCCTTGAAATTGCATATCATAAGTGGTAGATTTTTTATATATAGGGTGATTTTATTCTCAAAAAAATTTATGTTGGGTATATATAATGAAAGTAAATCCATATTGATAATTGAATCAAATTATTATAATGGGAGTATCATAAGGTTTTCTGGGAAATTTATCCCATAAATATTTATAGAGGATTATTTATATGATTGGGATACAATAATTGACCCATTTTCCATATTCACCAATAACTAGACTTACATGTTTTGATTTCATGTTTAAATATTTCTACTAAACATGTGTGACATGAATGAATGCATTTAACCATAATTATAAAGGACATTTGAGGTTCCTGACTGGATAATAAATGTTTCATTCGCTAATTGATTCTAGTTCTAATCATTTAATACATCAAAAATATACATAGAGATGTGAATTTTTTAACTAATAAAAACTTAAAAAAAAACCATGAACATTAAAGGGATACCTCATAAATGACATATATTCCATAAACTATGAATTTATATGTTTCAATATACGTTTTCAATGATCTATTTCTTAGTATAAAATATTATGGTCATTTTTTTCCTTTAATAATGGTTTGTAAAGAGCTAGTGAATTTACCAAATAATATCTCCCAGTATTTTCAAACTAGATCTAAATTAATGCCTCTTTTCCATGCACCATGTGATGATAATTCCAAACCCATTTTTCCCATTTCATGGTTATTAACACTAGGTATAATTGTGTTATATCCATATCCACTTTTAGTATCCTGATAGAGATGTATTTTCTTAAAAACCACTTAATATAAACTTTACACAAATTCAGGGATGTTTTTATTTGTGTAGTCTTATCTCTAAGTCTTCCAATAGTGTTTTCTAATTATAATCAGCAATAATAACTAGACTTTCCTCAGATACAAACTATAGAAACCCATATTTTTAATAAAACATAATTTATGATTTATTACATAAAGATACAAATAATAAAATCATATAGTATTATGAGTCCTAGTTTCTTTATAAAATTAGATATATATCATAATAACTTGAAACATGGGTAAAAAAAGTTTAAAAACTCTACAACATGCCCTTAATATTCTATTTCTCTTCTAAAACTGCATGGGATAAGTTGGGGATGAACAAAAGAAAGGGGAGAACTATAAAGATCAGTATGGTAGTGATCAAAGAATATCATAAAGTAAAGTAATAAATTTTATTCAAGAGGCACATAAATATAACATAAGTGGGGTATGGATCATAAACTTGAACATCATAGCATGATATAATATTATTATATAAAGGAAAGATGGGAATGTGGTGAAAACATAAAACATGACATCATAAACATAATTCATGGCTAACCGAAGGGGAATAATAACATAGTGTGATTAAGATAACATCTCATACACCATATATGATATCTCATGAGATAAAAACATTACCAATGTATTTGAGGGTTGTATAATTTTTGGACCGCCTATCACATTCATATAATGTAAATGCACAAACGTGCCACATAGATCATGCAACATAAGTATTTTTTCATTAATTATTATCCCACAATTAAGGGGTGTGGGTTAGATACAAGGAATTATCTAATCAATTAAATACGGGTTTATTTAGGTGAATACCCTTGAGTGGAAATGAGGATGGTTATTCACAACACAAATGTTAGGCATGGAAAATCATAGGATAATTTCAGCAGCATAACAGGGGTACATAAAGATTCATGGAAGGGTTTTATGAAATTGAAGGAGATATATAATCACTTGTAAACAGTATTAAAATTAAGGGGGAATGTGTGAAAACATATTCCAATATTAAAAATAATAAATCAAAAGGCATAATATAAAGAAGGATCTTGAATAAAGAGGAGAAGGAGAGGATGTCATACCTTGAGATGGAACTAATAAAAGCTTAGTAGGATATTATTAAGATCCTTGGAAAATTTTGGGAGGAATATAGTGAGAGAAACAAATAATAAATTAATGATTCAATGTATTTTATTGAAGAGTAGTGGTATTTTCGGTGGGTTTTATAGATAAAGAGATGGAAATTCTTTATTAATTTCTAAACATAGGTTTTGGGATCTATACAATAAAATAATCAAAAATACAAACAATCCCGTGATTTTTTACCATGTTTTCTAAAAAATAGGATTGGTTTTAAATATTTTAAAAGGATATAAACCTAAATACTTAATATAATACCTTTTGTTACGTTTAATTGATTCATGTCCATAAATAATTAATTTTAAAACCAAGAAAATAATATAGGGTTTGGAGTCTTAATTAAGGGTTTATAAAATTAATATAATAACTTCAAAAACACTTTATTTTAAAGGTGAAACATAATTTTGGAAATGGATACTATTTATAGTATTTATTACATAAATTTTTGGGTTTTATGATGTAATATTACATACCATATATTTATACTGTATTTAATTTTTACCTCAAAAATCAACTGTCTCAGAAAATTATGAAAAATTAATAGTTGGATAATTTCAACATGATAATTTCAAAAATAATATTTATTTTAACAAAATAAATATATAATTATTAAAATTTACACTTTTAAATCAAAAATACCCATTTATTAAAAAAAATCATGTTTTATGATGATAATAGTTTTCTGCCACTTAGAAAAATTACATTTGACAGCATAAAATTATATTATCATTAAAAATTAAAAAATATTATTTAATAAGAATGTTTTATTATAATAAAATTTATTTAAAAAAAATATTTAATTCATTAAAATGAGTTTCTTTATTTAAACTATATATTTTCCAAATATATAATTTGTGTTTCATCGTATCAAAATTAAATTTTTATCAAGCTCATTATTTAATCAATTATACAATAATAATATTAAAAGATAAATACAATCTTTATTTTATTGAAAATAAAAATATAAAATTCATATTAGTATGGAATAGATACATGACCCTTTATTACACTAGCATACACCCAAAGGGTGTGATGTGCGATGGTAACACTTTCTTGGGGTGGTTCGGTGAACATGGTTTGAATCGTCATCTCAATAAGCTTGAACTTCTTCCATAAATATATTTTTTCATGAATTAGTCATTGAATATAATATTTTGATTTGTTAATGTAAAATACTAGTGATACCATCTCCCTTGGAAGCTCTAAAAAATGGGCTTCATAGGGTATGATCCTATTGGTTAAGGACATCACTTCTTTTGTATATATCAATTGGATTTATCATAACCCTTAATATATACTATTCATAATGATCACTATACAATGGATATGTTATATAAAATTATGATGATTAATATTCTTTTAAATTATATGGGATATAACTTATAATGGTCTAAAATAACCAAATTAGTGCATGTGTTTTCTATAACTACATTTCTTAACTAGGAATTTATCCATTTAAAAATAAAATTCCATTTATAAATTTTTAGGTTGTTACATAGAAATTCATGGTAATGTGTTATAATCCTAAAAGGATAATGAAACCATTATACATACCATAATGGAAGTATAATAACATAACCATGAGAATTTTCATAGGTCTTCTCAATACATTTAAAAGGAAAAAATTCACATGGGATATGGTGAATTGAATCACTTAGATTGCTCACATCATATCTATTTAGGGTGATTTTTCACTTAAAATACATTCCATTACATAAGTAAAAGAAGTGATGAGGCAACATGGGGAACCACATTTGACTGTATCTAATTAAGAAAAAAATTCACCCCTATATTTTGGATCAATCTTCAAGACACCCAAAATACTAATTTGATCTTCAGTATGACCTATCACCCCTTGAATGTTGGTCAATATAAAAGGAACATCCAATCACTAAAATAAATTCTGATAGATCTATTAATGGATTTAAAAGGATTATGGGATCAATATCTTCCATTTATTGAGTACTCATATAACAAAAACATCCACTAATGTATTCATATATCCCCATTTGAATCTATATGTAGGAGAAATATATAAAACCATGATATGTTAGGATGGAGTTGGTGAATGGAAGATACTTGGACCTAATATTTTACAAGATATAACATAGAAGGTTTTAGACATTCAATAACACATTAAATATACTTTGAGTTGTTAATAGAGTTATATTGGAAATCACCAAAGTGACATGGGTCTTGAAGTTTTAAAAAATGTGTTCTTTTGAATATCATATTATAAGTGTGCAACAAGAATTTAAAAGAAGGTAAAGCTCATCCCTTGGTACATTGGACCCTTTTAGATAGTTCATCATAAAAAAGTTGTCTACTATTGACTATTAATTCTAAAAAACCTTACTGATGTTCATGATTTATTCTATGTATATCTCTATAGGAATTATATACTCAATCCCTCCCAATTATTATATCCATAAATAGTTCAACTGGAGAACAATCTCTCTTATGAGGAGAAATCAGTGAGGATATGAGATCATAGGGACCAACTTCTATGCAACAAGAAAACACACCTTTTCAAATTACCATTATACATGACTATCACATTATTTTTACGATAAACACATAATAATAACACAATCCATAATAGAAAGGTTTATTTTCTTGGAAAAATTATATCTCTACAACATAATCATAAATAAAACATAAATCATTATTTAATGTAATCAGTATATTCCCTAAAATATCTTTAATATCCACCATAGTACATGTGATCACCTGAGGACATATAGAATGAAAAGGGTGATCTAGAATCTCAGTAAGGGGAGGAATAATAGGAAAGAAACATGAGACATTAATCAAAATAGTATAGGGGCATTATGTTGGAGTTAGTGTCTTGGGACTAACTATTTTTACTTTGATTACATGTATATTTGATGTATTTAATGTTAATAAAACTTCATGTTACATATTGATCATTATTACTCATGAATCTAATGTAATAATTTCCTAGAGTATATGTTGCATTGATAAGGTCATAGTAGTTCCATGTTATGATGAGAACCTTGATGTGTATTGATGATATTCTTAAATAATGTTTTATGGTTGTATAACATACTATTATGGAACACATTGTACATATATTTTCAGGTGTGAGTAGTCATAGGAAGATAAGGATTATTCTTATGAAGTTCACACTTAGTAATCTATAATATGGGAGATTATGAGAACAGACCTGCTAGTGGGAATTCTGTATGTTTTGGTGTCATCGGATATTCTTATATGTGAGTATTTGTGATGTTCCTTAGACTTTAATGTTATTATTAATTCAAGTTACAAATAAAATACTTAGATATATTTACTAAACCATGAAGATAACAGTTTATAGCAAAGTTGGATATGTTGGGTGCATCATGAGTGACATTTCATTAATGAATAAGTCGAGGAATGATTCATCCCTTCCATATTTGTCGAATATGATGTCTTGACCCTTTAATTGTAATAGAACCATCACCCTAAATTCAATTTCAATGGTGTAATGATGTGTTTATTTCAGATAGTCAAAGAAATATTTATTGAGTATATAGGTTGGTGACATGGATGTGCAACCTGCTTGATGTGATATTGATACAAATGGATTATATTACACAATGAGCATTTATATGTGGTTGTATTCATTATGACATTAAGTTGTTTATCTTGGGTAACTTGACCCATTTATAGAAAGTAATCTTATACTTTAATAAATCATGTCTAATGCCAATGAGAAATAATCCTAGAGGTTTAAACACTAATTATTTATGTTGATCTTGATTAAATTTTATTTATATTTAATTATTATAATAAATATTATTCTCAAGAACGAGTAATAATTTTATTCAATTTTTATTGATCACTAATATTCAAAAGGTAATAAATAATTATTCATTTATTAATAAATAATTTATTTGATTATGTGAATATATATAAAATATTTATTCACTAGATCGTGAATAATATATTTATTTTATTTATTGAATATTTTTAAAAAAATTATTCACTAGATTGTGAATAAAATATATATTTATGAATGAAATATTCATTAAATTGTTCAATAAATGTTAGAGGAGTTCAAATGGACCAAGACTAAGTCTGGTGATAAATATTAATTAACAAGGTCATTGCATAATATTTGTTATTATGAAAGTCGGTACACGCCATAAAATAATAATAATGATATTTTTATTATTATGTGGAATTGAGTTTATTAAATGTTTTAAATGTTATTTAATGGTTGAAAAGAAATTAAATAATATCTTAACCTAAATAGTAAATCTATAAATATACGGTTATGTCTATTGTATATTGCATCCAAAAAATTAGAATAGTGAATTTTTGCACACAATAAATTATCTCTCAAATTATTATTCTCTATTCTTATCAAGAATGAAAAACATAAGAGATATTTCTTCCAAACCATGGAATAAGAAATCAAGAACAAACAATTAAAGAAATTTTATTTGATGTGCTATCACTCGGAGATCAAGTGGAGTTTCTTAGAGATCATTGTAGCACGTGTGGATCACCGCTTGAGGGATTCTATCCTTGGATCCTGACAATGAAACAAATACAATACAAAAGGGTATTTTCAACTGATCAACATTCACCAATGAATAAATTTCCTAATCCTAGATATTTATTTCTTTATATATTAAATAAATTAAATATAAATTTTATGTGAAAGATATTCACTCTTGGTTTTGGGAAAAGATTATTAAAGTAAATCTTAATATATCACCCACCACTGCATGATTCCTCTACACTTGGAACCATCAAGTGGTATCAAAGGGTCATGTTTAAATTCATAATTTTTCATTTAATTTCTGATCCATATACAATTGTGGTTGAATTTTCATTTCTTATTATTTGTTCTTTAATATGATTTTAATTAACATGCTTCAACATTTTAGTCATATTCATTCATTTTTTTATTTTTATTAAAGGTTTAATATAGATGATGAACAAGAAAAGATACCATATGGAAATTCCAAATCTTTTTCTGATAAAACTGGGTTACATGGTGTGTAGCTAGAGTACATGTCGTGTACCCATGCGTATTATACCTAGATGCATCGAGCATCTAATTACACCTGGTGCACTTATTGCACACCATGTGTTGACCAATCCGACTTGGCACACAGAAAGTGGATACATTATGTGTGTATATAGAATATACATGTCATGTAGTCTGGACGAGTTAACACACCGAAGCCCCAGGCGTGTGACTCGGATACACAAAAATAGAGGTACACAACATGTAGCTGGATTGTATATGCTATGTAGTCTCCCATTAAAGGAAATAATTAAAAATTAAATTAAATTTAACATTATAGCATTAAAAACTTAATTTTTTTATTATATTACCAGTGTGTGTTTTAAAATTTAATAATGATTTTAATGAACATTAAATTCTCAATTAATTTATTGTAATTAATATGTCATTATTGGTCTTGTAGATTATTTTCCATTGATGCCATAAATGATGGGTGTCTCTAATTAAGATTGGATGATCATTAAGATGAAAGGGAATTAATTTATTAATTAATTAATGCAAGTGTGGTTATCTTAATAATAAATAATGAATAAATAAATAAATGCTAGTTGGTTGTTTTTTTCAAATTCATTACATATATGACCGATAATGAGCTTTATTTAATTTAATTTATTGCATGGGTTTTTAATTATTTGATATTAAATTAAATGTTGGCCAATGATTCATTTATCCCTCTATTATTATGCAGGATCTATGTGTCCAAGGATATTTATGTAACCCCCTTTAACCAATCCTTTAGTTCCTCTCATGTACGTTTGAGTAATAAATACTTGTAATTAATGGAGCACCCCAAGGGTATGAAGGTAGTTCAAGATAGAACTATGATGATGCTAACTTGGTGATACATAGTTATACAGCTGGAATATTGGAACTCATTCCATGGATGGAAATGAAGTTATTCCCTGAGGTCATAGGTTGATTTAATGTTCGCTCATTAAATAAACTTTTAGATAAACTCGTGATTATATAATTTATTTATTTATTTATTTTTATCTATACATTATTTATTTTATGTATAAAATATCACAGTCACATAAATGAATGAATTAATATTAAAATATGTAAATTAAATAAATTAATTATACATAAATGTTTTATCCAACATGGTTAATAAATTTATTAACATCCACTTAATATTAAAAAGACATATAAAGGATAAAACAAGATAAAATTTATGCATAAATTAATTAAAATCCATTAACCTAATATTAAGTTAGACTAAGCCTTCCATTACTTGATTGGGAATGAATCCATAGAACTAAGTGTAGTACATGGCCAAAGTCTAGCGACTTTCTTTTATCGGGGAGTTCTCATGGCAGTTTTGGGTTGACTTAACTGAACTTGTATTGAGTTTAATGAAAAAATCTTGATCAATAAAAAATTTGAGGCAAGTATTGAGGAAATGAAAGTTAGGATTTCAGGATAGGGGAATCCACTCAATGGATTGAGGAGTTGTAAGCCTATAGTTGTAATTACCTCCTACCTAATTAATTTCTTATGGTTTTCATGTCCATAGTCAGGATCATTATGAAAATTAATGTGGATCCTTATAAATAAAATTTAATAGAAAATATAAATTCCGAGTTCAATTATGAAGTCTATTGGTAATTGAAAAATAGTGGTATATTTAATAAAATTAATTTATTTATTATATCTCACCCAATTTGTAATCAAAAAAAGTACTAATAATCTTCTATTTTAATTGTATAATAAAATGGAAAGTTCATCATCCACATTAACCCTTCGATCAATATTGGATAAATAAAACCAATTAACTATAAGTAACTTACAATAATTGTACATATGAATTTGGGTTTTGAAATTATATGAATAGAGATCTTACGTACTAGACTCCTCAATTTATAATCCACCTTCTAAGGAGGTGAGTGATGAAGAGTTATTAGTCTATGAAAAATATACGACTGACTTAGTCAACATTCAATGTTTGATGCATTCATCTATGTCTAGTGAACTCGTGAAGTCTAATGAAAACATGGATGCATATATCATGCTTGAGAACCTCCATGGTCTTTACCCAGAGAGATATATACATGAACATTTTGAGATTTATAAGGTGTTATTTCATAGAAAGCGTGGAGAGGGTTCCCCAGTTGGGACTCATATAGTCAATCTAATTGGATATATTGATGGCCCAGAGGTTCTAGGGTTTAAACTCCCTAAATAATTGGGCACAAATCTCATTCTAGTATCACTCCCTCATATCTTCTCTAGCTTTGTTTTAAATATTAATATGAACAACATTGAGAAATCTCTTCTAAATATTCTTTATTTCCTTCGCCAAGTATACATAGATACAAAACATGAAAATCCTTCTGTCATTATTGTGAAAAAATAGAAAGGTAATGTGAAGATATTTAAGCCCAAAGATTATTAATTCCCTTCTAAGAAGAATAAGATCAAGGGAAAAGCAAGGTAATAAGATTATTTCTGTTTTTCATGTTACAAGAAGAGCCACTGGAAGAAAAACTACACCCAATCAAAAAATAATGGAGGGGATTCAGGTGAATTTTTTATCGATTTTAGTTTATATTTTTCTAAAAATTTGTAATTAGATATATCTTTTGGTTCTCACATATGTATTCAAATACAAGAACCAAGTGGCTTCAGAAAGGTTGACTGAGGGGAGGTAGATCTAAGATCATCCAACGGTGCTAAACTTGTTGTTATAGCTATCAGGGACTACCACCTCACATTTCTGAATGGAATGATCTTAGTTTTAAAAGGTTTTTATTATGTTACATATTTTACCCAAAAAAATTAATGTATACAAACTAGATACATATGGATTTACTTTCAAATTTTGGAATAAATATTGGTTTTTTATAAATATAACATTTATTATGGTAAGGAATATTTAAATAATGTTATTTATGAGTTGGATTATAGAAGTTGTGTAATAAAAATTGAAAAAAAAAAGTTAATTCACATGACTCATACCACACCCATATTTGGAATCATCATCTAGGTCATGTAAATGAAAAGATCTTGACTAAATTACATCAAGATGGATATTTATATTCTTTTGAACTAAAACCACTTAGTGTATATCACACATGTTTACAAGGAAAAATAACCAAATCCCCATTTAGTGGGAAAGGTGAAAGGGATAAATAGATTATTGAATTAGTTTATACTAATGTGTGTGGACCATTTCTTATTGAGGCAAGGAGTGGGTACTCATACTTCATAAGTTTTATTAATGATTTTAGTAGATATGAATATGTATAATTAATGAGGTATAAGTTGGATTATTTTGATAAATTAAAGGAATAAAAGAATAAAGTTTAAAACCATATTGATAAGAATATTAAGAAACTACACTGAGACCGTTGTGGAGAATATATTAATCAATAATTCATTGACTATTTATGGGAGTTTAGGATATTATCTCAACTAACTCCTTATACACATCATCATAATGGTGTAAGAAAGAGGAGGAACTATACCTTATTAGAGATTGTGATATCAATGATGAGTCATGTGAGTCTTTTATCATCATTTTAGGGATATGAATTACAAATAGAATCATGCATACTAAATCGAGAACCAATAAAATAAACAAATAGTATACTATACCAATTATGGAATGGAAAGAAACTTGTGTTGTAATACTTACATGTGTGGGGTTTTGATTCATTTTTTAAGTCCTACTTAGGTATCAATATTTCACCTAGAGGAACAAAGTGTATCTTTATAGGATATTCCAAAGAAATAAAGGGATTTCTATACAATCCTTTAAAAAAAGGTTGTGGTTAATAGAAATCCCATATTTCTTGAGGAGGATATTATATCCAAAAGAGATAGTAGGAGAGAGATAGAATTCGATGAAGTCCAGGATCAAAATATACAATAGTTGGAATAGGAAAAAATTCCAAAAAGATTGGTGCAATAAGAAATTTTTCCAAAGACACAATTATTGTGTATGAGTACTATAGAGGTTAGAGAACCAGAATGGTATGGTTTTCTAGTCACTGGGGATGGTGGCTCGTTATTAGTTGATAATAATGATCCTATAACCTATAAGGAATCAATAACTAGCACAGATGTTTTCAAGTGACAATAGGCCATGAATTTTGAAATGGATTCCATATACCAAAACTAAGTTTGGATTTTAGTATACCCTCTAGTAGATGTAAATCCCATTGGTTTCAAATAGGTATTCAAGAAGAGACAGGACATGGAAGGAAAATTCAGTCCCTATAAGGTGCGAATGGTTAAAAAAGAGTTTAGAAAGTGTCAAGGCATTGACTATGATGAAACCTTTTCACCAGTTTCAATGTTGAAATACACCATAATTCTACTCACCATTACAGATTTAAATCATTATGATATTTTTAAATTGAATATAAAAATATCCTTTCTTAATGGGAACCTTAAAGAAGGTGTTAATATAACAAAACCTGAAGGTTTTGTGACTCTGAAGGATTCTAACAAGGTATACATGTTACAAAGATCCATCTATGGATTAAAGTAAGAATCCAGGTCATGGAACATTAATTTTGATGAGTCCATAATAGAATTCGGTTTCATAGAGAATGAATATGCATAATGAGTCTATAAATGGTTTAGTGGGAGTTAAATCATTTTATTAATGGTATATATTGATGAAATATTACTCACTGGAAAGTAAATATCATTCTTACATTCTATTAAGACATGGTTGAATAAATTATTCTATATAAATGACTAGGGTGAGGAAACTAATATTCTTGGTATCAAGATTCATCTTGATAGATATAATAGGTTTCTTGTCATGATTCAAAGTACATAAATTGAAAATATCCTGAAAAGTTTCATTATGGAACAATTCAAGAGGGGGGTATTTCTAGAATCACATGGAATTCATCTTTCTAGGAAAATGTGTCCTTAGACACAAAAGGAAAGAAATATAATGTCAAGGATTTCATACACTTCAATGATTGGTTAAGTCATGTATGTTATGCTATGTACTAGGATGGATGTCACATATGCATTAAGTGTGGTAGGAATATATCAAGATGATTTAGGTGAACACCATTGGATAGTAGTCAAAACTATCCTTAAGTATCCAATTCATACTAATGATATGTTTTTGTTTTATAGAGGATATGAGGAACTATTCATCATAGAATATTTAGATTCTAGTTTCCAAACTGGTCAAGATGAAATGATTTCATAAATGGGATACAACTTCACTTTGAATGGAGGTGTTATGAGCTAGAAGATCTCAAAGAAGGCTGTGGTTGAAAATTCTATAGCAGTGACTGAGTATATTATGGTTTTTGAGGTATCTAAATAAGTGGTATGGATGAAAAACTTTATCCAATAGATTGACATGGTACCTAGTAGTAAATATCCTATCACACTCTATAGTGATAATACTACGGCAGTGGCTCTTAAAAAAGATACAAGGCCACATTAGTGGATGAAGTACATACTTTAGAAGTATCATATCTTGAGGTATTTTTCTTAGATAGGTGAAGTTTAAGTGACTATTATATCCATGTAATACAACATTAAGGACCCCTTGACTAAATCCTTGACTCAGTAGAAACATGACTACCATGTGAGGTATAGTGTATTGAAGGTCGTAGGAAGTTGTCTCTAATCCAAGTAGGAGTTTTTGGATTTGGAATCTTAGGAAAAACTATTTGTACTTTGATTACATATATATTTGATGTATTGAATATTAATAAAATTTCTTATTGCATATTGATCATTTTTCTGCATGACTCTAATGTAATAATGTCCTAGAGTATACGTTGCATTGATAAGGTCATATAATTTATCCTATATGATGAGAACCTTGATGTGATATGATGATATCCTTAAATAATGTTATATGGTTGGATAACATACTATGATGGGACACATAGTATATATAATTTCAGGTGTGGTTACTCGAAAATAGATGAGTATTCTTCTCATGAAGTTCTGCACTTGGTAATATCCAATGCGGAAGATTATGTGAATAGACCCTCTAGTAAGAATTACTCATGTTTTGGTGTCATAAAATATTCCTATCTGAGAGTGTGTGTGATGGTCCTTAGAATTTAAGATTAGTATTAATTCATGTTACAACTCATGTACTTATATATATTTTGTAAACCATCATGATAACAATTCATGTAGAAGTAGGATAGATTGGGTGTATCACTAGTGACAATTTATTAATAGATAAGTCAAGGAAGGATTTTTCCCTTCCATCATTATGGAATCTAATATCTCAACCCTCTGATTGGAATATAAATTTTTCCCTAAATTTTATGGACATGGTGTAATGACGTGTTTATTTCAAATATTCAAAGAAATATGTATCACTCATATAGGTTGGTGATGTGGATTTTCAACCTTATTGATTAGATCTTGATACTAAGGGATTATATTACATAGTGAGCATTCATATGTGGTTTTCATCATTCCGACATTAAGTTCTTTCTTTTGGCTGTCGTGACCCATTACTAGACATTAATCTTAGAATTTGGGAAAACATTCCTAATGTCAATGAGAAATAATCCTATAGGGTCACACACTAATTCTTTCCATTGATATCGATTAAATTCTATTTTGAATTTAATTATTGGAATAAATATTATTCTCAAGTCTGGGGAATAATTTTATTCAATTTTTATTGATCGCTAGTATTCACAAGGTAATAAATAATTATTTTCTTATTAATAAATAATTTATTTTATTATGTGAATATGTATAAAATATATATTCATTGGATTGTGAATAAAATATTTGTTTTATTTATTGAATATTTTAATAAATATTTATTCACTAGATTGTGAATAAAATATTTATTCGGTTGTTTAATAAATACCAGAGGAGTTCGAATGGATCAATACTGAGTTAATTGACAAAAATTAATTAATAAGATCATTTCATAATATTTGTTATTGCACAAGTTGGCACACGCCATGTAAGAACCCGGGTTTTTGGAACGGGTCAAAATCCAGACCCTGTTTAAATTTTTGACTTGTTTCCGAGGAAACTGGATTAAATGGGCAGTTTCTGGAAATTTCCAGAATATATGCCGTGTACGTTAAGTACACGTCGTGTATGTGTAGGCGAGAGACTGGCCGTGTGCTCGCCGAGTACATGTCGTGAAGTGATCGTGTATAATTTTCTTACTACACGGCGTGTAGTTTTGAACACGTCGTGTATACCCCCGACCGTGTGAAGCCATACATGGCGTATAGTCCATTGGTCGGGTAAGAACCAGGGACATTCCATGTTCCCTTTGGACACGCCGTGTAGTCTGGATGTGTGTGAGGAATATACATGGCGTGTGAGTCTGACGGCGAGTAAGGGAAGAGGAACCAAGTACACACCGTGTACCCCTAGGTACACGCCGTGTAGTCATGTCGGTAGGCTCAGAAAGTAAGTCGGCGGAACCTTTTCGCCTTATGAACAGTTAAATTAACTATACACGGCGTGTAGTCCCAAAGTACATGCTGTGTACTTTCTTTTTTTGCTTAAAATGGGAAGTAGCCTTGTTTTGAGGAAGAACACACCATCCTCCGCCCCAAATCGGCCGAATCTTAATTTGCTTCCCAGTTCTTCGTACGAACTTCGATCCGATCTCGGTTGGATGAGTTGGAACCCCCTCGGTAAGGCCTTGATTCCACTTTGGTCGTTTTGTTTGATTTTCATTCTATAAAGAGTTATAGTCGTTTGAGAGGGTTTGAATATTTTGTATATTTACCGCGTTTTAGACCGAATTGGTGGGTGTTACCAGAGGAGTAGCATCGTTCAAGTCTCAGGTAGGTAGTGCATACCTCATTTTGTGTTTTCGTGGTTGTTTGGGTGACGCAGCCTTCGGCGCGTTTATGGGTATTTTGAGCGGGACCTGTTTTATCTGCTTTTTCATACTGTATTGCTTATGGGACCTTTGGGATGCCTTTGGGTATGCTCGGTTACTAGTTTGCGTGAGAAGGGCCGGGTGATGGGTCGTTGCTCGTCGGGGCATTTTGGCCGGGGAGCACCAAAATGGTTTAAATTGAATTATGATTGTTATAAACTATTTAGTTTAATTTTTTAAGCCTGTTATAATTGTTGGAGGCATTTAAGACCTCAGTGTTGGTATGGGACAGCACCTGGTATAGTGCAATTCAACTGTTTAGTTTGTTTTGCTGGTTTATGTTTTTTTCGTTTAAATATGTTATATATGCAATTGTTTAATTGCATCTCCTGTACCCTTTGGGGTTGGGCTGGGCTTGGCCTGGTTACGCTTGAGTGATGCTGATCACAGGTTGGGGCTTTTCCTGGGTTACTTTGGGTGGTTTTTACCACGGAATTGGGCGTCATGGACGTCGGCTTGAGGTAGTACGATTGTCAGGTTGGGGCTTTGACCGGGTTACTTTGGGTAGTTTTTACCACGGGATTGGGCGTCATGGGCGTCGGTTGAGGAAGTATGACTCTCAAGTTGGGCATGGACCAGGATACTTGGATGGCGAGGCCATCATACTTGAGCGACGTGGTCACAGGGACACGAGGTGTCAGATGTTTGGTGGCTTAGGACTATTTTGGGTGATTACTGCTCACCGGGACTTTGAGTAGTGTGCACACAGAGATACTCTGTGATGAGGTGTTTTTGACCACTCGTGTGGGTAGAGGCCCCCGTAGTTACGGTTAGGTATTTTGGTTGGGGTGCTTGCCGTAGAAAGCCACGGGGGAGGTGAGGAGCCTTCAGAAAATGGGCGTGCCTTCGGGACATCGGTACTTGAGACACGAGGTGTCAGGAGGCACGTGGTGCCGAGTTACTATTTCTGGGCGTGCCTTCGGGACGTCGGTACTTGAGACACGAGGTGTTAGGAGGCACGTGGTGCCGGGTTACTATTTCTGGGCATGCCTTCGGGACGTCGGTACTTGAGACACGAGGTGTCAGGAGGCACGTGGTGCCGGGTTACTATTTCTGGGCGTGCCTTCGGGACGTCGGTACTTGAGACACGAGGTGTCAGGAGGCACGTGGTGCCGGGTTACTATTTCTGGGTGTGCCTTTGGGATGTCGGTACTTGATACACGAGGTGTCAAGAGGGTCGTGGTTCCGGGTTACTATTTCTGGGCCTGCCTTCGGGACGTTGGTACTTGAGACACGAGGTGTCATGTGGCACGTGGTGTCGGGTTACACGACAGAGATTCCGGCGTTGGCCGAAGCAGGTGATGCTCCATGGTGGCTGTTGATCATCAGTGGAGTTTGTATTTAATTGTGCATCTTACTGTTTACTGCTTTCCTTGTAAATGCATAACTGCTTAAACACATATATTTGGTACGCACCGTTGGGTGGTATCCTACTGAGATTTGTCTCACACCCTACATGGGCCCTTCGGGACGCATGTAGACTTTATGGATTTACGTGCAGTAAAATGGCCAGCTTTAGGAGTTGGGCTGTGTTAGTTGTTGTATGGAGATGGTATGGACCTTGAGGTCATGCCTAGCTGGGGTTTACTTTGTTTTGTTTACTTTTCTGTATCAGCATGCTTATTTGTTGTAGCTACTGTTGGTTAGCCATTGGCACCCCTTTATTTTCAGTTGTGTATGACCTGCTCTGGATGCATGTTTTACTGTTTAGTTGTAGTTACATGTTATTAGCATGCTGTTGTGTTTATTTCCGCTGCTGTTGTTATATTTACTGCTTCCGCTGTTTATCTATATTGATTATGCTTCCGCTCTGCGGGTCTAGTTCGAGTCTGCTGAGTCTTTCTTTCCAATACATCTTACTGTTATACTTGGACCAGTACCCTTATTAGGATCCTCTGAGAGGGTATAGCCTCCCCACTATACCTAAAAGACCCTCGCTGCTAGTCGGAAGCCTTTGGCGTTCGGGGAGGTGCACCTAAGGTAGTGACACCCGACCCGTTCGGCACTGTTCGGGTGGCTGGCTTGGTCCGGGACGTTACAAAGTGGTATCAAAGGAGTTCTTGACAGGGATTTAGTGGCAGAATTTTACTGGATACTAATGAGGTTGAGGCTTCTCGTTTCTTTCTGCTGGTTTTACTATTTGGGATGTGGTAGACTAGAGATAGTTTGTTACAGGGACTGGCTGTCTAGCTTGTGCTTGGTGCCTGCAGCCCTAGGTACGAGGGATGGACCTAGTTGTCACGGGTGGGAATTGTTGTCTACTTTTTGCTCAGATTACAGTTTATATGATTTCCACCTCAGTGGATCACTTGATGTGTGATGTTCTTGATTGTGATATGTAACCCTTGACCCGGTATGGTAAGGGAGAATCGGACCTTGGCCCGGTATGGCAAGGCTAGTTGTTGGCTTTTGATAGGCACATTTTAGGGTATTTCAATTTCATAATTGCACGTATGCTTTGTGAAGTGATAATGCCATGTGAATGAAATATCAAATTCCATGCTTAATATGCTTTAAAATTTTGAATTGGTGAAATTCCTGATAGAATTGATAGTTGTTGCAATGTGTATTCCATGCTTTATTTTTGTAGAATTGAATGTTGCAGGATTTTGAGTCTGGCTCTTATGAGAGAAGACAGGTACTATGGTTGAGGCAGTGTAACTGTCAGGATTGGGAGACTCGGTCGTCGGTTTGAGGCAATGTGAGTTGTCGGGACGGGCATGGCCCGAGGTACATGGATACTTGGCTCTGTTAAGGGCGAGTAAGGAGGCCATGAGGCCGGGATGCCGTGGGGAATGGGTTGCAGTGAGGGGGAGTAAGGGTAGTTTTTATTCACTACCTTTCACTGCTTTCCTTATCTGTGTAGAATATATTGTTATATATATATATGGGTTGTCTGACCATTTATGGTATTTAGCAGGTTACTTGAGGTGCCTTGGGCATCTGGGAATCGTGGATTCGGGTTACTTGAGGTGTCTTGGGCATCGGGGCATCGTGGATGCGGGTTACTTGAGGTGCTAGGCACCAGGACCTCATGGAGGTGGACACCGATGCGGTGCGGGTTACGTTGGGTGTCGGAAGTGACACAGGAGCACCAACAAGGTGCAGGGGTGACGATGTGTCACAAGAGGACTATGCGTCCGGAAAACAGGTTAGTAAAACCCTAGTTGTTTTACATTTTGTTGGTTGAGACCGAGTAGGCAATTCCTAAGGTGGGGAGCCCCTTGAGGAATTTAGCCAGAACATTGGGATCGGGGTAGTCCAGGTTGTTAAAATGGGATGGGCGTGTTCGGTACCATCTCCGGGTTTCGTTTGGTAGCTCGGGGACGAGCTACGTTAAGGTGGGGAGTTTGTAAGAACCCGTGTTTTTAGAACGGGTCAAAATTCCAACCCTGTTTAAATTTTTGACTTGTTTCCAAGGAAACTGGATTAAATGGGCAGTTTCTGGAAATTTCCAGACTACACGCCATGTACTTTAAGTACACGCCGTGTATGTGCAGGAGAGAGACCGGCCATGTGCTCACCGAGTACATGTAGTGCAATGACCGTGTAGAATTTTCTTACTACACGATGTGTAGTTTTGAACATTCCGTGTATACCCTCAACCATGTGAATCCATACATGGCGTATAGGCCATTGGCCGGGTAACAACCAAGGACACGCCGTGTTCCCTTTGGACACGCCGTGTAGTCTGGCCGTGTGTGAGGAATATACATGGCGTGTGAGTCCGACGGCGAGGAAGGGAAGAGGAACCAAGTACACGTCGTGTACCCCTAGGTACACACCGTGTAGTCATGTCGGCAGGCTCGGAAAGTAAGTCGGCGGAACCTTTTCGCCTTATGAACAGTTAAATTAACTATACACGGCGTGTAGTCCCAAAGTACATGCCGTGTACTTTCTTTTTTTTCTTAAAATGGGCAGTAGCCTTGTTTTGAGGCAGAACACACCATCCTCCACCCCAAATCGTCTGAATCTTAATTTGCTTCCCGGTTCTTCGTACGAACTCCGATCCGATCTCGGTTGGATACGTTGGAACCCCCTCAGTAAGGCCTTGATTCCTCTTTGGCCATTTTGTTTGATTTTCATTCTATAAATATTTATAGGCGTTTGAGAGGGTTTGAATCTTTTGTAGATTTACCGCGTTTTAGACCGAATTGGCGGGTGTTACCGGAGGAGTAGCATCGTGCGAGTCTCAGGTAGGTGGTGCATACCTCATTTTGTGTTTTCGTGGTTGTTTGGGTGACGCAGCCTTCGGCGTGTTTATGGGTATTTTGAGCGGGACCTGTTTTATTTTCTTTTTCATACTATATTGCTTATGGGACCTTTGGGATGCCTTTGGGTATGCTCGGTTACCATTTTGCGTGAGAAGGGCCGGGTGAGGGGTCGTTGCTCGTCGGGGCATTTTGTCCGGGGAGCGCCAAAATGGTTTAAATTGAATTATGATTGTTATAAACTATTTAGTTTAATTTGTTAAGCCTGTTATAATTGTTGGAGGCATTTAAGACCTCAGTGCTGGTATGGGACAGCACCTGGTATAGTGCAATTCAATTGTTTAGTTTGTTTTGCTGGTTTATGTTTTTTTTTCATTTAAATATGTTATATATGCAATTGCTGAAATGCATCTGCTGGACCCTTTGGGGTTGTGTTGGGCTTGGCCCGGTTACGCTTGAGTGATGATGATCACAGGTTGGGGCTTTGCCCAGGTTACTTTGGGTGGTTTTGACCACGGGATTGGGTGTCATGGACGTCGGCTTGAGGCAGTACAACTGTCAGGTTGGGGCTTTGCCCGGGTTACTTTGGGTGGTTTTTACCACGGGATTGGGCGTCATGGGCATCGGTTGAGGCAGTACGACAGTCAGGTTGGGCATGGCCCGGGATACTTGGATGGTGAGGCCAGCGGACTTGAACGACGTGGTCACAGGGACACGAGGTGTCATATGTTTGGTGGATTAGGACTATTTTGGGTGATTACCGCTCACCGGGACTTTGAGTAGTGTGCACACAGAGATACTCCGTGATGAGGTGGTTTTGACCACTCGTGTGGGTAGAGGCCCTCGTAGTTGCGGTTAGGTATTTTGGTTGGGGGTGCTTTCCGTAGAAAGACACGGGGGAGGTGAGGAGCCTTTAGGAAATGGGTGTGCCTTCGGGACGTCGGTACTTGAGACACGAGGTGTCAGGAGGCACGTGGTGCCGGGTTACTATTTCTGGGTGTGCCTTCAGGACGTCGGTACTTGAGACACGAGGTGTCAGGAGGCACGTAGTGCCGGGTTACTATTTCTGGGCATGCCTTCGGGACGTCGGTACTTAAGACACGAGGTTTCAGGAGGCACGTGGTGCCGGGTTAATATTTATGGGCGTGCCTTCAGGACGTCGGTACTTGAGACACAAGGTGTCAAGAGGCACGTGGTGCCGGGTTACTATTTCTGGGCGTGCCTTCGGGACATCGGTACTTGAGACACGAGGTGTCAGGAGGAACGTGGTGCCGGGTTACTATTTCTGGGCGTGCCTTCGGGTCATCGGTACTTGAGACACGAGGTGTTAGGTGGCACGTGGTGTCGGGTTACACGATAGAGATTCCGGCGTTGGATGAAGCAGGTGATGCTCCATGGTGGTTGTTGAGCATCAGTGGAGTTTGTGTTTAATTGTGCATCGTACTGTTTACTACTTTCCTTGTAAATGCATGACTGCTTAAACACATATATTTGGTACACACCGTTGGGTCGTATCCTACTGAGATTTGTCTCAGACCCTACACGGGCCCTTCGGGATGCGTGTAGACTTTATGGATTTATGTGCAGGAAAATGGACAGCTTCAGGAGATGGGTTGCGTTAGTTGTTGCATGGAGATGGTATGGAACTTGAGGTCATGCCTAGCTGGGGTTTACTTTGTTTTTTTTTACTTTTCTGTATCAGCATGCTTATTTTTTATAGCTACTGTTGGTTAGCCATTGGCGCCCTTTTATTTTCAGTTGTGTATGACCTTCTCTGGATGCATGTTTTACTGTTCAGTTGTAGTTACGTGTTATTAGCATGTTGTTGTGTTTATTTCCATTGATGTTGTTATATTTACTTCTTCCGCTGTTTATCTATATTGATTATGCTTCCGCTCTGCGGGTCTGGTTCGAGTCTGCTGAGTCTTTCTTACCGCTGCATCTTACTGTTATACTTGGACTAGTACCCTTATTAGGATCCTCCGAGAGGTTATAGCCTCCCCACTATACCTAACAGACCCTCGCTGCTAGTTGGCAGCCTTTGGCGTTCGGGGAGGTGCGCCTAAGGTAGTGACACCCGACCCGTTCGGCACTGTTCGGGTGGCTGGTCGGGTCCGGGACGTTACACGCCAAAAAATAATAATGAAGATATTATTATTATTATGTGGCATGGGGTTTATTAAAGGTTTTAAATTTTATTTAATGGTTTTTATAAAATTAAATAATATTTTAACCTAAATCATAACTCTATGAATAGGAGGTTATGTATATTTTATATTATATCCAAAAATTGAGAATAGAAAATTGTTGCACACAAACAATTCTCTCTTGAATATTTCTTCTCTATCCTTCTTAAGAATGAGAAACACAAGAGAGGTTTCTTTAAGAATGAAGAATGAGAAATCAAGAACGAACAATGTAATACATTTGATTCACTATGATAGCACCCAGAGATCGAGTGGTGTTTCTCGAATATCACTGGAGCATTTGTGGATCACCTCTAGAGGGATTCTATCCATGGATCCTCATAGCGCAATGAATCCAATTCGAAAAGGTCTTTTAGGATGATCAACATTCACCAACGATGAAATTTCCTAATCCTAGGTATTTATTTCATCATATATTAAATAAATTAATTACATATTTTACATGAAATATCCTTAGTCATGGTTTCAATAAATGGTTATTAAAATAAATTTTAATTTATCTCCCACTACTGCATGCTTCTGTTGTGCTCAAAACCATCACATTATCATCATCATCACCATATAATAAGAAACATATCATCATTATAAAAATGATATAATTATTTTAAATACACATGGATATAAAATATTAATAATAATGAATCATTATAAAAATTTTTCTAAAATCCCACACACAATTTTTAAACAAAGCTAGAATCCTGTTTTTGCATAACATATGTGTTCAAATCATTATTTCAAAAAAAATTAACAAATCTAGCATCATTTTTATACATAATAAAAATAATATCTTGGGATATATTACATTACACAATTAATTTGGGTGATATATAATTATAGGGTCACCCATCACATCAAATAATGCTCATAATCATGTTTACCATATAGAAAGGGAACATATACCAATTAAAAAGTGAAATAAACCTAGGAAAAATGAATTTATTTAAAAAATATGACATAAAGAAAATGTTAATGAATAACCCTAGGGTTTCCAAAAATATTAAGTGAAAACATATTTTTGGACATTAAATATTTTCATTAAATATAATAGGCCACATAGAGAAGATGGACAACTCCAGATGAATAAATGATATGTTTTAACAAAAAAAGTGTTTTAGAAAAAACATTATTTGTATCTTAGAAATTATCCCCACAAATTAAAAACATGAATATACCAAGGAAAATAAAATATAATGAAAGATAAGAATAAATTAAGAAGTTACATCAGAATAATTATTGAAAGTGATTGAGGAAAAGAGGATAATATAAAAGGAGTTGGGTTTGATATTCCTCTTAACATAAGTCATTTTATATTTCATCACATTTATTCCTTCTGTATAATAGCAATATGTTTATTAAAATATGAATTAAGAAGTGAAATAATTTCTTTTTTCATTATTGATCAATTTAAATCATTAGATTTTATTTGTTAATCTTATTTGTTGATTATGAAATAGTTTGATGTTTTGTTTTCATTTAAATTATCTTTTTTTAATTTCATAACAATAATTCAATATTGATTATACATAAGTAAAATTAATTTAGTAGGAATAAAATTATAAACAATAAAATATTTATATATTATAAATAATTATTTCTAACCATCTATGAATCCAGTGGTTTATAATGAGTTGGAAATGTCCTCATGGGTAGTTTACCAAATATTAATGAGACATTGTCAAAAGAGAGGGGGAGTGATATATAATATATACATATATTATAAATAAAATTTTAAAAATATATTAATATAATTAATATCATGTCAAAATACTATTTTATTAATTTTAAAATATTTTTATTAGAAAGGAAGAGAAGTATTGAAGAATATAAAAGGAAAAAATGAATGTAAAAAATTAAAGAACCATACACAATGGGGTAATGTTGTAATCCAAAAAATTGATGTTTCTCATAGTAGGACGACATCATAACCTTATATTTAAAATAATGTAATTCAAACATACCATTTATGTAAAAAAAAAATATTTACTATTTACCCAAAAATTGATGTTTCTTGGAAAATTATCAAAAACACACCCTAAGATGATTTGTATGTTCTTATTCCAAAAATAGAATTCATTTAAAATTTTCAATTCTATTACTAATGTTTGGTTTCCTTTTTACGGTATTTTTCCTAATTTGTAATTATAAGAGATAAGAATAGTCTAAATTTTATTATTCTAGTAATTTTATATTTTTTATGTTTATAGTCCATTTGTTCTACTTTCAATATTACATGTTTTATTTATTCTATAAATATAATGTTAAACATTAATACGATATTAGTTTGTTGGTTTTTATTATGTTTTAAATTTTTTAATATTAACCATATTCCAAAATATGACAAGGATGTTCTTTTAAAAGAAAATGCCATATATAAATGTTCAGGTCATTAAATTCTTCATCCCTTAAGAAATTTCATTCTTGAAAATTCAATGAAAATTCTACGTTAAAAATAGAAAGTGGTACTTATTTTATATTGAATCCTAAAGTTCCCATGTTCCCTATTCATATATAAGGTTCCACCAAAGTACTTTGATAAGGTGATTTATCTTGGTTCATAGAACATTATCCCTAAAATCTAATATATTCACTAGTTTCTCTTCATAAGAGAGGTTGCACTCCTATTAAACTACTTTCAGATTCAATACATATGATGGATTAGGTATGTACTTCCTCAGGAGAGACAAATGGAACACATCATGAATAAGGGTAAAATTTGGTGGATGTTATAGTTTATAGGCCACATATCTAATGTGATTAAGTATATCAAGGGGGAAAATGCTCCTCTAACTAATTGTTTTCTTCATTACTTACCTCATGACTCTCTTCTATGGTGATATACAATGGAACACTTTATCCCCAACTTCAAACTCCAAATCCTTTTAACTATTCTCATCATAGCTCTTTTTTCAAATTTTATCATCTTTATTATGTTTCCTAATATATTTAACATTACCCATAATCACTTGTACAATTTTGGATAAAAATAGATTCTATTCACTAACTTCATCCCAACATGTGAACTTTCTACATCTCTTCTTATATATAACTTTATATGGGGTTATCTAAATAGTGGAGTGTAAATTATTTTTTATTTAAAACTAAAAAAATTGTTGATATTAGGCCCAGCCTACTTTAAAATCAATTAAGAATACTCCCAGTATATTTTTGAGTGTCTGAATGGTCCTTCTATATTGGGAATTATTCTAAGAGTTATAGGCCATATTGATGTTTGGCTTAATAATTAATGAATTTTGATGACACCTCCTAAACATATATAAGAACCTTGAATCATAATCAGATATGATTAAAATTGGTTCACAATGCATCCTTTCCACTTACATTACATATATCATGGAAAGATGATAAAGAAACAAATCTTCCAGAATAATGATTAAGTGAGAAATCTTGGTGAATTGATCCATGATAAACCATATAGCAATGTTTCCTTTATATGTATTTGAATTCACTATTATAATTTCCATTGTGATCTTATCCAATTTTTATGTCATTAAATTATCCCTTTAGACATATGATACTCTGATCTGATATGATAACATACCTAGCACATTGAGGTGTACTCAATAATATCTTTCTTTATGTTTTCACACAAGAAGTTCTCTCAATTATCTCAGTACATCATGGTAAATCTAGGATATATAGAGAATTATGGGGCATATTCATCATTGAATAAATCTTTCATAAAATCTAGTAATGGTGGAACATTGAGTATTATCCCAAATAAAATAAATCCATATTTTTTAAAGTTATAATCATAATTTTTCCCTCCCTTTGTTTCCCTAAACTTATTTTGAAACACCAAATTTTCCTATTATTACTCCTTGGTATTCACTGGGATATATGGTTGGGAAATCATTTTTATAATTTTTGATGCCTTCCTTGCATGTATAATTTCAAAATCCAATTTTTTCATATATATGAAGATGTGTTCTTTCTCAATGATCATCATTAATAAAGTAGTACATTATTTACTGAAAAGATAATTATCTACATTATTCATTTTTTTGGTTGTTAATGAATTTGTAAATAATATTCATTTATTAACTACAACCATATTCATTTATTCATGTTCATCTCCTTTCATGTAAATATATTCTTTAAGATATTTTAATAAATATATATATTATAATTTTATTCATAAATTTATTACCACTAAATCATTAATGAAAATATAAAAACTACTAACTATAGATCATATTTTGGGTAGTTATTATAATGGATCATCAATTTTCAATAGTCAGAGGCTATCAATTTATGATTTTTCATGAGTAATCAACCCAATCCTTTCTTTTAAGCATACTTGTATGTCATAGTCCCTTCTCCAATTGAGTATATTATGACTAAAAATTAAGTGATTGGACTTCTATTTAGATCTGTAAATATTTAATCAAATTATTGTATAAATAAATACTTTATTCCTTTCTATTTTAACTCAATCAATGGGGTAGAAAATCAAGTGAAGATTCTCACTAATCATCAATAGTACCGAGATAATCCAAGAAAACTATAGATCTCCATAACACTTATGGGTCTGGGACATTCCTAAATTTATTTTTATATTGAGGGATATAATGAAATTCCTTCACACATGATAATATTCACCATGAATGTAATTCACTATTTCTAGAATACACACTTATTTAACATAGCATATGAATAAATATTTATTAATTTTTCAAGAAAAATCCTTAGATGCTCTTCAGGTTCATCCATTCCCTTATAGTAAATGATAATTTTATCAATAAATACCATCATTAATTTTTCAATGTATTATTTGAAGACTCTATTCATCAATTACATGTAGATTTTTGGGTAATTTTTAAGTCCAAATGGAGTCACTATGAATTCATAGTGTTCATATATTATAAAAAATTCTATCTTTTGAATATCTTCTCTCTTCATATTCAACTGATGATATTTAGAATAATGATCTAATTTTTTTGATGAATTAATATCCTTGATTATAATTGAATAGGTCATAAATCCTTATTAGTTAATACTTTTATTTTATTCTTATTTAGTTCAGATCCCAATAATCGATGCACAACCACATTGACCCATATTTATTCTTGAAAAGGGCACTAGTTCACCACATGGTGAGCAAGAAGGTATTTAAACCCTTTGTAGAAATGATCTTACAATTTCTTGTTTAACTCCTCATGATCTATTGAGGAAATCCTATAAGGACTCTTGAATATAGGTGTGTATTTGTGTATATGTTCTATTGATAACTCTTCCTCATGATTCGAGGTAAGGATGGAGTATTAATTAGGAAATACATCAGTACACTCCCTCATAATGGTCATGTCCTCAGGTTGATGTTTCCATTTTTATCAATAATTTAGGAATGGTATGATTCTTTATTGGGAATTAACATTGACACTATTGATGGATTTTCACAAGGGGTTTCATAATCTTTCATACAAATGTATATAAGGACATGATTTCACCACTAACACATGGTCTAAAATTATTTCACCACTAGTTTTTTCATATATATATATATATACTTCAAGGTTTTAGGAATTTTCTTTAATAGTTTTAGATAAAATGAAAGTTATAAAGGAATTCATAGAACTCGAATCAAAGGAAACATACACCATTAATACCAATGAGCCTATACCCAAGTGGTAGAGGCTCCGGCTTAGCATCCAAAAGACCCGGGATCAAATCCGGGTAGGGGAAGAATCCTTGAGTACTATAGTAGAATTGTAGCATACTGTAGCAGTGTTGTAGCAGCGTTGGACTATAGCAGTGGTGAAACTGTAGTGGTAGAGGTATTTTAGTAGGGACTGTAGCAGCAGTGGTACTATAGCATACACTATAGAATCCTGAGTACTGTAGCTGTACTATTCCCTAAAGGGCCATTTGGGATAAAAAATGGGCTTTCAGACCTTGTATTCAGATCACTTGATATTGGGCCTTTGGGATATGTAATGGGTCTCCCTCTACCCAATCATAAAGAGGACTTTTCTTTAATAATAAAAATGAGGCTTTAGCCCCAACCTTTGAAAAAAATACACCATTCATGAGTGAATAGTAAGTGTAGCTTTTATTAATTCATTTTATTTATCCACATCAATGATAATAATAGCGTAATACTTCACTCTCTCCCTTTACATAGGTTTTTTTTATGTAGATTGACCTTTAGAAGCCTTGGTTTGGTTCACTATATTGTATAGTTTCTATGATCCTTGTTTTTGAAACATTGGACTGTGTGTGGTGCAAGGAGGGGTTCCTTTTTCTCCTCTATCGTATTTATAAGATTCTTTATGTCTCTTAGATATTCATGAGTTCAATTCCCATATTTTCCAAACATGAATAATTTAATTCTACCTTTGAGTAAATTCATATATTTCTTTTTTTCATATCATTTACTTGTGGGAAGTTAGATCTTCTTACCTCTATTATCATTTTATTTTCCACCATGAAACTCCATCCTTTGTTTTTATCTCCATATCTATGGGTATATTCTCTAGACACCATATCTATTTTGGGATCACACAAAACAACTTCTTTGTAACTCCCAAAGTCACCAATAGTTTGAGTTTTTTAGATTTGGTTTTAAGACACTAATGAATTTATATATTTTGGTATCATTATTAATAACAAAACACAAGTCATACCCTGAATTCCTTTTTAAATTTTCATAGTATATTATGATATATTCACTATTATTTTTCCTAATATCAATAAATCTCTCTCCATAATTTGGTGAATAGTTTAAGGGAATTTTTTTCTAAGAAATATCTTCTTAATTTCCTCCTACTTTATAGATTAAACTTTATCCTTTGGATTCATATTCTTGTTCAATATACACCATTGATTAAATTCTCCTTTTAAATAGTATATGGCCCAAATAATTTTTTTCTTCTTAGGAAAATGATGCATAAAAAATATATTTTCCATAGATTTGACCCATTAATCATAGCAAGTGGTTTGGGAAGTCCACTAAATGTTTGTTTCCATTAGAACATAAATGAATTGATGGATAATTTATTTTTATTGGGGGAAATTAGAAATTCCACATGGTTAGGATATTATTAATAACATGGGTTGATTGGTAAAATACCACCATGAGGATTTCATCTCCCCCTATAATTGCATTAAGAATGACATTCAGGAAATATTTTCATAGTCTATGACCAGGTATATTGGTCTGGTATCCAAGTTCACACCATTTTCAAAAATAGAAATGGTTATAAAAAAATAGTTAATAAATAATGAATAAGGAAATTATTAACAGGTGTAAATAAATTCTAAAATATTATCCAATGAGATTCTTATGCTTATCCAAGGTTATATTTTACTAACCTGGTTATGAATTTAACTAAACCTTTCCCTGAAACCAATAATATAAACCAAAATATTTAATACATGATTATTACATCATTTTTATAATAAAATTTAATATATTAATATTATATAAAACTATAATATTTAGTATCATTATAAATCTATGTTCATACTACATAGTCATACATTATGAATTAGACATTATTTAATTCCTCAGGCATAGTCCTCCTATTACCTTTCATATTCTCTATATTATATGTAATCTCCTAAGTACATAGATCAAGGAAATGGTGAGCTAAATACCTAGTAATGGGGATGAATAATGGTAATAGAACATGATGCACAAATCAAAATTAAAATTGTTTAATCATAATCATCATCCTTATATCATACAAAGAATATCAATATAATATAAATGAATAAATGATTTAAAATAGACATAGAGTGTGGAATATGAATAATCATTAAATATCATAACATTGTGCTCAATTCCCATGCATATGTTGGGAACAAATCATGCATCATTTTGTCACATACCATATTGGTAAAAGTCATCAATTCATAAATTTTGAATAATTCCAGCATTATGTTCATTCATAATATATATAATATCATGATATATAGCATATATCCTAAATAATTGAAGGTATATATAATTATCATACCTCCTATGACATCATAAAATTCTCATAATCATTAATGACACATAAAAAGGTAATATATATCTATCATAAACACAAAATAAACCTATAAGAAAAGAATGGGTTCCATAATTTTATCATAAAACAAATTTAAATGGGTAAAAATAGAGGTTCCCAAAAGAATATGGGAGAAAACTAATTCTGGATGTAAAATATTTTCAATAAAGATTGTAGTTTATAAATAGAAGAAGGAAAACTCAAGAAAAATAAATAGAAATTTTAGCGAATATTTCTTTTAAAAAAATCATTAAAAGTAGCTCAGAAATCACCCCATTGAATAAAAAAATGCATATACCTAGAAAAATGAAAAGTGAAAGAGAAATAAAATTACATTTAGAAGGTAATTATGATGAATCATTATAAAATAATGAGTAACAGATGTTATTATGAATGAATGGTCTATTGAATGACACATATAGATCATAATTATTTATCTATTCATGAAATATCAAGAGGTTCCAAAATCTTTGAGAGCACCTCTACTAGGAAAATATTAATGAAGTGATTGTTGAGTACACTTGAAAGTGATTGGTATATTATCATGTTAATTAAAATCAATAGAATACCAAATAGATAATGCAAACATTAACCATATAATATTAAAATAATATAAAATCTCTCCGGAAATTATTATGGGTTTTCTAAATAAATCTAAAGGTAGCAATTCTATATGGGTTATTGTGGATTGACTAATCAAGACTCCTCACTTCATCCCACTTTTAGAAGATATATAATTTGATAAACATTACATGATATATGTAAGTGATGTGGTGAGGCTACATGGGGTAGAAAATTAGATCATATATGATCAAGATATAAAGTTCACCTATATGTTCTACATGAGTTTTCAAAATTCCTGAAATATTGAGTTGAACTTTAGTATGGACTATCACTCTTAGACTAATTTCTAATCTAAAAGTAATATTAAGACACTTCATGATATGATAAGATCTTTTTAGATGTATTTTACAGGAGTTTGTAATAAATATATTCTAGTGGTTTAGTTCCCATAAAACAAAAGTTTCCACTCAAGTACTCAGAGGTTCCCATGTGAGGATCTACATGATGAGAGATATAAAACTCTAATATTTTTTTATGATGATAGTAAATGGAAGCTACTTAGACTCAAACTTGTAAAATATATGAAAAATAAGGCTAAATCCATTGAACAATATATTAAATATTCTTAGAGTTAATAAAAGAGCTATGTTGAATATCATCAAAGGGATTTAGAGTTTGAAGTTGGATAAATTTTGTTTCTTTAAATGTATAATATAAAGAGTTACATGATGTTTTTGAAGAAGTTAATTCATATCCCTAGGCACATTATCCCCTTTGATATCCTTAATCGCATGGGTTTTGTGTCCTGTCAACTAGTATAACTACCAAACCTAACCTGTGATAATGATGTGTTCCATGTATCTCTCCTAAGGAAGTGCATACCAAATACCTCACATGTATTGAATCTAGATTTTTTAAATATGGTGCATTAAATCTCATATGTAGTGAAATTGGTGAAAATCATGAATTATAGGGACAAATTTCTATGAAACGTGAAAAATCAACCTATTAATGTACTTGGTAAGAACCATAATTATGATGAAGAATCATGGGGACTTGAGGAAAGAAATAAATAGATGTACTATTATTTATTTTCCACTGAGAATATGAGTTCAAATTATAAGGAAAAAATTTTAAAGTGGGAAAGAATGTAATAACATGAACTTTTATATATGTAAATTTATTTCTTAATAAACATGTGTATCATATTTAAGAATACTATAAATTATAAAACACACATACCATATAATAAAAATTAAAAATAATTTATAAAATTACTTATGAACATTACATATATGGAATAAATATACCCAATAAAATTGAATGTAGAGCAGAGGAAAAATAATCACAAAAAAATAAAATAACTAGAATAGGAAAATTTAAATCATTTTGACTTCATTAAAAAATAACACTCATGAAAACACTGTAAAAAATAAAAAAAAATAGTAGCGCAGTAAATATTTTGAAAATGATGAATATAAAATTATATTAAGAAT
Source organism: Viscum album (assembly GCA_963277665.1). Taxonomy (NCBI): domain Eukaryota; kingdom Viridiplantae; phylum Streptophyta; class Magnoliopsida; order Santalales; family Viscaceae; genus Viscum; species Viscum album. Next base: position 1,545,705,529 of record OY728130.1, read on the forward strand.
TTAAGTGAATTATGAGTGAAAAAAAATAGTGGTTTTTATATGAAGCTTAAAACCAAGACTACAATTCTAATAGTAACTAAAAAGTTAGGAATATTAACTGACCATTGTGAGTATTAACCAAAAAATTAGGAATAGTGATCTAACTATTAGAATAGTAACATAGAAAAAATAAGTATAATTAAATTTAAATAATATTTTACAAAAATAAATAAGTAAATATAAATAATTTAATGCAATGAAATAAATATTCAAATTTTAATCTCAAAGAAAACATAGTATAATTTTGGTGAGGTATATTTTAACATTCTTTGTAAAAACCATAATTTTAAATCCATTAATTAAAATTACCTATGTTGAAAAAATATTTTGATATAATGAATATATTTAATGGAATAATAATGTCAAATTTTTCTAAAGATTAATGTTTTCTAATTTTATGAGGAAGATCAATTTGTAGTTGAATTGTAAATATACAGTTTTTATGTAAATAATATGTTTTAATTATATCATTAATGATGAAATAATGACATAATCACTTCTATAATGGGTTTCTGGACCAGAATAATATTTAATATGATAAATTACACATTTAAAAATACCACACTTAATTTTGAAAAGTAAAAAGTAATCACCAAAGTATAAAAATGTAACATATTCTGTTATAAAAGTAATTTTTCATTTTGATTATTTTCTTTTGTATAAACTAATAAATTTAGTTTATAAATGATTTAATATCCTATAAATACATATTTTATTTTAATAATTCTTAATTAATTCTTAAAATATCACTATTATAGGGTTTATTATAGAAATAATAATTTATTCAATATTTTAGCACAAAAAAATCATCCCCTTAAGTATAAATAACTCCTCTATATTACCATAGAAAACTACTTCCCATCCACTTATCAAGACCCATTCTATGCCAAATTACCTCCTACTAAGTATCCTTATAATGTTAGGGAAATTTTTGTTCCATCCAACTCTAATATTTTAAGTAGTTAAGGGTCATTGTTATGGAACAAAACCAATAAGGAGGTATAGTTTCTTTTTTCATTTTATTTTCCTTCTCTATTATTAAATCCTTCCATTCCATTAAAACTCAAAACATATAAAATTAGTTTAAATAGTATGATAAATGAATATTAATGATATTAATTTACCATATAAGGGTTATTTAAATATATTTATATTATATTTATATATATTTATATATCTACCTCTCTTTTTATAATGTCTCATTAATAGTATGTTAATCAACTATGAGGGAATTATCAATAATTTACAAAAAAAATGACTTCATAGATGGATAGTAAAAACTAAAAGTAATATATAAATATATAATTCTATGTATTCATAAGCTTTGTGAAATAATTTTACTAATTTATAATTAGCATTGAGTTAATAAAATTAAATTAAAACAAAATTTGATAAATAAAAAAGAAAACATAACATCAAATTATTTAATATTTAAAAAATAATATTAATATATAAAATCAAATTATTATAATTGATAATGAGTGGAAAAAATAAATTTAATTAAATACATGATTTTTTTTAATAAACGTAATTTTTTATACATATAGAACACATGTGATAAAATATAATGGAACTTATGGTAGGGGAATCTCGAACCTCACTCCTTCTGGATTATCTAATATTCCTCCTTGAGAAAATAATGGGTTTTATAAATATGTTTTAGAGAACATGTTAATGAATAACCATAGAGGTTCCAAAAAATGATAAGTGAAAGCCTATTATTAGACATTAAATATTTTCATAAGATATTGTAGGTCATGGAAAAAAGGAGAACAACTCACGAGGAATCAAGGATATGTTTGGAAAATAAGGTTTATTTTTCAAAAATAGGTATATGTAGATTAGAAATCCTACCAATAATGTATAAACATGCATATCCCAAATAAATAAAAAGGGAATAAAATAAAGGACATTTGGAAGGTACTTTAGAAAAACCATTTGAAAAGATATGGGAAATAGGATAATAAAAAATAATGAGTTGGGTTTGATAGTCCCATTAACTAAGGTCATGTTATATTTCATAACATGTTACCCTTTTATATAAATGAATTATGTTCATTAAAACATGGATCCAAAATTGAATTAAATTTTTTTCTATAGATATTGACCAATTTTAATAGTTGGATTTTATTTTTTAATCTTCCATATTAAATGTGAAATGATTTGATGTATGTTTTCATTTAAATTATTTGGTTCTGTTTCGATTTCATATCTTTGATTCAATACCAATTATAAATTAGTGAAGATAATTTTAGAGGCATGTATATATATATATATAATTACATATTCATATGTTATGAATATTTTTTTATCCATCTATAAAGGGAATGATATATAAATATCTGACAATGTTCTTGTGGGTAGTTAACTTACCATTAACAAGACATTATCGAAGGAGAGGGAGAGATTTGTATAATATATAAATATATTCAAAATAAAACTTTTATAGGAGACTAATAAAATTATTATCTTGGTAAATATAATATTTAATTAATGTTATATTATTTTTATTTTAATGGAATAAAAGGATAGAATTATATGAATTTAAAATGAAAGGAAAATGATGGAACATTACCTCCTTCTCGTTGTTGTTCCTTTTCTACGACCCTTAACACCTTGAAAGAATGGATTAAAGGTGGCCCTAAATTATACCTAAAGTTCATAGGTGGATTAAGAGGATAGAATTGGGTAGATCATGGAAATTTAGAAATATATGGGAATTTTTTTCTAAGGGAATGAAATCGGGGTTTTTATTCTCAAGGGGGTTTTATTTTTTATTAAAATAATGAATAAATAATTATTTACAAATTAATCATTTTAATACTGATATTTTTACATTATTAATAATATATGAATATAAATATAATTTTTATGACATTCAAAGAATTTACACACTAGATTTATTAGCTTATAAAAAATGTTAGAAAAAAATTAAAATTTTGTAATTTTAATAGAATACATTACATTTTTAAACTTTAGAAATTACTTTTTAGGATTTTTAATTATGTATATTGATTATAAATGATCAATTAATCATAATGAATATATTTTTATCTAATACAACCATTTTATAATTAATTAATTCCTTATTACATTATGAATGATGTAATTAAATCATATTATTTATATAAAAATGTACATTTTTTATTCACCTAAAAAATAGAAGTTTCTTTGAAAATTATCAAAAACTATCCCTTTTAAAATTTCCATATTATATTTCCAAAAATTATATTCTTGTTAACTAAATAATTTTTTAACTTAGGTGACTATAATTATTTATATAATAGTAAGTTTTATTAAATAATATATTAAAATATGATTTATTAAAGATTTAATTATTCTTTCTTCGAGGTTTTAATTCGAATTCATATTTTATAGCATTATAATATTTATATTTACATAATTTATGAATTCTAAATTTTATTTAAATGTAAATATATTATTTTACAATTTATGTTAGAATTCTAAAGGTCAGGTTGCCCTTCCTAATAGTTAGGTTACTATTCCAAACTGTCAGTTCACTATTACCAATAGTCAGGATATTATTCCTAATGGTGATGTTACTATTACAAATAGTCATGTTAGTATTCATGTTATTATATTTGTTTTATAATTTCTATAAATACATCATATTTTTTTCATTAATTATTCCCTTAAATTTCTCTAATGGTTTTATGTTCTTCATTTTCAAAACATTGATTTCATTATTAATGTATTGTTTCCTTTTTACAATTTTTTTCATGAGTGTGATAATTTTAGGAGGTCAAAATGATCAAATTTTTCAATTATAGTTAATTTGTTTTTTTATTTTACCATTGTATTGATTTCAATTAAATTGGTATATTTATTCTCCAAATGTAATGTTCAACTTTAATATAATAAAGTGTTATTGGTTTTTATTATTTGGTAAATTTTTTTATATTTAATGATATTATTAAATAAGACATAAATTCTTATTTACAATGAAAGTTACATATATAAAAGTATGTTCCATTAAATATTTTCCCCCTTTAGAAAATTTTTCCACTAAATTTCAACTCATATTCTTGGTTGAGAATGGGTAATGATACTTCTGTTTCATTTATTCACCATGTTCCCTAGTTTCCACTTCAAACTTATAGCTTCTCAAATATATTTTGATAAGGTGTGATGTATTATTGTGTATAAATTTTCCCTATGATACAACATCATCACCAGTTTATCCAAAAATTACTATTTTTTCTCCATTCATACTACTTCTAGATTTAGTATGTGTAAGTGATTGATCATGTACTTCCTCAGGAGAGTTATGTAGAATGCATCATGAACTTTTTTCATGTTTTGTGGATGTGAAATTAAATAGGCTTTAAATCCTACGTGATCAAGGATCATAAAAAGGGTAATATACCTAGGTATGAATTTTCCCTATTTTCCAAACCTCATGAATCTATTTTAGTGTGATATTAAAATGAATACATTGTTTCTCTCTTCAAAATTGAAGTCCCTTTAATGGTTTTCATCATATCTCTTTTGTTGACTCTATGCAGTTTTAATGTGTTAGTGAATACCTTGAAAAATAAATATTATCTCTTATACAAGTTCAGGTCCAAGGGTATTCTATTCACAAACATAATCCCAACATATATGAGTTCTATGTCTCTTTCCAAGTAGATCTTCATAATGGGTTATCTAAATACTTTAATAGAAAATATTTTTAGATTAGAACTCAACCAGTGGAATATATTTATCTCCACATCCTATGAAATACTTTGAGTGTACTCTAATAATGTATTTGAGTTTCTTAATGGTATATTTATTTTGGAAATCAGTCTAGGGGTAATAGGTTGTATTGAATTTCAAATCATTATTCAAATAATTTTGAAGACCTCTCTAGAATATAGAGGTGATCCTTGGATCTTGATCAGAAATAATCAAATGTGGTTCCCCATGAATAATCTCCATTACCATTATGAATATCATGGAAAGTTGATCATTAATTAAATCTTTTAAAATAGCATTTAAGTTAGAAGTAATAATGATTCCAACCACCGCAACCAATATGGAATTGTTTCCATTAAATATCTTCATAGAAATCAAGAAAAACTCCATAGTGATGTTCTCCCATTTCCATTATGTGGCTAATTATTTCATCATCCCTTTTGACATATAACACTCTAATTTGAATTTTTGATAAAATAAACACATTGAGTATTACCCAAAAATATCTTTCTTTAGGTTTTTATAATATAAGTGTTCTAAATAATCTCAGTACATATTATCACTTCATGGATGGGTGGAGAATGACGCTCTATTCACATCATTTAATTTCTATTTCTTTATCTTTGGTAATGATAACCCATAGAGTCTTTTCACAAACACAATGAATCTATGTTTTTTTATGTAAAATTATTGAAGAATCAGTTCCTTTGTTTCTCTAAACATCTTTTAAAACTATAAATCATTCCTTTATAACTCCTTTATATTTTATTAGATAGATGATTGGGAAATAATTTTGGAGTGGATGGATGACTTATTTGACTTTATGATTTCAAATATTTTCCTTTTTATATCCATGATGATAGGTTCATTTTCAATCATTATCATCGATGAGGTGGTAGGCTTCTTCTAATAATGGCATAACTTCGTATTCTCTTTTATAATATGGTAGTGTATTGATAAATCATAGTCCTTAGTTAACTTTATCCATTTCATTGATGGATGTTAATCTCATTTGGTTTTAATATATACTTTAAACTCTTGGGTTTGGTATATATTCCACACTTTTCTCCCTAAAGGAAGTGTCCCTAAATATTCTATACAAAGATAATAGCTTCTAAATCCATATAATGTATTGGGTATTTTTTATCATGGATCATTAATTATCTAGAGGAATATGTTATTACTTTATCATTTTGAAGGAGTATGCAACATGGGAAATTCAATAAAGCATTGTTATATATCACAAGCACTTCTCTATACAAGAGTACTATGAGTACAGGTGTTGTGTTAACCTCTTAATGAGCTCTATAAATCTTCCCTCACATTCTTCCATCAAGGAATATTTTAATCCATTTCATGCTAGCAGAGTTAATGGGCTAGACAATCATGAAAAGTTTCAAACAAATCATCGGTGGTACGTAGATAATCGAAGAGAACATCATATCTCCATGAAACTTATGGTTATAAGTTGCTCCTTTATTTCCTTTTTCATTAAATAGTCCATATAAATTACCTCAATTATGATCAAATTCACCATGAATGTGACCAGTTGAATCAAAAAATAAGACTTGATGAACATAGTGTACAAATTCATCATCCTTAATGTTAGAGTAAAAATTCTTAACTACTCTTCATTTTCAACCTTTATCTTGTACTGGATGATAATTTCATCAATAATAACCAAAACATATATCATGGTAGTCTCCAAACACTCTACTTGTAACTTCAGTGAATATTTTAGGGGAATTTATAAGCCTAAATGGCATCACTATGAACTTATAGTGTCCATATCTCATAAAGAGGGATTCCTTTTAAATATATTATCACTTTATCATTAGCTAATGATATCTAAAATAAAGTTCCTCTTTGGATAAGTATTGAAACTATAGTAAAATTCACTTATAGTGAATATTTTTTTCTATATGTTGTTGAAAGTAATCCCATGTAAAACTGAGTAGTCCTTCCGATAAGACCACCAGATAATTGCATGTTAGTTTACTATAAGATCATCCATAAGAGACATTGTTTATAGGAAAACTGATACCTTGAAGTTTCCTTCCCCATGATATAGTATACTATAAATAGTAAGTCACAATACCCTACCCACCACACAAAGTTATCCACAGTCACACATCAAAAAAATAAGAAAAACATCCAATGGTAAAACAGACAATAGAAATATAGGGAAAAAAACAAATGAGTTAAACATGCTTTAGATTATATCCTACAATCATAGGGGAATCATGCACCTTTTTCATTTTTTTTTAATAACTAGAAGATTACTTGTGATTAAAAATATATTATAAATGTAATTATTTCTCACCAACTTCTCATCTCCACAACAAATGATCAATTGAATCACTACATGTTTCACTAAAGGTCCCACTCAATTATATAATAAGTTCTAAGCTTTCAACATGTAATACCTTCTCCCCTGATTTCATAGACCATAGATAATGACCAAATTATATTTATTACTGACTTTATTACTCTTCAATTATGTTCAAATTCTCATCCATCCAATTATTCACCAAATAACTATCAATAGATGAAAACTTTCAATGGATATACTACTTTCAGAGAAGTTCATCTACCATTATCTCCACCTCATGTTCAAATCATCATCCAGGGCATTAATTTATGATTTATGAAATTATGATTGATGATATTCTAGTGAATTGAAATATACTTAAACTCCCAAAAATCTAAAACTTGATGTTTGTTTCAAGGAATCATGGAAACCCTCAATTACATGGCACGCAAAAAAATCCCTATTATTTTTATTCTACCATTCACTAAAGATCCATTAAGGCTCAATGATGTGTTAGACATTCCAAAACTACATAATTGGTGAATATTTCCACTATATTTTAGTTTCCCACACTTATTAATAGCTCCATATCATATCCCTAGGGAAATGTTTTTAATGAAATGATACTTAAAGATAATGTTCTTCATCAGGTCATGGAACACAAATTTTTTATCTAAGTAAATTGAACATTGAATGTAATAGTAACACACTTATCCTCCTTGAAACCTTATAATGTCCTCTAAAAATACCTTCAACTATATCATTTATTTTCCATTTTCCACTACAACTATATTTTATTCTTCCATTGACCTTAGAGTAACAAGTTTAAAAACTTTAACAACTAGCTGATAGGTATTATTCCAAAATTAAACACATAACTGATTTCACTTTTCCTTATATTAGTGTCACTCATAAAATCTGAGTCCAAAAACCCTTGAAATAGAACATCAGTTGGAAAGTACAAAGCATAATTTTATGATCCTTTCAAATACCATGTTTTCCACTTCACATCCTCCCAATACACTTTCAACAGATTTTACATGTACTGATTAACAATTCCTACTACATGTAAAATGTCTGTCTTAGTAAAAACCATTTCATAAATCAATTTTTTACCACTGATTCATATGGTATATTTTCTATATACTTGGTCTCAACATTTGTTGCTAGTTTATATGATTTGGATAGTTTAAAATGAATGGTAGGTGTGGTAGAGACTGGTTTGCTTCTATCCATACCAAACCTTTCGATGATCTTACATATATAATTCTAGAAGTAATGTTTAAGATATCCTATCTTGTTTGATCTTAATCACCAATATTGTAACGTCTTGGATTTGGGTGCGGCCCAAAGGTGCCCCGAACCCGATTGGTCACATAACCTCAAGCGCATTTCCCTAAATGCTAGAGGCTACTGAATAATAGTGAGGGACAATGTGTGATAATGGGGGAAAATGACCTCATTGGTAGAGTATACACTGTAGAAAACAAATAGTTAATAATAGAGGAAGCAGTAATACCATACAACAGAAGTAAACAGCGGAAGACTGATGGTAATAAAACAACTGGAGTATATATATATATAAATTATTCATGTCACATGTCTCTAGGAAATCATCCAAACAAGTCAAAATCGTGGAAATAAAATATATAAACCAAGTCCATAAAAAACAAGTAAACTCCAACATCATCGCAAGACTTAGCTTGGTCCCATGCTCTCCATCTCTAATAGCAATCAAGTACCTGATGAATAAGGGTGTTTTCCCTTATCTATACATATAATCTGTTTGGGTTCAAAAGCATGACCCAAATAGGGTGTGAGATGAATCCCAGTAGAAAACCACCAAAATATTTGTACCTAACTTTCAGTGAATATATATAATAGGTAATATGCAAGAATGAAGAAATAACCTAGGAAGTACCCAAAAGTAAACAATCCTACAGTTTTCAATTACATTAATTTAAAATTTATTATTCATCCATTGAATCATGTAACCTTGGGATCTAGACTAAGCTATGTATCCCCTGTGTAAAGTAACCAGAACAAATGTCTCATAAGACCATCTAGATAATAAAGAAGACCAAGTCCAATCTTGTTCATTGTATTGGAAGACTCTTCAAAATCATTCAAATATTCAATAACAACACTTTGGGAAAGTTCTCATAGTATAATCCCCCTGGTCCAACATAACAAAAATTTATTTAATAACGACTCTTTGGGAATCTCTCACAATTTATTCCCTTTAGTCTAACATCGCATAAATCAATTAAATAAAGACCCTCTGGGAAAGCTCACATGGTCTAACCCCTTTGTTCTAACATAGCATAAATAATTATAAATGACCACCTGGGAAAGCTCTCATAGTCTAAAACCTTGGGTCCAATATTCATTTAATCAAATAATAATGATCACCTGGGCAGCTCTCATGGTCTAACCCAAAAAATTATAAATAACCACCAAGGAATATCTCATGGTCTAACCCCTTTGGGAAGCTCTCATAGTCCAATCCCCATGTTCAACATTCACAATGAAAAACATAATAATTTCATATGATCAGTAACTCCATCCTAACAAAAAAAGGCATGGAAAACAAGGCAAGCCTAACAATCATCCTAGACCCAACGGCCACAATCAATCAAACAAGGGAACGCACCAATGGGGTGTCCCATAAACAATGTATCTAGCCTTACATATAAGCAACAACCCTTTATCAAACAATCAAACCGTAGTAGGTAATAAACATGGTTAAATTCCAAGTTAATAAATACTCCAAACATGGTTATACATCACTTTTTGCATATATAATACAAAGGAAAACAATGAAAGTCATAAACTACCTACCTCAATGTCGTACGATCGATATACTTGAACATCGACCCTTGAATAGGCCTAGATCGGCATAGATCTACAAAAAGGTGAAAATGATCCACCTTTAATAACTCATGAGAGATGAAGAATCAGGAAGAGAGGCTCTAGAGTATTTGAGAACTCACTGGTGGGATTCCAATGCACCTGATGGTGTCTCAATCAGAGCTGGGATGGAGAATCAGGAGGGTTTCGGAGTTCCTCAATCATTTCGTCGCTCTCTTATATGAACCAAGGGGAGAAGAAGAAATTTATAGACATAAGATATGATCCTGCTCTGATATATTGATTAAAAAAATAATACATGGTGTGTTCATTAAAACTACACGCCGTGTATTAGCCTCAACCAGCCCCCAACTTAAGCGATCTTCCAGGTCACCACATAGGCATGTACTCGGCCATTACACGGCCAGTACATAGATGTATGCAGCAACTGGGTACACAACATGTACATATAAGTACACGAAATGTACTTAAAAAACCCCCATTTCTTACTTTTTCCTCAAAAACAACCCAAAATCAAGATCCATACCTGAAATGAAGATCTGGGTTCTTACAAAATTCACCCCTTAAAGCAATTCGTTCCTAAACTTCCCTTCCAAGGGTGGTGAAGAAAAATCTTTGAACAACTCCAACCATTGTGATCGTACGTCGGTCTCCCTCTCCCAAGTCTCATCTTATACTCTCCCATGATGCCAAAACACCCATATTAGAGGAGCAGACCGGCCACAAAGAACCTTCGTGTTGCGATCCAAAATCCAAATGGGGTTCTCCTCAAAGGATGCATCCAGCTCCAACTCAACCTCATTGGGTTAAAAAACATGAGACGGGTCTGAAAAGTAATGTTGTAGATGAGAAACATGAAAGAGGTCATTCATAGCCTAGTGCCTCTGAGGTAACTGCAACTGATAGGCAACTGGTCCAACTCTCCCTAAAACCTCAAATAGCCTGACGTATCTTGGTCAAAGCTTCCCCTATCTCCTAATCCTCCTATTTCCCAACCCCAGTGTGACACTCGGGAAAACCTGATCTTTGACCTCAAACTCTAGAGGTCGTCTATGTCGATCAACATAAGGTTTTTAGTGATATTGTGTAGTATCAATCCTCTTCTGAATCAACTCTACCTTCTCAGTGGTCTCCTAGACAAGATGAGGTCTCAGCATAGCTGCCTCTCCTACCTCCAGCCAACATAGGGGTGATTGGCATGGACTACAGTACAAATCCTCATACGGTTCCATCTAAATCATTGCCTGAAAACTATTTTTGTAGGAAAACTCCACCAGGTGTATGTGTCTCTCCCAAGAGCCCCTAAAATCTAGGATGTATGCTCATAGAATTTCCTCCAAAACCTAAATCGTGCTCTCCAACTGGTCATCTATCTAGGGATGGTAAGTTGTACTCAAGAGTACCTATGTACCAAAAGCCCTATGTAGTCCCTTCCAGACACAAGAAGTAAACCAGGCATCCCTATCTGAGATGATAGAGTACGAAACCCCATGTAAATGTACAATCTCTCAGATTTATAACCTTCCAATATCATCAACACTGAAGGTTTCCTTAATTGGGAGGAAATGTGAAACCTTCGTGAGTCTGTTGATAACAACCCAAACCGAATTATTCCCTCAAGGTGAACTCGGTAAACCTGTACTCGAGAATGGGTAACTGTTGTAATAGCCCTTCTGGTCGCTGATTCTCCGCCTTCACCTACTAACAGGTGGAACATCTCATAAAAAATCAGATACATCCCTCTTCATACCTGGCCACCAATACTGATGATGAAAATATCAACACATATTGGTGACACTAGGTTGAACCACCCATACTGAGGCATGAAAATATTGCAACAGCTCCTCACGTATATCTATTGACACCCATATGTGCCCAAAAAAATGAAAAACCTCATCCTCTTCTATGGTCCACCTAGAAGTAGGGTATGTACTTGAAACACTCTCATGTAGGACTAGGCCTTTGAAATCTGAAAGCTTCCTCATTTGGACTCGATCTAGTATAGTAGAGGTAACAGCTATAGAAGAAAGAAACATCTATCCCTATTTTTCGTGCACCTCCAAATGCATCTCAGAGAACAAAGGCATAAACTGCCACTCACTGTCGGCCTCCTGAACTGCCTGTATTTGAGTCCTCCTACTCAAAGCATTAGCCACTGTATTGCCTTTCTCAGGCATATAGGAATGCTCAAAGTCAAAAGACTGAAGGTACTCAACCCACCTTCATTGTCTCAAATTCAGATCATGCTGAGTAATGATATACTTGAGGCTTTTGTGGTTAGTGTATACCACAAAATGCTCTCCCAAAAGATAATGTATCCAACAACGCAAAGCATGCACAACTACAGCCAACTTGATATTGTGTGTCGGATAATTCCTCTCATGTGGCCTCAATTGCCGAGACCCGTATGCAACGACTCATTTTCCCTGTATAAGCATTGCTCCCAGCCTGATACATGATGCATCATAGTAAATGGTGTAACTCTTTCCTGGTTCTGAAAAAATTAGTATAGGTGCTGAATTCAACCTCCCTTTCATCTCCTAAAAGGATGAATCGCATGAATCTGTCCACAATTACTTCTTCCCCTTCTTAGTTAGGCCTTTCAGTGGTGCTTCTAAGTGTGAAAATTCCTGAATAAAGCATCTGTAGTAAGCAACCAACCCTATAAAACTTCATACCTCGAAGAATTTCTTTGGCTACTCCCAAGAAACTACCATTCTCACCTTCTCTGGGTCTATTGATACTCATGTCTCTAAGATGACATGACCCAAGAAGTGAATCTGGTCCATCCAAAAAGTGGCATTTTTGATCTTAGAATACAACTAATTCTCTATCAATGTACTCAATACGGTCTCAAGATGGATGGCATGGTTGTGTCAAGTGTGAGAGTACACCAAGATATCATCCATGAAGACTAACACAAAAGAATCCAATTAAGGATGAAACACTCAGCTTATTAATGCCATGAAAATTGTCGGCGCATTCATGAGACCAAATGGCATAACCAAATACTCATATAGACGATACCTACTCTGAAAGGCTTTAAGAGGTATATCTAATGGTCTAACACGCAACTGATGATAACTGAATCTCAATTAATTCTTTGATAATACCTAGTCTCCTTGAATCTAATCAAATAGATCATCAATCAATGGAAAGGGATGTTGGTTCTTGACCATCAACTGGTTCAGCTTCAGATAATCCACACAAAGTCTGAGGGTACCATCTGCTTTCTTCACAAAAAGTATAGGCGAACCCCAAGGAGAAGTAATGGGTTAAATGAAACTCTTTTCCTACAAATCCTCCAACTACTTCTTGAGATACTATAACTCTGGTGTATCCATCCTATACAGAGGAATAGACTCTGGTGCCACTCTTGAAACAAGCTCAAAAGAGAAATCCACCTCTTAATCTGGAGGTAAACCTGAAAATTATTCTAAAAAGATATCTCTGAAATGATCCACCACTAGAGGAATGTATGTCAGTCTAGTCCCATGGTCAACCATATATAGACTAGAAATATGTTCTATAATTCCTCACAACCCATGATTCTCGGGTCCAGCTCTGATTTCTTGGACATCCCATTCACCCTTGTGTAGAAATGATCTTACCTATGGTGATGTGAAACCCACCATGTGGTGATAAAAGTCTACAAAGTCATGAAAAGAGACCAACCATCCCATTTTTAGAATTACATAGAATCCTGTCATCTCTAATACATATAGGTTCCACAAGAAGTGACACCCACCAACCTCAAGAGGGAACTCCTTGCACTAACATTCACTAATTTTACTAATCCCCAATGGAGTGTCTAGCATCATAACATCATCATAAGTAAATATATAGAGCCTAAGGATCTCCACAATGGCAACCAATATAAAACTATGAGAAGCCCCTATATTAAAAAGAACAGAAGCTAAAACTGAGGCAACTAGAATCATACCTTTAATCATAGAGGGTTTGGGATCCTGCTCATGTTGGGTTTGTTCCATCACAAAAGTTTGACTTGTACCGCAGCCCTATAACCCTGCCTAGCAACCCTAAGCTGGTTCACCTTACTGACGTTGAAAACTATCATCTAGCTACCATGTCCATGACCACCTCCTCAGCCTGAACGTCTTGATGAACTCTAGTTCCCTAACTGATGAGAAACTGGTGGTCCTACTCATAAACGTGGAGTCATAACATATCCCCTCACACTCACTGTTGGTGAGAACATCCTTCAAAAATGTTGAATATGGCCCATCTTGCCGCAAGATCAGCACTCAATTGGGTCTCTTGAGCACTATGGTCTCATGTTCCCACTCCTTCTGCACTAGTAGCACACCACATGGCTACCTGAAGAAACATCCCTACAACACTTCTTACTATAAGTCAGAGTACCAGCCCTGGATGATGAACCACCCTAGTTCACCACTCCAAACTCCCTCAGATTTCACTCAGTAATCAGTGCTTGGTTTACTATAGCAGTCACTGATGTCAACCTAAAAACATCCACATGTGATCAGATGTCGTACCTGAGACCATCCTCAAATATCTTAGCCAGTGATAACTCGTCACCTCCCAAAATAGGTGCGAAAAGATAAAGATCTATAAAGAGAGAAGAGTAATCCATCACTGAAAGAGTGCCCTTCTCCAAATTCATGAACTCTCAGTCTCGGTTGGCCCTCAACGTCTTGGGGTAGAAGTAATCATAGAAGGTCCTATGAAACTCTTCCCAAACCATATCCTGATGACGTCTCTCATTTGAGATAACATCTCATCATTTCTTGGAGGAATCATGTAGCAAGTAAGTCGCGTGCTTCACCCTCATTTCAGGAGGCGTCTCCAGATGCTTGAAGATTGAAACCATGGCCTCTAACCATTAATTTGTAGCATGTGGTCCTCTATCCCCTGAAGAAATGTGAGGATGCTGCTGCTGGAACACCCACGTCAACTCTTCCATAGTCGAGGTAGGATGTGGTGCTCCCTAAAAATTATACATAATCCTCATAAGGACTTCATGAAACTATGCATCAACACCTGCGTTCAGTATAATAGCGGGTTCCAAGATGGGAATGATAGGAGGATCTTCTGGTAGTCCCTGATCTACCATTTCTGGTGTCTAATCATCACCATGTACTTGGCTTACAACTAAAGCATGTCTTGGTGGCATGAATCTACAAGTTCATGTGCACACATCAGTACAAGATTATCTGATACTGCAACTTAGAAGAGCAAGAATGGAACAGGAGAAGGGAAGCATTAAATTTTTACAAAACAGGGTTACACAGCGTGTATAACTACTATATTGTGTGTTGTCGTAAGCTTTTAACATGGGTGTGTACCTCTTCTAACCTAGTCGTGTAAAATCCCATACAAAGGGTGTGTTCCTCATGAGACATAGCATGTAATTGAATATTCCCTCCTATCCAAATTCTTCTACATGGCTAGAACTACATGGTTCTCTCCTGGTGTAACACTATACGATGTGCACACTCTAGACATAGTGTGTACCACGTAAGTTCCATCCACCTGTGTCGTTAGTCACACAACCAGATACACGATCTATTACTACATGATGTGTATAATCTAGACATAGAGTGTTGGTGGTCGTTTTACCGAAGTTATGTTATTGGTGTCCCAAATTTTTTTACCCTAATGAGTATAGTACCAGTAAGGGGTCGATCCACAGGTAAAAGAAGTTATTTTTATCTTGATTTTCTAGTTTGTACTTGATCTAGTGGAGTGTACTGAATTTAGAGTCATTTTTTAAGGTTTTGATGAAAAGATGATTGGATTTTAATTTCTTAGTAAATTACTTAAAAGATAAAGAAAAACACAGAAATTTGGTTTTGATGCAAATATGGAGGGAAATGTGTCGGGTCTGTGGATTTTTAAGAGGTTGTTTGTTAAATCAAATTACTTATGAGGTTGTGTTGTTCATGATAACCCAACACTTTGGGTTTCAATTGTAACAAGGTTCCCTTGGTCTAGGTAACTTATGTCTAGAACTGAGGAAAATGACTCCTTGGTCCGATAGTCAGTGTTTCATAGTTATTTATTTAGATTAGTCTATTTTTTGAGTCGGTTAATACTTCCAATGATCATGAAAGTATTCATAATTATTCTTCTATTGAGTCCCTAAAAAATATACCTTTGGTCTGGCACAGAATTTTCAGTGATAAAATGAAGTGATTAAAGAAGAATAAGAAGAGTTAAACAAAAAAACTCAATCATAACAATTAATTCAAATTACAACTCTTTCATCACCCACAACCCCAACACACTAGGTGTTTAGTTACACATAGAATAAAAGAAGAAAACAAGACCCTCGATATCTGATGTGGTCATCATAGGAACTTTGAGGAGAGGTGAGTATTGTGGTAGAATGGTGGAATGGTAAAGTAGTGTAATGATGGTGGCATGGCAGAAGGGCAACAGAACCTCCTTCCTTCGGATCTTTTTTAATCACTCTTTGAACCGGAGTCCAAGGCCTCTATTTATAGAAAATAAAATTACACAGCGCATATCAAAAGTACATGCCATGTAGTCTCATCAATTCACTTTTATTATCTTTTTCTTCACCAGTGGGTGGCCTAACATGCCATCTTTGACTTGGAACATGGATTCACCTAGTAGGTGGAGGTGCACGGCGTGTAGTATAAGGCCCCATCCTTAAACCTTACTTAATCTTGAGTTATTACAAGATTACACATTGAGGATCTTTTCGGGTTTAGAGTTTTAGAGAATTAGATCATAAAACTTTCATTACTTTCCACATATAAACAAAGTGGTTACATAAAGATAGTATTCTTATTTCCCATCAATGGAAACATATTTAAAATAAAACATGGATTCTTTCTTGACACTTCCTTGACACCTATCATCATATCATGTACCTTTCCCTTGACCTGTGAAAAACATTTCAAAAAAACTTGGGATGAGCATAAAAGCTCAGTAAGGGATATAAAAATATGGAAAGGAAACATGGGTACATATATACATAAGACTGAAATCATACTTTACCCATAAAACATATTCACTTTAACATACCTCATCAAATCATGAATAAATCATAGAAATCATAAGACATAAAGGTAACTTGAGGCATTCATAACATCCTTACGTAGGGAGTAACCCTCTTGGTTACGTTTGGAATACCCATCACAGTATATTCCCTAAATCTCTTCGTAGAAACCTTAACGTTTCACTCCTTCACATTACCCAATGCATTGGAGAGCTATATCGGGCTCACCTGCCCTTAGTTTATCACGGAACCACCCGTTTTCATAATAATGCCCAGGAACCTCAACATAATCATATCACATAAAACATGCATAAAGGAAACATAACATTCCCACCTTTCAATCACAAGATATCAATACAACACATTGATATAAAAACATTATGAAAACCATTTTCGATACCAAAATAAAATAAAAGTAAAACATGGTATTTATTTTTCTTCTAAAAAGAAGGTATGGCTTGTAGAGGAAGCCAAAACTCAAATAACGGTCACGACGGCGGAGAAGTTGATGTCGCCGCATGTGTACGACAAAAACATTCCCTTTTGTCATTTAGTAAACGCTTCGTATAAAAAATATTCCTTTTGAATAAACGTAAAAGTCAAAGGGGTTTATACACCGTATAAAAGAAAGTTGTGTATAAAATAAAATATGCCTCAATGAAAGGAGATTGAGACGAAGTCCCATACCTCGGGTCCGACTTGACTCGATCGTTCTTTAATGTCCTGAATAATAAACTTGAGTTAATTTCTACTTTCTTAAGAACCTTTTTCAAGTTCATTATTCCTTTTATATCACTTATTACCATGTCATGAACACTATGTAATTATTTAAGTTAATAATGGTCGTTTTAACGATCATTGGTACTTGAGTCAAAAATAAGCCCTTTATAATTACATGTTGTTCATGTATCCATTATATCCAGAATTTTATTCATTATGTAGATATCATATATTTCATATATATCCAGTACATTCATGCATTTATAATATTACATAATCATTTAGAGGTAAGAAATGAAATGCACCGTTCATGGAGACGGTAAGCCGTACGTACGCATGAACGCTACTTTCATTTATATTTCGTATTTATAGAATGGAATCATAATGATATAAAGGTATATTATAATTCTAGTATAATATCATATATAATATCATAGTTCCATCCTTTATACCTCCCACATATGGTATTTAACGAATCAAATCACTTTGAGGGGGCGGTAGTCCGCACTTCCTTAAATGAAGATATCGTGTTTACCCATAATGGAAACCATAAAGGTATACCCAAAAAGAAAAAAACAGAAGTTTAAGGAAAACATAAACATATTACATATCATATATAAATATAGTGACATCTTAATGGCCACCTTTGAAGGTGTTAAAAGAATGTTGAACAATCATTGTTTCGGGAGGCATAAATTCACCATCCACGGAAACCGTATGTTCTTTAACCATTAGATGTAGGTGTGTGTAAGTGTAGATTGAATCCTTCTTATAAAAACATCCTAGTATATTGAAGATACTGGAGTTGTTACAAAATAAATAAATAAAAAGAGTTTAGGGGGTTGGAGAAGCAAAATAAAACAAACGGACTCAAGTGAAGACTTTACCTTAAAATCGGGTAACTCCCTTTGGTTTGAGCTCAAAGGCTTCCTTGGGAAGTCTTCTGCCCAAAGTGAGGCTTCAAGGAGTAAGAGAGGGAAGTGGAGAGACAAAATGGGCAGGGTTTGGCCGAGCCAAAGGCTTTGGGAGTGTGGGAAAAGAGGTAGAGGTGGGGGCCTTTTATAAGAGGAGAGGAGGGCACTCTTGGAAAGTAAAGATAAGTTACTTTATTTTAAAAAGAGTTTCGGATTCAAAAGGTCCCGCATTGATATAATTCTAGGATAAGGTGATAATGGTTCTAAATATACTCATCCAATAGGTTTTGGACATGTGTAGGTCTTAGATATTACATTATCTTTCCATTTTATTTAAATCGTTAAATAATGAGGTCATCGCTGCATCATCATGATGTCATAAATAATTTAATTTATTTAAAGTCTAGAAATTATAAAAAAATACTATAATGTAGGAAATATTTTTATCTTTCCAATGACTATTTATAATCAAAAATCTGATCTTTATAACCCCATGTAAAATTGTTTTCGTAAAACATATTATGTTTGTGTCATTTTTACTTTTACATTAAATAAAAAGTTATTTATGTCATTTCCCAACCAAAGTGGCTCCATGGGGTCCCCAAGTTGACCCATGGCTTTTCTTGGTCGGCCATGACACAACCAATGAGGGTAGGACATGTGTCAAGCTAATATCATTTTATTAAAGGATTATTTTTACCTTAAACTACACTAATTACCTCTAATCACGATTAAGAACTTAAAAGTTATTATTCACCAAAAAATTATTTTAATCTCATTGAACCACATTTTACTTCTTAATGACAACCATTTATGTCAGATTTTTGAAATTCAAAACACAAAGGTGGCAAAATTTTATTTAAACGAAAAATCAGTTTTTATAAGTACCACTTAGTGGTTTCACTATTCATCAAAAATTGAAGTTTTTCAGAAAATTACCAAAAATTCACCCTAAGCTATATTTGATATTCCGATTTCAAAAATTAAGTCTATTTTACAAAATTCAAAACATATAAGTCACATTAATTAATTTAATAATTAATTCCCGCTGTCAGAACAAATAGCGTGTTTTTATGAAACAATAAGTATCAAAAGATTGACACCAGTTTAAGTCCAATTTCAAAGTGAAATTGATTCCAATGACCACCATTGGATTAAATGGTAAAAATATATTCTAATTCCACTTCAAAACCAATTCAAAAGATAATCTAATCATATAAATAAATTAGATTAAAAAGCAGTTTTGATGTAAAATGCAGTATTTTTCACTATTCATTAAAAAATGAACATTGTCAGAAAAATACCAAAAATTTATCCAATGTAAAATTCAATGTCCCAATCATAATGAATATGTTTATTTTGGCAAATATAGATTATAAAATTTTCAAAAGATAGATTTATAAAGGGTTTTCCATCAAATGGCAGTAAAACAATCTTTTAAGAATATTAGTGTATTCCATGCATAAGATTGGATTTATTTTCATTTTAAGCCTCTAAAACACTATATAATTTATTAATAGACATAGATAAAAATATCTATTATTCATTACTTACTTGAGATGTTACATCCTTCCCCCCTTTAGAAAATTACGTCCCCGCAATTTATTTACTTATCAAATAAATGGGGGTACTTATCCCTCATTGCATTTTCAGATTCCCATGTTGCCTCTTCCATCATGTGGTTTTTCCACAAAACCTTTACCTGCTTAATCACCTTATTCTGTAACACTTGCTCCCTGTGGTCAAGAATCTGGACCGATTGTTCCTCATAAGATAGGTTCTCTTCCAGCTGAACTACCTCTGGACTCAAAACATGAGATGGATCTGGCAAATACTTTCTCAACATCGAAACGTGAAAAACATTGTGTACCTGAGACAAACTCGGAGGTAAAGCCACCCGGTATGCAACTGATCCAACTCTCTCCAGAATTTCATATGGTCCAATAAACCTTGGACTCAGCTTTTCTTTCTTACCAAATCTCATCACACTTTTCCATGGTGAGACTTTGAGAAAAACATGATCACCTACCTCAAAAGATAGATCCTTCCTCCTGTTGTCCGCATAACTCTTCTGCCTGCTCTGAGCTATTCTCATGTGTTTCTGAATCAGCTGAACTTTTTCTGCCATCTCTTCTACCAATTCCGGTCCCATCAACTTCCTTTCACCCACTTCATCCCAGAAAGCTGGAGTTCGACACCGCTTCCCATATAATGCCTAAAATGGTGTCATCTGTATACTGGAATGAAAACTGTTATTATATGAAAATTCAACCAAAGAAAGATGTTGGTCCCAACTTCCCTGATAATCCATAGAACAACCTCGTAGCATATCCTCCAAGGTCTGAATTGTTCGTTCTAACTGCCCATCTGGTTGAGGATGAAAAGCTGTACTAAAATTTAATTCAATACCCAACGACTTCTGAAGGCCTTTCCAAAAGTTAGAAGTAAACCTGGGATCACGGTCAGATACAATGGAGAGAGGAACTCCATGTAACCTAAATATCTCTTTAAGATACAAACGGGAAAGTTGATCTAGGGAAAAAGTATCTCGTATAGCAAGGAAATGAGCAGATTTAGTCAAGAGATCAACAATAACCCAGATTGCATTATTACCTCGAGATGTCCTTGGTAATCCCACAACAAAGTCCATGGATATGTTTTCTCATTTCCACTCTGGCACTGGTAAAGGCTAAATCATCCCTTTAGGTAACTGCAGCTCTACTTTAACCTGCTGACAAGTCAAACACTTCACAGTAAAATCAGCAATATCTCTTTTCATTCCATCCCACTAGTAATACTCCCGCAGATCTCTGTACATCTTAGTACTGCCAGGATGAACTGAAAACAGAGAACTATGAGCTTCACATAACAACTCTCTCTTCAACTGTGAATCACAAGGCACACACAATCTCTTCCCAAATCTCAAAACGCAATCATTATCAATGTTGAATTCAGGAAACTTACCTTTCTGAACCAGCTCTAACTTTTTCTGCAACTCACTGTCTTGCTTCTGTGCTTGCTTGATTCTATCTGATAGAGATGATCTCACTGATACCTGAAACAAAATAGAAGAACTTCCTGCACCAACAACTTCTATGCCAAAGTTCATCAAATCCTTAACCAAAGGATCACGTTCCAAACACAACATTGCTAATGAAGCATTACTTTTTTGAATCAAAGCATCAGCTACTTTATTTGCTTTTCCCGAATGGTAATGAATTGTACAATCATAATCCTTGATTAATTCCATCCATCTCCTCTATCTCATGTTTAACTCTTTCTGAGTGAATATATACTTTAGACTTTTGTGATCAGTATATATTTTACACTTTACTCCATACAAATGATGCCTCCAAATTTTTAAAGCAAAAACAACAGCAGCTAATTCCAAATCATGTGTAGGGTAATTTACCTCATGAGTTTTCAACTGTCATGAAGCATAAGTAATTACCTGATCATTCTGCATTAGGACACAACCAAGTCCTTTCAATGAAGCATCACTGTATATAACAAACTCACCATTCCTGGAAGGTAGTGCCAAAACTAGAGCATTCACCAATCTTCTTTTCAATTCCTGAAAACAATAATCACATTCTTTTGTCCAGATAAACTTAACACCCTTACGAGTTAGCTTAGTCATTGGACTAGATAACAGTGAAAAAATTTCAACAAACCTTCGGTAGTAACCTGCCAAACCAAGAAAAATACAGATCTCGGTTACATTTATGGGTCTTGGCCATTCTTCAACAACTTTTGTTTTAGTAGGATCAACAGTTATGCCATCTTTTGAAACAATGTGACCCAGGAAAGAAATTTGTTGTAACCAAAAATCAAACTTGTAGAATTTTCCATATAGTTTCTTTTCTTTTAAGGTTTGAAAGATAACCCTTAAATGTCTTTCATGCTCCTCTTTACTTTTAGAAAACACCAAAATATCATCAATGAAAACAACCAAAACTTTTCACCTGAGTCAACTGAGCCATCACTGTAACAAACTGTTTAGTTCTGATTCTGACCATCTCAGGATACTGATTTGAAAGGTCATTTCCCTCAGTATGCCTTCCCAAAAAATTTCTCTGTTTCCTCTACGAAAAACCATTCTTAACACTGAAATACCTTAGGTGAAGCAACATGGTAATCTTTAAATGCTATATCATTTCAATCATATTATAATTTAACACTTTTCTAACTCCTAAAGTTGTCTAAACCGACCTATGATACCAACTATAAGGCCTCAGCCTTAAACCTTACTTAATCTTGAGTTATTACAAGATTACACATTGAGGATCTTTTTGGGTTTAGAGTTTTATAGAATTAGAACATAAAACTTGTATTACTTTCCACATATAAACAAAGTGGTTACATAAAGATAGTATTCTTCTTTCCCATCAATGGAAACATATTTAAAATAAAACATGGATTCTTTCTTGACACTTCCTTGACAACTATCATCATATCATGTACCTTTCCCTTGACCTGTGAAAAACATTTCAAAAAAACTTGGGATGAGCATAAAATCTCAGTAAGGGATATAAAAATATGGAAAGGAAACATGGGTACATATATACATAAGAATGAAATCATACTTTACCCATAAAACATATTCACTTTAACATACCTCATCAAATCATGAATAAATCATAGAAATCATAAGACATAAAGGTAACTTGAGGCATTCATAACATCCTTACGTAGGGAGTAACCCTATTGGTTACGTTTGGAATACCCATCACAGTATATTCCCTAAATCTCTTCGGAGAAACCTTAACGTTTCAGTACTTTGCATTACCCAATGCATTGGAGATCTATATCGGGCTCACCCGCCCTTAGTTTATCACGGAACCACCCGTTTTCATAATAATTCCCAGGAACCTCAACATAATCATATCACATAAAACATGCATAAAGGAAACATAACATTCCCACCTTTCAATCACAAGATATCAATACAACACATTGATATAAAAACATTATGAAAACCATTTTCGATACCAAAATAAAAGAAAAGTAAAACATGGTATTTATTTTTCTTCTAAAAAGAAGGTATGGCTTGTAGAGGAATCCAAAACTCAAATAACGGTCACGACGGTGGAGAAGTCATTGTCGCCGCATACGTACGACAAAAACATTCCCTTTTTTCGTTTAGTAAACGCTTCGTATAAAAAAGATTCCTTTTGAATAAACATAAAAGTCAAAGGGTTTTATACACCGTATAAAAGAAAGTTGTGTATAAAATAAAATATGCCTCAATGAAAGGATATTGAGACGAAGTACCATACCTCGGGTCCGACTTGACTCGATCGTTCTTTAATGTCCTGAATAATAAACTTGAGTTAATTTCTACTTTCTTAAGAACCTTTTTCAAGTTCATTATTCCTTTTATATCACTTATTACCATGTCATGAACACTATGTAATTATTTAAGTTAATAACGGTCGTTTTAACGATCATTGGTACTTGAGTCAAAAATAATCCCTTTATAATTACATGTTTTTCATGTATCCATTATATCTAGAATGGAATTAATTATGTAGATATCATATATGTCATATATATCCAGTACATGCATGCATTTATAATATTACATAATCATTTAGAGGTGAGAAATGAAATGCACCGTTCATGGAGACGGTAAGTTGTACGTACGCATGAACGCTACTTTCATTTCTATTTCGTATTTATAGAATGGAATCATAATGATATAAAGGTATATTATAATTCCAGTATAATATCATATATAATATCATAGTTCCATCCTTTATACGTCCCACATATGGTATTTAACGAATCAAATCACTTTGAGGGGGCGGTAGTCCGCACTTCCTTAAATGAAGATATCGCGTTTACCTATAATGGAAACCATAAAGGTATACCCAAAAAGAAAAAATCATAAGCTTAAGGAAAACATAAACATATTACATATCATATATAAATATAGTGACATCTTAATGGCCACCTTTGAAGGTGTTAAATTAATGTTGAACAATCATCGTTTCGGGAGGCATAAATTCACCATCCACGGAAACTGTATGTTCTTTAACCATTAGATGTAGGTGTGTGTAAGTGTATCTTGAATCCTTCTTATAACAACATCCTAGTATATTGAAGATACTTGAGTTGTTACAAAAAAAAGAGTTTAGG
Source organism: Viscum album (assembly GCA_963277665.1). Taxonomy (NCBI): domain Eukaryota; kingdom Viridiplantae; phylum Streptophyta; class Magnoliopsida; order Santalales; family Viscaceae; genus Viscum; species Viscum album. Next base: position 1,545,730,232 of record OY728130.1, read on the forward strand.
GGGTTGGAGAAGCAAAATAAAACAAACGGACTAAAGTGAAGACTTTACCTTAAAATCGGGTAACTCCCTTTGGTTTGAGCTCAAAGGCTTCCTTGGGAAGTCTTCTGCCCAAAGTTAGGCTTCAAGGAGTAAGATATGGAAGTGTAGAGACAAAATGGGCAGGTTTTGGCTGAGAAAAAGGCTTTGGGAGTGTGGGAAAAGAGGTAGAGGTGGGGGCCTTTTATAAGAGGAGAGGAGGGCACTCTTGGAAAGTAAAGATAAGTTACTTTATTTTAAAAAGAGTTTCATATTCAAAAGGTCCCACATTGATATAATTCTAGGATAAGGTGATAAGGGTTCGAAATACACTCATCCAATAGTTTTTGGACATGTTTAGGTCTTAGATATTACATTATCTTTCCATTTTATTTAAATCGTTAAATAATGAGGTCATCGCTGCATCATCATGATGTCATAAATAATTTAATTTATTTAAAGTATAAAAATTATAAAAAAAATACTATGATGTAGGAAATCTTTTTAGATTTCCAATGACTATTTATAATCAAATATATGATCTTTATAACCCCATGTAAACATTGTTTTCGTAAAACATATTATGTTTGTGTCATTTTTACTTTTACATTAAATAAAAAGTTATTTATGTCATTTCCCAACCAAAGTGGCTCCATGGGGTCCCCAAGTTGAACCATGGATTGTCTTGGTCGGCCATGACACAACCAATGAGGGTAGGACATGTTTCAATCTAATCTCATTTTATTAAAGCATTATTTTTACCTTAAACTACACTAATTACCTCTAATCGCGATTAAGAACTTAAAAGTTACTATTCACCAAAAAATTATTTTAATCTCATTGAACCACATTTTACTTCTTAATGACAACCATGTATGTCGGATTTTTGAAATTCAAAACACAAAGGTGGCAAAATTTCATTTAAACGAAAAATCAGTTTTTATAAGTACCACTTAGTGGTTTCACTATTCATCAAAAATTGAAGTTTTTCAGAAAATTACCAAAAATTCACCCTAAGATATATTTGATATTACGAATTCAAAAATGAAGTCTATTTTACAAAATTCAAAACATATAAGTCACATTAATTAATTTAATAATTAATTCCCGCTGTCAGAGCAAATAGCGTGTTTTTATGAAACAATAAGTATCAAAAGATTGACACTAGTTTAAGTCCAATTTCAAAGTGAAATTGATTCCAATGACCACCATTGGATTAAATGGTAAAAATATATTCTAATTACACTTCAAAAACAATTCAAAAGATAATCTAATCATATAAATAAATTAGATTAAAAAGCAGTTTTGATGTAAAATGCAGTATTTTTCACTATTCATTAAAAAATGAACATTGTCAGCAAAATACCAAAAATTTATCCAATGTAAAATTCAAAGTCCCAATCATAATGAATATGTTTATTTTGGAAAATATAGATTATAAAATTTTCAAAAGATAGATTTAAAAAGGGTTTGCCATCAAAAGGCAGTAAAACAATCTTTTAAGAATATTAGTGTATTCCATGCATAAGATTGGATTTATTTTCATTTTAAGCCTCTAAAACACTATATAATTCATTAATAGACATAGATAAAAATATCTATTATTCATTACTTACTTGGGATGTTACATGTAGCGCCTCCATACACAGCGTGTACTTTAATCCACTGGCCACCAACCACTTCTAGAAGGGAATACACGGTATGTATATGATGTACATAGCATGTAAAGGCCAGCCGACCACAAGGGTGTGTACACTTATTCTCAGCTACCAACTGCTTCTAGAAGAGGATACACGGTGTGTATATTATGTACACATCATGTACAGGATTCTGGAAACTTGGGCATGTACTTGTCCTAGCTAATTTCTGTCTGAGTCTGAATGTACACAGTGTGTAGGTATGTACACACCGTGTAGTTGGGAATTTTTTCTCAGTTTTCCCCCGATTCGTGTGTTTGGCCAAAAGCTACCTGATAAAGAACAAGATCACCAAAATCAGAGTATTTGTCCACTAAGTAGTAGGTATTTGATGAAAACATGTTTTTATTTTCAATAAAGTATGTGGAAATGTATACACAAATTGGGTGCATTAAACTCCCTCACACTTAGTCATTTGATTGCCCTCAAGAAAATCTCAACATCTGATTAAAAGAGTTTATATTTTAAAAGTAAGATAGTCAATTAATCATAAGTGTAAATGATACAGTCACAGAAGAAAATTCTAAAAAGGTGAAAAAAGTTTCAATTCATAAGATATTCTAATCATGCCTCATATACAATTCAATTAACTAATTTCATCCTCCTTTAAACACACTTTTAAACCTTTCAAAAATAAGAAACCCACTTGATGATCTACCTCACCAGTAAATAACATACTCAACACTCAAGATATTTTAAATCAAATTTATTCTCAATCAAAGGTATATACACTATATCCATAGGTTTGCAAGAATCTAGTTCTCTACTTCAGAATATTGAATTACAAGAATCATTAGGGCTTTTCAATAAGGTTCAGATGTCTCTATGGATAAAGACTAGTGGGTAAAGATGTGAAAAATAAAATCTGAGGCTTGAAAAGGGAGGCTAAATTATTTAAATAACACTACATTATATTCAAAATGAAGCTCAATGTAAAAGCATCCTCAACAAGCTCTGTAATTTTCTCTCATCACCACCATCTCCCTTAGATAGGTAGGGTTCACAAACCAACAAGTGAGTATAAGGTTCCCTTGTCTGTATCTTTGTTTTTATGTATATATATATATATATAAATGGGACCACTTAGAAATTCCACAAATAGGGGTTTGGAACCCTTTCTGCCCCAAATGAACAAGATTCTCTCCCCCACACTTAATTTCTTGACAATTCACAAAAATGTGATATGTACTGTTAATTACCTCTTTTAAGCACAAGTGAATAATCATGAAAAGTTAAAACAAATTAGTGTAGGAAGGGAAATAGTATTGTAATATGGCTTCCTATCAAGGCTTTTCATGGTTTCTAGGGGATTTACAAAGATCAGATGTAGGGTAGGTCTCAAGATAAAGGGGTTGAAACAATCTAATGTCTCAATCATTTTAACGTAATTCAAAAATTATTCATGTTTTGAAATGAAAAATTGAAAATTTCGGTAGTCATTTATATCTTAAGAATCACTCAAGAAAGAGGTTATTAGAAAGAATATGAAAAATGGTTTAGAATACCTCTCATGAGTGGAAACACAAATAAAGATAAAATCAAGTCGTGACTTGCATATAAATTATTAACCTAGTTAATGTAATTATCCAAGGGTTACAAGTTGTAATTTAAACTATATGAGCAATCATTTTAAAACACTTAAGAACCAAAATAAGCATGCAACCTTTAAAAATTTCTTACTTTTAACTTTATTATTCATAAATATGACTAATCAAAATATCATCACGTTTTCAAATATATCTTCCAATAATGATTTCTCTTAGATGACGGTAAGGGAAAAGACTAAGGTGGTTGAGAGACGCTCCCCCATACTTAATACTGCACATGGTCCACCAAGTGCCACAAAAATTTGGAGAAGGCAATGTGGGGACACAATAGTGGACTAGAACGAGGGTAAGTAATGGAAGAATTAAAACATGAAAGAAAAAGAAAACAATGAAATCTGGAAAAACATTACTCCCCTCGTGTCTAGGTGAAAGAAGAGGGGAAGTGGTGGAGAATTACATCCCAAAGCGTTCCAGAGTACCTGTGACGGTCGTGGAGAGAGAGAAAAACTATAAGCATGCACAATAGATAAAAGGAACAATATATCACAAAAATATATATAGAGGATGGAATAAATGTGTCCAAAAACTAGTTAGGGGTCACCTCAAAAGAGGCATCATTCGGTGAAAAAGCATCTGGTAAAGAAGGATCAGCAGTTTTGGAAGCTGGAGGCTTGGAAAATGCATCCGGAAGAGAAGTTATAGTAGCCGGAGGTAGAGATCCCTCGGTCTGTGGTAGGGATGATGCTGAAGGGGGGTCTGTGATGGAGAGCTCTACAAGAGGGGTTGGGTCGAGACCTGTATTAAATATGAGGACGGAGTCCATGGCCATGGCAGCGCCAGAAGGTAGTACGGGGGAAGCCGGAGGCGCGGTAGGAGAAGGAGCCGCCAGTGGAATGGAAATCCACTGATACTGTAGTAGAAGCTCCACCATCCTCTCAATGCAGTCCAGGAACTGAGTAGAGGTAGTTTGTTGTTGAAGGAGAGCAGCCTGCTGATGCTCCAGACGATCCAGGCAGTGATCGATCTCGGCCAGGTGGATATGGATGGGGAGGTCATCTGAGGGTATGAAATGGGAAGGGGTAGGGGGAGGTCCAGGAGGGGTAATGGGAAAGGAAGAAGGGTGAGGTGAGGAAGCGGGAAGGGGTGGTTAAGGAGGGGCAGGGGCATCAGCGGGGCAAGAGGGTCGGTAGGGGGTGGGGGTGGTGTTTGGGCAAGGAGGTAAGTGCCCCCTACTTCCGGACCAATCCCATGAGAATGAGCATGAGAAAGTCCATCTGCTTGGGGGAACCTAAGTGATCATGGGGAAGGGATGCCTTAAAAATACTGAGGTGGTGGGAAAGGAAGGTGGCGTAGAACCCACCGTTTAGGTTTCCCTGGCGGCCGGTGAACATAGCATGGAAATAGGAAGTGGTAAGGTAGGGTAGGTCTGGGTAGTCCTATCAAATGACACAGGTGAGGAGCTTCATGTCACGGCCAGTCAAAACCCCCATATCCTTGTGATGGGGAAAAAGGATGGTGCTAAAGAACCAGTGGGTGAAATAAGGGATAGGGTCAGCGATGAGGGTACTCTTCGAGGAAGTGGGGGTGTAGCGGTGGTTAGGCCCAGTAATATCCTGCCACATGGAAATGATCTCAGAACACTCAGGGAAGGTCAGGGTGGAGAGAGGGGCGGGGTGATGGGATGAGGAGAGATACCACACCCTCAGCCAAACTCAGTCATAGTAAGAGAGAAAGGTCGACCGCCTAGACGAAATTGAACCATCGGGACCGCATTGTCAGGAATCTCCCAGTACTCAGGCCTGTAAAACTCAAAAGATGCAGCAAACTCCAAAAATAAATCTCTGAAAATAGGAGTGTTGACCTAAAATATTGTGAGTAACAGTGTGTGCCTGAGGAGATCCTCTAACTCCCACAAATACCCAGCTGCTGAGGTACATTGTTATCAAGATAGCAGTTTCTCAATGGGATCGGGCAGTGAGAGAAGCACTGAACTCTATCATATGCCAGGTATGTAACCGGGAACACCATGCAAGGAAAGGGAATACCCATAGGGGCTGGCCTAGGTGGTACAGAAAAAGGGGCTGGCTCTAGTGGCGAAGCACCCGTATTAGAAAAAGGCCCACTGGATGTGGTGGTTGATGAGGGATCAGCTTCTACTGAGGCAGGTGGAGGATGTGTGGTAGCTGGTGGTGAAGAAATGATAGTTCTTGGAGGCTCCGTGTTGGGTGGTGGAGGTGTGGTACTGGGAACAGCATCGGTCGAGGCATTGAGTGGTGGCAGGATGGCCAGCAGAGGAGGCTGGTACACCAAAAAGTTTAGAGCTAGTGTTGTCACGAGCCAGAGTCATATCCAGTGAAAAGTGGGCTTCCCACCCTCAGTAGCGGAGGCTGGCCACTTCCCACATGAATGGTCTCTGTCGGCCATATCCTAAAAAAGAAAGGAAAACAAAACAAAAAGAAAAGGAAAAAGAAAAAGAAAAAGTAAAAAGTGATAAAACAGAAAAGTAAAAAGTACATGACGTGTAAACCCAAAGTACACAACGTGTAGTGTAAGAAGATTAGTTTCTCATGTGCTATGGGTAGACACGCCGAGTGGGCATGTAACTGGCCTGGGAAGGATACACGGTGTGTAGACAGGAGACACACCGTGTATGGGAAAATGGTTTCCTGGCCGTGTGAGTCTTCTGGACATGGGTTGGCCCGTTGAAATGGTGTACACGACGTGTATCAAACATACATTCCATGTATGTAAACATGGGTTTCATGGCCTTGTAGATAAGGTACTCAGGCAAGATGCTTATTGGTACACGGTGTGTACTAAACATACACACTGTGTAGTTTCAAATTCCGAATTATTCAATGTGCGGCCATGTACAAGAGTACACGGTGTGTGTTCTTGGTATCGTGCCCATGTATCACGGAAACCGAACAGTCATCCAGTCCATAAATCAACCTAAACTCCTAAGAAATATTGAAATAAAGGGTGTAGAAGGGCATACCTGGACTGATGATCGCAATGTAGTAGAAATCAGAAGCTAAAACGCAAGAAATCTGAAAATTTGGAAGTGAGGAGGCCTAACATCATGCGGGGGAGGAAAACGGGGAGGGAGGGAGGGTCGCGCGACACGGGCTCAAGCCGAGTAGGGCACGGCTTTTATATCCCGAGTACACGACGTGTACTCTAACAGACACACCGTGTGCTACTTTATATATATATAATTATTATAGTAAACTATATAATAATTAATATTAATAATTAAAATAATATGTATATATTATCAAAAATAAAACTATACACATAATGTATTAGGAAATACGCATCATGTGTTCTAAAATTGGAAAAAGAGAAGTACAGCCTTTGGTCCAGTGCTTGGGGCGAGGTTTGAACCGACAATCGGCGATTCCGAACAGAAGCCCTCAACCACTAGAGCAAGGTTGTACTACTGCTTCTATTTATTACTTAAATATATTTAATTTTCAAGTCCTATACTACATGGGAGAAATAAAATGCACGGCATGTGGTTTTTTAATTCGACAAAAAGGGATGAAGCAGGGAGATTAGCTAAGTTCGAACTTGGGTCGTTTGGATCCAGGGCCGAGACTCTACCAATCTGCCAACTTCACCTGCATGTACTCTATTATTATGAAAACATTTTTAGTTTATTAATGAAATCATGGCACACATGACTAATATCTAAAGACACATAGTGTGGTTTTTATTAAAAAGAAAAATGATGGAAATGGGCCGATTGTCAGGATTCAAACCCGGGTCTTTTGGACACCAGTTTACGACCCTGGTCAGTCGGTCCATCCCCACCATGGGTTTTATTTTAAACAAATATATATAATATGAAAAATACTACACACGTCGTGTAAGAAAACACAAGAATAAAAAGGAGGAACCCCATGCCGAAGGTAGGTCGGGAGGGATTCGAACCGGTGACAGCTCGAATAAACTTTAGTGACCTTACCATCGGCACAGGCATCATCCATGTTTATTACTTAGTTAATTTATATATTTATAATAGTTAGAATATAAATGAAAATAAATCATTACATGTCATGTATATAGGTGGTACATAGCGTGTATCTGCTGGGTTTCCTCCTAGGAAGTGCCTTTGTTTTAGGTCGTTGTCTTGACCAACTTACCTCTGCTTACCTGAGATGTATGGTGGAGAGTGTTCCCATCATGTCTTCCATGTGATGGTAAGTCTTCAGTCGTTGTCTGTTCACCTTGAATGGTTGACCATCCTCTCTAAAAATTTCCACTGCACCATGATGGAATACTTGTATGACTCGAAATGGTTCTGACCATCTTGACTTTAGCTTCCCTAGAAATAATCGAAGACGGAAATTAAAAAGGATTACTTGATCACCGGGTTGGAAAGATTTTTGTGAAATCATCCGGTCATGGATTGCTCTCATCTTCTCCTTGTATAGCTTGGAATTCTCATACACCTCCAATCAGATTTCATCAAGTTCTAATAGTTGGAACTCATGCTTCTCTTCAGATGCCTTCAGATCAAAATTCAAGGCCTTGACAGCCCAGTAATCTTTGTGCTCCAACTCTACTGGTAGATGACATGGCTTTTCATAGATTAGGTGGAACGGGGACATCCCCAGTGGTGTCTTTAAAGAGTACTGATATGCCCACAAAGAATCATCTAGCTTCTTGGACCAGTCTTTCCTTGAAGTGTTCACCGTTTTCTCCAAAATCTGTTTGATCTCACGGTTGGAGAGCTCCACTTTTCCACTAGACTAGGGATGATTTGGTGTCCCCATGTGATGCTTCATGCCATACTTCGATAGTACTCCTTTCATCAATGTATTGTCGAAGTGGGTCCCTCTTCCGTAGATCAGTACACGAGAAATGCCAAACCTGCTAAAAATGTGTTTCTTTAAAAATCCCATGACTACCTTGGTTGTGTCGTGTGTTGTAGCAACGTCTTCTACCCACTTGAAGATGTAGTCAATGCAGAACAAGATATAAGTATTCCCAAAAGATGGGGTAAATGGCCCCATGAAATCTACGCCCCAAACGTCGAAGATCTCAACCTCCAAGATGGGGTGTTGGGGAATCTCATCTCTCTGTCCCACATTACCTGTTCTTTGGCATCGATCACAATGGGAAACAAAGTATCAGGCATCTCTATGCATGGTGGGCCAAAAAAACCCAGACTGTAAGATCTTTACTATAGTATGGTCTGGCCCATGATGTCCCCCTACTGGCGAGGCATGACAGAATTCCAGGACTCCATGAACTTCAGTTTCCAGGATGCAATAGTGGATCACCCCATCCCCACAGGATAATAATAGTAGAGAATCTTCCCAGAAGTACCTCTTCACATCAGATAGAAACCTCTTCCTCTACTGGGATGATAGGTCAGGGTGGATGGCACCTGTGACCATAAAATTAACAATATCAGCATACTAGGGTCTAGGTGATTCTTTGACTGAAAAGAGGTGCTCATCAGGGAAATCCTCCCCGATCTCTTGATCTTCCTACTTCTCCAAATGAGGTAGCTCTAGGTAGGATAGATGATCAGCAACAACGTTCTCGCTCCCTTTCTTGTCTCGGATCTCTAGATCAAATTATTGTAGTAGGAGTACCCAATGGATCAGTCATGGATTCACATTTTTCTTGTTTAAGAGGTACTTTAGTGCTACATGGTCAGTATAAACAATAACTTTAGATAGCACTAAGTAAGAACGGAACCTGTTAAAAGTAAACACCACTGCTAGCATATACTTTTTTGTGGTGGTGTAGTTCATCTATGCCTCGTTGAGCGTCCTACTAGCATAATATATGGGTTGGAAAATTTGGTCAAGCCACTGGCCCAAAAATGCTCTCACTGCGTAATCACTAGAATCGCACATTAATTCAAATTGTTCCTCCTAGTTGGGAGCAACCATCACTGGAGCTTCCATCAGGCATTGCTTCAAGTGCTCAAAAGCGGTGGTGCATGGCTCATCGAACTCAAAAACATCATCCTTGGTCAGAAGGTTAGTGAGGGGTTGAGCTATCTTCGAGAAGTAGCAGACAAACCACCTGTAGAAACCTACAGGCACCAGTAAGCTGCGGATGGCTCTGACGGAAGTCAGAATAGGAAGTTGTGAAATGACTTCTATCTTTGTTAGGTCCACCTCTATCCCCTTCGCCGAGATTTTGTGGCCAAGGACGATGCCACTCTGCACCATGAAATGACACTTTTCCCTGTTCAAAACTAGGTTAGTGTTCTCACATATTTCTAGAACCAGCTCTAAGTGTTGCAAGAAAGTGGTGAATGATTTTCCATAAATGGAAAATTCATCCATGAATACCTCCAAGATCTATTATTCCGTGTCATGGAAGATAGCCAGCATACATCACTGGAAGGTGGAAGGAGCATTTCACATGCCAAAGGATATCCTTCGGTAAGAAAACGTACCATAGGGGCAAGTAAATGTGCTCTTCTCTTGATCATCTGGAGCAATGGAAATATGATTATAACCATAATAGTCTTCAAGGAAGTAGTAAAAGTTATGCCCTGCTAGTCTCTCTAGCATCTGATCCATGAAGGGCAGGGGGAAATGATCCTTCCTAGTGGTGTCATTCAGCTTTCTATAATTCACACAGACTCTCCATCATGTGACAGTGCATGTGGGGATGAGCTTGTTCTTATCATTTGATATCACAGTGATGCCCCCCTTTTTGGGTACCACCTGTAGGGGACTCACCCACAGACTATCTGATATTAGGTATATTATGCCTTCATCCAATAACTTGATTACCTATTTCTTCACAACTTCCTTTATGTGGGGGTTTAGGCGTTGTTGCGGTTGCTGAGATAGCTTCTCTCCTTCGATCATCACCTTGTGGGTGAAAATGGTTGGGCTGATTCCCTTTAAATATTCCATTTTCCACCTAATAGTGTGCTTTCACTGCTTCAAAACCTATATAAGTGCATCCTCCTACCCCTATGATAGTGTTTCACTAAGTATGACGGGAAATGTCTGATAGTCTCCCAAATACTCATACTTCAGAGAAGATGGAGGAGGCATCAATTCTAGTTCAAGTGCCCTTAGAATCAAAGATACAAGTGGTTGCACCTCTGCCCGCTCTAGAATGTTGAGAATAACATCACGTTGCCAGTAGTGGCTGCCCTGACCTTCTAGGAATTTTTGGTCCTCTGGTGCTTCATCAAATGGAATATCTAGAAAAACCAAGTCATCTGAGGTGAAAGAACATACCATATCATCCCCTTTTCCACTCAAGTGATCATCCACGGTGCTCACTGCATAGAAACCCTCATGATCTGACAATGATGCTTGCTTGACGGCTTTGAGGACATTGCAGCAGAATCTTTTGTCTCATACTCTGAAAATTAGCTCCCCCTGGTGTACGTCGATTAGTACCTTCCTAGTAGCTAGGAAAGGCCATCCCAGAATGAGAGGAGCCTCCTGGTCTTCCTTCATGTCAAGGATGATGAAATATATAAGGAGGATTAGCCTGCCCACCTTAACCAGCACGTCCTCTAGTAGCTCCTTCAGATATTTGATGGATCGTTCAGCAAGATGAAGGGATACTTGGGTAGGCTTCAGATCATTGATCCCTAGATTCTTAAATACTCTGAAGGGCATGAGGATGACACTGGCCCCTAAGTCGCAGAGGGACTTCCCAAACTCACATGGTCTAATAGTTCATGGGATAGTGAAGCTACCTGGATCCTAGAGATTGGGAGGAATTGAATGTTTTATGACTGCTGGGCACTCTTTGGTTAAGGAAATTGTTCCCAAATCCTCCATCTTTCTTTTGTTGGAGAGGATCTCCTTCATGAATTTCGCATACATGGACATCTATGTCGGTGCCTCTAAAAATGGAATGTTGATGTGCAACTTCCTGAACACTTCTATGAATTTGATGAACTAGTGGTCCATCTTTCTCTATTTTATCCTCTCCAGGAAGGGTAAGGTATGTTCGAAGGGTTTCAAAACCTCCTTTCCTTTACTCTGTGAATCCTCTTTCGGTGGGTTTTTGGATGAGGAGGGGTTTGTAACTGTACCTTCTTTATCAACAGAGGGTGTAGATACACTTGGTTGTGTCGGTTCCTTCTATTGTAGCTCCTTTCCACTCCATAGTGTGACGGTATGGGCCTCCTCCCTCGGGTTATTCTCAGTGTTACCCGGTAGTGTACCGAGCTTCCTTCCTGAGAGTTGGTTTGCCAGCTAGCCAATTGGGTTCTCTAGGACTCAAATGGAAGCCTCCTGATTCTGGAATCTAGTTTCAGTAGTAGATATAAACTTGTTCATGATATCCTCTAACCTTGAGGTGTTCTCCTGTTGAGGTGGTTGTGTAGCTGGTGGAGGTGGTGGCTGTTGTGGCTGTTGTGGGTGAGGGTTTTGATACCCTTGAAACTGGTAAGATCCCAGCTGGGGTTGTTGTTGTCTCAGGTACTGGTTCTGATATTGAGGTTGACCGTAGTTGGGCAGTCGCTAGGGCTGAGGATTCTGCTGTTGTTGGCCCCATCCTGGGTTCTGGTGATCATACCATGTTGGGTTCTGGTACTATTGGTACTGGTTCGGCCCTCAGTTTTGATTATCATAGCTCACCTCACTCATTTAAGGGCCGCCTGTAGGTACCATTCATTCTCCTATGAGGTGGTTATCACCACATTCGCTGCACACCGGATGGTTTGTCGTATATACTTGGGATGTGCCCTTCAGAATGAGCACGCCGATCTTTTTGGACATAGTGTAAAACTGGGCAGAAAGCATAGTAGTAGCATCGATGTTGTGCATACCTTGTTTCTATATACCCCACTCAGAATTCCACTAGAAGTTGTTGGAAGAAATTTCTTCCAGTAGTTCAAAAATCTCTTTGGGGGACTTCCTTATAACTGTACCTCCAGCAGCAGCATCCATCACGAACTTTGTGTTCATCGTCAGTCCTCCATAGAAGTTCTAGACCTGCATCCAGAGTGGGAGTCCGTGGTGTGGGAATTTTTATAGCATCTCCTTGAAACACTCCCATGATTCATACAATGACTTCGAGTCATGTTGTTGGAAGTTGTGTATTTCATTCTGCAAGGTTACCATCTTTGAATGTGTGAAATATTTGGACAGGAACGCCTGGTCTAGCTGGTCCCATGTGAGGATAGATCGAGGAGGCAAACCTTTTATCTAGTCTTTTACCTTATCCCTAAGATAGAAGGGGAAAAGGTGAAGACAAATGGCGTTTGTGGACACTCTATGGTAGCAAAACGTGTCTCATACCTCCAGAAAATTGGAGAGATGGGCATTAGGGTTCTCACTAAGTAGGATAAATAATTGAACAGTTTTTTGGATCAACTGCGTGATAGAAGGATTGATATCGAAGTGTTGGGCCTTAACCAGTGGACAGATGATGCCTGTGTCAGCTCCGTGAATAGATGGCAGGTCGTACTCCATGAGAGTATGGCGTGGAGGTGGCTGCTGAGGGAGTGGAGGTGGCATGTATTTTTGTTCCTGAGGAGTGAAGTACAGACCCTAACATGGCTTTAAAAATGACATTCACTCTAGTTTAAACTGTTGGAGCTTCTTCGGGCCATATCCTGGAGCAAGTGGAGCGTGCTGGTTCCGGTTGTCATTTGAACCAAACAGCTGTCTAGCTCCTTGGACAATAGCTGGATCTCCTTCTTTGTTTTGCGCTATGGGATTGTTTTGGTTGTGCTCATCCATGAGTGTTTGTCGTCGCCTCAAAATCATCTATTCGATCTCTGGGTCAATTGGGAGAAACTCCGATGACTTAGCGTTCTTGGAACGAGTAAGGTAGCTGCTCATACACCTATGGACCTGCACAATACTAAACACACCAAGTGTAAATGAGTAAGAATAAATATAAACATAAATAATATCAGAAGATATATTTTTGGGAATTTTTTATTTTTATTTCCACTAAAATTTGATACAAACTTGATTGAAACAAAGAAAAATGTAACTTTCAGATTCCCCGGCAATAGTGCCAAATTTGGTGGTCATTTTACCGAAGGTATTTTATCGTTGTCCCAAATTGTTTTACCCTAACGAGTATAGTACCAGTAAGGGGTCGATCCATAGGGAAAATAAGTTATTTTTATCTTGATTTTCTAGTTTGTACTTGATCCAGTGGAGTGTACTGAATTTAGAGTCATTTTTTAAGGTTTTAATGAAAAGATGATTGGATTTTAATTTCTTAGTAAATTACTTAAAAGATAAAGAAAAACACAGGAATTTGGTTTTGATGCAAATATGGATGGAAATTTGTTGGGGATGTGGATTTTTAAGAGGTTGTTTATCAAACCAATTTCTTATGAGGTTGTGTTTTTCATGATAACCCAACACTCTGGGTTTTAATTGTAACAAGGTTCCCTTGGTCCGGGTAACTTATGTATAGAACTGAAGAAACTGACTCCTTGGTACGGTAGTTAGTGTTTCATAGTTCTTTATTTAGATTAGTCCTTTTTTTAGTTGGTGAATACTTCCAATGATCACAAAATTATTCATCATTATTCTTCTTTTGAGTCCCTAAAAATTCTGCCCTTGGTCTAGCTCATAATTTTCAGTGATAAAATGAAGTCATTAAAGAAGAATAAGAAGAGTTAAACAGAACAAACACAATCATAAAAACTAATTCAAATTAAAACTCTTTCATAACCCACAACCCCAACACACTGGGTGTTTAGTTACGCATAGAAGAAAAGATGAAAACAGGACCCTCGATACCGAATGTGGTCATCGCAGGAACTTTGAGGAGAGGTGAGTTCTGTGGTAGAATGATGGAATGGAGGAGTAGTGGAATGATGGTGGCACGGAAACAGGCCAACAGAACCTCCTTCCATTGGATCTTTTTTAATCACTCTTTGAACCAGAGGCCAAGGCCTCTATTTATAGAAAATAAAATTACACGGTGTGTATCAGAAGTACACATCATGTAGTCTCGTCAATGCACTTTTCTCATCTTTTTCTTCGCCAGTGGGTGGCCTAAAACAAGATCTTTGACTTGGAACACGACGTCTCCTGGTAGGTGGAGATACACGGCGTGTAGTGCCACCATACACGGCATGTACTTTCATCCATTAGCAACCAACTGCTTCTAGAATGGAATGCATGATGTGTATATGGTGTACGTGGCATGTAAAGGCTAGCTAGCCACATGGGCGTGTACACTTCTTCTCATCCACCAACCGCTTCTAGAAGAGGATACACGGCGTGTATATTATGTACATGGCGTGTGCAAGATTCTGGAAACTTGGGCATGTACTTGGACTAGCCAATCCATTTCTGAGTCTGAACGTACACGGCGTGTAGATATGAACACGCTGTGTAGTTGGGAATTTTTGCTCAGTTTTTTCCCAATTCGTGTGTTTGGACAAAAACCAACTGATAATGAACAAGATCACCAAAATCAGAGTATTTTTCCACTAAGTAGTAGGTATTTAATGAAACCATGTTCTTATTTTTAATAAATTATGTGTAAATCTATACACAAATCAGGTGCATCAAGTGTGCAACCCAAGTTTCATCTACCTGTGTCATTAGTCACATGGCCAGATACATGGTCTTTTACAGCACGGCGTGTACTCCCAATATGCGGTGTGTTCTACCAAACATTTATCAACCCCATGTCTCTGATCACACAATCAGTCACACGGTCAACAACTACACTGTGTGTACATACAGTACACATCATGTACTTAAGAAAATTCATTTCTTCCAGAAAAGATGAACACATGACGTGTGTTCATAACATCACACGCCCTATTGTCTGGGTTTCCAGACAGTAAGCCTCTGAAACTTCTCCCTAAAATCCTAAAATTTTGGCCAAGGCATGCCAAGTTCTGATCTGTTAGATCCCATACTCCCTGTGAATCAAAGTTTTGCATCCTCATTCATATCATGCCTTAACAGAATTCAATTAAAATTCAAAACATGATCCACCAAATTTCGATCCAAGATAGCCCATAACACCTTAGGGACCAAATATTGGCATCCATCTAAATGAAAATTACTTAAACCAATACCCTATCAAAATAGTAGTTATTCTATCACAGTATCTATCACAATAGCATGCATATCTAGAACAAAATCTATCACAACAGCATGAAATCAGTAATGCACCCTAAATGGCATGACAAGAATGAATGGCATGTGATCTCTAGCAAGTGCCTATAAGATGCATGAGATGGAATACCCTCATCTCATTGGGTTTCAACAGAAATAAAACAATAATGATATCAATCATAACATCACAAAACAATGATGAAATCAATTCAACTGTAACAATTGCAAAACCATAAAAATGCAATATTTGAGGTAACTTGGATTTTCCATGTACATGGGTTAGCTACTCCCGAGAATAGCTTATTACCAACTACATATTCCTTCTTAACCAAGTCTATTAGCTCTAAATAGTAATGAAAATTGGGAGAGAAAGTTCCTCTAATACCACTTTGTAACGTCCTAGATCTGGGTGCCACCCAAAGGTGGCCTGAACCCGGTTGGTCACATAATCTCAAGTGCATTTCCCCAAATTCCAGAGGCTGTCGACTAGCAGCGATGGCCAATTTGTGATAATGGGGAATCTATTCCTTCATTGGTAGAGTATACACAATAAAAAAACAGATAGTAAACAATAGAGGAAGTGGTAATACCATACAACATAAGTAAACAGTGGAAGACTAATAGTAATAAAACAACTAGAGCATATATATATAAATGATGCATGTCACATGTCTCTAGGAAAGTAGCCAAACAATTCACAATTCTGGAAATACAATATAAAAAACAAGTACAGAAAAAACAATTAAACTCCAACAGCATCGCAATCCTCAGCTTGGTCTCATGCTCTCCAGCTCCAACAGCAATCAAGTACTTTATGAAGAAGGGTGTTTTCCCTTATCTATACCTATAACCATGTAATCTGTTTAGGTCCAAAATCATGACCCAAAAAGGGTGTGAAATGAATCCCAGTAGGCAACCACCAAAAGATTTATGCCTAACTTTCAATGAATATATATAACAGGTAATATGAAAGAATGAAGCAATAACCTAGGAAGTACTCAAAAGTAAATAATTCTACAGTTTTCAATTACATTCATTTAACATTTATTATTCATCCATTGAATCATGTAACCCTAGGATCTAACCTAAGCTTTGTATCCCCTATGTAAAGTAACCAGAACAGACGTCTCATAAGACCATCTAGACAATCAAGAAGACCAATTCCAAGCTTGTGATTTGGCTTGGCAGACTCGTCATAATCATTCAAATATTCAATAATGACCCTTTGGGAAAGTTCTCACAGTCTAATCCCCTAGGTCCAACATAAAAACAATTCATTTAATAACGACTCTCTGGGAATATCTCACGGTCTATCCCCTTTAGTCTAACACAGCATAAATCAATTAAATAATGACCCTCTAGGAAAGCTCTCATGGTCTAACCCCTTTGGTCTAACATAGCATCAACAATTATAAATGACCACCCAGGAAATCTCTCATGGACTAAACCCTTGGGTCCAACATTCATTTAATCAAATAATAATGATCACCTGGGTAGCTCTCATGGTCTAACCCAAACAATTATAGATGAACACCTGGGTAGCTCTCACGGTCTAACCCCTTTGGGAAGATCTCACAGACTGATCCCCATGGTCAACATTCACAGTGTAAAACATAAGCATTTCATATGATCAGTAACTCCATCCTAACAAAACAAGGCATGGAAAACAAGGCAAGCCTAATAGTCATCCTAGAACCAATGGCCACAATCAATCAAACAAGGGAACGCACCCATGGGGTGTTCCATAAACAAGTTATCTAACCTTATGGATAAGAAATAACCCTTTATCAAATAATCAAACCATAGTAGGTAATAAACAGGGTTAAATTATAAGTTAAACAATACCCAAAACGTGGGTATGAGGCACTTTTGGCATATATAATCCAAAGGTAAACAATAAAAGTCTCAATCCACCTACCTCAATGCCGTATGATCGATATACTTGAATGTAGGCCCTTGAATCAGCTTAGATCGGCGTAGATCTACAAAAATTTGAAAAATGATCCACCTTGAATAACTCACGAGAGAGGAAGAATCGGGAATAGAGACTCTAGAGGATTCGATAACTCACCAATAGGATTCCAATGCACCCGACATTGTCTCAATCGGAGCTTAGATAGAGAATCGGGAGGGGTTCAAAGTTCGTTGGTTGTTCCATCGCTCTCCTATACAAACCACGGGGAGAAGAAGACATTTACGGACATAAGACGCGACCCTTCTCCAATATATCAATTAAAAAGAAAAATACACGACATGTTCATTAAAACTACACATCATGTATTAGCCTCAACCAACCCCCGAGTTAAGCAGTCTACCAAGTCACCACACGACCATGTAGTCGGCCGTTACATGGCTAGTACGTGGATGTACGTGGCTGTACGTGGAAACCGGGTACACAATGTGTACATAGAAGTACATAGTGTGTACTTAGAAAAAACTCATTTATTCTTTTTTCCTCAAAAACAACCCTAAATCAATATCCATACTTGAAATGAAGATCTAGGTTCTTACAAACATCTTCCTTACCTATTAAAGGATCTTCATTTTAAATAATCCAAAAAATTGCACATCAACATTCTAATTTTCTGAGCATCTGGACAGGCTATCAATATATCATCTACATATAAAAGAAATATGATAAAAGTCACATATTCTCATTAATTATGATAATAGTAATTATCTACATTACACCTGATAGAACCATTCCTTAGACATAAATGAATTGAAATTATGATTCCATTATCTTGCTGATTGCTACAATCCATAAAAGATTTTCTTAAGCTTACGTACAAATTTATGGTTCACTTTTACAGGTAAAATTATTGATTTATACATGATTTTTTCCACCACTAACTCATCGTGATGGAAAGAAATATTAACATCCATCTACACTAGATATAGGTATTCTGGTATAACCATGCTTAGTTATTTTCAAATGGTATATTTTTAAACTAATAGTGAAATAATTTCTGAAAAATGAACTCCTTTTTTTAAAGGTTGGGGTCGAAGCCTCGTTTATTATTAAAGCAAAGCAAACACCTATTTTAACTGGGTAGAGGGAGACCCATTACATATCCTGAAGGCCCAGTGGACATTTTAGCCCATTACATGGCCCATAGGCCCAAATTTTTGGCCCAAGGCCCATTTTGTGAATTGTACTGCTACAGTACATGCCGCTGTTACAGTTCCCTGCCACCACTATAGTGACCTGCCACCACTACAGTAACCTGTCGCCGCTATAGTGACTCCCAATACATAGATTCACTAAACGAAGTAGCTTCCTCCATATTTTCAAGTTCCCATACATATGTTAGGAGTAGAATTTTTATATCATCTCTATAACTCAAAATTGGTCTTCAAATCCCGGTTCGTATCCCCAATTGAATCGACTAATTTGGGATACTCTTCTCATCACTCCCTATTGGTACTTGGTTTTCCAGTAATTAAACAATCAAGGCATATAATTTTGGTGCATCCACTAGGGATTTATGTACCCTTGAACTTCTGGGTCATTCTAATGGTCTTACTCATGGACTTACAATGCTTTCAACACTCACATATGAGTATTCTAGTTTTTCAAAATTACATGTACTCTAATAAACCTAGATTCAATAATTCATTTTTCTTCAACTTCCTTCTATACAATATGTTGATCTTTCCAAAAAAAAAATTAAATATAATATTTATGCTCCTAATGATTTATTTTCATTCAACATCTCACATATGATATTTGAAATTTTCATCTTCATAACCTTAGAATAAGAACATTTTGTTTCTTTCATGTTTTCCCTTATCATTATCATTTATATTTACATATGTTATGGTACCAAATACTATGAGATGATGATCATCTGGTCATTTTCCAGACCATAAATATTCTAGATATTCTTTCCAAACTGTTGTTTCTGCACTTTTTTTAGTGAGATAAACATTCATATTGAGTTCCTTCTCCAAAATAACATTAGGAATTCTTGAGAGAAACCTCATACTCCTATCATTCTCTAACAATGTATATTTTATTCTTTTAATCACTCCATTATTGCGTGAATATCTTGGAACCATATTCTCATGAGTTATTCATTCCTTCTTTCTGAAATTATAGAATTTTTGTCTGGTGTACTCACTACTATTTTCCATCTGAATACACTTCAACTTCTGATGAAATTCCCTTTATTCCAAAGAACTACACTGGACAAACAAATGAAATATATTTTATTTATGATTCAAGGGGTAAATTCATAATTTCTTTGTAGCATTATCAATAAAAATAAGAACGTAAAGGAAACCAACATGTGATTATATAGGGGAAGGTCCCCAAAATATCTAAGTGTTCAAGATCTAACTTATAATCCCTAGGATTCAAACCATTTAATTTAAAAGAAACTTTTTCTTCTTCCCCAACACACACCTTTCACAATTTCTTATTTCCATGTGATTATGTTTCATTATGACCTTATCCTTAGGAAATATTATATTATTTTCAATAAAGTGACTAGGCTTACAAGTATATACATTCAAATAATCAGAAATTGAACTCATGTATATTTTAATTCTATTTGAATTTGAATTAAATTAAAGGGTTACAACTTTTAGTCCTTTTTCAACCACTATAGATCCCCAGGTAACATTCCATACCCCATTGGAAAAGCTGGTTCCATTTCTTACATATTCTAATTATCCTATTGAAATAATATTTTTCCATAATCTAGGGATGTTATGATCTTCAAATAGTTTCATTAATCCACAATTATTCATCAAGATGTTAACTGCTCCTTTTCCAACAACCTTTAGGTCTTCTCCATCCACCCGATGAACATTTGAAAACTTCCATAATACATAAATGATTATGGTTTTTTAAAACAATTAGGGGGAAACACCTCCTTTCTTATTGAAAAAATAAATACCCTTTTTAAATAGGGTTGAGAGGTAACCCTTACATGACCCGAAGGTTTAGTGGTACAAAGACTAAATACATTTTTAGGACCCACAGGTCAAGTGGCTAGAAAGCCAAAGAACATGACTTGAAGGCCCAAACAGATCATCCAAACAACGCATCATGATTCTAGTCTTTTCATTACAACACCCCCCCCCCATTAACAGAAATCATTGCATTGCACTGCAATAATGTGTAGTCATGACAGAGCACCCCTCTTTAACCAATGTCTAGGTGGAGGGACAGCTATACATGATTGATCACCAGTTGAATAGAAAGATTCTCCAGAGTTAATCACCCATGATTTTACAAGAGTGTTCACACTCATAAAATAATTTCTATTTCCTTTTGCTAATCCAAGGGAATTTGAAATACCAGAATTTGAGGCATTTATGGTGTTCTTAATGGGAAATTTTTAATCCTTTTTTATGTGCCCCTTATTTCCACACTTCTAGAAGGTTAGACAAGGACTGTATGATTTACCTCAACTCTTCTCCCATTGTTTTTATTCTAATGGATTCTTCTGATAAAAATAATTCTTTAGGGTGACTGTGTAGAATCCCACCCCGAATGCCACTTAAAGGTTCCCTGAGATGGTGACCACAAGACCTAAAATGCACCTCCCCAAATTCCAGAGGTTGTCGACTAGCAACGAGGGCCTAGGGTGTGTCTATGGGGAGATTATTCCCTCATTGATTGGAGTGGGTTACATCAATACATGTATATAATAATAAATAATAGAAGCAGATGCTATATGACTAGACTAATAACCTAACATTTTAAAGCAGTAACAACAAGAAGATAAAAACGGAACAATAATAATAAAACATGCAAGATAAATAAATAATAATCAGAATCTAAATAATAAACAGATATAGGATATGGTGATGGCATGTCGTGTACTATAAAAATCATGCATAAGAGTCAGGGGATACAAGCATATACCACATTCTAACGAAATATACAAAAAGGAAAAAAACAACTAATACTATCATCCCAAGCATAGGCTCAATCCTCTACTCCCAAACTCTATCCTAGAACTGTCAATTAAGTATAGGAAGTTAGGAACTTCCCTTTATCTATACCTACAGTCATGAAGTCTTCTTGGGTTCTAAAGGCTGCCCAAGAAGAGTGTGAGATATAATCCACGTAGGCCACCACCAACAGTATCTAGATCAATCCATCTTGTGCAATATAAAATAAACAGGGTGCCATGATTAATAAATAAAAAATAGAATAACTAAATAAATAAAGTGGATTTGGATCCAATATAACACCCATATAATTTTACCTGCTTCAGCCTAATCCATTGATTTTGAACCAAGAGAACCTGCAAAGGTAGAGTGAGGGATATAATGTATAAAGAGATAGACTATCCCTAAGCTTCTGATTGGGCTTGCTGAGCACATCCCTAAATTTCCAAAACCAAAATATAATTTCGTAATTAAAATCATCCACTTGATTTTTAATCTAATTAAACCTTTTTATTAAAACAAAGTGAGTCACCCTAAGCCCATCCATGGTAATTCTAATAAAAATCTAGGTATAGCTCTAAGGGCTCAATATAAGTTCAATGCCTAGAGAGTCTATCTAACATAACACAAGAATGAAATCTCAAGTGTCCCTCTAGGCATGGTGTAAAGACAGAACAAACTAACCTCTAAGTCCATCCTCGGTATTATACTTAGGGGCCCGAGTCTCTCTCGTGGCATGGTACAACCATCGTTCCATTGATCCCATCCAAGGGGTCTCTCATGGGGAACTAGTGTCACTCTTCTAGAGATAAAAAACAATAACGCACGGTGATCCCATCCCATACATAGCTAGTGTCACCCCTAGCATGTTTAAAAAGCATTAACAACTTTTAACTAAGTCACGATGATCCCATCCAAGGGGTCCTTAAGTCGAAACCCCTTGTATTACCCTCATCGCCAAGGTGAAATCATTTAATCAATTATTTATATAATAATAGTAAATTTGGTCAAGAAATTCAATTAAACAAATCATTTATGGAACAAGGGTAATGTATAAGCACTCACCCAATTAATCTAGTCTAACCATTTCATTAATGTCATGGGTGTAAGGGATTAACTCATGGTTCATCACCATAATCAATTTAATTTATCACTTCAAGGTATTTGTGATAATAAATACCCTAAAAGGGGTGTTAGAAAATTTAGAAAAAATAGGAAAAAGGGCCTATAAGGTGGATCACACCCATTTGAGTGGCATGGGTCAAAGCGATCAACCTAAGGGGTTTATTCACCACTATCTTGGGCGGCATTTGGCATGGTAAGGCTTTCCATTTAATTAAATTAACAATTATGAGGCATCATTGGAAAGGTTCGGCTCATGGAACAACATCACATGATATAGGATGCAAGGAAATAAGGGAAAGAACCTAGACCACCTACCTTAACCCTGTAATGATTCTCTCATCCAGCGTCGGCCTTTGATTCAATATAGAACGGAGGGTATCAGATAAATATTCAAATGCTCTGAAAATAGAGAAAATGAGCATTCGCTAAGATAGAGAAACAGAGGATTGAAGAAAGAAGAAATAGAAGGGAGGTGATTGAGGAGATTATTGAGAACTTTCCAAAGGATCTGATGGCAAGAAAAACAGATGTCAGATGAAGGAAATAGATTGATCCCTAGCAAGGAGGAGAAGGAGAACTTGCGGGAGGAAAGGAGGAGAGGAAAATAGTTGGAGAAGGAGGAAGGAAAAAATAGGTTTAAAGATTAATTAAGGGAAAATGGAAATTTCACCCTCAAAATAGGTGGCACGCAGTTTGGCCTCATGGTTGGCCAAACCGCACGCCAACCGTGCACCAGGTTCTGCTTCAATGGTCACCTCACACAGTTAGGCGCACAGTTTGTTTAACCATGCAAAAACCATGAAAAATGTTATGATCATAGGAGGTCTTCAATCCCTCATATCCATGCACTTAGGGTCGCACGGTTGTAGAAAAACCATGCATCCCCCAATACCCTACTATCTGTAACTGCACGGTTAGAGAAACTGTGCGGGCTGGGGCGCATGGTTTCTACTAACCATGCGGCCTAATCCACCTCTTCCAAATTCGGGGCTCCGAATGATCCCCAGACACCCCCCCCCCCCCCCCGATACCTCTTGACTCCCTTAGGAAACATTGTAAGTGAATAAAAAATGAAAAGAAACCAAAAACCGATGGTTCATACCTTTGAAAAAAGTTGAGACGTTGCAACCCTCCCTCCTTGAGACAACTCATCCTCGAGTTTCCCCTTCGAGGGTGGTGAAACGTCATTAGAGAAAAGTTCTGATCACTATAAAAGTACATCAGATTCCTACTCCCATGTCTCATCTTGTATGCGTCCATGCTACCATAGCATCTGGACCAGAGGAACTGACCTTCCTTGAAGATCCTTCATGCTCCGATCAACAATACATATTGGATGCTCCTCGAAGAACACATCCGCCTCCAACTCAATATCCTTGGGGTCAAACGAATGAGATGGGTCATCATGATACCATTGAAGATTAGATACGTGGAATAATTCATGCATGTAATGGTACCTATGAGGTAACAACAACCGATAGGTTACCAGCCCGACTCTCTCCACTATCTCAAAAGGCCTGACATATCAAGGAAATAATTTTTTATATCTCTGAATTCTTCAATGACCCAATCTAGGAGAAACACAAAGAAATACCTGATGTCCCACTTCAAATTCAAGAGGTCAACAGTGACGATCAGTAAAAGACTTCTTCCTGGACTGAGCTATATCCATATGCTTCTAAATCAACTGGACTTGCTATGAAGTCTCCTAAATGAGATGAGGACCCAGTATAGCTACCTCATATGCCTCTAGCCATCATAAGGTGAACGGAATGGTAAACTGTAAAGGTCCTCATATGGATCCATCTGAATCGTTTCCTATAAACTATTATTGTAGGAAAACTTAACCAGAAGAATATGATTTTCTATGAACCTCTAAAATCAAGGATGCATGTCTAAAGGATATCCTCTAACACCCATATCATCCGCTCAGACTGCCCGTCTGTCTGAGTGTGATATGTTATACTCAAGAGAACATGTTAACCCAGTTCCTTCTACAACCCTTTCCATAACTGTGAAGTAATGTGGTCTTCTCAGTCCTAAATGATAGAACAGGGAACACCATGAAGTCGCACTATCTCCCGGATGTAAAACCTTTCTAGATCATCAATAAAGAAGGTATCCTGAATCGTTAGGAAGTTTGCAACCTTGGTCAATCTATCAATGATCACCCATATTGCATCGCTATCTCGAGGGGATCTCGGAAATAACATCAAGAAATCCCTAGTGACTTCATTCCATTTCCACTCAAGAATTGAGAGAGGCTAGAGAACATGTTAACCCAGTTCCTTCTACAACCCTTTCCAGAACTGTGAAGTAATGTGGTCTTCTCGGTCCTAAATGATAGAACAGGGAACACCATGAAGTCGCACTATCTCTCGGATGTAAAACCTTTCTAGATCATCAACAAAGAAGGTATCCTGGATCGTTAGGAAGTTTTCAATCTTGGTCAATCTATCAATGATCACCCATATTGTGTCACTATCTCGAGGGGATCTCATAAATAACATCAAGAAATCCCTAGTGACTTCATTCCATTTCCACTCAAGAATTGAGAGAGGCTATAGAATTCCAACAGGTCACCAGTGCTCTGCCTTCACCTGATAACAGGTGGAGCACCTAGTAATAAAACCTCTTATCTACCTCTTCATACCTAGCCATCAATACTGATGGAAAATGTCTCGGCACATCTTGGTGAGACCAGGGTGAACTTCCCATACAGTGGCATGAGATTCTCTCATCAACTCTTCTTGTATATCATAAGGCACCCAAACTTTCCCACGAAAGAGTAAGGTCTGATTTTTATCAACAACCCAACCAGGAGGTTAGTCCTCTCCTGTGACATTCTCCCTCAAAATGAGGCCCTCTGAATCAGATAACTGCCTCATCTGGACCCACTCTAGAAGGGAGGATTTCACAGTCAGAGCTGCTAAGAGTGGTTTTTCATGCATCTCCTGAACCACGAGATGCATCTCAGAAAACAGAGTCATCAACTACCACTCACTGTAGGCCTCCTTGATGTTTTGCATTTGAGTCTTCCAACTCAAGTAATTAGCTATGTCATTACCCTTCTCGAGTGTATAAGTAATCTCAATGTTAAAATATTTCAGGTATTTTATCCACCTGCACTGCCTGAGATTCAAATCTCGTTGTGTGGAGATATATTTGAGACTTTTTTATTCATGTAAATAATAAACTGCTCACCCAAAATATAGTTCCTCCAACATCACAAAGCATGAACCATGGATGATAGCTCGAGGTTGTGCATAGGGTAATTCTACTCATGTGGTCTCAATTGGCGAGAACCACACACCATGACTTGATCACCCTGCATAAGAACTGCCTGCAACCCAATTCCTGAAGCATCATAGTAAATAGTATAGATTCTACCCAGATCAGCAGAATCAGTGTCGGTGCTGAATTCAATCTTCCCTTTAACTCCTGAAAATATATCTCACAAGCTTTAGTCCAATCAAATTTCACACCCTTCTTGGTCAATCCCATAAGCGGTGCTACCAAGTGTGATAAATTCTAGATGAAATGCCTATAATAGCCAACCATCCCTAAGAAACTGTATATATTAAACACATTATTGGGTTGCTCCCAAGAATCCACATCGCTCACTTTCTTTGGGTCAACAGATATGACCACTTCAGATATGATATGACATAATAAGTTAACCTTGTTATCCAAAAGTGGCACTTTCTAAGCTTCTCATATAGCTGGTTCTCTCTCAGTGTATTCAGCACGATCTCAAGATGGTTGGCATGGTCTTGTCTGGGGAATGAATACACTAAGATGTCTTCTATGAATACCACCACAAATGAATCAAGATATGGGGGTAACTTGATTCATCAAATCCATGAAGACTATCAGCATGTTCGTCGGACCGAACAGCATAACCAGATACTCATACAAGTCATACCTGCTATGGAACATTGTATGTGGTATGTCTGATCACCTCACATGCACCTGATGGTATCCCAATCTCAAATTGGTCTTAGAGAAAATAATTGCTCCTCAGAGTTGGTCGAATAGGTCGTCTATACAAGGAAATGGATATCGATTCTTCACCATGAGCTGGTTCAAACAGTGATAATCCACTTACAATCTAAGGGTGTCATCTTCCTTCTTGAAGAAAAGGGTTGTCAAACCCCATAGTGATGTGATGGGTCAGATGAAACCCATAGCCTCTTGATATTCAAGCTTCTTCTTGAGTTCCTAGAGCTCTGTAGGTTTCATCTTATATTAATGAATGGACATTGGTTCCATACCTAGCACAAGTTTGATGGTGAACTCAACCGCTCTCTCAGAAGGTAGGCCGGAGAAATTTTTAGGGAAGACATCCCTAAAATGATCCACCATTAGAGGGAATTCCACAAGCTTCATTCCTTAATCACTTATGAAGAGACTATCCATCTGGGTTGTCACTCCACCTAACCCGGCACGCTTGGGTCCAGCTCGATTTTTCTAGATATCCCATTCATCCTTATGGATATATGTGCTTCCCTCGGGTAATGTGAACAACACCCGGTGGTGACAGTAATCCACCTAGACTCGATAAGGTGTAATTCATTCCATACCGAGAATGATGTCAAAACCGTTCATCTCAAGGATGAAGAAACTCCATAAAAACGATAACCACCTATTTCAAGGGGCACTCCTTGCACTGGCGTACACCCTCATCTCAAACTCCTAATGGCGTGTGTCAAGGGTCATATCACCACTAGAGTACTCTATTACTAGGCCCAAACTTCCCATAGTTGCAGCATATAGAAAAGAGTGTGATGAACCTATATCAAAAAGGGAAGAGACTAAAGTAAAGGCTACAAGAATAGTTCCTTTAATTGTAGAAGGCCCTAGACTCTGCTCATCAGGGATAGGTTACAAAACATAGATATGGTCTGAACCAAGGCCCTGAGATGTTTCCTGAGTATCCTGATATGGTCCACTCTACTGACACTAAAACTCTAAGGCTTGACTACCCCAGCTACGACCACCTGCTTGGCTCAAATGGCTTGTAGAAGACCAGCTTCCATCCTGACATGGTGTCGTTGATCCTACACCAAAAGGAGGTGCTGGAAAGGAACCCCACTCACTTGGCTCTAGAGAAGGATTAGTAGAACTGCTGGAGGTGACTCATCCTGCCACAAGCCTGACACTCGATCAGATTCCTAGTACACTGGTTCTTTTTATGGTCTGGTCTGCCACACCAATGACACACCACATAGCTATCGACGTGTGCCACTTGGCCAGCACTTCCCCCGCATGTAACCTCAAAACATTACTTCTTGCCACTGGATAAACCATTACTCTACCTGGAATCTTAACTACCCTATTTCACATCACCTGATTCCCTTGAGTTCCGCTCAGTGATGAGGGATTGGTTATCTATATCTAGAATGGTAGTCAGCCAAAAGACATTCACCTATAAGCAGATGGCATATGAAAGTCCATCCTCTAATCTTCTCATAGTGGTTAGCTCGTCACTGGATAAGGTCGGTGCAAAATGATGCAATCTAGTGAAGCAATCAAAGTATTCCATTAATGAAATGTCACCTTGTTGAAGGTGTATAAACTCTTGAGCATGATCAGTTCTCAAGGTCTGAAGAAAGAAGTAGTTGAAGAAGGCTGTTTGGAAGTCTGCCCAAACCATACCCTGATGTAGACGAGCTTGAGTCGAAATTTCCCACCAATGATTGGCGGATTCATGTAGAATATAGTTTTTGATCTTGACCCTCCACTCTGGAGGTGTCTCAATATGCTCAAAGATCAATAGTATGGACTCGATCCATGACTTGGTGGCCTAAGGTCCACCATCCCCCAAGAAGGTGGGAGGATGCTACTATTGGAACTCCCTGGTCAACTATGTTATAATAGGGGTAGGTCGGGGAGCACCCTGTACTAATTTCATAAAGCGGAAGAAGTTGTCCCGGAACTAAGAATTGGTGCCTGATGAAAGATTTGTAGGATGTGCCTCATGTGGCACTACAGGAGGTATCATAGGTGGCTCAAGGCCCACCACCTTAGGAGTATGCTCATCTCCACTCTCTTGGTGTATAGTATGAAGTCATCGCAATGGCATAGCTCTACAATTTCCTATTGCACACCTCAGATGGGATTTATAATGGATAGGGAAAGCGATAAAGAAAGGATAGGTATAAATCCATCCTAATAAAGAAACACACCCCCTCTACCTTCTCCTGGAGTCAGATCTGGGTGATAAGAATGAGTCACAAAAGGATCATGGGAGACATGGCATACTACCCACTGCTAAGATCGAGTCAGGGTCAAGGTCTTGTATTTCTCATATAAGGTGACCATTTCATTTTAAAGAACATATTATTTTTTATTTCATATTCATTTATGCATTTAAATCCCTTTAAATGGTTGAATTTTATGGATCTCCATTTCCAATTTATAATAGCCCATACACCTTATAAATTAAAACATGGAGTCCACTTAATCCTAACCATAACATGTTCCATCCCATGCGACCAATGGTCCATGGCTCACCATTCCATAACGGACTACTTAAAATGTTTGTTTTAACCTGTGTAAGAAAACATTGTTACATTAAGGTAGGCACTTTAAGTGTCAATTATGTTTTCTTAGTCTTGCAAGGAAAATTGTCACATTTATATATATAACAATCAAAGCAATGGAAGCCATAACAAACAAGTCACATGCAACAATCACATGTAAATCAGGAAATGTATGCAGAAAAGTAAATATGTCATGGCATAATGCATGACATTTTAATCCTAAATTTCCTAGTATGATGCATGTTCTTGGTATGCCCTCATATCATTGAGCTAAAGGTTAAAACCCCTTTTAATAACATCAAAATTAATAACATCACAAATCGAGCGAGTCATCCAACAGTGAAATCCATGAAATGGTAACAATGCAAACAATAACATTTAAAGGTGCCCTGAGACAGTGGCCCGAGACAGTGGACACAATACCTCATGCACGCCTCTCCAAACGCTAGAGGCCACCGACTAGAAGCAAGAGCCTAGTATGTGTTCATGGGGAGACTATTACCTCATTGATTAGAGTGAAGCACAACAATACATATATATAATAATAAACAATAGAAGTAGGCATTATATGACCAGATCGGTAACCTATCGTAGCGGGAGAAGTAATAACAAGGAGATAGCAGTTGAACAATAATAATAAAACATACATGATAAATAAATAATAAATGGAAGCTAAATAATAAATGGATACAGAAGATAATGATGGAATGTCATGTACTATACAAAATCATGTAAGGTATTCAGGGGATACAAGCATATACCACATGCTAATAAAATATAAAAAAGGCCAAAAACAACTACTACTAGCAACCTGAGCATAGACTCGAATCTCTTCTCCCAAACTCCATCCTAAAACTATAAATCAAGCATTAGAAGTTGTTCGTTTCCCTTTATGTATACTTGAGGTCATGAAATCTATTTGGGTGTCAAAGTCATCCCAAGTAAGGTGTGAGATATAATCTCAGTAGGCCACCACCAATAGTGTCTAGATCAATCTATCTCATGTAATATAAAATGAACAGTGTTCCATAATTAAAAAATGTAAAATAGAATAAGTAAATAAATAAATCGGATTGGGATCCAATAGGACACATGTCCAATTTTACCTTCTTCGGCCTAATTCGGTGAGTCCAACCCAAGAGAACCTGTGAAGGTAGAGTGAGGGATATAATGTATAAAGAGATGGACTATCCCTAAGCTTGTGATTGGGCATGGTGGGCACGTCCCTAAATTTCCAAAAACAAAAGATCGTTTCTTAATTAAAATCATTCACTTGCTTTTTAATCCATTAAAACTTTTTATAAAATAAGGTGACTCAACCTAATCCCATCTATAGTACCCCCTAGTTTCATATAACCCTTTCTTTATTCTTTTTAAGTATGTAAAGTGTTTGGGTGAAGATTTTGAGGGTTTGGAAGACTTTTGGAATGTTTTTGGGACTTTTCTAAAGGTGAACGGTTAGTGCACCATTTGTGGAAATCATGAAAATCCTACAGGAAAATGTGCACAGTGAGACAGAGGTTAATGGGAAGGTACACTGTTAGGCGCATTGTTTTTCCAAACTGTGCGACCACCTAGGAGAAAATGTGCAAAGTGGGACAGAGAGATTTTGCACAGTTGGTGCACCATTTGTCTAATCATGCGGTCTAACTGTGCGAGGTCTTCCTTGAGGCGGAGGTTGTCACATGGTTAGCGCACAATTTTCCTAACAGTGTGACTAACCATGGACGGTTTGAAAACAAGATCCTAAAAAAGTGGATCTAGGTCAAGATTGCCTGCCATTTGTTTCCTTTTTTCGGCCTGAACTCGAGATTTCTTCCTCCCCAAGGTTGTTGAACCTTTCCCAATTGAATTGAAAGCAATCTGGAGGCATTTCTTGGTACGTTGAAGCTTGATTCCCTTGGTAAGTCCTTGTTTGTGGTAGTTTTTCATGGTTTTTATTAGATCTACTTTCTTCCCTCTCTCAATTTCTTAGATCTAGCCCACTACAGATATATCTAAGGTGGTTTATGCAAATCATGATTATATTTGGCCTTGTTGATGTTAGAAGAAGAGATCTAAGGCGGGGTTTTGGAGATTCAACCCAGTTTTTTGGGTGTTTTTGTGTCGTTATTTATTTTCGCCATAATTCCCGAGGTAGGTGGCTTCACTCTCAACTCCTCTTATTAGAACTTGAATGCTTAGTTTCAAATTCATTTTTTTGCTTGAAAATTTTTGTGAAATTTTTGTGCAATGATTGATGAAAAACCTCTTTTGTGACGGTTTATGAAATTGTGGAAATTGGTTGTTTTGTGGAAAGTGAAATTGGTAAGTTGATTTTAAAATGATGATTTTAAAATGATTGATTGGTTTTGATGCATGGAGAAGTATTTTCAATAAAAATGTAGTTTTATTAAAATGGTTTGTAAAATATGGATTGATATGTGGTTGGATTAAATGGTTAAGCATGTGTGGAATGGGATGGATAATGGTCGTGAAGTACCACCATCAAAGGGACGGGTTATAAACATGAAGTTCCACCGTCAATGGTAACACCAAGCTTGTGTGGTTGTGAGGTTAAGTGTGTGTTTCTGTGGTTATGTGGAATAGTACGGGTCATGCCAACATGGAAATTGAGAAATGATTAAATGACTTGTTTGGTTTCTTTCCCCGGAACTTGGTGTTTTTTTTGAGAAAATTGTTTTACTATGGCACTTATTTTATATTCTGATATAAACTGTTTTAGAATTGGTTTATATAAAATCTTTTATATAAATGTTCTAAGATGTTCTATTCTAGTGGTGTGAGTAGGGAAGTCATTTTGGGGAAAGCCTACTGAGTTTCATTACTCACCCCTTCTTTGGTACTTTGGTGCTTTTGTAGATATCGTTTATCGGGACACTAGAAAAGGTAAAGTATCACACTTCTTTAGGGGTGCTTCATGATGTTTGGGTTATTTTGTAGAGTTGGAGCATGGAGCATGTTGGGAGCTGTGGAGTTATGTCTTGGAGTCTTTGAGTTTTGTGGTTTTGTCTTCTGTTGTGTATTTGGATGTTAGTAGTCTTCTGTTGTGGTACTCTATTGTAGTTTAGTTTTGTTATCAATCATATTACTTTGAGTTGTTTTACATTGTTATCATGCATCATGCAGTGGTCTTCTATTATGGCATGTTTGGTTGGGTTGTATTATTTTCAAAGGGAAAATTATCCCTCATCTGTTAATGAATCCCTTGGCATTTATTATCAGTCTTTGGTGCTTTGGAGGTGTCGTATAAGGCTAAGTAATGTCCTTTTGTCTTCTCAAGCTAATGAGAAGGGCGGGATGTTACAAGTGGTATCAGTTTGTTCGGTCATTGACTAACAAGAATTCATCAGTTCTATCGGTCTTGGAGTTAAAATTTATTCCGGTTTATTCCTGGAGTTGGGATGATAGAAAGAAGTAGGATTGTCGGGACTTGAAATTTAGAGCATAAAAAGTTGTAGCTAACCTTTTTATGTTGAACTTCAAGTTACTAGGGAGTAGGGTATATAAGTGTTTTGGAAAAACTTATAGGAATTGGAATCTCATTGTCGTGGGTTTAGCCAATGAGACGAGCATGAAATGTATTTTAGAAATGACTTCCCACTAGGAATGCATATTTCATTTTGAATAATGATATATGATTAAGTACAAAAGTGTTGATTTTTGAAATTTGTTAAAGTTGTTTTCAAATGTGAGATTTTGAAAAGGCGTGAAATGGTTATTTTTAAAATGGGTTGATTTTCAAAAATATGATGAAATTTTCCAAAATGGGCTGAAACAGAAAGTGTTGAATTTTGGGAAAGTAATGTTGTGATACATGATGTGGTAGAATTTTGAATTTTTAAGTCTTTAGTTTCTCTATAGAGTGAGACTTATGGAGTTTGTTGTGTTTATAGAAAATGACACACGGTAGGCATAGAAGAAACCAACTGGAAGAAGCTACTGAGAACATGGTTGCACCTGAGCCACAGGTGAACCAACAGCTCGTTCAAAGTATAGTCCAAGCTTTTCAGGTTGTGTACAGAGGGAACAGGATGGATGAACCAAGGTAAGTGGATCATTCTATCCAGTTCTAGAAACAGAACCCACCCATCTCAGGGTGATTCGAAACCAGAAAAGGCAGTGGTGTGGCTGAATAGGATGAATCATATCTTCAATTTCCCTAGCACACTAGCAGAGTTGAAAGTCAAAATGACGACATATATGCTGGAGGATCTTGCATGCCAATGGTGGGATTTAGAAGTTTAGGATAAATTAGACTAAGGCATTAGTTGGGATGATTTTGAAGAATTGCTCAACAAGTAATTCTATCCCTGCACGTTCAGAATTGCAAGAACGGTGGACTTCTTCAGCTTGAAACATGAGAGCCTCACAGTCACAGAATACACAGCTGAATTTATGAATTTAGTTTGTTTTGCACCCGAAGTTGCTGCTAGTACGTCCTTGAAGGCATGCATCTTTGAATCATTGCTGAGGTAGGAGATTCACTCGAAAATTATCGTGCTCTATATAACGAATTATATAGAGATGATCAATAGAGCGACAGTAGCAGAAAGGGATATCTCAGGAGCCATGGGTGGAAGGAGAATGTTGATACCTATAGGAAATGGTGGGAACTCTAATGTTGGGAGAAAGAAAAAGAGGGACACCTACTTCCAAGGTAGTAGAGTAGTTTAGAATCAGACGGTTGGATCGGTAAATCTTCCTCCAAGACCCAATAGAAAGTCGTGATGTTTTCAATGTGGTTCTTTGGACCACATGAAGCGAGAGTGTATGACACCACCTAGAGAATGTCGAAATTGCAACCAGATGGGGAATCTCTAGCGCTATTGTCACAGTGTTCCATGGTCCAGTGTTTGGGACACTTCTCAGGTGTCGCAGAGGTCGTATGTTCAACGGGACAGGGGCAGCAAAATAACTCTCGTCAGCAGAACAGAGCTAGCCATGGTGATCCCAGGGATACCATGACTTCTCAATATGGGCAATCTCAATAAGGCAATGAAGAAAAAATTGCAATGAACAAGAAATTATATGGAGTTGAACAAGTTATTGTGGAAGATCAGTTTGGACCATCAATGGTGTGAGGTACGATTCTTTTGAATTCTACCCTTATGCAATCCTTATTTGATATGGGTGCATCCCATTCTTTTATTACTTCTCATGATGTTAATTTGATGGGTTTAAATGTTGATACGATGTCTTCTCTGTTGAAACTACAAACTCCTCTTGGTCAAAGAAAATGTTGATCATTTATGTGTAAAGAGTGTTCTATAACTATTGATGATGTTGAGCATATGGGACTTCTCTATGCTTGAGATGTATGTCTATGATATAATCCTAGGTATGGACTGGTTGACAACGTTCAAGACTCACATCGACTATTATACCTGAAGGGTTAGTTTTACGACTGAAGATGGTGTCGAGCATCTCTTTAGAGGAGACCGGAATGTAAAGGCAGGTGCAACGGGATTTTTGGCACCAACAGTTAGAACGATATCGTACCAGTTGGGAGCCTTGACTTTGGAATCGATGGAAAAGATCAAGTATAGCAGTTTTCAAGCAGTGGTTGAACAATTTTAGGATGTTTTTCCCAAAAATTTCTCAAGGTTTTCACCTATAAGAGAAGTGGAGTTTACGATTGATCACCTTCTAGAGACCAGACCTATTTCCCTTTCATCTTATTAGATGGTGCCAGCAGAATTAAGGGAGCTGAAAGTGCAGTTGGAAGAGCTGGAAAGCAAAGGGTTCATTCGACTAAGTACGTCTTTATGGGAAGCATTGGTTTTTTTTGTCAAAAAGGAGAATGGAACTCTTCGGTTGTGTGTAGATTATCGTGAGTTTAACCAAGCTATGATAAAGAACATGTATCCAATTGAGGGGAGCTCAGCAGTTTTCCAAAATTGACTTGCGGTCAGGATATCACCAATTGCGGGTTCAAAAGGTGGATATTCCAAAGACAACTTTCAGAAGTAGATATGGTCATTATGAGAATGTGATAATGCCTTTCAGTCTTACAAATTCACCAATGGTCTTTATGGCATTGGTGAATTGGATATTTCATAGATATCTGGATTCTTTTGTGGTGGTTATTGTAGATGACATATTGGTGTATTCAAGGACAGGGGATGAGAATGAACAACACTTGACAACAATGTTGGGAATCTTGAGGGATCATCAGTTGTATGCCAAATTATCACAGTGTGATTTTTAGATACAAGAGGTACATTTCCTTCACCATGTAATCTCTGAAAGAGGTGTTTTATGTGGTTCCAGAAAAGATAGAAGTTGTTATCTCTTGGCAACCTCCAAAGAATCTCTTCGAGATACGTAGTTTCCTTAGCCTAGATGGTTATTACTGATGATTTGTTCACGATTTCTCATGACTAGCTTCACCTATGATAGCTTTAACAAGGAAGAATGTTTCATTCCAATTAAACAAGGAATGTCAGAAGTCTTTTCAAGAGCTTAAAATCCGCCTTACATTGACACCAATCTTGGTATTGTCATAATCAGAATAAGGGCACGTGGTGTATTGTGATGCTTTTGGATCTAGGTTGGGATGTGTTCTCATGTAAGGAGATCATGTTATTGTTTATGGATCAAGATAGTTAAGGTTTCATGAGAAGAATTACCCAATACACGATTTGGAGTTAGTTGTCGTAGTTCATGCTTTGAAGACTTGGCGTCATTACCTCTTTGGTGAGAAATTTACGGTGTTTACAGATCATAAGAGCTTGAAACATATTTTCTCACAAAGGGACTTGAACCTGAGACAAAGAAGATGGATGGAGTATCTCCAAATGTTCGACTTTGACTTGATGTATACACTAGGTAAAGGAAATTCGGTGGGAGATGCATTAAGCAAAAAGTCATACAATCAGTTGGAAAAGGAAGCTTCAAATCAGTGGCAGTTAATGTCAGTAATAGAAGACATGAACTTGGAATGTGAAGATTGAGGTAATGTTGCAGTTTTCTTTCTAGTTTCTTTTGTTCTTGGTTAGGTTGAGACATTCAAAGAGGCACAGAGATCTGATTCAGAATGCATTGCTATGAGGTCAAAACTCAATGGTGGGGAGCCCGTTGAGGGGTGGAAGTTGGATGGGAATTTAGTTTTGTGGTTTTGAGATCAGATGGTCGTACCTACGGCTTGTCAGGAACAACTTCTTCATACTTACCATCATTCGAGATGGGTTGTTCCTCTTGGAATACGAAAGATGTATAAGGCGTTGAAAACACAGTTTTGATGGGTCTGTATGAAAAGGAAAGTAGTTGCATTTGTTTCGATATGCTTAACTTGGCAGCAGGTTAAGGCGGAATATCAATGACCAGTAGTTATGTTACAGTCTTTACATATTCCTGTTTGAACATAGGAGTAGATAGTTATGGATTTTGTAACAGGTCTCCCAAGAATGGATGTTACAGTCTTTACATATTCTTGTTTGGACATAGGAGTAGATAGTTATGGATTTTGTAACAGGTCTCCCAAGAATGGTTCGAAAACACGATGTCGTATGGGTGTGGCTAACAAAATTGGCTCATTTTATCTCTATTCGTGAATCTCATATGGTGGGGGACTTATCAAAAATCTATATATGAGAAGTGGCAAAGAGGCATGGCGTACTAGTTTCGATAGTGTCATACATGGATCCAAGGTTTACATCTCGTTTTTGGAAATCCTTACAGAAATCCCTTGGGACTCAGTTGACTATGAGTAAGGTGTATCATCCCCATACGGAAGGACAATAGAAACAGACAATACAAACATTGGAAGACATGTTACGAGCTTGTGTAACGGATTATGGTGACTCGTGGGAAGAGCATGTACCGTTAGTGGAGTTCTCATATAACAACAGTTATCATGTATCAGTACATATGAATCCTTTCGAAGCGTTGTACAGGCATCCTTGTCATTCTCCACTTTGTTGGGTGGAAACAGGTGAGAATTCACTGGTTGGGATGATCCTTGTCCAAGAGACAGCGAAGAAGATCCAGTTGATCAGGAAATGGATGGAGACGGCTCAAAGTCGTCAGAAATCATATGCGGATCATCATTGACAAGTGTTTTCGTTCGAGGTGAGTGATCATGTGTTCTTGAGAATCTCTCCAAAACTCAGGCATCATCGTTTTGGAAAGCAAGTCAAGTTATATCCTCGATACATAGGCCCTTTTGAGATACATGAATGGGTTGGTAAGGTGGCACATCGATTAGCATTGCCACCACAGTTCAGTGTTGTGCATAATGTGTTTCATGTATCTCAATTGAAAATGTATCAGCCTGATCCTGACCATGTGATTCGATGGGATCACATTGACCTGGAGTCGGATGCTTCATTGGTGCATGTGTCAGTGCGGATTATGGATAGGCAAGAGAAAGTCTTGCATGGAAAAAGCATCGGTTTAGTACGGGTTTTGTGGAAACATGGTCGGATTCAGGAAGAGACTTGGGAACGGAAGAAAGAAATGGTCGAGCAATGACCCAAATGGATAGCAGTGGTTTTTTACTTTTTGGGGACGAAAAGGCAAATGGTGGGGAGAATGTAGCACCCCCGGTTTCAATTAAGTAACCATTTCTTTATGATTTTTAAATATGTAAAATGTTTGGGTGAGGGTTTGGAGGGTTTGGAAGACTTTTGAAAGTTTTTGGGACTTTTATAAAGGTGCATGGTTTGTGGAAACCGTGCAACTCCTACAAGAAACTATGCATAGTGAGACATGGGCTAATGGGAAGGCACACGGTTAGGCGTACGGTTTGTCCAAATTGTGTGGCTATCTAAGAGAAACCGTGCAAAGTGGGAGTGTGAACTTTTGCACAATTGGTGCACAGTTTGTCTAACCATGTGATGTCCTCCTTGAGGCAAAGTTCGGTGCACGGTTAGGGCATGATTTTCCTAACCGTGTGACTAACTGTGCACAGTTTAAAAACTAGATCCTAAAAAAGTGGATCTAGGTCGTGATTACCTCGAAGGCCCTCATTTTTCCTCCATTTCATCCCTAACTCAAGATTTCTTCCTCCCAAAGGTCGTGGAACCTTTCCCCATCGAATTGGAAGCGATCCGGAAGCATTTCTTGGTACGTTGAATCCTAATTTCCTTAGTAAGTCCTCATTTGTGGTAGTTTTTCATGGTTTTTCTTAGATCCACTTTCTTCCCTCTTTCGGTTTCTTAGATCTAGCTCGTTGTGGATAAATCTAAGGTGGTTGATGTCAATCATGATTAGATTTGGCCTTGTTGGTGTTAAGGGAAGAGATCTAAGGCGTGTTTTTTGATATTCAACCCGGTTTTGTGGGTGTTTTCGTGTCGTTCATCGTTTTCGCCATAATTTCTGAGGTAGGTGACTTCACTCTCGACTCCTCTTATTAGAACTTGGAATCTTAGTTTCAAATTGATTTTTTTGCTTGAAAATGATTGTAAAATTATTGTGCAATGATTGATGAAAACCCTCTTTTGAGACGGTTTATGAAATTGTGGAAATTGGGTGTTTTTTTGGAAAGTGACATTGGTAACTTTATTTTAAAATGATTGGTTGGTTTTGATGCATGGAGAAGTGTTTTCAATAAAAAGATGGTTTTATTGAAATGGTTTGGCAAAGATGGATTGACATGTGGGTGATTTAAATGGTTAAGCGTGTGTGGAATGAGATGGATAATGGTCGTGAAGTACCACCATCAAAGGGATGGGTTATGGATGTGAAGTTCCACCATCAATGGTAACACCAAGCTTGTGTGGTTGTGAGGTTAAGTGTGTGTGTGTGGTTATGTAGAATGGTATGGGTTGTGCCAACATGGAAAATGAGAAATTATTAAATGACTTGTTTGCTTGCTTTCCTTGGAACTTGGTGTTGTTTTGAGAAAACTATTTTACTATGGCACTTGTTTTATATTCTGATATAAACTATTTTAGAATTGTTTTATATAAATGTGATAACAAATTCTATCTCAGTGGCGTGAGTAGGGAATTCATTTGGGGAAAGCCTACTGAGTTTCATTACTCAATCATGTTTTGGCACTTTGATGCTTTTGCGGATATCATTTATCGGGACACTGACAAAGGTAAAGTATCACACTTCTTTAGTGGTACTTTGTAATTTTTGGGTTGTTTTGTGGAGTTGGAGCATGGAGCATGTTGGTAGGTGTGGAGTTATGTCTTAGAGTATTTGAATTTTGTGGGGGGGGTCATTGTGTATTTAGATGTTAGTAGTCTTCCATTGTGGTACTCTGTTGTAGTTTAGTTTTGTTATCAATGGTATTACTTTGGGTTGTTTTACGTTGTTATCATGCATCATGTAGTGGTCTTCTGTTATGGCATGTTTGGTTGGGTTATATTATTTTCAAAGGGAAAATCACCCCCATCTGTTAATGAATCTCATGGCATTTATTGTCAGCCTTTGGCGCCTTGGGGATGTTGCTTAAGGCCAAGTAATGTTCCTTCCGCCTTCTCAAGCCAATGAGGATGGGCAGGATGTTACATCATCCATGGTAATTCTAAGAGAATTCTGGGTATTTCTCTAGGGACCCG
The DNA here is from genome assembly GCA_963277665.1 of Viscum album. NCBI lineage: Eukaryota > Viridiplantae > Streptophyta > Magnoliopsida > Santalales > Viscaceae > Viscum > Viscum album. The sequence goes on from OY728130.1 coordinate 1,545,769,638, forward strand.
ATATAAGTCCAATGCCTTGGGAGTCCGTCCGAGGTGACCCAAGAATGAAATCCCAAGGGTCACTTCAGGCATGGTGTGAAGACAGCACAAACTAACCTCTGAGTTTGTCCCCGGTATCGCACGTAGGGGCCCAAGTCTCTCTCATGGCATGGTACAACCATCGTGTCATCGAGCTCGTCCAAGGGGTCTCTCCTAGGGAACTAGTGTCACTCATCTGGAGGTAAAAAAGCAATAATGCACGACAAGCTCATCCCGGCATAACTAGTGTCGCCTCGGGCGTGTTTACAAAGCATTAACAAATTTTAACTAAGGCACGATGAGCCCGTCCAAGGGGTTCTTAAGTCGGAACCCCTTGTATCGCTCGTGGCACCAAGGTGAAAGCATTTAATCAAGCATTTATATCATAATAGGCAAGTTGGTCAAGACATTCAATTAAACAAACCATTTATGGCATAAGTGTAATGTATATGCACTTTCCCAATTCATTCAGTCTAACCATTTCATTTATGGCATGGGGTGTGAGGGCTTAACTCATGATTCATCACCCTAATCAATTTAATTTATCACTTCAAGGTATTTACGATAAGCAATACCCCTAAAGGGGTGTTAGGCAATTTAGAACAAAGAGGCAAAAGGGCCTATAAGGTGGAGCACAGCCATTGGGGTGGAATAAGTCAAAGTGATCAAAATGGGTTGATTCGCCACTAGCTCGGGTCGCATTTGGTATGGTAAGGCTTTCCATTTAATTAAATTAAAAATTATGAGACGTCGTCGGAAAGGTATGGCTCGCGGCACAACGACACATGATATAGGATGCAAAGAAACAAGGGGAAAGAACCTAGACCACCTACCTTAGCCCTATAGTGCTTCCCTCGTCCAACATTGACATTCGATTCGAGTTAAAACAGAAGATATCGGAGAAATCGTCAAATGCCCAAAAAATATGGCAAATGATCTTGCACTGAGATAGCGCAGCGGAGGATGGAAGCAAGAAGAAATAGAAGGGAGATTATTGAGGAGCTTACCGATAGCTTTCCAAAGGATCCAACGGCGAGTGAAACGAATGTCGGATGGAGGAAGTAGCTTGATCCCTAACAAGGAGGAGGAGCTCTTGCGGAAGGAAAGGAGGAGAGGAAAACCGCTGGAGGAAGAAAAATTAGGTTTAAAGATTCATTAAGGGCAAAATGGACATTTCACCCACAAAATAGGGAGCGCACGATTTGGCCACATGGTTGGCCAAATCGTGCGCCAATTGTGCGCCAGGTTCTGCTTCAAGGGGCACCCTACACGACTAGGCGCACGGTTTGTCTAACCGTGTGAAATGTCATTGTCACAGGGGGTTTGCAATCTCACACGGTCGTGCGGTTGCACGATTGCAGACAAATCGTGGCCCCCGGCATCCCACTGTCTGGAACCGCATAGTTAGAGAAATTGTGTGGCCCAGTCTTCCTCTTCCAAATTCGGGGCTCCGAACGAGCCCCAGACACCTCTGAGACCTCCTCGACTCCCTTAGGCAACATTATAAGGGCCAAACAAAGGAAAAGAAACCAAAAACCAATGGTTCATACCATTGAGAAAAGTCAGGACGTTACAGATCATCCTCATCCTTTCTCATTGAGATCATTATTACATAGTGCATGGACTTCCTTCCATTAAAGTTGATCATTGAGTATCAAATTTTGGATATCCTCAAATACCATGTTAGATTTTCAGTTAGTGTTACTAACCACAGTAACCATTACATCATAGCTCTCTAAAAGTCATGATAATTGTAAAAATGCCCATATATCATCAGCAAAATATACTTTTACCGATTAGAGATGTCCACGGATCATGTTGAAGTCCTTCACATGATCTTTAATTGACCTTTATTCTAATAACCTTAAGCCAGACAACCATCACAACATGAAAACATTGTTAGGGGCTATCATTTTTTCTTACATATCAGCCAACATCATTATAACATCTGATGTAGTCTTCTTCTCCTAAATGATAGCCCCTAACAATGTTTTCATGGATGTTCACATCCCCATGACTGTGTACCAGAAGTAGGAAGTCATTACACCATACTCACCACCAAAATTCACCCCTACACAAATCTCAGCATAAAAAAACCAATTTGCATAAAAACATTTAATGATAAAACATGCAATAGAAATACATAAACCAAGAAATAAGAGTTTAAAGTGTACTAGATTATGCCCTATATGCATGGTGGGAAAAAACTACTACTTGGTTTTATAATAACTAAAAGATTGTAGATGATTAAAAATAGATTACAAAGACAAGTAATTATCACCAACTTCTTAGCTCCAGTCAACCCACCACACTTTTCCTTGAAGGTCCCACTCAGTTATTAACTAAGTGCAAACCAGTCTGCACTTCAGATTACCACTTGAGATTGACTACCAACCCAATGATAAAGAATTACCACTTGAGATTGACTACCAACCCAATGACCCTTCAGTCATGTGTCATGTGGATCTTCTGATCCTTCCAACACTTCACCTTAGAGCAATCGATTCATACAAGCATATGATAGACCTATTCCCAATGGAGATGTTTTGCTATAGCTATCTGCACCTCATGTCCATCCCATCATCCCATGCAAGAATTTCTGATGAACCTAATTCTAATAGATAAAATTCCGGTGAACTGAATCAAACATCACCTCCCATTATACGTGGTGGTTCAAACCATCATTAACATATTTGTGACGGTATTTTAAAACACCGCATTTAGTAATGTCTATAATTTAACCATGATGACCTTTTTATTAGTGACGGTTCATGATAACTATTGTGGAACCGTTATTTGGAGACGATTTTTGACCATTTTTTAATAAAAGTATTTTGTGGTGGTTAAAACATTCTCCAATAAAATGTAGATTATATTATATTTTTTCATATTTAAAAGAGGTTATAACCACTGCTAATTGACTTTTAAAGCGGATGCAAGATCGATTAACAGCGGATTTTAGTACCATAATTGTGGTGTTAAACGACATATCAATTAATGATGAAACTTGCAACTGAAATTCAAGCTACTACACCATAGATTGAGAAAACATAGTTACTAAATTTTTAAGACAAAAATAAATTTAATTATCATTATAGAAAATAGAAAACTATATTACAACATTTCATAAACGTAAGTCGATAAAAAGACCCATCGTTACCTTCCAATGTCATAAAAACAGGGGACACCTTCCAAAGTCAATAAAACAGGGAAATTGCATCTGCTTTTGCTTGCTCGAGATGATAGACGCTCTTCATCCTGGCAATGTCCATCCTACTGTTCCTACAATTACAGAATTTAAAAGCACAAATTAGATTATATAAAATAATAATACAATATATATATATATATATATATGCAAGAAGGGTTTACCGTTATATAATGGATTCAAAGTAGAAAAAGAATCCTCGACTACAGATAACTGCTCATCCAAAGCTCTAATGTGTATTCAATATCATAATTTTTTTTCCTATCATGGTTGATTATTAAAACTACAAGGACCTAGGGCAGTAAAAGGCATTACAGAGAATGATGTCAGGGACCTCCCAAGCAGTCATGGTGGTGATGGTCCATAACCCATTATCCGCACCCGACCTAGATACTCATTGCCTAAAACCTGGCAAATATCATCTCTATAGGAGATCGATGATGACTGCTAGATATTTTCATCTCATACCCCTTAATTTTATCCTATAAATTGAAGAATATAAAATAATAATGTTATTCAATAAATTCAAATTATAATTTAATTAGTTTACACCTATGCTCTGAGTAAAGTTTAATCACATAACCCCATCTGACTATATATGCACATTGAACCACATCATGGTCCGCCCAACCAGATGACCAACAACCTTAAAAGCCTATATATCATTAAAGCAGAAAAATACACAATTATAAAATTTTAATAACATAAAATTGAACACATATATATCTTATAATAATTAAAATATTTCCTTGATCGATCAACTCCTTATGATACTCTTTGACACTACTGTGTGTGGGATTATTTTCTTCTCTCAACACATCTATGAACATACCTAAAAATTGAAGTTATATTAGTTTGAAATGTAATATGATTAAGAAAAACAGAAAAATGATTATGAGATACACTGAAAGATAATATCAAATTATAAAATACATTATATGACTCTGCAGAAAACCTAACCACGAGTGAATTCAAATAATCTCTAGGCATCCCTTCTGGTACCATATTATCTATGTGTCAAACTCTTAATGGGCTATTACTAAACTCGCATCATAATCTGTAAATGAAGTAATTCCATTTTTCCCATGCTTTCAAAAGTGCCTTGATGCACAATGGTGTCATCCAGTCTAGAATAGAAAACCACCTATAAATAAGAAATATATAAATTAGTAGAATAATTATCTTTTTGGTAATATTAGAATAATAAACTATTTATCATTAGTTATTTTCATTTACCTTTTTTTGATTACCAAAGATCTTATTCTTCATGTTGAATAGAACATGCTTCCAATTATGATATGTGATGGGGAAGGTTGTCGGCTCAGATTCTAGATGACCAAAAAACTACCTTTACAACCCTCCTAAATCACTTGTGGGTGTTGAGCCCACTTTGTGTTTTTGTTGTATATGTTCTTAATAAGGATGAAATGTTAATTTCATGTCAATGTGTTGATGAAGAGAGGCTTGGAAGATAGTTGAAGATCCTAAGCATATTGAGAGAGGATTGGGGATCTCAAGTGAATATATAGCGTAGTTTAAATTTTAAAAGACAAATCATGGATGTTTGTTGTAAGAAGGAAAATAAGAGAAGTTTTAGGTTTCTTATTACTGCATTATTCTTCATACTTTTGTTTGGATAAATAATTCTAAGGACTTGGGATGAAATTGGACATCTCTTTTTACAGCTCAAATATCAAAGCATCCTAACCACTAGTTGCAGGCGACCAAACTCAAGATAGGAGCCAGCCAAGAGAGGCATGGAGAGTTCATAGCACCTATATGGGTTGGCATAAGTGTGAAGGGAAAAAATGATTTTCATCCTCCTTGGGCGTTAGGAATCATAGACCACTGGAGAGAATCGGTTCCAGCAGATTTAATTGAGCTGCTTACGGACTGTGATGGTTAATAAACAGATCAAAACTTCAAATTAAAAAGTGATGTGGGATCACTTAACGCACTACGCTATTCATCCTTTTAAAAAATATGGTTACGCGAGAGCTCGCTGTCATAAAAGAAGACATCACTAATAGTCATCTTCAACCACGAGCTTTCATATATAAGAGGCTTCCATTGTGATTGGTTCAACCATGCCATGAGCTTGAGTGTGGAATGAAAATCAGGTCGCGAGCATGAATGACTTAGAGAATCACTCCCATATACTCAGCTAGTAAACATGAATCCGTGAAAGGATTTGCATGCAGAATGTTAGTGCTACGTGTGGATAGTGCATGTGAGCTTATCAGATGACAAGACACGAAGCTGTCACATAGCAGATTAAATCCACCAGAAGGAAGAAGATGTTCCAGAATTTGGGGTCGATTCTTTGTAATGATCTCTCATCATAAAAACTCATGATGATCAGAAGTGCATCGTGATTGAAGATGAATTATAAACCAATGTGAATGGTTTTTTCTTAAGGATAAAAATGCCAGAATGTGTTGTGCGGGTAAGATGAGTGTTAAACACATAAAAACAATATCTTGTGTGTAAGATATTTCAAGAATAAGAAAATTATATTATTTGTAAGGTAATACCATGTAAGATTTTTTTTTCATAAGATAATTGTTATTCCACATATGATAATGGTTTCATGAGATACTTACATCATGGAAAACTGAAGATCCAGAATTATGAATTCAGAAGAGTAATGATTACATTGATTCATAATAAAGACTTTAAAATGAAAATATCATGATTTGTGAACCATGTTTCTAGTATCAAAATAGGGAGAAGATTTTAAGGCATAGCTCAAGCATGTAATAATAAAGATTATTTAAAGGAGTATGTTGTGCTGACAAATGAGAAACTGTAGCCATGGTTGTATCAATGCATTTAATTACATGCATATTGTGATTCCAAATTAGTGGGATTTGATTTAGATATAATTAATAAAGGGAGATGATTTGAGAGTGTTCCATGCCACAATGTTAAGTGCCACATCGCAAGCTATATGAGTGTTCTTCCATTCTTGAATGCTGATGTGGAATGTATTTAAAGAAACATATATTTTGGAAAGAAAGATGTGATAATTTAAATATCCCATGAAGCTTAAATCCCAAGTCATCAAGAAGGCATATCAGAAATTTGTTTACTTTTTAAAATGCATATAAAGGAGAGGGTCGGGGGGGGGGGGTCTTTAGATCCATCTCTCTTAACTGGTCATGTATTTGAGTTATAATATAGGAAAATAAAATAATGAAATGTAAAACTTAAGAAAAAGATGAAGACACGGATTCACTCCCCCTCCTAGTGTCCCTGCATGACCCACCGAGCACTTCAAGTGGTATGAGAGCTAATCAGGTTCTCCTCTGATTTGATCTACTAGTTAGTTCTTGTTGTATTTGTCATTATACATGAAGTGACAATTCCAGTAATGTTTTGAACTGCCTCATATGAAGAACAGGATGTTCCTTTAGTTCACATGGGATTCTCAAAAAAATCTCTTGATCAAAGGAAATGAGAAACAATAAGTAGAGAAAGTTGTCAACGTACAAAAAGAATCAACCATTACTTGATGCTGATCAAAGTGGTAAGAATTCAGTCTCTAAAACTATTAATAGTTATCCTTTTGATGAAGGAATCCCAATATGTGACCAATTCGAGGAAGATGGGTCTAGCAAAATAGTTGAAGACTCGTACTCTGAAACAGAATGGTATACAAGAGAAGTTCCCTATGAATTAATCACTAACATTCATTGTTTTATGGAACTTCTGGATGAAAAATCATAACTAGAGGATGAAGTTGATGAAATGGAAGACACATTAGGATGAAAAGTTATAGGGTCGAATGCTCTCATAGACCTTGTTGAAGATAAAGAATAACCAGTGTTACTTTTCATTAAAAATATTTCCTTGATTGATGAAAAAATGAAAAGAAGGGTTTTTGAGAAGGAAACGATATAAACTGTTCTTGAAGAATTGAATCATATATTGAAATAATTGCACAACACCTCCATGAATTTCAAAGACTCCCAATTGAAGATTAAAGAAAGAAAAATAAAAGAAATTTCTCTAAATCAATTAAGAAATATGGATGAAAATTATATTCATAAGATGAATAAATATTAGGAACTAAAGTTGATATCATTTGAGGAAGAAAAATATTCCCCGAAAAATGAAATGCCATGAGTTTTGTAAAAAACTGAGAGATCAGGAAACCACACATCCCAGTACTTCCCAAACTATTGACAAAACGGATTCTGCCAAATAGATTTCAATTGAGTGTAATGAGTTATAGATGATTGGTTTTTTTTTTCAAATAAGAGCTTGAAGAAATCTTCCAAAGAATCTTGGAGAAAGGTACGGTGCATATCTAAATCCGATAATTGTACTAAATTTTTTTTAGACAGAATAGCATTCAAAGAAAAATACAAACAAAAATAGATGATAAAAAATGATCATAAGACTTCCACCATCTCAATTGTGAGTAGAAGATGGTATACAATGGCTGGTTCCTCAAAAAAAGCTCAAACAGTGGATGGAATTATTCAAAAACAACAACCGCCCATACCTAAAAATTCTGGACAGCATGCACTCAAAAGAAGAAAACCAAGGTTCATTGGTCGTTTCTGGTATTGTTATATGTTTAGGCGCACAAAATAAGATTATTGGAAAAATATATTAATTTCTAAGGTTCAGAGAAGGCCATATTGAAGGGGGGGTAGACCAGAAGCAAGGAACCTATTGTGAAAATGCAGAACTCATAGAAAGGGGGTAATCTTTTTATTAAAATATGATTTTATTAATTAGAAATCTTCTTTTGGAATTTTCAATATATATGGTTACAATTATGATGAGTGCAGGTATATTCCTATACATCACAACATATTCTAATAATAAAAAAGACCACTGAAGTAGAATAAAGGAGAAAAAACTTCCTTGGGAGATAAACATTTGATTTAAAATAATTATTAAATAGTATCAAGCATCAAATATTATTCAATAAAAATATCATCCTCGGTTCAATGGTGATTGACAGACCTTTAAATCCACCAAGAGCAGACCCACTGCAGCATCAATTTGGTATCATGAAGCACGCAATATCAGACTGCAGGCAGCTTCCTTCGCTGCAGCCAAACCAAAGCACAGCTGAGACAAGCTAAAGAACTGAAATTTCAAAATCCGGTAGCCGAGACCACTAAAATAAACAAAAGCACTGAAACACACCGAGCCAGCATGCCAAAACCAGTTGTGACTGCAACCTGCAGCTGAATCTGCTTCCTAACTTAACAAAAAAACCACAAATAAAGAAAGTTTAACACGCATAAGACGTGTTAAAACACAGCTACTCATTGTCTTCACTGCTATCTTCAGATTTATCATCTTCTAATCCGTAAAGTAATTCGCCAACATCATCCTCGCCTTCATATTCAAATTCATTGTTGTGGTGACTCTCCGTACTGGAATTTTTGTTATGGACAGCTTTCCCGATCTGTGCAGTCACGAGATGCAAACGGCCAGAAAGTTGTAATATAGACCGCATGGCCTGCTTTTTGGATTCACAACTCTTGTATAGATCATTAAGCACTTCGCTTGCAGACTCATCAGATTCAACATGATTACCATGGTTCACCAATATGCTATAGATCCATGGAATAACAAACTTTCCAGTGCATGACCTTGAATGCCACAAAGACATCAGAACTTTCAATAACTTGAATGCCTCACTTGACGGCATGGACAAAACAGTTGACTTCACCTTCTTTGGTGGGACATCGTCTTCAAGATTAATTCCCTTGAACAATGAAGAATCGGTAGTTAATTCAGATATACAATCAACTTTGCTGCTAATGATCCCCAGGGATCTAAGTCGGTCCTCCATGCAAAGCCACGAAGTCTCAGCTGGATCCTTACATGATCCATTCTCCAAAGAATTAGAAAGGTGGCCATCTGATGCCACTTTATCAGGACCAAGGCCTAAACTTTGTAGTGTTTTCTTACTTTCATGAACTTCAAAAATCCTCGGAACCGGAAGCAAGCCATCTTCAGCATTTTCACGATCTAAAACTGTGATTCCAACCTGCAAATCTTGTCCCTGTTTAGATATGCTAGACTGGCTTGGCAGGAGGACTCCATTTTGAGAACTGCTCAACATCACATCAGTTCCAAATTGCACAGAAAGCTGCAGAAATAATGGCTTTACCAACAAACCACAGGCCAGGAACACATGGAAAACCCCAGGTTCGGCAACACCTAGTAGTTTTGCAGAATATATAATTGGTCGTGCACCCTTATGATTCTTAGAGAAGTCGTCTTGAAGCGAAAATGATATTTTTGTTGGTTTAGCATTACGTAATCCCTCAGCATTTGTCCCTTGCCATAAGTAGCAGACGCCAGTCTCTGAAATGGCCAGAACATAGAAATCTGCATCCATTCCCCCATCATTCGAGCAGAAGCAATCCAAGAAGACAGCAGGATGCTCCATTGCAAGAACGCAGCTGGCTGACTGCTTTTTGCTACCATCTATCCTCCAAATAGCAACATATCTCTCACCGGCTGACGATGAGAGGATGTGATTCCCATCTTTAGCAAAAATCATGCAGCGAACAGCCCCAGGGTGACCAGAAAACTTCTGAAACTTCTTTTCATTTGAGCAATTGAAAATTTTCAATTGAGCAGCTGCAGTTGCCAACAATTTCCTATCTAGGGACACGGCCAAAGAAGATATAGCTTTCGTAGATGCTTTGAATTTTCCCAGGATATTTCCTGACCTGGGGTCAATTTTGCAAACCATCCCATCGGCACCTGCAGCATAGAAGCATGAACCATCTGTAGGAAAAGAAATGGCGGCAACACCCCCGGGATGGCAATCACTAACTCGCCATTTCAATTGACCAACGGATATGTCCATTGCTAAAACATCACCGCTGCCAGTTCCTAAAAGTAATACTGCAGACATGGACTTCCTTTTTCTCTTTTTGTCCAAAGACATCCATTTCATGCACGTGTAATCGACAGAGAGGTGACCTCTTTCGGCTTTGGAGTATATGCTTGATGTGTCTGCGGACATGGTGTCAGCAAATTCAGTCTGCAGATGACCCTTCAAAGTGTCCCAAATCTTGATTCTTCCGTCACCGGTAGTGATTGCAAAAAAGTCCATAGATGGACTAAATGCTGTCAAAAGATCCATGATATTTGACAAGCCCATGATCGGTACTTCACGAACGACCGACCGTTGGAATCTTTGGAGTAAAGTTTGCAGCAGTTTACGGCGGTTGGATTCGAGTAGATTAGGGAGAAAGGGAAGGTTCGGACGGCTTCAGTTCAGCGGGAGAGGGAGGGGTCAGATCGGAAGGCTTCGGCGGGAGAGGGGGGCGTGGCACGGCTTAGGTGGGAGAGGGGGGCGACCTATCCGGCAGCTTCGGCGGTTGGGGGAGCAGCCCTAGGGTTCGAGGTGACGGGGAGGCGTTGGGAGATAAACGTGATAAGGAAGGTACTCAATAAAGGCTCTCAAGGGCGTCTCATCTATAAGAGAAATATTTTTTGTAGTGAAAAGAGAAGCCACAACATGAATTGTTACAACCATGCCATGGAAGTCAAAATTAAAGGGGGAATGATTATATCAAAGGAGTCAATCAAAGAAAAAAACAAGAAGATTGGATTTATTGAAGATATTTCAAAAGAATAGTTGGAGGTATTTCCCGAGAAGGGTCAATCCTAGGATGGAATAAAGCCATGTAGAGACTCAAAACAAGATAAATCATTTTCAAAATAGTATATGTATGACTAGTAGATTTGGAAAAGGAAATAAAGATGGAAGGAACACATGTAAAATAAAGTACTAAAGGGAAAAAGAAAAGTTTCACATGAATGTGAATTTCATGAGAGATTCTAAACAATTGGCAACTCAAGGATTTCACATGAGTCGTGTGTGAGGTGCAACCTAGCTTGACATTGTTCTTAAGAGCACTTAGTGATGTTTCCAACACAATAAGAAGCTCTAAAGAAGATAAAAATTTCACCTAGTGGTGCATGTTTCATGATGGATTATCAAATAGGGAACATCCCACACAAAGAAGTGAGAATCAAGAAGACTTACATGCTACACAAAGAACAAACACAATTGATGTCCAATTATGCATGCATGTAGGATGGAATGAGATTAGCAACATGATTGAGAAAATCATTTTAACCTTGTAGTTCAAATCGAGGAACAATTAGTTCCATGCTATTCCCTTATACCTTTGCGTTGTATTTCTGTGATTTTTAAAGTAGTGAATGGAAGGTGAATCTAGAAGGTGTGTGGTCTATCAAAAACCAAAAAACAATATAAAGAGAAGGATAGTCGAATCATAATTCCAGATTTTGTGAAAGTTTTAATTGTTCCATTTTATGAGACTCGCTATATGAAAATATTGAAGTCTATCCGATGAAGAAATCCTTCACGATGAAGAGGAATAGAGTGCATCCCTTGGGATAAATGCATGATGAGATACTGTCTAAAGGTATGGTGGTGAAATGTGGGATTTCTTGATATCTCTTAATAAAATGTGAAAGAAGCGGTATTGCAATCATATTTTATATCTTTTCATTAGTAGTATTAAATATATTCTAAAGGAGGAGTGGTGGTTGATGAGAAAGGAGTGGTCAAGGGGTAGTTATATATCTTATACCTGAAAATTATAATGTGTTTTTTGAGAGTGAACGCGATATATATGTGTGCCTTTCATGATAGATCTGTGTATATTGCCCCCCAAAAAATCTCTAAGTGTTATCACATGTTTTGAACATTTATGGACATCTTTCAACACCATGGTAACTCACTCTTGTTTTCTACATTGGAGTTATTTACAGAGACTCATAGTTGATTAACTAGAGCCTCATAGATAAAATGACATATGGTACCATCTCTCTCTCAATTAATTTAGGACATAACCCCTCTAACCTTGGTATATATTACTAATAAGGGGGAGATAAGAAAATGAAAAGTAAATGAGAAAGGGGGGTAGATAGTAGAATATACTTGAATAAAATATCTAGAAAAACACATATTGGTATTTCGTTTTCATATTGGTATTTATAACAAATACAAAGGGGGAGACTATTGAGCTCACTAATGTTGTTAATATTTTCATGTCTTATTATATACTCTCTTTACTGATTTTATTTGAAATGTGCATAATTTGTGTGAAATATTAATGTTTTAATATTAAGTATAATTTTTGAGCATTTTTAGAAGCAGTCCAATTGAGTTAGTTTACTGTTTTAATAATAACTATCACTATACTGATCCAAATTGTGTGGTTCTTGTTTTGTAGTATTCTCCTTTAAATATACAACATTTAATTAGAAGGTACCATGAGCCAATTCTGCCATTTGAAGGATCATATGGTCCTCACAAACAAGACCAAAGAATCTGTGAAGAAACTGAACTATTCTTGAATATTGATTTACTGGGCTCAATCCAGAAATCCAAAAACATTAAATCTCCACCATAATTCGGGAGACAATACATTTCATATTGGATAAAAATTTCAAGGCCCAAATCCAAGTACAAGGGGCCCAAATGAAGCTTTGAAGTCCAACCCACCATTCTGGCCGAAAAATAAAATCAGTATAGTATTCATGACATATCTCATGATGTAAGCATCAAATCAAGATGAAATTTTTCAGTGTGAAATAGGAGATATAGTCTTCCGACTTTGTTGAAGAAGTCGTTCGGATTTTAAGGCATATTCCTGTTCCAAAATCCATTCACATTTTGTCCATCGAAAAAGCATGGATAGAAATGGACAGTTTACCTTTGTTTAATAAAACCGCCATAACTTTGGATCCACTTGTCCAAATGCCTCAAAATTTTGATAGTAGTTGGACAACTTAATTATATACAACTTTTAAGAAGGGGATATTTGGATATTAGGATGTCTGAATAGACAAATTGGCGATGAAATTGGAAAGACAGATTGGGAATGAAAACAGTCCACTCTTTGGTCTATAAATACTCTCCCCTTCTCTCCTTGAGTTGGGTTGGCATTTAAGAAGAGAGGATAACATATTGGCACGACAAAATCCTTTCCAAAGGCTTGGGAGGACCTTTCATACTCAAGTTTTTACTTGAGAGACCTTTCCTCCTCTCTTTGTTTTCACTTACTTTAGTTTTCTTCGTTTTTGTAATCTTGTAAGTCTCTTTGTTTGTAATTCTGTTTTAATGCAAGTTTCTTCTTCAATATATCTTATTCTTCTCCACCTTATGTAGTTTAATATTAATGTTCTTAAAATAGTTTAAATTTAGTTGAATCCACTTCCCTTATTTTGCTTCCTCATTCAATCGAAAATCCGTTTTTAATTATCATCATTGTTCGTGTGTGTGTGTTCGACGTACCACTCTTTTCTAATCCCTTTCTTTTTCTTCTATTCTTAATTTATCATCATAATTATTATAACCAGAATATTAAAAACCCAAATGGCTGAGTAAATATCTCATTGGGGTGAGTTATAATTTAGGGATGTTAAGTGATTGAGAGTATTTGCTCGATGAGTATTCGTTAATTTAACATTGTGTATGTTGGACTTAATATGTCATAGATTAATGACATATTTTGTTTAGCATGTGGTTTCCATGGATTATTGGAACCAAAAATACACTACCATAAACATGTACTGATTGAGATTATAATCCTAATTAAGTTAAGACTTTGATTAAAGCTTTAATACTTAGGAATTCTAATCAACGTCAACTTGTGAAGCGTGTGTTAATTTAAATGCAATATAAAGCAAAGCTCAAGGATAACACAAGCTTAACTACCTAATGACGAACTCACCCCAATATTTATCAATTTGTTACATCAATTATATACAATCAATCATTTCAATTAAGCTCTGCAAACAAACCCCCCTAATCAAAATACAATCAACTAAAAACAAACGACTATTTCAAAATATCATCGCTGAGGATTCGACCCGAGTGCTGCTATACACATTAGCAGAGCACCGGAACTTTGACCGGTCGATAGGTGACAATCGGACGCACGTTTAAAATGGCGCCATTTCCGGGGATGGTTCTTTAAGTAGTCAATAGTTTCTGGTTATTGTCAAAAAAAACCAAAAAAAAAACAAAATTTTAAAAAAAGAATTTGAAAAAAAATCACAAAGAAAAACCCGTCTTCCTCTTAAAAATCATAAACTGAAAATAATATACAAAGAAAAACTCGTCTTCCTATTTCTTCCAAAATCTCTCTGAATGCCCCGTAGCCTTCCAAACAATCCCTCAGATTTGTTTGACCTTGAAATTGAGCGAACACTTCGCCAACTTAGGAGGAACATAAGAGATAATCAAATAATTCAAGAACCAGTCCTTGTCCAACCAGTTGAATTAGATATGGCCAATCCTAAGGAACAAACACTTAAAGAACTCACTGCCCCTGATATGAATTACCAACCTCTTGGTATTGAATATCCAAATATAGAGGCTGACTTTGAACTCAAATCTGGTTTGATTCATCTTCTCCCTCATTTCCACGGGCTAGCCGGTGAGGATCCACATCTTCACCTTAAAGAGTTCCAAGTAGTGTGCTCTACCATGAAGCCTCAAGGGATTTCTAAAGAACAAATCAAACTCCGAGCATTCCCTTTTTCCCTAGATGACACTACTAATTCATGGATCTACTACCTTTATCCTGATTCCATAACCACATGGAATGACATGAAGCAACTCTTCTTAGAGAAATTCTTTCCTGCTTCTCGTACTGCTTCTATCCGAAAGGAAATAAGTGGTATCCGTCAATTCCCAAGTGAATCACTCCATGAATACTGGGAGAGGTTCAAAAAGCTTGTGCCAACCTACCCACATCACCAAATACCTGACCAACTCTTGATCCAATACTTCTATGAGGGGTTATTGGCTATGGAGAGAACTCTCATAGATGCCGCAAGTGGCGGCGCTCTTATTGATAAAACTCCTGTAGCAGCAAGAGATCTCATAAGTAACATGGCTGCAAACACACAACAATTCCATACTCGAGCACATGATCAAGTTAAAAAAGCCCAAGATAATCAATCAATTGATCCGAACAAGATGACCAAGTGGATGAGTGAACTTACAGGTCTTGTGCGACAGCTAGTTGTGACCACCAAATCCCCAACCTCATCTTCTCTACAATCAATGTTTCCTAGACCTATAAAAAACTGTGGAATATGCAACTCTCCATCTCATCCAACTGACACATGTCCACAACTTCAAGAGGATCAATCCGATTCATCTAGACCAATGGAGCTTATTGCAGCATATGCTCAGCAGAACACCAATCCTCAACTATTAGGTCAGTTTGTTAGAAACTTTAACCAACCTCACTCTGAGCCCTTATCTTCTTCATATAACCAAGGCCTTAGGTATGGTAATCCCATATCTCACCCCCCCTTAATTCCCTCCTCAAAACCCAAACCAATTCCAATATGGTCAAGGTGGTGGTAACTTCCATCAACCTTATCCTTTTGTTCCTCAACCTCAAAGGAACAATCCTCCTCCTGGATTCCATTATCCTAGTGAGCCTTCCCAATTCCCAAACCAATTCAATCGATTTCCCAAGAACCAAAATCAAGTCAATCCCAATCTGGGATAAGCCTCTTCTTCCAAGAAACCATGGGAAAGTGTTGTTGAAGATCTTTCCTCCTTCACCCGTTCTAGTCTTAAGAACATTGAAACTCAAATAGGTCAACTTGCATCCCACCTGAGCCAGCAACAACAATCAAATTCTTCCCAACTCCCAGCTCAACCATTACCCAACCCCAAGGGTAATGTAAGTGAAATTGCACTTAGATCAGGAAAGAAACTTGCTATGCCTCAAGATAAATCCTCAAAACCTCCTTTGAATGTTGACCTAGAAAATGAAAAGAAAAAGAAACTTGAAAAGGAACCTGAAACCATCCCCTCACCTCCTTCAATTCCACTGAGGAACCCAATTCCTTTTCCTCAAGCCGTTTCTAAGCCAAAGAAGTCCTTTGAACCTAATCCTGAAATGCTTGACATGTTTAGATGTGTTAAAGTCAACATTCCCCTATTATATGCCATAAAACAAATTCCTAAGTATGCCAAGTTTCTTAAGGAATTGTGCACCCACAAGAGGAAACTTAGGACCTTTGAAAATGTTTCCACCTAGTAGTCTATTCCCATAAAGTGCAAGGATCCAGGGACCTTTACGGTCCCATGCCAAATTGGAAGTTCCAACTTTGATGATGCACTCATAGACCTAGGAGCCTCAATTAATGTCATGCCCAAATCCATCTTCTCTAACCTTGGTCTAAGTCCCTTATATCCAACAGGTGTTGTCATTCAGTTAGCCAATCGAATCACAGCTAGTCCTAAGGGAATAATTGAGGATGTCCTTGTCCGAGTCAATGATCTTATCTTCCCTGTTGATTTCTATGTCCTTGACATGGAAGGTGAGACGAACTCTTCTCAATCTCCCCTAATTCTAGGAAGACCATTCCTCATGACTACGAGGACCAAGATTGATGTTCATTTAGGCATCCTATCCATGGAATTCAGTGACCAACTGGTCAAGTTCAACATTTTTCAAGCCATGCGATATCCATATGAGGATCACTCTGCATTCTCAATCCATGCTTCTGAGAACACTTCTAAGAGTCAATTGAACCCCATTCCATCATGTTCATCCTGTTCTGAAGATATAGGATCTTTTGAAATCTGCACTAGGATTAACCAAGTCATAAATGGTGAAGTTGATGTGGACCTTTCATTCATAGACTCCATCAATTTAGAGGATCTTAAAAACTCTCTTGAATCCCATCTCAACTCTGATCAAAACTGCTCCACCTTGGATAGTATTGGGAAAAATGAATCTGAAGCAACTGAAGTCCCATCCTCCATTTATGAGTTTCCTAACCCAAAAATGAACGATGAGACTAATATGAAACCCCTTTCTGCCACCTGGAATATGCATTCCTCTTCCATGATCACTCATATCCTGTCATTATCTCTGCCACACTTACTGAAACCGAGGAGTCCAAACTTGTTCAAGTGTTAGAGGAAAACAAAAAAGCATTAGGTTGGACCCTAGATGACATACCAGGAATCAACCTTGCCCTTTGCATGCATCACATCCATCTGGAGGATTCATACAAACCAATTAGACAACCACAAAGAAGACTCAATCCACTCATACTTAAGGTAGTTAGGGAAGAGATCACCAAGCTTCTTCAAGCTGGTATTATCTACCCAATTTTTGATAGTGAATGGGTTAGTCCAATTCAAGTTGTACCAAAGAAGGGTGGGATAACTGTTGTCACAAATGAGCATGGGGAGGTAGTCACAACTCGAGTGAAGAATAAATGGCGTGTATGCATCGATTATCAAAAATTGAATGCTGAAACACGAAAAGATCACTACCCTCTTCCATTCCTTGATCAAATGCTAGAAAGATTAGCCGGAAAGTCACATTATTACTTTCTTGATGGATACACCGGCTATTTTAAAATCCCAATCTCACCTCAGGACCAAGACAAAACTACTTTCACATGCCCCTTTGGAACATATGCATATAGAAGAATGCCTTTTGGACTTTTCAATTCTCCTACAACATTCCAAAGGTGTATGATGAGTATCTTTTCTGAATTCATTAAACACTGCATGAAAGTCTTCATGGATGACTTCACCATTTATGGTGAGTCGTTTGAATCTTGTTTGAATTCACTCTCTATTGTCCTCCAAAAGTGTGTCAAGTGTAACCTTGTGTTAAATTTTGAAAAATGTCACTTCATGGTTGCAAATGGGATTGTTCTAGGGCACATAGTTTCAAAATATGGTATTGAAGTCGATCCTTCCAAAATTGAAGTGATCTAATCACTTCCTGAACCCAACTCTGTTCGAGACATCCGTTCATTCCTCGGTCATGCTAGTTTCTATCGGATATTCGTCCATAACTTCAGTAAAATTTCCCTCCCACTCACTCGTTTGCTCCAAAATGATGTCACTTTCCATTTCGATGATTTTTGCAAGAGATCCTTCATTGAACTCAAAATTGCTCTCACATCTGCCCCGATAATCCAACCCCCAGATTGGTCCTTACCCTTTGAGTTAATGTGTGATGCTTATTATAGAGCCGTTGGGGCTGTTCTTGGTCAACGAAGAGAAAAAATCCCTCATGTTATCTACTATGCCTCAAAAACATTGGATGAAACTCAATCTCACTACACTGTGACTGAAAAGGAACTTCTAGTAGTGGTTTTTTCCTTAGATAAATTCTGGTCCTATCTCTTAGGTGCCAAAATCATCATCTTCACAGACCATTCTGCTATTAAGTTCTTACTCAAGAAAAGTGATTCTAAACCGAGGATAATAAGATGGATCCTAACGCTCCAAGAGTTTGACCTTGAAATAAAAGATAGACCTAGAAAAGAAAACCCTGTGGCTGATCACTTGAGTATAATTTCTAATTCTTATCATTCAGAAATTATTGATCCTAAATTCCCCACTGAGCACCTTTCATCTCTCACTCCAAAAATACCATGGTATGCCCCAATTGTAAATTACTTGGTTTCTGGTGTTTTTCCTAAAACGTTTTCAAAAGAACAAAAAATGAAGTTGAAAAGTGATTCAAAATACTATTTTTGGGAAGAAAATAAACTTTGGAAAACTGGGGAAGACATGGTAATTAGGAGATGTGTTGAAGAAAATGAGCATTCTTCTATCTTAGAATTCTGTCACTCACTTCCCGGAGGTGGCCACTTTGGACCACAAAGGACCTCCC
This sequence comes from Viscum album, assembly GCA_963277665.1. NCBI lineage: Eukaryota > Viridiplantae > Streptophyta > Magnoliopsida > Santalales > Viscaceae > Viscum > Viscum album. Next base: position 1,545,788,568 of record OY728130.1, read on the forward strand.
GAAAGGTCCTAGACTCTGGATTCTTCTGGCCTTCACTCTTCAAGGACTCACATGAGTTCTGTCAATCAGGTCCCACTTACCAAAAGTTCGGCACAATCTCCAAAAGAAATGAAATGCACCAAAAGCCCTTAATCTTTTGTGAAATCTTCGATGTTTGAGGCATCGATTTCATGGGACCATTTCCCCCTTCCAATGGATTCTCATACATTCTTCTTGCGGTCGATTATGTTTCAAGGTGGGTTGAGGCCAAACCCACTAGGAAGGATGATGCTCATACTGTTACCGAGTTCCTCAAAACCCACATCTTCCAAAGATTTGGCATGCCTCGTGCCTTGATCAGTGACTTAGGAACCCATTTTTGTAATAAAACCATGGAATATCTTTTGAAAAAGAATGAGGTTGTTCATAAAACTTCAACTTCATATCACCCTCAAACAAATGGCATGACTGAACTTTCTAATAGAGAAGTGAAAAGAGTTCTTGAAAGAATTGTTAAGCCCACCAGAAAATACTGGCCCGAGAGACTTGGTGAAGCCCTTTGGGCTTATCGAACTGCCTATAAAACACCCATTGGGATGTCTCCTTTTAGGCTAGTTTTTGGTAAAGCATGTAATCTACCAGTTTAAATCCAACGTAAGTCTTTTTGGGCTGTGAAAACCTGTAATTTTGATTGTCAAAAATCTAGTGAAGAAAGATTGTTGCAAATGGCTGAACTGGAGGAGCTTCGACTTGAATCCTATGAGAATTACAATATGTACAAAGAGAAGGCTAAGGTACTCCATGAAAAACACATCCTGAGAAAGGTATTTCATGAAGGTGAAAAGGTAATGCTCTTCAATTCTCGATTTCAACTTCACCCAGGTAAGCTTAATTCTCGTTGGGAAAGTCCTTTTATTATTACTAATGTTTACCCATTTGGTGCAGTGCAAGTCCAAGACCCCTCTTCCAAAAGGACATTCACGGTTAATGGACATCGGTTAAAGCATCACTATGAGAGGACACACAATCCGGGATCATTATCTAATTCCATTAGATACCCAACTTCTCCAGTCGACACACCACCGGATGGAGACGACGACCCACCAAATCTAAACCAGGGGGCACCTCTTTCCCTTTAACTCTCTCTCTATCTCTTCCTCTCTCTACCTCTTTCTTCTTTTTCCCCTCTCTTTAATTTTTTTTACCACTTTATTTATCAAAACCTTTCTTTTTCACTTTCTCTTTTGTGTGGGTGTATCTTTATAAAAAAACAAAAAAATATAAAAACCTAAAAAACTAAAAAAAACAAGAAAACAATCACTTAAAAAAAATACAAAAAATTAAAGAGTCATGCTTACTCACCATCGAGTTTTGAAATTTTGTCCAACCATTTTGGGGAGTTAACAGACATGTTTTCATCTCAAAAATTTTGTATTTTCATCATGACTTTGGATAAAGATTTTTGTGTCAAAATTAACAAATTTTGAATGCTCAATTTTTTATTTGGAAAATGCTTTCCCAAACCGTGAGGAACAACATTTGCTTTCATACCAAGGCCACCTATGGACATCTTTTCAAAATGTGTGTTTTCACCCCCATTTTTGAGTCTTGAGTTTGTGGACCTTCGAGCTGAATTTCCTACCTTAGTGTGTATTAATATGATAGAGGCATTTTCTGAACCACATGAGATTCACAATAGCCAAATAGCCTCCCATTTCCCTTACATTAATCCTCCTTTTGAAAGCCCCTTCAAGCCTATGAAAAACTTTTCTTTGATAGCCACATTAAAAGCCCAATACCTTATCCCACCTAATATTAACATGGATTTTCATTGCATAAGTTTTTGAAATTTAAGTGTGGGGGGGAATGGATTTCATTTTTGGGTATCATTTCCTTACTTTCCGGGGTGTTATCATCTGCTTGAGGGCAAGCATCCATTTCAGTGTGGGGGAGAGGTTGTCATTCAATATGTTTTGGAAAATGTAATGTACTTTCATTTATGTAATTTTGTAAATGTTATTGACAAGTGCTCAAAAAAAATCAAAAAAAATCAAAAAAAAAAATCAAAAAATCAAAAAATGAAAAAATTGGGTTGTGTCTTGGGTAGGTCAAAAATAACTATTTCTCAGCCTTTGATCTTGTTATAACTATTACAATTAGTGTTGTGAGGAGATCAAACATGGGTTGGGAGATGAGTGTGAGATCTATTTCAAGTTCAACTTTTGAAAAATGAAGAAAAAGAAAAAAAAGAACACTTGCATTTTATTCCTATGTCATTGGGAGAAGTTTTGTGTTTTGTAAATATTCAATATTCATATTACCTTCATATTTTCTTCCTCTATTGTGTCTTTATTCACACAATCATTCCCTGTAAATATTTTTTTTCATTTCCTTCCATGTTTTATTTCAAAAAAACGTGCATTGTTTTTCTATATTGGTATTTTAACCCTCTTATTCTCTCTCTTGGACATTATATTCCTACCGTCCCATAGCCACAGAAAAACCCCTTAAAAAGACCTCTTGATTTTTGAGCACTTTGGATAGGGAGTGGAAGTTTAGAGCTCTTACAAACTCTATGATTTTCACTTTTGGTTGGTGAAAGAGTGAACCCCCACAAATAAATTTTATCATCTTGAGAGGTGTGAATTTTGAGTGTCCACATTTTCCATTTCTAAATTTGAGCATGAAAAAATGAATTAGTTTTGGAACATTGTTTCTGTAACAACTTTTGGTGGATTTCAAAATGGATGAGTGAAATATTCTAAACCTCCCCTGATTGGAGAAAACAAAATTTTAATATTTGTTGGTGAGTGAAAATGATTTTGTTATGTTTTTATATTTGTTGAACATGAGGACATGCACAAAACTAAGTGTGGGGGAGTTGATGTTGTTAATATTTTCATGTATTATTATATACTCTCTTTACTGATTTTATATGAAATGTGCATAATTTGTGTGAAATATTAATGTTTTAATATTAAGTATAATTTTTGAGCATTTTTAGAAGTAGTCCAATTGAGTTAGTTTACTGTTTTAATAATAAATATCACTATACTGATCCAAATTGTTTGGTTCTTGGTTTTTAGGATTCTCCTTTAAATATAAAACATTTCATTAGAAGGTACCATGAGCCAATTCTTCCATTTGAAGGGCCATATGGTCCTCACAAACAAGACCAAAGAATCTGTGAAGAAACTGGACTATTCTTGAAGATTGATTTATTGGGCTCAATACAGAAGTCCAAAAACATTATATCTCCACCATAATTCGGGGGACACTACATGTCATATTTTAAAAAAATTTCAAGGCCCAAATCCAAGTACAAGGGGCCCAAATGAATCTTTTAAGTCCATCCCACCATTCTGGACGAGAAATAAAATCAGTATAGTATTCATGACATATCTCATGATGTAATAATCAAATCAAGCTGAGATTTTTCAGTGTGAAATAGGAGATATAGGCGGCCTACTTTGTTAAATAAGTCATTCGTATTTGAAGGCATATTCCTGTTCCAAAATCCATTCACATTTTGGCCATTGAAAAAGCATGGATAGAAATGGACAGTTTATCTTTGTTTAATAAAACCACCATAACTTTGGATCCACTTGTCCAAATGACTCCAAATTTTGAAATTAGTAGGAAAACTTTATTATATACAACTTTTAAGAAGGGGATATTTAGATATTAGGATGTCTGGGTATCCAACTTGTTGATGCAAGTGGAAGGACAGATTGAGAATGAAAACAGTCCACTCCTTGGGCTATAAATACTCTCCCCTTCTCTCCTTGAGTTGGGTTGACATTTAAGAAGAGAGGATAACATATTGTCATGAAAAAATCCTTTCCAAAGGCTTGGGAGGACCTTACATACTCAAGTTTTCACTTTAGAGACCTTTCCTGCTCTCTTTGTTTTCACTTACTTTCGTTTTCTTCATTTTTGTAATCTTGTAAGTCTCTTTGTTTGTAATTATCTTTTAATGCAAGTTTCTTCTTCAATATATCTTATTATTCTCCAAATTTTGTAGTTTAATATTAATTTTCTTAAAATAGTTTAAATTCAGTTGAATCCCCTTCCCTTATTTTGCTTCCTCATTCAATCGAAAATCCGTTTTTAATTATCATCATTGTCCGTGTGTGTGTGTTCGACGTACCACTCTTTTCTAATCCTTTTATTTTTCTTCTATTATTAATTTATCATCATAATTATTATAAACATAATATTAAAAACCCAAATTGATGAGTAAATATCTCATTGGGGTGAGTTATAATTTAGGGATGTTAAGTGATTGAGAGTATTTGCTCGATGAGTATTCATTAATTTAACATTATGTATGTTGGACTTAATATGTCATGGATTAATGAAATATTTTGTTTAGAATGTGGTTTCCATGGATTATTGGAACCACAAATACACTACCATAAACATGTACTGATTGATATTATAATCCTAATTAAGTTAAGGCTTGGATTAAAGCTTTAACACTTAGGAATTCTAATCAACGTCAACTTGTGAAGTGAGTGTTAATTTAAATGCAATATAAAGCAAAGCTCAAGGATAACACAAGCTTAACTACCTAATGATTAACTCACCCCAATATTTATCAATTCGTTAAATCAATTATATACAATCAATCATTTCAATTAAACTCTGCAAACAAACCCCCCTAATCAAAATACAATCAACTAAAAACAAATGACTATTTCAAAGTATCATCGCTGAGGATTCGACCTGAGTGTTTCTATACACATTAGCAGAGCACCGGAACTTTGACCGGTCAATAAGCGAAAATCGGTCACGCATTTCACTCACATTGTGTTTGTTTTGTATTAGTTTTCAATAAGGATGATAACTTGATTTTATGTCCATGTTTGTATTTAGTGGCTTGAAAGTGAGTTAAACATCCTAAGAATGTTGAGAGAGGAATGGATGTAATTTCTTAAAAATTCCGTGATTTTTTTATTATTATATGGAATTATTTTGAGACCAGCTACTGAGACGGTGTGCGATTCCGAGGTCCGGAGTGCCCAAAATGATCCGTCAAAAAATGTTAAGCTTTAAATAGCGCGTGAGTGGTTTTCCTGAAAAAAGTGAAACAACTCTTAAACGGGTGCTCAGATAAAAAACCTGAGGGCACCGTTGCGTTCAGGATGACGGGTTTACCCTAGGTGCAACTTAAGTTTTATCGGCGCATGCCTGCAATGAGAAAACCCGAAAATGACATAACTGTAAATAAAATAACTAAATAAAATTATTTTATTTTTCAAATGCTTATAACTCACGAACGGTGACTCAGATTAAAAATCTGAGACCACCACTGAGCTCGTGAGGGTATGTTTTCCTTAATCAGATCCTAACATTGACCAGTGCTGTCACGACCCGCCTTCACCAAAAGGAGGGAAGGGACAACAGATTGTCAGACCCTTCCTTCTTTAAGTTGAAGAAGAGATAATGACCCCTGAAAGGTCCCAGAGTGGCGACCAACACCAAGGGTATAGAATCTCACACATCATGGAAGGAATTACCCTTTTTATTTTTATAGGATCGAGAGATAAGACAGAAACCCCAACAATACCAAAGTTGAAAGTAAAAGAGAAAGCCAAAAACAACCCATTCCCATATGTATGTTCAACAGTAAATGATACAAGCCACAAAACTCCAAAGGTAAAGTACCAAGAAAAAGAAAACCACCATAGAAACTGCCCCAAGGTCTGAGCTAGTATGGTCTCGCATGATCCCTAGAGTCCACCTAGAAACCTGAAAGCAGTTTATATATGTAGGGTGAGCATACAAGTATACTCAGTAGGGAAAACCAAAAGCTCTTGTGCACAAGTGGAGAGACATTCTAATACCCTGTGAGAAAAGAGGTAACCTAAACATCTAACAAGGTAAACTATCCACCCAATCCTCACCAAGGCACACTCCCCAAATAACGCAAATCAAGTAAAGTATAGTAATAGAACATCTATATTTGGGTACCCCGCACCACCTTCCCACTAGTTATTGAAGACATCCTACGTATCGAACCAATCCTGTCATTCTCACTGCAGTCCCATTGCCAAACCCTGCCTACACACACATGGGCCATAACCTCCATCCCACCCGAAGACACCTGGGCCACAACTACCATGTGTAACCACACCCACAAACACCCGGGTCAGAACAACCACTACCATGCCCGAAAACACCTGGGCCTCATCCCGAAGACTCTTGGGAAACAACCTGCCTACAAACACCTGGGCCAACCACCACAACTACCCTGCCCGAAGATTCTTGGGATAATAATGGACTTCAGGCCATCACAGCCTGCCCGAAGAGTCTTGGGCTATTCAGGAAAGGGAGCAGAAAAGGATCCAATAACCAGCCACTCGTAGTAGTGTTGGAAAAAACACCCTCCCCCATGAAATGGGGGTGTTCGGCACCAAGTTCTCAACTTGGGTGGGGCGCGAATAAGAAACGTAAAAGCTATATATATATGTATAGGTAACAATCACTCATCCCAACCTAGGGTTCCAAAATCTAAGCATAAACACCATTGTTACTATTCATTCATAAAAGAACAGCACAACACACACGACCGAGTCGCAACCCATTTCCCAAAACCAATACCCCTTTAAATCCATTCTTGCTTACATGTTCAAGTGATCTCATTTAGGTGGATTCTACACTACTGGGCAACTAACATGCATGAACACATGCTAGAAAAAGAGAAACAACCAAACAACAATTTAAGCACTCACACCTGGTTCTCTTGTGAAGTCACAACAACAACAAAGGGGTAAGTGAGATCCCTCAAAGTACCAGAACCAAAGAAAACCTCACAAAAGGGATAAGTGAGATCCCTCAAAGTAATGGAAACAAACAAACCCCGAGACACAGCTCCATATCCCCAAAACCAGGAACCAACGATTTCTCAACAATAGAGGATCCCACCCGAGTTTGTGTCACAACAGAGCAACCAAACAGCTTCAGATTCACAACCAACATCTGTACTATGGAGGATCCCACACTCACCCACATCATCTCATAGGAAAAAAATAGAACAAAATGCCTACTACCAAAACATAGCAGGGGAAACATCTAGGTTCAACACATCATTCATTAGGCTCTTCTTTCTGTTTGTTAGCCGGGGTGGTCACGCAGGGATTCTTGTTTTACTGAACATCTATTTAGACCGAACCGAGTTTAGGTGACTAACCAATTACATGTTACAAACATCTAATCATCACAGAATACATGGTTCATTAGTGCACATGGAAAGACCACCAACGACCATGATTTTCAGTGAGCATAGGCCCGCACAATTCACAACACATATCAACATAAAAGAGTACAACAGAACACCGATCACCCCCCCTCTTTATTTAAAGGTCCGTTCATTATCTTCACTAATTTTGGTTTCATCAATTCCCACAGAGACAAAGGTGTATCCACCCTGCATGATACACAGAAAGGATAGACGAAGGAAAACCCTACTTGATTGATCAAAGATCAAAGTTCTTCTCCACGTGCCAAGAACAGGGGAAGGCGCGACTTGCAGGGGAGGGACGTCAGGAACTCCAAACACACTAAGAAGAAAAGGAATCCAGCCAAGAGGAAAAAGAAGGAAGAAGAAATTCTTGTGCGATATATAGATAAGATCCCATTGTTACAGGATAAGGGGGTTTGATCAGATTTAAATTCGGATCGTGGTTCCCCACGCTGTTGGGTGGTTACACACAATGGGATTAATTGTTATTTAATATCCCCATTGGGGGGTTCCTCGGGATTCTTGGGTATTAATTATGGGATTTTAATGGTTTCAAACCACTTAAAAAGGGTTAAAAAGGCCTAAAAGAGGCGTTATAGGAAAAACTGTAGAAGAGAAACCCAACAAGGATCAGTGACACCGACCGGTCGTGCTGATCGGTCGGTCGCACGCCGATCGGTCACACACAGAAACGACGTCCTACCACCGATACTCCACCTTTAGGATCCATAAATTGGTAAAGGGGTGGATTGTGAGGGTCTGAGTCATCACATCAGATACCTCTCAAGACATTCTCGCCCTCAAGAATTTAAAACCAGACCTAAAGAAAGGAGGGTCCGAACAACCACCTCGAAAGATACCTCTCAGGAGTGAACCTCATTGTCATCTAGAAACACCTCTCCCTCAAGAAAACAGGCAACATATAAGGGTCAAACTGCCCAGTCATATGGGTTGGTAGGGGTGTCCAAACCCGAACCAACCCGACCAAACCGACCCGACCCGGTCGGGTTGGGTCGGGTTCATGATTTAATATGCACGAGTCGGGTCATTTCGGGTTGACCCGTGGTCGGGTTGGGTCGGGTCACGAGTTGGGAAAAAATGACCCAACTCGACCCAACCAACTCGATACTACCCCTGCGCTGCACCTTCTATTGATCCGCATGCTGCCTCCACCTTTTTCGTCTCCATGACGACCCTGTCATATCTACCAGACCGCCCCTTCACCTTTGACTACACCTCCATCGCGACCCCACCATATCCACCACCGGAGACTACCCTTCCACCTTCCCCTCCGTCTTGTATCCATGAAGACTTCCGTGAACCCTAATCTATCGCAGAATACCTAGAGGAGAGAAAAATGGGGGTATCCACATCCCACACTCCCCCTATTGATGCCGCATACCACTGTCTTTTGGGGTCGATTCGTCGTCGAAGCCCTCTTGCCGTGGTGAGGAAGATGAAGCGCTGAATCGTGTGAACTTCTGTGCCTTCGGTTGAAATCCCAAATAGAACATCGGCATCTATCGAAGCTCATCGGAGAAGAAAATAGAGCATCGCCTATACATGATCCAATTGATATCCACCCATTTTCACTCATGCGTGCCTCGTTCTTGATGAATCTGCCCGAACCAGCACTGGTGATGAAGAATAGAAGCTCACCAGGTTTAGTCCATTCTATTGCTAGCCAAGTAGGACTCGAGAACCCGCATTCCCCAAATCAAACCCACACTATACCAATCGCCCGTTTATACCGAAGAGGAAGGATACTGGGAGATGAAGCCAGAAAATTGAGATACAACATACCTGTGAGTGAGGAGAATGCGAAGAAGGAGACTGTGAACCGAAGAAGATGACGTTGTGGGCGGCTTGCAGGATATTTTAACATGGGGAAATATTTTTTTACGCAAATGATCAACCCAATCAACCCGATCGACCCAACCCAATTTTAGATGGGTCGGGTCGGGTCGGGTCGGGTCGGGTTTGAAGGAAAAACACATGAAACCCGACCCAACCCGACCCGACATATTTTAGGTCGGGTCAGGTCTAAAAAACCCTCAAACCTGACCCGACCCGACCCATGGACACCCCTATGGGTTGGGGAGTCTCTTCCCCCATGTCAAGATACTATCTGCTTTGGGCGGCACTAACTCGCCCGCACGAGTTTAATTGCATCCACCTTAATGCGTCTTGATTAGGGATCAGGTCCTTCCCTCCCCATATCCAGGACTTTTCACACACATTCAGAGAATAAGGAAAACCACACATTTCACAGCCAACACGGTAAAGCGTTCCGTAAAAAAAAAGTACAAATAGAACAAAACAAAACTCAAAACAACTATGGGTACTGGGCGCGCATCTATGCTTCCCGTTCCCAGGTAATCTCCTCAAGCCCACCATGCCTCCACAACACACGAACCAAAGGAATGGTTCATCCACGAAGCACCTTATCTTCACGATCCTCGACCCTCACCGGTCTTTCCAAAAAGGTCACATCGTCCTTGATATCCAGCTCTCCCTAGTCGAGGACGTGTGAATCATCATGTAGATACCGACAGAGCTGGGACACATGGAAGACGTCATGTATCCTTAGTAGTGGCGGTGGTAATTCTAGCTGATAATCCACTTCTCTGACCCTCCACAACAATTCGAAGGGTCCGATGAATCTGGGAGGGAGTTTGCTCCCCCTACCGAACCTCCATCGTCCACGCCGAGGGGAGACCTTCAAGAAAACGTGGTCCCCGACCCCGAACTCCAAGGGTCTCCTATTATTGGCATATGACTTCTGTCAGTCATGTGCCACCTTCATCCTTTCCCGTATGAGCTGAACCTTCTCTGTCGTGCTCTGCACTTCTTCCGTGCCAAGAACACTCACTTCCCCAACCTCAGTCCAGCACACAAGTGAGCGACATGGCCTCCCATACAAGGCTTCGAACGGATCCATACCAATGGTAGAGTGATAGATATTATTGTAGGCAAACTCTACCAGAGGAAAGTGTCGCACCCACGATCCTCCTGAATCTAGAACACATGCCCGTAGTATATCCTCCAAGGTCTGGATGGTGCGCTCTGTCTGTCCATCTGTCTGGGGATGGAAAGCAGTGCAAAGACGTAGTTGGGTGCCAAAAGCATGTTGTAATCCCCTCCAGACTCATGAGGTAAACTGTGCATCCCTATACAAGACTATGGAACTCAGAACTCCATGTAACTACACCACCTCATCTACATACCTCCGTGCTAAGGAATCCATAATATTGTGCTCGACTCCTTGATCGCTAAAAAGTGGGCCGATTTCGTCAACCGGTCCACTACTACCCAGATCGCATCGCAGCCTCCTTGAACCCTGGGTAGCCCTGTGATGAAATCCATCGATATGTCATCCCAATTACACTCGAGAATGTCTAAAGGCTACAACAAGCCCCCTAGAACACGGTGTTCAGCCTTCACCTGCTAACACACTAGGCAATTTTCTACGAACTCTGCTACTGCCCGTTTCACCCCGGGCCACCAAAATTGTCTCCTTAGACCCTAGTACATCTTGGAAACTCCTAGGTGCACCGATAGGGGTGAGTTTTGGAACTCACTAATAACTATCTCATGCATCGCTTCTGGAAAAAACAGCTTTTCTCGGAAGAGCACCTGATTCTGACTATCCTCCGTCCATCCTTTCGGGGCATCACCTTGGGTAACCCGGTCACGCATCACTTCACTTTCTGAGTCTCCCCACTGGGACTCCTCCACCTGCTGTAGAAGAGAGGATTGCACTATCATCTGATATAGGCAACCTCTACCACTATCCATCCTCGTGTCCAGGTGCAGGGCATCCAACTCATCCATCACCTTCCAAGCATCTGCTGACTCTCGAATCGCATCCTTCTGCGACTTCCTGCTCAAGGCATCGGCCACCACATTCCCCTTTCCTGAGGTATAGGAAATATCAAAGTCATAGTCTTGAATTAATTCCATCCACCTTCACTGCTGTAAGTTCAGGTCCTGCTGAGAGAAGATATAATTCAAGATTTTGTGGTCGGTGAAGACTACAAAGTGCTCCCCAATGAGGTAATGCCGCCACAACTTTAGTGCGAACGTGACTACCGCAAGCTCCAGATCATGGGTAGCATAGTTACGCTCGTGGGGACGCAACTGCCTGGACCCATAGAAGATCACCCCTTGTCGCTGCATCAACACACATCTGAGGCCTTGTCCTGAAGCATCACAGAACACCTCATACGCCGCCCCTTATTCTAGAAACCTCAACACTGGGGCACTAACCAACTTCTCCTTCAGATAACTGAAGGCCTCCTCACACTGATTGTCCCACACGAAAGCCTAGTCCTTCTTGGTCAAAGTTATCAAGGGTGCCACAAATCGGGAGAAGTTGGGCACAAACCTCCAATAGTAACCTGCCAGACCTAGGAAACTACAAAATTATGCCACGTTCTTGGGTGCTGCCCAAGAAACAACCACCTTGATCTTAGATGGGTCCACTGCTATCCCCTGATCGGACACCACGTTCCCAAGGAAATTTACTTCTCGTGTCCAGAACTTTCACTTAGACAACTTCCCATAGAGCTGGTGCTATCGGAGGACCTCTAAAACTATTCTCAGATGTTCAACGTGATCCTCCTTTGATCTTGAGTAGATCAGGATGTCGTCAATAAACATGACTACGAACCGGTCCATATATTCCTAGAATACGGAGTTCATGAGCCCCATGAACACAACTGGTGCATTCATAATGCTGAACGACATGACCACAAACTCAAAGTGCCCATATCTGCACCTAAAGGTAGTCTTTGAGATGTCATCCTCCTTCACCCTCACTTGGTGATATCCAGACCTCTGATCGATCTTTGAGAACCAAATTGCTCCCCTCAGCTGGTCAAATAGATTGTCTATCCTCAGGAGAGGGTAGCGATTCTTAACTGTTACCTGATTCAGTCTTCTGTAGTCTATGCACAACATTAGACCACCATCCGCCTTCTTCGCAAACAAAACAGGATCACCCCACGGTGACGCACTTGGACGAACAAAACCCTTCTTCATCAGATCGTCAATCTGGATCCGTAACTCCCATAACTCAGAAGGTGCCATCCGATAGGGAGCCATCGAAATCGGACAGGAACCAGGTTACAAGTCTATCTCGAACTCAACATCACGTCGAGGGGGCAGAGTTTCCACCTCTTCAGGGAAGATGTCCATAAAATCACTGATGATTCTTGGGACTTCCACCATTTCTACATCCACCGACTCCACTGATAGCTCATCCAGAAAGGAAAGGATGGGTTCCCCTCGCTTGCTACTTCCCTGGAAACTCCGCTCGTTGATGAAAGTCACTTGTCGGCCGCCCAATTCCGAAAACAAAACCCTTCCTCAGAAGAATTCAATGATGACACATATAAAGAACAACCAGTCAATGCATAGGATGACATCGTATGGATGTATCTGCAAAAATAGAAGATCCCTGACTGACTGATGTGGCCATATCATTAGTCTGCATCCTCCAAAAACATACAACAAGTCAGTCTGACCTTCGATTGGTGTGCTCAGCACCAGGGGCACTGGAAGTCTCTTAGTTTCTAAACCCAGAGAATGGGCTAGAATGGGTGTAACAAAGGAGTGAAAAGCTCCTGTATCGAACAAAGCATGTGCAAGGGTACTAAAAAAGCCGATTGTACCTTGAACGACCTCTGGACCTGCTGGAACTACTACCTCCATGGCGTGCAACTGCCCACCGCCAGCTCCCCTGCCTCTTGGCTGTCGGCCGCCTCCCCGACCATGCCCTGGTCGAGGTCCCTAAGGAGCGCCCTGAGGTTGGCCTCCTCCTGCAACGTCTTCCCTCGAAGGGGCGGGAGCTCGCTACCCCTACTGCTGCTGAAAGGGCCCTACTAGAAACTGTTGTTGCTGAGGTGGGCGCTGAACCTGCCCACCCCCACCGTACTGTACTATGTCTGGGTATTGGTTTCGAAGGTGCCCATGGCTGCCATAGACGAAGAACCTCGGTCCCGGGCCCGAAGGGAAAGGGCGAGGACTGGGAGATCAGAACTAGAACTGCTGCGGCCTGCTCCCTGCTGGTCAGAACCTAGAGGGCCCTGATTTTGGAGGCCTGCTGCTGACAGCCTTCCCCTTTGACGAGCCCAACTAGATTCCCTCTCATGACACCCCCAGTGTGTGAATCCTCTCCACCACTTCAGCCTTCTTCTGCACCTCTAAGTATGTCGGTAGGGTGAAGGGGGTAACAGCGTACTGAAGAGATGGTCAGAGTGCCTCCTCTAAACGTCTCGCCCAAGACTCCTCATCCGGAAAGAGGTCTGGGGAAAAGAGAAGGAGATCCTTGAACTTGATCCCCAACTCTCTCACTGACATGCCCCCTTGATAGAGGGAGAGAAGCTCATGCCTCTTCTCAGCCTTCATCGTGGAAGAGAGGAATTCCGCCCAGAACTCCTTCTCGAAGTCAGCCCATGCAACCTCAGTCTCCCTCTTCTCTCCAAGATAAAGCATCCACCACTGACGCGCTGCTCCCCGCATCTGGCTGACGGCCAGAGGAACCCAGTACTCTATCGGAGCTCGGATCAAGCTGAAGGCTATCACCAGATCCTCTAGCCAGCTCTCCGTCTCTACGTTTGAGATGCTGCCCTCGTACTTCCTCAGGGTTTGTCGCTGAAAGGCTCGAAGTGTCTTCTTCCACTGGTCATCCTCCTCCTCTCGGTCAGTCCTCTTCCGATCATCCAAGTCAACCTCCTGGGCCTCGATCGCCCGCACTACTCATGGTCTCCTCCCAGGTGTCATACCTGCAAGGTAAACAAGGAATGCCTAAGCCCGAGTAGTGTAGAATATTGTTCTTAAATTTTCTTAGACTTATTCATTTATTTTGAATTTCAAAAATTCCCATGAAACACAATAACACAAGTCATTATGATGCATGTACCTTCCCTAGGGTCTCTACCCTACAATCAGTGCAGGCTCACTTGGTCGTTCGGTAGGCCTAGAGTCCTTGCATCGGATCACGAGGGGCCCTAAAATCTTGTGTCCTAGCCGATCTTCCCTGACCTAATTCACGCACCAAGATCACCCAACACTATTTCCCTACCATCCCATGAAAACCTCACTGTGCCTAACTCCAGACTCCATCCTATCCATCAACCCCACCTCTGATACCATTCTGTCACGACCCGCCTTCACCAAAATGAGGGAAGGGACAACAGATTGCTAGGCCTTTCCTTCTTTAAGTTGAAGGAGAGATAATGACCCCCAAAACCCGCCTTCAATAGGTCCTGGAGTGGCGACCAACACCAAGGGTATAGAATCTCACACATCATGGAAGGCATTACCCTTTTTATTTTTATAGGATCGAGAGATAAGATAGCAACCCCAACAATACCAAAGCTGAAAGTAAAAGAGAAATCCAAAAACAACCCATTCCCATATGCATGTTCAATAGTAAATGCTACAAGCCACAAAAATCTAAAGGTAAAGTACCAAGAAAAGGAAAACGACCACAACAACTGCCCCAAGGTCCGAGCTAGTATGGTCTCGCACGATCCCTGAAGTCCTCCTGGAAACCTGAAAGCAGTTTATATACGTAGTGTGAGCATACAAGTATACTCAGTAGGGAAAACCAAAAGCTCTCGTGCACAAGTTGAGAGGAATTCTAATGCCCTGTGAGAAAAGAGGTAACCTAAACATCTAACAAGGTAAACTATCCACCCAAGATTCACCAAGGAACACTCCCCAAATAACTCAAATCAAGTAAAGTATAGTAATAGCACATCGATATTTGGGTACCCCACGCCACCTTCCCACTAGTTATTGAAGACATCCTATGCATCAAACCAATCCCGCCATTCTCATCACAGTCCCACTGCCAAACCCCACCCGCACACACCTGGTCCATAACCGCCATCCCGCCCATAGACACCTGGGCCACAACTACCATGTTTAACCACACCCGCAAACACCCGGGTCAGAACAACCACTGCCACGCCCGAAAACACCTGGGCCTTATCCCGAAGACTCTTGGGAAACAACCTACCCGCAAACACCTGGGCCAACCACAACAACTACCCTGCCCGAAGATTCTTGGGCTAATAATGGACTTCAGGCCATCACAGCCTACCTGAAGAGTCTTAGGCTATTCGGGAAAGGGATCAGAAAAAGAGCTAATAAATAGCCACTCGTAGGAGTGTTGGGAAAAACACCCTCCCCCATGAAATGGGGGTGTTCGGCACTAAGTGCTCAACTTAGGTGGGACAGGAATAAGAAACTTAAAAGCTATAGATATATGTATAGGTAACAAGCAATCATACCAACCTAGGGTTCCAAAATCTAAGCAAAAACACCCTTGTTACTATTAATTCATAAAAGAACAACACAACACACACGGCCGAGTCGCAACTCATTTCCCAAAACCAATACCCCCTTAAATCCATTCTTGCTTACATGTTCAAGTGATCTCATTTAGGTGGATTCTACACTACTGGGAAACTAATAGGCATGACCACATGCTAGAAAAAGAGAAACAGCCAAACAACAATTTAAGCACTCACACCCGGTTCTCTTATGAAGTCACAACAATAATAAAGGGGTAAGTGAGATCCCTCAAAGTACTAGAACCAAAGAAAACCTCACAAAAGGGATAAGTGAGATCCCTCGAAGTAATGGAAACAAAAAAACCCCGAGACACATCCCCATATTCCCAAAACCAGGAACCAAAAATTTCTCAACAATAGAGGATCCCACCCGAGTTCGTGTCACAACAGAGCAACCACACAACTTCAAATTCACAACCAACATCCGTACTACGGAGGATCCCATCCTCACCCACATCACCTGTAATGGCCCGAAGTTTTGAATAAATCTTGTTTCCTAATTTTGTGTGTTATTTTATTTTTTATACTCAACATAACTGTTTCATTTGATAACATGAGTATAATTAAAACGAGACTGTTGGGTTTTGACTGTTATATGACCATTGGTCAATATGACCGTTGGAAACTAAACGTTTCGATTATTGTCTCTAAATACAAGTGATCTTGATTAATTAATATAGAAAGAAGATTCGATGGCCTCACCCAGTAGTCTTGGACCGATCGAAGCCCATCTAACAGAACTTGGGAAGGAGGTAGCATCACCGGGCTTTGCTCTGGACCAAACCCAAGACGAACTTTATCGTGTGAAGCTAGAACAGAATCACCTTCGCAAGAAGTTAAAACTGATAGAAATTACTACTCGTGCGATGTTGGCCGAGCCTCCCTTGGATTCTCTCACCTTAGCACACCTTACACTTAGGTCCTATGCTAGTGTGATAAGGGGCTATGTAAGGAGACCGTAACCGCCTTGTGTAATCCTTTGTTTTAAATAAAATTTTTGATTTCTTCTTATGATGAAGTTTATGAATTTTCAAATGTCTGGATAAATATAGTATGCATATTTTTGATGAATTTTAGAGAAAGGATATTTTAAAAATGTTTATTTAAACCTTAAATAATTAAAAATGTGTAATGATTTTCAAAAAATGGTCTTCTACAATTATGTTCAGTACAAAATTTAGAGTCTAATAAGATCAACTTAATTTTTGATGAATAGTGAAGCATGACGAGTGATTTTATGCTTAGGATTAGTAATGTGACCAAATGGATTAGTAATCTCACTTAAAGAAAGTATTAATATAATCTAGGCACCTTGATTAAGTATTGTGATTCAATAAAATAGGTAAATAACTGTTTCATTAATTATTAGTCAAGTATTAGTTTTTTCGGGTGAATAGTGTTTTTTAATTAAAAATTAAATTAAAAATATTTAAAAAATTATTTTTATAAAATGGATTTCATTTTTGAACTCATAGCATCGATATTATGTTAAGGTAATTTTTGGGGATTTTTCTGAAAAAAATGAATTTTCGGTGAATAGTGTATTTTTTTAAAAATTAAATTAAAAATATTTAGAAAAATATTTTTATAAAATGGAGTTCATTTTTCAAATCAGAGCATTTATATCTAGTTAAGGTAAAATTTTGGGATTTTTCTGAGAAATTTGAATTTTCAGTGAATAGTAAAAATACAGTTTTAGGGTTTCGGTATGTTTAATGACATCATAATTGTGTCATGATGATGTCATGAGATATTTTAAGGTTTGGCCGACCAAATGTGATAAATTATTGTATGTAGGGCCCCATGTGGCCTAACTCCATGGGAAATAGCATGGGAGATCCCATGGTTTTGAGAAAATCACTTGTGAGGTGTCCCTTGGCCATTAATACCTTGTCCCCTCACTTTCCCTATAAATACCAAGCCATCCTCTCATCCATTTGACTCTAAACTCTCCCCCAATGAATATATAGTCTCATTACCTCCCAAGGAGTCTTCCCATGGTGCCCCCAAGCCCTCAAGGTCCCAACATTTGAGTTTTAAGAGTTACGTTTTAAGGTAAGGGATCCAACCTCTCTATTTCTTTTCAAGTAATCTCTTTTATGTCATTTATTTTATGCTCCATGATCTTATGTTGGAGGATGTTATTTTATATTCCTCTTAATTCCATTTTAATTTTCATATGATGAGATACCCCCTCTTTCTCTCATCAATTCGTTTTAAGAATGTTTAAGTGGCGCCGTTAGGCTGCCGAATTTTTAAGGGATTCTTTCACCTTTTTCATTTTTCAAAGTTCTACTTTCATGTCAAGTCTCTCAAGTTCCTTTTTATTATGTTGGGGTATGATCTCTATATGTATCATACTTATCTTTTATGTTCATATGATGAGATACCCTATTTGATCTCATCAATTCATTTTTGTTGAAGTTTAAGTGGCGCCGTTAGGCTGCTGAATTTTTAAGGGATTCTTTCACCTTTCTCATTTTTCAAAGTTCTACTTTCATGTCAAGTCTTTCAAGATACTTTTTATTATGTTGTGATATGATCTCTATATCTATCATACTGATCTTTTATGTTCATATGATGAGAGACCCTATTTGATCTCATCAATTCATTTTTGTTGAAGTTTAAGTGACGCCGTTATGCTGCAGAATTTCCGTCTCAAAATGTCTCTATCTTATCCTCAAATTTTATTTATTTTATTAAGTGAATACTCAAAGCTCATTATTCTAAAGGTGTATTCACATATATACCAAAATTTTATATTTTAAATTCTGGGATTTACATACATGAGACCCGTTTTCCCTTTCCGTGGGTTTAAAGTGACATAAAAATCATGTCTTTAAAGCAGTTTTAAAACGTTATGATTATGAAATGAAACCCATTTCTTTTATGCTATATGGGTTGTTTATGAAATTATTGATGATGATGATATATGTGGATCACATGATAATAAAGAAAAATTAAGGGTGCGCCCTGATAGCACTCCAATGCATTGGGTAAAGACTTAACTTCTAGAGATGACCATTTTTAACGACGCCTTGGTGAATAACCTTGGTAATTTTAATGACACCTTGGGGATGGACCTTTGTGAAATGGAAATGATTGTCTATATTAAATTTTGTAGCCACATCTTCACGTTATGAAAAATGTTATTTTTATTATGATATGACTCATGATTTCTTTCTCATGCCTTAAAGTTCTTTTTCATGACATTGTTGATGTATCTCAAGTTCACATGTTAAATGTTTCCCCTTATTTCCCTTACTGGGCCTTCTTCTCACCCTTTCTTTTGATGTATGTCCCCAGGTTATGAGATGCAGTAATGAACCAAGGATGAACATAAGGAGAATCCTTTCAAGTGTTTAAGAATAATGTTTTATGTTTTCATGTTTTAAGTTCCTGGTTTCCAAGACACTAAACCTTAAAGATCCTCGGTTTTGTAAAATGTAATGAAAGTTTATGTGATAAAAAAGGAGGTATGATATTGTTGGTATAAAAGGATGGTTTAGTTATTTGTGGAAATTAGGATATGAAAACTTTAGGAATAAGCCTATAGAAAATTTTAAATATAGGAAATCTTCCTGGTATTTTGGTGAGTATTGAGTAAGGGGTTGCCAAGAAAATACATCCCTGTCTGGATACGAGCAGGTAGAGGTGGCTCTGGCACAGATGTACATAGAGGTAAAACCCTAAAACACCGCTTTGAGCTAGACTCAAATGGGAACTGGTACATGACAATGGGCCTTGATGCACTCTTGGTTACGACACTCCCGGGGAATATGCTTTTGTAAATTCATATGCTTAATATGAACCATTATTAAAGGAACAAAGATAAAATAAAATAAAGATTCACATAAGAATATATGATCATGGATAACCTAGTTTGGAACCTAGGGGATCACAAGTTAGGGTATACTTTTCTTCTACAAGTTATCCTTCCATGCTTTAAGTTCCTTTTCATGATTATTGGCTAAGTATTTAAGCCCCTAATTGTACTTTCTTTTCTTAGTTAATGGTGGGAAATGGAAGAACATGTCCCAACAACCAATGTGATAGGAAATGTGACGATTGTCCTATTAATGAGATAGAGATGACGAGAGATCAAGTTGAACATATTGTGATTATGCCAAACCAGATATCAAAAATCACAATTAATAATTGGTACATAGTTGAATGCCCAAATTTATCAAGTAATAAGAATATGAAGTCTCAGGGATGTTCATCTGATAAATTTGATAAGGGAAAGGATACTCAATTTATTTTTTGCAAAAATTTTGGGAAGAGGCACCAAGGAGAATGTCACAAAGGAACCGGGAGATGCTTTATGTGTGGAAAGATAGGGCATAAAGTGTCCAATTGCTTCAAAAAAATGGATAATGTGATGAATTGAGATAAGGTTCGATCTAATGTACCTTATACTTTTCAATGTTGTAAATGTGGAGAAGATGGACATTATTCAAGGAAATGCTCTCTTGGAAGGGATGAGAAGAATGATGAGCATCAACAATCTTCAAGGACAAGGGAACAATGCAAGTCCTATGCTGATATGGATCATGATGACTAAAGTACATGCAAATTCTTTGCAATAATTATCTATGTCATGTTGTATTTTAGTTCATGCTCTATGATCATATCTTTTATGTTTTCTAAGATCATCGAGTCACTACCTAATATGATTTTATATCATTAAGGAAAACATCAATTGTTATGTACCACATGTTGATGTAGTGAGGCTGTTCTTCTTAAAAAAGGTGATTAGGGGATTAAAAGATGATTATTATTTTGGAATACATTCACTATTTTGGGAACCCTATACGATCGAGGTAAATAGATTACTACGGTATTTTATTTGAGAAGTAAAGTTTGACTTATATTTTGAAGAATCGATGAATTTAAGGTGGACTTATAGTAATTTAGGTTACTTATGGAAATGATTAACCTATCTTGGGGAAAATATGTTTAGGTTAGCTACTTTTGTTATAAGATGTTAGGAGTGGTTGATGTTGTTTGGAGATGAACAATGAAGTTTATTTTGGAAGACTATGTTATCAAATCCTTCTTGTATTTTGGTTTCAATCTTAGTTTGGTTTATTTTGAGGAATTTTAAGGACAGTTATTTATGGAATGGTCTATGATGAACTTTGGGTAGTACCGTGGAATTTTGAAGATTTAAAGAAGTTTCCATTCCTATGGGATTCTTTATTTTTGAAGAGTTGTTTTATCTTACCCTTTCCGTTTTTGGGATAATGTTTAAAGATAGAAGAAATAGATAGTTACTCTTTTGTGGATTATGTGATTCTCTAGAAGATTATTCTTGTGCTTTTGATGAGACCAAGTGTTTTTGAATGCTCATCGTTTGGAGAAAAGATTAGTTTTGGTAGAAACTTGTTAAAGGACGAAAATCTACTTGAAGGTAGGTATATTTCCTTATGTTTTTATTCTATGTAGTAAATGAATTCCTCAAAATTATGAAAAGAAACATAAAACAAAAACGTTGTTGGTTTACGTTTCCTACTAGGTAATCAAAGACCGTTTACACACATCATAAGTTTGGGATTTCCTCATGGTTAACTTTCTCCTAATCATGTTTTCTATCACTCTCCCTCAGAACTTGACCCTTTGTTTTCTACTCCATGTCCATGTTTTCCTACATGGAATCCTAGTGTGGGTTAACTCGGGTGACCTTTGTACTTCCCTTTCTTTCTTTTAAAGTAATAGTTTTACTGACTCCTTTTTCGATGTGGGACTTTCAATGAAATTTCAAAACCCAATTTTAAAAATTGCGAGGATGCAATTTCTTAAGGGGGGAAGATTGTAACGACCCGAAGTTTTGAATAAATCTTGTTTCCTAATTTTGTGTGTTATTTTATTTTTTATACTCAACAAAACTGTTTCATTTGATAACATGAGTATAATTAAAATGAGACTGTTGGGTTTTGACTGTTATATGACCATTGGTCAATATGACCGCTGGAAACTAAACGTTTCGATTATTGTCTCTAAATACAAGTGATCTTGATTAATTAATATAGAAATAAGATTCGATGGCCTCACCCAGTAGTATTGGACCGATCGAAGCCCATCAAACAGAACTTGGGAAGGAGGTAGCACCACTGGGCTTTTCTATGGACCAAACCCAAGCCGAACTTCATCGTGTGAAGCTAGAACAGAATCGCCTTCGTGAGAAGTTAAAACTGATAGAAATTACTACTCGTGTGATGTTGGATGAGCCTCCCTCAGATTCTCTCACCTTAGCACACCTTACACTTATTTCCTATGCTGGTGTGATAAGGGGCTATGTAAGGAGACAGTAACCGCCTTGTGTAATCCTTTGTTTTAAATAAAAATTTTGATTTCTTCTTATGATGAAGTTTATGAATTTTCAAATGTCCGGATAAATATAGTATGCATATTTTTGATGAATTTTAGAGAAAGGATATTTTAAAAATGTTTATGTAAATCTTAAATAATTAAAAATGTGTAATGATTTTCAAAAAATGGTCTTCTACAATTATGTTCAGTATGAAATTTAGAGTCTAATAAGATCAACTTAATTTTTGATGAATAGTAAAGTATGAATAGTGATTTTATGCTTAGGATTAGTAATGTGACCAAATGGATTAGTAATCTCACTTAAAGAAAGTATTAATATAATCTAGGCACTTTGATTAAGTAATGTGATTAAATAAAATAGGTAAATAACTGTTTCACTAATTATTAGTCAAGTATTAGTTTTTTCAGGTGAATAGTGTTTTTTAATTAAAAATTAAATTAAAAATATTTAGAAAATTAGTTTTATAAAATGGATTTCATTTTTGAACTCAGAGCATCGATATTATGTTAAGGTAATTTTGGGGGATTTTTCTGAAAAAAACGAATTTTCAGTGAATAGTGTATTTATTTAAAAATTAAATTAAAAATATTTAGAAAATTATTTTTATAAAATGGAGTTCATTTTTGAAATTATAGAATTTATATTTGATTAAGGTAAAATTTTGGGATTTTTTTGAGAAAGTTGAATTTTCAGTAAATAGTAAAAATACAGTTTTAGGGTTTCGGTATGTTTAATGACATCATAATTGTGTCATGATGATGTCATGAGATATTTTAAGGTTTGGCCGACCAAAGGTGATGAATTATTGTATGGGGGACCCATGTGGACTAACTCCATGGGAAATACCATGGGAGAGCCCATGGTTTTGAGAAAACCACTTGTGAGGTGTCCCTTGGCCATTAATGCCTTGTCCCCTCACTTTCCCTATAAATACCAAGCCATAATCTCATCCATTCGACTCCCAACTCTCCCCCAACAAATCTCTAGTCTCATTACCTCCCAAGGAGTCCTCCCATGGTTCCCCCAAGCCCTCAAGGTCCCAACCTTTGAGTTTTAGGAGTTACGTTTTAAGGTAAGGGATCCAACCTCTCTATTTCTTTTCAAGTAATCTCTTTTATGTCATTTCTTTTATGCTCCATGATCTTATGTTGGAGTATGTTATTTTATATTCCTCTTACTGCCCTTTTTTATTTTCATATGATGAGAGACCCCCTCTTTCTCTCATCAATTCTTTTTAAGAATGTTTAAGTGGCGTCGTTAGGCTGCCGAATTTTTAAGGGATTCTTTCACCTTTTTCATTTTTCAAAGTTCTACTTTCATGTCAAGTCTCTCAAGTTCCTTTTTATTATGTTGGGGTATGATATCTATATCTATCATACTGATCTTTTATGTTCATATGATGAGTGACCCTATTTTATCTCGTCAATTCATTTTTGTTGAAGTTTAAGTGGCGCCGTTAGGCTGCCGAATTTTTAAGGGATTCTTTCACCTTTCTCATTTTTCAAAGTTCTACTTTCATGTAAAGTCTTTAAAGTTCATTTTTATTATGTTGGGGTATGATATATATATCTATCATACTGATATTTTATGTTCATATGATTAGAGAACCTATTTGATCTCATCAATTCATTTTTGTTGAAGTTTAAGTGACGTCGTTGTGCTGCAGAATTTCCATCTCAAAATGTCTCTCTCTTATCCTCAAATTTTATTTATTTTATTAAGTGAATACTCAAAGATATTTATTCTAAAGGGGTATTCACATATATAGAAAAATTTTCTATTTTAAATTCTGGTATTTATATACATGAGACCCTCTTTCCCTTTCCGTCGGTTTAAAGTGACATAAAGATCATGTCTTTAAAGCAGTTTTAAAACGTTATGATTATGAAATGAAACCCATTTATTTTATGCTATATGGGTTGTTTATGAAATGATTGATGATGATATATGTGGATCACATGATAATAAAGACAAATTAAGGGTTCTCCCTGATAGCGCTCTAATGAATTGGGTAAAGACTTAATCTCTAGAGATGACCATTTTTAACGACGCCTTGGTGAATAACCTTGGTAATTTTAATGACACCTTGGGGATGGAACTTGGTGAAACGGAAATGATTGTCTATGTTAAATGTTGTAGCCACATATTCAAGTTATGAAAAACATTATTTTTATTATGATATGCCTCATGATTTCTTTCTCATGCCTTAAAGTTCTTTTTCATGACATTGTTGATGTATCTCAAGTTCACATGTTAAATGTTTCCCCTTGTTTCCCTTACTGGGCCTTCTGCTCACCCTTTCTTTTGATGTATGTCCCAAGGTTATGAGATGCAATAATGAACCTAGGATGAACATAAGGAGAAGCCTTTCAAGTATTTAAGAAGAATGTTTTATGTTTTCATGTTTTAAGTTCCTGGTTTACAAGACACTAAACCTTAAAGATCCTCCGTTTTGTAAAATGTAATGAAAGTTTATGTGATAAAAAAGGCGGGATGCTATATCAACTCATAGGAAAACAAACAGAACAACATGCCTACTACTAAAATAGAGCAGGGGAAACATCCAGGTTCAACACATAATTCATTAGGCTCTTCTTTCTGTTTGTTAGCTGGGGTGGTCACATAGGGATTCTTGTTTTACTGAACATCTATTTAGACCGAACTAAGTTTAGGTGACTAACCAATTACATGTTACAAACATTTAATCATCAAAAAAGACATGGTTCATTAGTGCTCAAGGAAAGACCACCAACGACTATGATTTTTAGTGAGCATAGGCCCGCACAATTCACAACACATATCAACATAAAAGAGTATAGCAAAACATCGATCACCACCTTATTTCTTTAAAGGTATGTTCATTATCTTCATTAAGTTTGGTTTCATCAATTCCCATAGAGACAAAGGCTTACCCACCCCGCATGATACATAGAAAGGAGAGACGAAGGAAAACCCTACTTGATTGATCAAAGGTCGAAGTTCTTCTCCACACACCAAGAACAGGGGAAGGAACTACTTGCAGGGGAGGGATGCTAGGAACTCCAAAAGCACTAATAAGAAAAGGAATCCATCCAAGAGGAAGAAGAAGGAAGAAGAAATTCTTGTGCGATATATAGATAAGATCCCGTTGTTACAGGATACGGGGGTTTGATCGGCTTTAAATTCGGATCGTGGTTCCCCACGTGATTGGGTGGTTACGCACGACGGGATTAATTGTTATTTAATATCCCCATTGGGGGTTCCTCGGGATTCTTGGGTATTAATTATGGGATTTTAATGGTTTCTAACCACTTAAAAAGGGTTAAAAAGGCCTAAAAGAGGCGTTACAAGAAACACTGTAGAAGAGAAACCCGACAAGATTCGGTGACACCGACCGGTCGCGCCGATCGTTCGGTCGCACACCGAAACGACGTCCTACCACTAATACGCCACATTTAGGAACCAAAAATTGGAAAAGGGATGGACCGTGAGGGTCCGGGTCATCACAAGCGCGAACCAATAGTGGAAGTTAGTTTTTGGCCGTAAATAAAATAATTAAGTAACAAATATTTTATTGTCAAATCCTTATGACTCCTAAACGTTAACTCGGATTGGAAATACGAGAGCACCGTTGAGCTCGTGAGTGCATGTTCTCCTTAGACGAAGCCTAACCTCGACCAACATGGGTCGAGAGTGAAAGTTGATTTTTGAACTTTTTTAAGGTTCAATTAAATAAACGTGTGAGAAAGTTTTTCTAACTTTTAAACTGGTGCTCGGATCGAAAATCTGAGGGGATCGTTGAACTCAGAACACCAGGATTTTCCTAGAAAGGACTTAACTTTAGATGGAAAGGGATGAACGAAAAGGTTAATTTTCAGATTTTTTGAGAAAATTAATAAAATAACTTAAAAAGTTATTTTATTTCTTTTCTCACCGACAAGCGGTGACACAGCGATGCTGCGGTGCAACGATGAGGCAGAAACGAGGTGCATTAATGGAAATCATTAATGGCTCATTAACACGCAGCATAACAATGCTTTAATGGTGCATAACAACGAAGTTATTTCATAAATGAAACAGTGTGACGACGCGACGTCACAACATAACAGAAATGCTGCAACATGTTTTCCTTTTATTTTGGTTGATGCATTGGTGGGAGGAGGAATTAAATTGCAAGGATTCTCGGACAAACCACCGATGAACTTACTCTCCAAAGAAGAATGAAAAATGCTAATTAACATCAAACATCTTCAACGCACCGTGAAGAATGGAGTTGGAAGCGACGAACAACGTTGACGTCTTGAAACCTCGAGGACGTAACGCTATGGCAACGAACATCAAAGTGGTAGAGGTTGTTTTATTTTTTAAGTTATTCCCAATTCTTTTCTAGAAACGACGAATGCAGATCAACCAATAAATAGATTGATCCGTGAATCGTGCGTTTATATGGGAGGGTAACTTTCTTTTGGGATTTTTCGATATCTGGGAATTGAAATTATAATTTGTTGATTTAATTGGAATCCCCGGACCTCCCATGTTTATAAAACTCTAACGCGGAGGGTGCGACCCAACATGAACAAGGCCCGAGCACCTTCGCCGTGTGCATTCTTTGTAGCCGCACCCTCAAAGTGGCGACAAGATAATTTTGGGACCTTTGCGGTGAAGAGGTAATTCCCCTGAGAGCGCAGATGTAGACGGCGCGAAGAACAGACCACCGAATCACGTCTGGTGGTCCGTCGAACATCCGTCAGCGTGCCCACGGTGGTGGCAGTGGCCCGTGGCGGCGACGGCCCGTGGCAGCTGTGGCCCGCGACAATGGTGGCCCATGGTAGTGGTGGCCCGCGGCGGTAGCTGCAGGTGGAGGGGGCGGTGTGCTTGTCAGCGTGCCACGTCGGCAGCGAGAGATGCGGCGCTCACCTGACGCCGCGGGGTGGGACAGCCTGCATCCATGTGGTTCAACGATCCGTGGTTTCTCGACCACTGCAGAAGGGCCTCGCATGTCCGCAGGGCCAGTAGGGGTTGGACACAGCAGCCGACCGCTTCCTGACCAGGCGGCGCACCACGCAGGCCGAGCTTTGGTCTGGTCAGTCGCGCCCCTAGCCAGCGGGTCA
The DNA here is from genome assembly GCA_963277665.1 of Viscum album. Classification (NCBI taxonomy): domain Eukaryota; kingdom Viridiplantae; phylum Streptophyta; class Magnoliopsida; order Santalales; family Viscaceae; genus Viscum; species Viscum album. The sequence continues at coordinate 1,545,815,583 of OY728130.1, forward strand.
GACTCACACCGGTAGGCCGAAATCATACCCAGCGGGCCGGATCCGCACCTGCAGGCTAGAATCACGCCCTTCGGGCCGGGCCAGACTAGACTGGGTCGCCGAGCAACCCGACGGGCTGGACTCTTGGCCAAATCGGGTCGGGTCCAGCAGGGCCCATTGGGCCTGACCCACTGGTCAGGCCAGACTGGACCAACCCATACCCAAACTAGGCCAGGTCGAGTCGGTCAAATTAAACCGAGGTATGTGAGACCCCCGATCCAGGTTGGTCGTGTCAGACCGGGATCAGACACAACCGGCCCCTGTTTACTGAAATATCTGTATCTTTCCAACTGCATGTCCGATTGATGAGCCGTTTGTAGCGTTAGGACCCTCTCGATGAGGTAGATTTTTTTACATACCCTAAAGAGGCTTTCATGGAAGTTGAGATGCAAAAAATGGCTTGAGGAGTTGTTCTCCCAAGCACGCTACGTACGGAACCTTGCGGTTGGCTGAGACCTGAAGACTGCAGACTTTTGACTCTGTGAGACTCGACTATGGCCCAGTGAGAAACACTTTTGTGTGACTTTTCAGACCCATGGTACGCGATAAGGAGGAGTATGTCAGTTGACCAAGATTAGTGGGAAGCACTTTTGTGTGACTTTGCAGGCCCACGGTACACGATGAGGAGGTGTACTTAAGAAGTCCAAGATTAGTGGGGAAGCATTTCTGTGTGACTTGGTAGACCCACTTTACTAGATAGAGGATGAGTTCTCTAGAATCCGAGGTGTCTGATGATATGGCTGATGATTCTTCTATCACTACACAAAATGTATACCTGGTGTGATCTGTCTTATGGTTCATGCTTTACTTTGAGGATTGCGGTGTGGTCTTCCATTTTTGTTTTGGGGTCCCTACTGAGTACTTTGTTACTCACCCCTGCATGGGATTCACCCACATGTGTTGTGTCTGGTGGAGATGATTAACATTTCGACAGAGACTTTGGTGGACCAGGACCCAGAGGTGCTCAGGGATACGGGACCGACGGACGCTATGGCGGTGGAATTGGTGGCCTAGGACCAGGTGGGGCCCAATAGGATTGGGTGGATAGGACATTCTACTTCGAATTCTGTAGCTACACTACTCTCACAATCATGTGAGTTTTTTCGCAGATGGAAATCAGAGTTTCCTTTTTGTACTCTGCTGTTTTTAGTTCTTTTGTTGGGTTTGTATTCTAGCCCACTTATATTAGTTGTACTTATACTCAGCCTTGTTTTAGTGATAATTGTTTCCCTTTCAGTGCGTGGGACTTGGTTGGGCATGTGTATGTGTACAGGTACTCTGAAAAATGTCCCCCACTTGTAGGTTGACGCCTTCGACGCTAGTCGACATACCCTGGCCTTCAGAAGGCGGGCCTGGGGTAGTCACAACACATGCCCTGGGGGATGGGTCATGACAAAGTGGTATCAGAGGGCATTCAGTCCTACCACAAAGACTGAGAGTCTATTGTTTTGTTTTGGGGAAACAGTGTTATGTGTTGCGAGTTCGACTTTCAGATTTAGGGAGTCTAATGTTTGTGAAAAGACCGACATATCCATACACTAGGACCTTGAATTCTACTTTTAGGCTTAATACATGAAAACATTGGTTGCATAAGTGTCTCCTTATGTTTTTTTGAATAAGAGTCAGCTCACTAGGTATACTGTTTTGACCGTGGTTCATCTTGATTCTCTTTCAAGATGCCTCCATGCAGCCAGCCATCCAGGATTCCAGTGCATGACCATGAGGATGGTCCACAGAGTGATGAGGCTTCGGTACAGGTACCGTTACCTAAGATGGTACCTTCAGGCAGTGTACCGACAATACCACTGTCTATTGGTCAGTAGTTACTACTTGCACTACTGATAGAGGAAACATGTAGGCTTAGTGCCTTACACGAGTTTCAGTGATAAATACCCCTTAGGTTCTGAGGCGAGCCCAACTCACAGGTGCTTAAGGATTGGCTTAAGGTGGTGACTGAGTTTCCATTTAGCTAGGGAACCATTAAATTAGATGGTGGTCCTGGAAGTGAGCCTTCTACATGGCTCAGTAGGGTGATGACAAGGTTTAGATTACCCCAATCTTACGATGAGGTGACTTTTCTATGGATAGAGCTTGAGAACCTTTCTCAGATAAGGGGTCTCTTGCCATAAAAATCTAAGGGGTGTGTGTTCCCAAGAGATTCTACAACTTTTGAAGAAAGACATGTTGGTAGTTGGGTATTCATCGAGGCGTACCGACCATTCTAGGTACTCGATGAATACGATACGACCAGTGCTTCAGGGATCAAACCTTCTAGAGAGATGTGTTTAGGGTCATCCAAGCCAACACTATTTCTCTATGCATTTCTACTTATATTAGGGTGCTATAGAGGACCTTTTTGGTTGAAAGTTCTTTGGATGAGAATATACAACCAGTGAATGTCAGTAGTGGGAAAGAAGGAAACCAACGTGAGTCTCGGAGACTTGGATGTGTCAAATGCTTCAGGAAGAGGAAGTGATAGGGACAGATGAATCATTAGGGTAATAGATGTGGAAGAGGAGCTAGGAGAGAATTAGGAGGTGATATACATTTCGGCATGTTACAACCACCACCCCAAAGTGGTCCCCACCAGGCTCAAGGAGTTGGAGGACATGGGAAAGGAGTAGCTATATGTAGTCAAGGAGTATGACCCAAGGGCTCTAGGAATGATTCGAGGTATGGTTTGTGGATACTATTAGCTACAATATTAATATACATAAGTACTAATCATTCCTTCTTGTCATAAATCTTGTTCAAGATTGAGAGTTTCCAGTTAAAATGTTGACTTGTTCCTTATGTCTAGAGATACTTATGGGAGGATACTTGATAATCACACTTATGTCGATGGTGTGATATGGCCCTTGAGGAGAGAGTTTCAGTTGGAAATTATTGGTGGTAGCGTCGAGGCCATACGACGTTAGTCTGGGTATGGACTGATCATCTATATTTCATGCTCAGATTGACTTTTTTAGGAAAAATTATGTGGTATATCTGCAGCATTAGAATGAGGTTTTCCTTGGTTGGCGAAAAAGGAAACCCAAGCATCACAGGATAAACTCATGCATAGGAGGGTGCAACCGATCACTGTGGATTCTTCCAGCCTTACCCTCATAGTAGCAGGTGTTTTAAGTTTTCAGTTCCCAATAGTAGTGGCAGAGTGTAGGAAAATAATTTAAAAATATGTTTCTAGGATTACCTCCCCGCAGGGAGAAGGAATTTCGCATTGACTTGTACCCAGGGATGACACCGATATCTACACCTGCATATTGGATGGCTCCTATGGAGCTTCTAAAGATGAGAGTAAAGTTGGGATACTTTCATAGGAAGGGATTAGTAAGACCCAGTGTTCAAGGTTATGTGTGGATTACCGACACTTTAACCAAATGGTCATAGAGAATGAGTACCCACTACCAAAGGGTCAATGGGCACATCAATCAGTTAAAGGGGGTAACCTTTCATGTGGATGGAAAGGTGCATGTAGGCTCTTCAGTATTTGAGACAGCAGCGATGAATGAAGTTCCTCTAGGACTATGACTTTGAGATAGTCTATACTCCTGGGAAAGGGAATGTGGTGGATGACGCGCTCAGTAGGAGGTCTGGTTTGTAGCTACTAAGTAAGGCGAAAGAGTAGCTAGCCACGATGCAGATATCATTCATGGATGATGATTTAGCATCTTACCTCCAATCTATGACTATCACTCCCACACTCATTCAGTGAGTTAGGGAGGCACAACTTGTGGATGTTGACTGCGAGGCCGACGTGCTCAGTTATCCTCAGAACAGGCTCCTAATGGATTTTCGATAGGTGGGGAGCACATCACCCTTTTTAGAGGGCGTACCATAGTGCCAATGGAGTTTCTGGAGGAAGTGTTGAGGGAGTTCCATACATCTCCCTTTTTAGTACATCCCAGAGTGGAAAAGATGTACCAGGACCTCCGACGTTAGTAATGGTGGCCGGGGATGAAGAAAGCAGTGGGCGAGTTTGTTTCATGATGCCTCACTTGTCAGCAAGTGAAATCTGAGCATTAGGTTTCAGCACACTTAGCACAACCACTTGAGGTATTGGAGTGGAAGTGGGATGATATATTTATGTAATTTGTAAAGGTATTACCACGTATGTACAGGGGCCACAATTCTATCTGGGTGATCGTATACCGACTCACTAAGTCGACTCACTTCCTACCCATCTAGGAGTAGGGATCGGTAGAGGGCTTGGGACACCTCTACGTCCAATAAATAGTTCAGCTTCACGATATTCCTTCGATGATCATCTCATAACGTGATTCACACTTTACATACCGGTTGTGGAAGGGGTTACAGGAGGTATTATGGACTCAGCTGCACTTGAGTACAGTTTTTTACCCCTATAAAGATGGTTAGACGAAGCGGACCATACATACCTTAGAGGACATGCTTCGTACTTGTGTCCTAGATTTTGGTCACAGTTGGGAGGACCAACTTCCACTGGTGAATTTTACGTACATCAATAGCTATCACTCAACCATTGTCATGTCACCATTTGAGTCCTTGTATGGGTGACCATGCAGATCAACTCTATGCCGAACAAACCCAGGGGGAGTCAGCACTCATGAGTCCAGAGTTGGTATGATATACCACTAAGAAGGTTCAGATCATCAAGGAGCAGACGAGAAATGCACAGATAATACATAAGTCTTATGATGATAGGAGATAGAGACCCTTGAAGTTCGAGGAGGGAGACCATGTTTTCCTTAGGGCCTCACCCCGATGAGGATTGCAGAGATTTGGTCGGGGATAATAGCTACCTCCGAGGTTCATCGGACCTTTTCAGATCCTGAGAAGAGTTGGCAAGGTGGAGTACTACCTAGCTCTTCCCCCACAGATGCACTGGGTGCATGATGTTTTCCACATGTCGTAGTTGAGGAGGTATGTGCATGATCCATCGCACGTCATCGATTGGGGAAAACTGGACATTGACGATGGGGATACATTTTTAGAGTTCCCAATGGAGATAGAGGATCAACATGAGTGGGTCCTACGTAGGCGACCAATTCCTCTGGTGTGAGTTTGGTGGCAGCATGAGAATCTCTAGGAGAGCACATGGGAGCAGAAGGCTCAGATTCATGCTCAGTACCCACATCTAATTTATTAGTTTTTGTTTTGGATTTTGGGGATATAAAGCCCTAAGAGGGGGAAAATGTAATGTATAAAAAATTTCATGATTTTTTGTATTATTATATGGAATTATTTCGAGACTAGGAGCTGAGACGGCGTGCGATTCCGAGGCCTAGAGTGCTTGGAATGATCCATCAAAAAATATTAAGCTTTAAATAGTGCACACAAGTGGTTTTCCTAAAAAAGTGAAATAACTATTAAATGGGAACCCAGATCAAAAATTTGAGGGTGTATTTTCTTTCAGGATGGCGGGTTTACCCTAGGCGCGACTTAAGTTTAGTTGGCACAAGCCTTTAATGAGAAAACCCGAAAATGGCATAATCGTAAATAAAATAATTAAATAAAATTATTTTATTTTCCAAATGCTTATAACTCAAAAACAGTGACTCAGATTAAAAATTTGAGACCATGACTGAGCCCATGAGGGTATACTTTCCTTAGGCAGATCCTAACATTGGCCAGTGCGGGCCAACAGTGGAAGTTAGTTTTTGGTCATAAATAAAATAATTAAGTAACAATTATTTTATTTTTAAATATTTATAACTCCTAAACGGTAAATCAGATTTGAAATATGAGAGTACTATTGAGCTCATGAGTGTGTGTTCCCCTTAGGTGAAGCCTAACCTTGACCGAAGCAGGTTGAGGGTGAAAGTTAATTTTTAAACTTTTTTTAAGGTTCATTTAAATAAATGTGTGAGCGGGTTTTTTATAACTTTTAAACCAGTACTCAGATTGAAAATTTGTGTACACCATTGAACTCAGAACGTTGGGATTCTCTTAAAAAGGACTTAACTTCGTCTAGCAAGGGCCGAATGAAAAAGTTAATTTTCGAACTTTTCAAGAAAAATAATATAATAACTTAAAAAGTTATTTTATTTCTTTTCCCACCGACAAGCGGAAACATGGTGATGTTGTAGTGAAGTGATGAGGTAGTAATGATGCAAATTAATGGAGATCATTAACGTCTTGTTAACATGCATCGTAATGATGCTTTAATGATGCATAAAAGTGATACTGTTTCATAAATGAAACAACGTAACAATGCGACATTGCAACATAACAGAAACACTACAACATGTTTTCATTTTATTTTGTTTGATAAATTAGTAGGAGGAGGAATTAAACTATGAGGATTCTCTAATGAACCTTTAATGAAATTAATCTCCAATGAAGAACGACAAATTCCAACAAACACCAAACATCTTTGACGCACCTTGAAGAACGGATTTGGAAGCGAAAAACGACATTGACGTCTTGAAACCTCAAGGATATAACATTGCTGAAACGAATGTCATAGAGGTAGGGGTTACTTTATTTTATAATTTCTTACTCATTCTTTTCTAGAATAGACGAACATTGATCAACCCACAAATAGGTTAATCCGTGAATGGTGCGTTTATGTGGGAGGGTAACTTTCTTTTGTGATTTTCGTTATTCAGGAATTGAAATTATCATTTGTTGATTTAATTGGAATCCACAGACCTCCCATGTTTATAAACCTCTAACACGGAGGATGTAGGATGACATGAACAAATCCCGAGCACCTCTATTGTGTGCGTTATTTATGGACGCACCCACAAAGTGGCAGAAAGATAATTATGGGACCTTTGCGGTGAAGAGGGCATTCCCCCGAGAGCGCAGGCGCAAGCGGTGTGAAGAACGGACCACCAGAGTGCGTCCGGTGGTCCATCGAACATCTTCCGGTGCGCTGCAGTGGCAGTGGGAGATGCGGAGCCCACCTGGCACCGTGTGGAGGGAAAACCTGCATTGGGGTCGTCCGTGTGGTTCACTGAGCTGCGGTGGCAGCGAGAGACATGGCGCTCACCTGACGTTATGTATAGGGACGATCTGCATCAAGGTCATCCATGTGGTTCAGCGAGCCGTGGTTTCTCGACCGTGGTGGGAGGGCCCCACACATCTGTGGGGGCTGGATGCGGCAACTGGCTGCATCCCAGCCAGGCGGCGCACCACCAGCCTGCACCACGTGGGCTGAGCTTCGAGCTGGTGGGCCATGCCCACAGTCAGCGGGCCAGACCCACACCGGCGGGTCGGACCCACGCTGGTAGGAAAAACCTACACTCAGCAGGATGGATCTGTACCGGTAGGCTGAACATGTGCCCTTCGGGCCAGGCCTGATTAGACCGAGTCGACGAGCGACCCGGCGGGCTGGACCCTCAACCAAATCAGGTCAGGTCCTACGAGGCCCATTGGGGATGGCCCACTGGCCAGGATGGACCAGACCGACCCAGACCCAAATTAGGTTAGGTAAAGTCAGTCGAATTAAACTGGGTATGTGAGACCCTCGGGCTGGGTTGGTCTGGTCGGATTGGGCTGAGACACAACCAACCCCTGTTTACTAAAATGCTCGTATCTTGCAAACTCATGTCCGATTGATGATCTGTTTGTAGAGTTGGGACCCTCTCAATGAGGCAAATATTTTGACATGCACTGAGGAGGATTTCATGGAAGTTGAGATGCAATGAATGGCTTGAGGAGCAGTTCTCCCAAACACGCTATGTACGAAAACCTACAGTTGGATGAGACCTGAAGACTACTGACTTTCGACTCTGTGAGACTCGACTATGGCCTAGTGGGAAGCAATTATGTGTGAATTTGTAGACCTATGGTGGGAATCAATTTTTTGTGACTTTGCAGGTCCACAGTACGCGACGAGGAGGAGTACCTCAGTTGGCCAAGATTAGTGGGAAACACTTATGTGTGACTTTGCAAGCCCATAGTACATGATGAAGAGGTGAACCTAAGAGTCCAATGTTAGTGGGAATTACTTTTGTGTGACTTGGAAGGCCCACTATACTCGATAGAGGAGGAGTTCTCCAGCAGCCTAGGTGTCCGATGATATGACTCATGATTCTTCTATCACTACCTTAAATGTATACCTAGTGTGAGATGTCTTATGGTTCATACCTTACTTTAAATATTGTTGTGTGTTCTTCCCTTTTTGTTTTGGGGTCCCTAGTGAGTACTTTGTTACTCACCCCTGTATGGGATTTTCCCACACATGTTGTGTCTGGTGCAGATGATCGATGTTTCAATAAAGACTTTGGTGGACCAGGACCCTGAGGTGCATAGGGAGATAGGACTAAAGGACAGTACGATGATGGAATTGGTGTCCTAGGATCAGGTGGGGACTAGTAGGATCATGTGGAAAGGATGTTCTACTTCGGTTTCCAGCAGCTGCACTACTCTCATGATCGTGTGGGGTTTTCTGCGGATAGCCATCGGAGTTTCCTTTTTGTACTTTTTTGTTTTCAGTTATTTTGTTGGGTTTATATTTTGTCCAAATTATATTAGTTGTACTTGTAATCAGCCTTTTTTTAGTGATACTTCTTTCCCTTTCAATGTGTGGATCTTTGTTGGGAGTGTGTATGCATACAGGTACTCAGGAAAATGCCTCCCACTTAAAGGTTGACGCCTTTGGTGCTAGTCGCCAGCCCTTGGCCTTCGGGAGGTGGGATAGGGTAGTCATGACATGGGCCCTAGGGGATGGGTTGTGACAAAGTGGTATATGAGGGTGGTCAGTCCAACCACAAATACTAGGAGTCTATTTTTTTTGTTTTGGGGCAACATTGTTAAGTGTTGCGAGTTTGACTTTTAGATTCGGGGAGTCCAGTGTTGGTGTGACGACTGATATATCCATACACCAGGACCTTGAATTTTTCTTTTAGGCTTAATACATGAAAAAATTGGTTGCATAAGTGTCTCCTTATGTTCTTTTGAATAAAAGTCAATTCACCAGGTATAATGTTTTGACTATGGTTCATCTTGATTCTCTTTCAAGATGCCTCCATGCAAACAGCTAGCCAGAATTCTAGTGCGTGACCATGAGAATGGTCTACAGAATGACGAGGCTTTGGTACAGGGACAGTTGCTAGAGATGGTACCTTCAGGAGGTGTCCTGGAAATACCATTACTCATTGGTTAGCAGTTACTACTGGAACTACCTCTAGAGGACACATATATGCTCAGTGCCTTACAAGAGTTTCAGCGATAGATGCCCCTCAAGTTCTGAGGTGAGCCTAAATCACAGGCAGCTAAGGACTGGCTTGAGGTGGTGACTGAGTTTCCATCTAGTCAGGGAACCATTAGATCAGATGGTGGTCCTGGCAGTGAGCCTTCTATGAGGCTCATAAGGTCGATGTCAGGGTTTAGATTACCCCAATCTTATGATGAGGTGAATTTTTTGTGGATAGATCTTGAGAAAATTTCTCAAAGAATGGGTCTCTTTCCATGAAAATCTAATGTGTGTGTGTTCTCAAGAGCTTCTACAGCTTTGGAAGGAAGACATGTCTATAGATGAGTATTCATCAAGGTGTACCAACCATTCTAGGTACTCGATGAATATAATACGAACAATGCTTCAGGTCTTGGACCTCCGAGCGAGATGTTTTTAGGGACATCTGAGCCAGAACTATTACTCTATGCATTCCTACTTGTTTTAGGGTGCTAGAGAGGACCTTTGTGGTTGAAAGTTATTTGGATGAGTAGATACATCCAGTGAATGTCAGTAGTGGGAAAGAAGGAAACCGAAGTCAGTCTCAGAGACTTAGATGTGTAAAATGTTTTGGGAAGAGGAAGTGATAGAGAAAGATGAATCTATAGGGAAGTAGATGTAGAAGAGGAGTTCAGAGAGAAACAAGAGGTGGTATACATTTTGACATGTTACAACCACCATCCCAATGTGATCCCCACCAAGATTAGGGAGCTAGAGGACATGGGAAGGGAGTAACTGCATGTAGTCAAAGAGTATGACCCAAGGGTTCTAGGAATGATTCGAGGTATGGTCTATGTCTAATAATATCTATTGTATTAATAGAAATATGTACTAATCATTTATTCTTTCCATGAATCTTGTTCAAGACCTAGAGTTTCCAGTTAAACTGTTAACTTGATCTTTGCTTTTGTAGATACCTATGGGAGGAGACTCGATAATGACACTTATGTTGATGGTGTGATCTAACCCTTGAGGTGAGAGTTTTGGTTGGAACCTCATGTTGAAAGTGTCGAGGCCTTATGATGTTAATCTGGGTATGGACTGGTCATCCGCATTTCATGCTCATATTGACTATTTTAGGCAAAATGATGTGGTATATATGCAGTGTTGGAATGGTGTTTTCCTTGGTCGATGAAAAAGGAAACCCAAGAAGCATGAGATAAACTCATTCATAGGAGGGTGAAACTGATCACTCTTGAGTCGGCCATCCTTACCCTCATGGAATAAAGTGTTTTGAGTTTTCAGTTCCCAATAGTAGTGGTGGAGTATGGGAATATCCTTTCAAAAGATGTTTCCAGGATTACCTCCCCAGATGGAGAGGGACTTCCGCATTGACTTGTACCCAGGGATGACACTAATATCTACACCTGTATATCGGATGGCTCCCACGGATCTCCGGGAGATGAGAGTACATTTGGGGGAATTTTAGAGGAAGGTCTTAGTAAGACCCAGTGTTCGAGGTTATGTGTGGATTACTGGTACTTTTACAAAGTAACTGTAGAGAACGAGTACCCACTACTAAAGGGTCTATGAGCACATCAATCAGTTAAAGGGGGTAGCCTTTTGTGTGGATGGAAAGGTTCTCTTAGGCTCTTTAGCAGTTGAGACAATGGTGATGGATGGAGTTCCTCTAGGGATATGAATTTGACATAGTTTATACACCTGGAAAGGGGAATGTGGTGGCTGACGCACTCAGTAGGAGGTCTGGTTTACAGCTTCTGATTAATGTGATAGAGCAGCTAGCCGTAATGCAGATATCCTTCATGGATGATGATGGAGAAGATTACCTCTAGTCTACGACTGTCACAACCCCACTCCTTCAGCGAGTTAGGGAGGCACATCTTGTAGATATTGACTACGAAGCCGATGTGCTCAATTATCCTCAGGATGGTATTCTGATGGTTTTTCGATAGGTGGGGAGCACATCACCCTTTTTAGAGGGCACAACATAGTGCCAATGAAGTTGCAGGAGGAGGTGCTAAGGGAGTTCCATACACCCCCCTTGGTAGTATATCCTAGAGTGGAGAAGATGTATTAGGACCTTCGATGTTAGTACTGGTGGCTGGGGATGAAGAAAGCATTGGCTGAGTTCGTTTCATGATACCACACTTGTCAGTAAGTGAAACATGAGCATTAGGTTTCAACACGCTTGGCATAACCACTTGAGGTACTGGAGTGGAAGTGAGATGATATATCAATGAACTTCGTAAAGGGATTACCATGCATGTCCATGGGCCATGATTCTATCTGGGTGATCGTGGACCAACTCACCAAGTCAGCTCACTTCCTACCCATCCAGGAGGAGGGATCAGTAGAGGTCTTGAGATGCCTCTACGTCTAAGAGATAGTGCGGATTCACGGGATGCCTTTGACGATCGTCTCAAACTGTGATGCACACTTTACATCCCAATTGTGTATGGGGTTGTAGGAGGTGTTCGGAACTCAACTACGCTTGAGAACAACTTTTTACCCCTAGATAGATGGTCAGATAGAGCGGACCATACAGACCTTGGAGGACATGCTTCATGATTGTGTCCTAGATTTTGGTCACAGTTTGGAGGACCACCTACCACTGGTGGAGTTTACATACAACAATATCTATCACTCCACCATTAGCATGAAACCATTTGAGGCCTTGTACGGGTGTCCATATTGATAACATCTATGCTGGAAAGACCCAGGGGGAGTCAGCACTCATGGGTGTAGAGTTGGTATGGGCTACCACTGAGAAGGAGCATATCATCCAAGAGCATATGAGGACTACACAGAGCATACATAAGTCTTATGAAAACAGGAGAAAAGTACCCTTGGAATTCGAGGAGGGAGACAATGTTTTCCTTTGGGCCTCACCCTGATGAGGATTGCCAAGATTTGGCCGGGGTGGCAAGCTACCACCAAGGTTCATCAGAACTTTTCAGATCCTGAGCAGAGTTGACGAGGTGGCATACCACCTAGATCTTCCCCTAAAGATGCACCAGGTGCATGATGTTTTCCACATGTCGCAGCTGATGAGGTATATGCATGATCCATCACACATTATCGACTGGGGTGAGATGGACATTGATGATGAGATGACATTTGCAGAGTTTCCAGTGGAGATAGAGAATTGACAGGAGTGGGTTCTACATGGGCGGTCTATTCCTCTGGTGCGAGTTAAGTGGCATCACTGGAATCTTCAGAAGAGCACATGAGAGAAGGAGGCTCATATTCGTGCTCATTACCCCCATCTATTTGATTTGTTTTGGATTTTAGGTATGTAAATCCCTAATATGTGGAGAATGTAATGTCTAGGAAATTCTGTGATTTTCATTATTATTATATGGAATTATTTTGAGACTAGGAGTTGAGACAGTATGCGATTCTAAGGATTGGAGTGCCTGGAATGATCTGTCAAAAAATTTTAAGCTTTAAATAGAGTGTGTGAGTGTTTTTCTTTAAAAAGTGTAATAACTCTTAAATGGGTTCTTGGATCAAAAATCTGAGGGTGTTATTGCATTCAGGATGATGGGTTTACCCTAAGCGCGACGTAAGTTTAGTCGGCGCAGGCCTTCAGTGAGAAAACCCAAAAATGGAATAACCATAAATAAAATAATAAAATAAAATATTTTTATTTTTTAAATGATTATAAATCATGAACAGTGACTCATATTAAAAATATGAGACCACTACTGAGCTCGTGAGGGCATGATTTCCTTAGGTAGATCCTAACATTGGTCGACGTGGGCTAAAAGTGGAAGTTAGTTTTTGGCCATAAATAAAATAATTAACAATTATTTTATTTTTTTAATAATTATACCTCCTAAATGGTAACTCAGATTGGAAATCTGAGAATACCGTTGAGCTCATGAGTGCATTTTCCCTTTAGGTGAAGCCTAACCTCAATCGGAGCGGGTTGAGGGTGAAAGTTAATTTTTGAAAAAAAATTAAAGTTCATTTAAATAAAAGTGTGAGCAGGTTATTATAACTTTTAAACCAATGCTCATATCAAAAATACAAGGGCACCATTGAACTCAAAATGCTAAGATTTACCTAGAAAGGACTTAACTTCAGTCGACAAGAGCCAAATGAAAAAGTTAATTTTCGGACTTCTCGAGAAAAATAATAAAATAACTTAAAAATGTATTTTATTTCTTTTATCACCAACAAGAGGTGACACAGTGATGTTGTGGTGCATCTATGAGGCATTAACAAGTCACATTAATGAAACTAATTAATTTCTCATTAACACACAGCGTAACGATGATTTAATGACGCATAACAGCGATGTTGTTTCATAAATGAAACAACGTAATGACGTGATGTCGCAGTGTAACAGAAACACCAAAACTTGTTTTCCTTTTATTTTGGTTGACGTGGTAGTGGGAGGAGGAATTAAACTGTGAGAATTCTTTGATGAACCTCTGATGAACTTCCTCTCCAACAAAAAAAGACAAATGTCGACAAACATCAAACATATTTGATGCACCTCGAAGAACGAAGTCGAAAGTGACGAATGACATTGACGTCTTGAAACCTCAAGGACGTAACACTATAGTAACATACGTCAAAGAGGTAGGGGTTATTTTATTTTTAAGTTATTCCCCATTCTTTTCTAGAAATGATGAACGCGGATCAACCCACGAACATGTTGATCCGCGAATCGTGTGTTTATACAGGAGGGTAACTTTCTTTTGAGATTTTCATTATACGAGAATTGAAATTATCATTTGTTGATTTAGTTGGAATCCTCAGACCTCCCATGTTTATAAACCTCTAACACGGAGGGCATGGGCTGACACAAACAAGGCCTCAGCACCTTCGCTGTGTGCGTTCTTTGTGGCCGCACCCTCAAAGTGGTGGTAAGATGATTCTGAGACCTTTGTGGGGAAGAGGGTGTTCCCCAAAGAGTGACGGTGCAGGTGTCACGAAGAACGTACCATCAGAGTGCATCTGGTGGTCCATCGAACATCTGTCATCATGCTTGTCAGATCACCGAAGTGGTAGTAGGAGACACGGTGCCCACCTGGCACTGCGTGGAGGGATGACCTGAATTCGGGCCGTCCGGGTGGTTTGGAAAGCTGCGGTCGCTCGACCTCGGTAGGAGGGCCCCATGCATCCGCGGGGCCAGCAGGGGCTAAATGCAGCATCTAGCTACATCCCATCCAGGTAGCACACCACTGGCCTGCACCATGTGGGCCGAGCTTCGAGCTGTCAGGCCACGCCCCTAGCTAGCGGGCCGGTCCCACACCGGCAGGTTGGACCTGCGGCCTAGACCAGTGCCGGCAGGCTAGACCCCCACCCAGCGGGCTGGACCCATGTCGCTAGGTCGGACCCGCACCCTTCGGGATGAGCCGGACTGACCGGGTCACCGGGCGACCCGATGGGCTGGACCCTTGGCAAAATCGGGCTAGGTCCAATGAGGCCCATTAGGCCTGGCCCACTGTCTAGGCTAGACCAGACTGAACCAAACCCGAACCGGGTCAGGTCGAATTAAACCGGGGTATGTGGGACCCTCGAGCCAGGTTGGTCAGGTCGGTCTAACCAGGTCAGACTGGGCTTAGACACAACTGGGCCTTGTTTACTAAAATGATGGTATCTTGTAAACCGCATGTCCGATTGATGAGTCATTTACGGCGTTGGGACCCTCTCAATGAATTATATCTTTTAACATGCCCTAAGTAGGCTTTAATGGAAGTTAAGATGTGAATAATTTCTTGAGGAGCAGTTCTCCCAAGCGCGCTATGTACAGAACCCTACATTTGGCTGAGACTTGAAGACTTCTGACTTTCGACTCTGTGAGACCCGACTATGGCCTAGTGGGAAGCACTTATGTGTGAATTTTTAGGCACATAGTAGGAAGAACTTTTGTGTGACTTTCCAAGCCCACAGTATGCGACGAGGAGGAGTACCTCAGTTAGCCAAGATCAGTGGGAAGCACTTCTGTGTGACTTTGAAGTCCCATGGTACGTGATGAGGAGGTGTATCTAAGAAGCCCAAGGTTAGTGTGAAGCACTTTTGTGTGACTTG
Organism: Viscum album; assembly: GCA_963277665.1. Lineage (NCBI taxonomy): Eukaryota > Viridiplantae > Streptophyta > Magnoliopsida > Santalales > Viscaceae > Viscum > Viscum album. The sequence continues at coordinate 1,545,830,791 of OY728130.1, forward strand.
GCCTACCCATAGTACTTGATAGAGTAGGAGTTCTCCAGCAGCTGAGGTGTTCAATGATATGACTGATGATTCTTCTATCACTACCCTAAATATATACCTGGTGTGAGATGTATTATGGTTCGTTCTTTACTTTGAGGATTGCTCTATGGTCTTACCTTTTTATTTTGGGGTCCCTACTGAGTACTTTTTTACTCATCCTTGCATGGGCTTTGTCCACACATATTGTGTCTGGTGCAGACGATCGACATTTCAACAGAGACTTCGGTGGATTAAGACCCAGAGGTGCTTAGGGAGACGAGACTGATGGACGCTACGACGGTGTACTTGGTGGCCTAGTACCAGGTGGGGCCTAGTGGGATTGGGTGGAAAAGATGTTTTACTTCATCTTCTAGTAGCTACACTACTCTCACGATCATGTGGTGTTTTCTACGGATGACCGTCAGAGTTTCCTTTTTGTACTTTGCTGTTTTCAGTTCTTTTGTTGGTTTTGTATTCAGGCCCACTTACATTAGTTGTAGTGGTACTCAACCTTGTTTTAGTGATAATTGTTTTGTTTTTAGTGTGAGGGACTTGGTTGGGCATGTTTATGCGTGCATGTACTTAGGAAAATGCCTCCCACTTACAGGTTGATGCCTTCAGTGCTAGTTGCCAGCCCTTGGACTTGGGGTGGCGGGCTTGGGTTAGTCACGACATGAGCCCTAGGGAGGACTTTCTTCATGCTCGTGTCCTGAATTTTGCTGACAATTGGGAGGTCCACCTATCACTTGTAGAGTTTAGTACAACAATATCTATCACTCCACCATCAGCATGGCACTGTTTTAGGCCTTGTACGGGTGGCCATGCAAATCACCACTATGCTAGATAGACCCAGGTGAAGTCAGCACTCATGGGTCCAGAGTTGGTATGGGATACCACTGAGAAGGTGCAGATAATCCTGGAGAAGGTGAGGGATACACATAGTAGATAAAATCCTTATGTCTACATGAGATGGATACCCTTGGAGTTTGAGGAGGGAGACCATGTTTTCCTTCGGGCATCACCCCAAAGAGGATTACGGAGATTTGGATAGGGCAGAAATCTACCTATGAGGTTAATCAGACCTTTTTAGATTCTGATCAGAGTTGCTGAGGTGGCGTACTACCTAGATATTTCCCAATAGATTCACCAGGTTCATGATGTTTTCCACATGTCACAGTTGAGGAGGTATGTGCATGATCCATCGCATGTCATCGACTAGGGAGAGCTGGACATTGACGATGGGGTGATGTTTGAGGAGTTCCCAGTGGAGATAGAGGATCGACATGAGTGGTTTCTATGTGGCCAGTTGATTCCTCTCATGTGAGTTTGGTGTCAACATTAGCATCTCTAGGAGATCACACGGGAGTAGGAGGCTCAGATTTGTGCTCAGTACCCCCATCTGTTTGATTATTTTTTATTTTGGATATCAAGGAAGTAAATACCTAAGAGGGGGAGAATGTAATGTCTCAGAAATTATATAATTTATTATTATTATTATATGAAATTATTTTGAGACAAGTAGCTGAGAAGACGTGCAATTTTGAGGCCCGTAGTGCCCGGAATGATCCGTCGAAAAATGTTAAGCTTTAAATAGCACACATGAGTTGTTTTCCTGAAACAGTTGAATAAATATTAAACAGATGCCCAGATAAAAAATCCGAGGGCATCATTGCATTCAAAATGGTGGGTTTACCCAAGGAACGACTTAATTTTAGTCGGTTCAGGCCTTTAGTGAGGAAACCTGAAAATAGAATAATCGTAAATAAAATAATTAAATAAAATTATTTTATTTTTCAAATTCTTATAACTCACAAATAGCGACTCGAATTAAAAATCTGAGAACACCACTATGCTCTTGAGGATATTCTTTCCTTAATAAAATCCTAACATTGGCCAGCGTGGGCCAATAGTAGAAGTTAGTTTTTGGCTGTAAATAAAATAATTAAGTAAAAATTATTTTATTATCAAATCCTTATAACTTCTAAATGGTAACTCAGATCGGAAATCTGAGAGTACCGTTGAGCTTGTGAGTGTGTGTTCCCCTTAGTCAGAGCCTAACCTCGACTGGCGCGGGTTGAGGGTGAAAGTTAATTTTTGAACTTTTTTAAGGTTCATTTAAATAAACGTGAGAGTGGGTTTTTCTATCTTTTAAACCATTACTTTGATCGAAAATCCAAGGGCACCGTTGAACTCATAACACCAGGATTTTCCTATAAAGGACTTAACTTCGGCTGGAAAGGGCTGAATGAAAAAGTTAATTTGTAGAATTTTTTGAGAAAAATAATAAAATAACTTAAAAAGTTATTTTATTTCTTTTCTCACCGAAAAGCGGCGACACGGTGATGCTGCGGTGCATCGATGAGGCAGCAACGTGACACATTAATGGAACTCATTAATGTCTCATTAACACATAGCGTAATGACACTTTAATGATGCATAATAGCGATGATGTTTCATAAATGAAACAACGTAACGACATGACGTCGCAACATAAAAGAATCACTACAACATGTTTTCCTTTTAATTTGGTTGACACATTAGTGGTAGGAGGAATTAAACTATGAGGATTCTCTGATGAATCTCTGATGAACTTCCTCTCCAACGAAGAACGACAAACACCGACGAACATCAAACATCTTCGATGCACCTCTAAGAACAAAGTAAGAAGTGACAAACAATATCGACTTCTTGAAACCTTGAGGATGTAACGCGGCAACAAATAACATCAAAGAGGTAGGGTTTGTTTTATTTTTTAAGTTATTTCCCATTAATTTCTAGAAATGATGAACATGGATCAACCCACAAACATGTTGATTCGTGAATCGTGCGTTTATGTGGAAGGGTAACTTTATTTTGGGATTTTTGTTATCTGGGAATTGAAATTATCATTTTTTGATTTAATTGGAATTCCCAAACCTCCCATGTTTATAAACCTCTAATGTAAAATTCTTAGGCCAACACAAACAAAGCCTGAGCACCTCTGCCATGTGCATTCTTTGTGACCGCACCCTCAAAGTGGTGGCAAGATGATTCCGGGACCTTTGTGGTGAAGAGGGCATTCCCCCAAGAGCGTAGGTGCTAGAGGTGTGAAGAATGGACCACTTGAGCGCTTCTTGTGGTACGTTGAACATCTTCTAGAACATTGGCGGTCGTGGGTGGAGGTGGCGGCGCGCTCATCGATGCGCCGCAACAGTAGTGGGAGACGCAGCACCCACCTGGCATCGCGTGGAGGGATGACCTTCATCTGGTCCATCTGGGTGGTTTGGTGAGTTTTGGTTGCTCGATCACGGCAGGAGGGCCCCGCACGTCCGTGAGGCCAGTAGGGGCCAGGCGCGGCAGCTGACCGCGTCATGTCCAGGAGGCGCACTGACGAACCACCCGCACTGCACGGGATGAGATTCAGACTGGTGGGACACACCCCCAGCCAGCGGGCTGAACCCGCACCGGCAGGACTGACCTGTGCCCTTCGGGCTGGGCCGGACTAGACTGGGTCGCTGGGGGACCCGACGGTCTGGACCCTCGGCCAAATCGGGTTGGGTCTAGTGAGGCCCATTGGGCCTAGCCCACTGGCCATGCTAGACCGGACCGACCTAGACCCTAACTGAGTTAGGTTGAGTATGTCGAATTAAATCGGGTTATGTGGGACCCCCGGGCTGGGTTGGTCAGGTCAGTCCGACCGGATCAGACCGAGCCCAAACACAGCCGGCCCCTGTTTACTAAAATGCTCGTATCTTTCAAACTGCACGTCCGATTAATGAGCCGTTTATGATGTTGGGGCCCTCTCGATGAGGAAGATCTTTTTTATATGACTTGAGGAGGCTTTCATGGAATTTGAGATGTGATGAATGGCTTGAGGAGCGGTTCTCCCAAGCGTGATTCGTAACGAACCTTGCGGTTGGCTGAGACCTAAATACTGTTGACTTTCGACTCTGTGAGACTCAAATATGGCCCAATAGGAAGCACTTATATGTGACTTTTCAGGTGCACAGTGGGAAGCACCTCTATGCGACTTTACAGGCCCATGGTACAGGACGAGGAGGAGTACCTCAGTTGGCCAAGATTAGTGGGAAACATTTTTGTGTGACTTTGAAGGCCCACAATATTCGATGAGGAGGTGTACCTAAGCAGTCCAAGGTTAGTGGGAAACACTTATATGTGACTTGGCAGACCCACTTTACTCGATAGAGGAGGAGTTATTCAGAAGTTGTGGTGTCCGATGATATGAATGATGATTCTTCTATCACTAACTAAAATGTATACCTGGTGTGATCTGTCTTGTGTTTAGTGCTTTACTTTAAGTATTGTGGTGTGTTATTCCCTTTTTTTTGGATCCCTACTGAGTACTTTGTTACTCACCTCTGCACGGGCTTTGCCCGCACGTGTTGTGTCTAGTGGAGACGATCGACATTTCGATAGAGACTTTGGTGGACCAGGACCCAAAGGTTCTCAGGGAGATAGGACTGACAAATGCTACAAAAATGGACTTGGTGTCATAGGACTAGGTGGGGCCTAGTAGGATTTGGTGGACATGATGTTATACTTCGGCTTCAAGTAGCTACACTACTCTCATGATCGTGTGGGGTTTTCTGCGGATGGCCATCAGAGTTTCCTATTTGTACTTTACTGTTTTCAGTTGTTTTTTTTGGGTTTATATTCTGGACCAATTATATTAGTTTTACTTGTACTAAGCCTTATTTTAGTGATACTTGTTTCTATTTCAGTGTGTGGGACTTGGTTTGGTGTGTGTATGCGTACAGGTACTTAGGAAAATGCCTCCCACTTGTAGCTTGATGCCTTCAACGCTAATCGCCAGCCCCTGGCCTTCGAAAGGGGGGCTTGGGGTAGTCACGACACGGGACCTAGGGGATGGTTCATGACAAAGTGGTATCGAGGGTGGTCAGTCCTACTACAAAGACTGACAGTCTGTTGTTTTGTTTTGGGGCAACATTTTTATGTGTTGCGAGTTCGACTTTTAGATTCAGGGAGTCCAATGTTGGTGCGATGACCAACATATCCATACACTAGGACCTTGAATTCTTCTTTTCTTCTCAATAAATGAAAACATTAGTTTCATAAGTGTCTCATTATGTTATTTTTAATAAGATTTATCATTCCAGGTATAATGTTTTGATTGTGGTTCATCTTGATTATCTTTCAAGATGCCTCCACGTAGACAGCCAACTAGGATTCCAGTGTGTGACCATGAGGATGGTGTATAGAGTAATAAGGCTTCGGTATAGGGACCATTTCCTGAGATGGTACCTTCTAGCGGTGTCCCAACAATACCACTTCCCGTTGGTCAATAGTTTCTACTGGTGCTACCGGTAGAGGATACATGTAGGCTCAGTGCCTTACATGAGTTTCAGTGATAGATACCCCTCAGGTTTCGAGGTGAGCCTGAATCATAGGTTTATAAGGACATTCTTGAGGTGGTAACTGAGTTTTCATCTAGCCAGGGCACCATTAAATTAGATGGTGGTCCTAGAAGTGAGCCTTCTACGTGGATCAGCAGGGTGATGGAAGGGTTTAGATTACCCCGATCTTACGATGAGGTGGATTTTTCATAGACATAGCTTGATAACCTTTTTCAGAGAAGGGGTCTCTTGCCATAAAAAGCTAAGGGGTGTGTGTTACTAAGAGCTTCTATAGCTTCGGAAGGAAGACATGATGGTAGCTGAATATTCATCAAGGCGTACTGACTATTCTAAGTACTCAATGAATACGATATGACCAGTGCTTTAGGGCTCATACCTCTGAGTGAGATGTGTTTAGGGACATCCAAGCCAACACTATTCCTCTATGTATTCTTACTTATATTAGGGTGTTATAGAAAACCTTTTTAGTTAAAATTTCTTTGGATGAGCATATACATCTAGTGAATGTCAACAGTGGGAAAGCAGAAAAATGACATTAGTATCAGAGAATTAGATGTGTAAAATGTTTCGAGAAGAGGAAGTGATAGGGAAAAATGAATCTTCAGGGAAACAAACGTGTAAGAGGATCTAGGAGAGCAGTAGGAGGTGGTACACATTTTTAAATGTTACAACCACCACCCTAATGTGGTCCCCACCAGGCTCAGGGAGCTAGAAGACATGGGAAGGGAGTAGGTGCATGCGGTCAAGGAGTATGACCCAAGGGCTCCAGGAATGATTCGAGGTATGGTCTGTGTCTACTACTAGTTGCCGTATTAATAGACATAGGTACTAATCATTCCTTCTTGTCAATAATCTTGTTCAAGGCCTAAAGTTTTTAGTTAAACCATTGACTTGATACTTATGTCTAGAGATACTTATGGGAGGAGGCTAGATAATCACAATTATGACGATGGTGTGATATCACCCTTGAGGCGAGAGTTTTGGTTGGAACCTCTTAGTGGCAGTGTCGAGGCCTTATGAAATTAGTCTGAGTATGGACTGTTCATCCACAGTTTATGCTTAGATTGACTGTTTTAGGAAAAATAATGTGGTATATCTGCAGCATTGGAATGGGGTTTTCCTTAGTTGGGGAAAAAGGAAACCCAAGTAGCACAAGATAAACTCATGCACAAGAGGGTGCAACTGATCACTCTTGAGTCGACCAGCCTTACCCTCGTGGTAGTAGGTGTTTTGAGTTTTCAATTCCCAACAGTAGTGGTGGAGTACGGGAACATCCTTTCAAAAGATGTTTCTAGGATTACCTCCCCATATGGAGAGGGAATTCTACATTGGCTTGTACCTAGGGATGACACCTGCATATCAGATGGATCTCGCGGAGCTATGGGAGATGAGAGTACAATTGGGAGACTTGTAGAGGAAGGGATTAGTAAGACTCAGTGTTTGAGATTTTGTGTAGATTACTGACACTTTAACCAAGTGTCTGTGGAGAATGAGTACCCACTACCAAAGGGTCGATGAGAACATCAATCAGTTTAAAGGGTAGAATTTCATGTGGATGGAAAGGTTCCCATAGGATCTTCAGTATTTGAGACAACGATGATGGATAGAGTTCCTCCAGGACTATGACTTTGATATAGTCTATACTATTGGGAAGGGGAATGTGGTGGATGACGTGCTCAGTAGGAGGTCTAGTTTGTAGCTTCTGAGTAAGGCGACAGAGCAGCTAGCTGCGATGTAGATATCCTTCATGGATGATGATAGAGAATTTTACCTCCAGTCTATGACTATCACTCCCCCACTCCTTCAGCGAGTTAGGGAGGAACAACTTGTGTATGTTGAATATGAGGCCGAATTGCTCAGTTATCCTCAGGACGGGCTCCTGATGAATTTTCGATAGGTGGGGAGCACATCACCCTTTTTAGAGGGTGCACCATAGTGTTAGTGACATTGCAGGCAGAGGTGTTGAGGGAGTTACATACATCCCCCTTAGTAGTACATCATAGAGTGGTGAAGATGTACCAGGACCTTCGACATCAGTACTGGTGGCTAGGGATGAAGAAAGTAGCGGTCGAGTTCGTTTCACGATGCCTCACTTTTCAAAAAGTGAAATTTGAGCATCAGGTTCCAACACACTTGGAACAACCACTTGAGGTACTGGAGTGGAAGTGGGATGATATCTCTATGGAATTTGTAAAGGGATTACGATACATGTCTAGGGGCCAAGATTTTATCTAGGTGATCGTGGACCGACTCACCAAGTCGGCTCACTTCCTACCCATCCAGGAGCAGGGATTGGTAGAGGGATTGACACGCCTCTACATCCAAAAGATAGTGCAGATTCATGGGGTGCCTTAAATGATCATCTAAGACCGTGATGCACACTTTACATCCTAGTTGTGGAAGGGTTTGTGGGAGGAATTCTAGACTCATTTGTGCTTGAGCATAACTTTTTACACCCAAAAAGATGGTCATAGGGAGTAGACCATACAGACCTTGGAGGACATACTCTGTGCTTGTTTCCTAGATTTTGTTCATAGTTAGGAGGACCACCTACCACTGGTGAAGTTTGCGTATAACAATAGATATCACTCCAGCATTGGCATAACACCGTTTGAGGCCTTGTACATGAAACCACGCAGATCACCTCTATGCTGTACATGACTAGGGGGAGTCAGCACTCATGGGTCCATAGTTAGTACGGGAAACCATTGAGAAGGTTCAGATCATTCAGGATTAGATGATGACTACATAGATCAAACATAAGTCTTATGCCGATAGGAGACAAATACCTTTGGATTTCGATGAGTGAGACCATGTTTTGTTTTTCAGACCTCACCCCGACGAGGATTGAGGAGATTTGGCCGGGGTAGAAAGCTACATATGAGGTTAATCAGACCTTTTTAGATCATGGGTAGAGTTTTCATGGTGGAATACTACCTAGATCTTCCTCCACAGATGCACCATGTGCATGATGTTTTCCACGTGTCACAACTGATGAGGTACGTGCATGATCCATTGTACGCCATCAACTGGGGTGCGCTGGACATTGATGATGAGGAGATGTTTGTAGAGTTCCTAGTGGAGATAGAGGATCGACAGGAGTGGATCCTACTTGGGTGATCAATTCCTTTGGTATGAGTTTGGTGGCAACATAGGAATCTCTAAGAGAGCACACGGGAGCGGGAGGCTCAGATTCATGCTCAGTACCCCCATCTGTTTGATTAGTTTTTATTTTGTATTTCAGGGATTTAAATCCCTAAGAGGGGGAGAATTTAATTTATTATAAATTCTATGATTATTATTATTATTATATGGAATTATTTTGAGACTAGGAGCTGAGATGGTGTGTGATTCTGAGACCCAGAGTGCCTGAAATGATCCGTCGAAAAATGATAAGCTTTCAATAGAACACGTGAGTGGTTTTCCTAAAAAAGTGGAATAACTATTAAATGGGGGCCTGTATAAAAAATTCAAGGGCACTATTGCATTTAAGATGGTGGGTTTACCTTAGGTGTGACTTAATTTTATTTAGCACAATCTTCCAGTGAGAAAACCTAAAAATGGCATAACCGTAAATAAAATAATTAAATAAAATTATTTTATTTTTCAAATGCTTATAACTCATAAAAAGTGACTCAAATTAAAAATCCAAGACCACTGCTAAGATCGTGAGGGTATTCCTTCCTTAAACAGATCCTAACATTGGTCGACACGGGCCAACAATGGAAGTTAGTTTTTAGTCGTAAATAAAATAATTAAGTAACAATTATTTTATTATCAAATCCTTATAACTCCTAAATGGTAACTCATATTGAAAATTCGAGAGTACCATTGAGCTCGTGAATGCATGTTACCCTTAGGTGGAGCCTAACCTCGACCGTCATGGATCAAGGGTGAAAGTTAATTTTTGAACTTTTTTTTAGGTTCATTTAAATAAATGTGCGAGCGGGTTTTTCTAACTTTTTAAAACGATGATCAGATTGAAATTCAAGGGCACTATTGAACTCAGAAGGACCATATTCTCCTATAAAGAACCTAATTTTTTCCGGAAAAGGCCGAATGAAAAAGTTAATTTTTATAATTTTTGAGAAAAATAATAAAATAACTTAAAAAGTTATTTTATTTCTGTTCTCACCAAAAAGTAGAGACACATAGACGTTGTAGTGCAGCGACGAGGTAGCAACAAGGTGCATTAATGGAACTCATTAATGTCTCCTTAAAACATAGTGTAACGACACTTTAATGACGCATAATAGTGATACTGTTTCATAAATGAAATAGCGTAACGATGCAACGTCGCAGCGTAACAGAAACACTGTGACATGTTTTAATTTTATTTTGGTTGATGCATTGGTGGGAGGAGGAATTAAACTGTGAGGATTATTTGATGAACCTATGATGAACTTTCTCTCCAATGAAGAATGAAAAATTCCAAAGAACATCAAACATCTTTGACACACCTCAAAGAATGAAGTCGGAAGTGAAGAATGATGTCGACATATTGAAAACTTTAGGATGTAACGTTGTGGCAACGACCGTAAAATAGGTAGGGGTTGTTTTATTTTATAAGTTCTTCCCTGTTCTTTTCTAGAAATGATGAACGCAGATCAACCTACAAAACAGGTTGATCTATAAATCATGCATTTATGCAGGAGGGTAAATTTTTTGTGGGATTTTTATTATCTGGGAATTGAAATTATCATTTGCTGATTTATTTTCATTCCCCAGACCTCCCATGTTTATAAAAATCTAACTCAGAGGGCGTGGGCTGACATAAACAAGGCCTGAGCACCTCCGTCATGTGCGTTCTTTGTGGTCACACCCTCAAAGTGGAGAGAAGATGATTTCGAGACCTTTGCGGTGAAGAGGGAATTCCCCTGAGATCGCAGGTGCAAGCATCACGAAGAACAGACCACTGAAGAACGTTTGGTGGTTTTTCGAACATCTGCTGACACACTGGCGATTGCAGGTAGAGGGGGTGGCATGCTCATCGATGTGCCGCAGTGGCAGGAGGCCATGGCCAATGGGCCACGACAGCAGCGGGAGATGTGACGCCCACCTGGCACCGCATGGAGTGACGACCTACGTCTAGGCCATTCGGATGGTTCAACGATCCGCGGTCACTCGACCGTGGGAGGAGGGCCCCGCGTGTCTATGGGGCCAGTGGGTACTGGATGCATCCTGGCTAGGCAGTACACCACTGGTCTGCATCGCGTGGTCTGATCTTCGGGCTGGCGGGTCACGCCCCCAGCTAGTGGGTTAGACCCACAACCCAAAAGGATGGATTTGCGCCCTTTGGGCCAGGCCGGACTAGACTGGGTCACCGGGTGACCCGATGGGCTGGACCCTCGGCCAAATCGGGTCGGGTCCAACAAGGTCCATTGGGCCTAGCCCATTAGCCAGGCCAGATCGGACTGACCCGGAATCGAACCGGTTCAGGTTGAGTTGGTCAAATTAAACCGGGGTATGTGGGACCCCCTGGCCGGGTTGCTCAGGTCGGTCCAACCGGGCCCAGACACAACCGACCCTTGTTTACTAAAATGCTTGTATCTTGCAAACTGCACATCCAATTGACGAGACGTTTGTAGAGTTGGGACCCTATCGATGAGGAAGATATTTTGACTTGCCCTAAGGAGTCTTTCATGGAAGTTAAGATGCGAAAAATGGATTAAGGAACAGTTTTCTCAAGCGCGCTATGTACGGAACCCTGCGGTTGGTTGAGACCTAAAGACTGCTGACTTTCGACTTTGTGAGACTTGACTATAGCCCAATGGGAATAAATTATATGTGACTTTGCAGGATCATAGTGGGAAGCACTTCTGTGTGAATTTTCAGGACCATAGTATGCGATAAGGAGGTTTACCTCAGTTGGCCAAGATTAGTGGGAAGCACTTCTGTGTGACTTTGCAGGCCCATGGTACGCTATGAGGAGGAGTACCTAAGAAGTATAAGGTTAGTGGGAAACAATTATCTATGACTTAGCATGCCCAATTTACTTGATATAGGAGGATTTCTCCAGCAGTCGAGGCGTCCAATGATATGACTGATGATTCTTCTATCACTACCCTAAATTTATACCTAGTGTGAGTTGTCTTTTGCTTCGTGCTTTACTTTGAGTATTTCTATATGGTCTTCCCTTTTTGTTGTAGGGTACCTACTAAGTACTTTGTTACTCACCCCTATACAATATTTTCCCACACATGTTGTTTCTAGTTCAGAATATTGACTTTTCGATAGAGACTTTGGTGGACCGAGACCTAGAGGTGCTCAGGGAGACGAGACCGATAGATGCTACAACTGTGGACTTGGTGGCCTAGGACCAGGTAGGGCATAGTAGGATCGGGTTGACATGATGTTCTAATTCGAATTCAAGTAGATATACTACTCTCAAAATCATGTGGGGTTTTCCATGGATGGCCATCATGGTTTCCTTTTTATACTTTTCTATTTTCAGTTCTTTTGTTGGGTTTGTATTCCGGCCCACTTATATTAGTTGTACTTATAATTATCCTTGTTTTAGTGATACTTGTTTCTTTTTCAGTGTGTGGGACTTGGTTGGGAATATGTATGCATACAGGTACTCAGGAAAATGCCTCCCACTTGCTGGTTAATGCCTTCAGCGCTAGTCGCTAGGCCCTGGCCTTTGGGAGGCAAGCTTGAGGTAGTCACAACACATGCCCCAAAGGATGGGTTGTGACAATGGATTTCTAAAGAAAATACATATATGGTTTTTTAAATTGTGAAAGACAAAACATTGAATATTGTTTGAAGAAAAATGAAAAGAAGATAATAATTCAAGATTGATGAATTATAGACTTCTTACTACTGTGTTATTATTCATACTATTTTTTTATTTAGGAAACCTAAGGAGTTATTACAAAATTTTCCATTAATTTAGCTAGCTCAACAATCCAAGTAGCATGAACACCTGTAGAATCCAGATGAACTCAATATAGGATCTAGAAAAGAGAAGTATGGAGAGTTAATAACACTTATGTGGGTCAACATAGCTATGAAGGGGTGAAGGATGCATTGTATTAATCATGGGGGTTAGACATAGTAAACTGCTAGAGAGTGCGAGCTCTAACGGATTTCAATGAGCCATATATAGAGCATGGTGATTAATAAAATGATTAGCACACTAAAAAGATACGTGGGATCATATAACACACTAAACTATTCTTCTATTTAAAAAATTAGGAAAAAAAGTTATATACTTCCTTAAATGATGACGTCATATAACATTCATATCCAACCTTGAGACTGTATATGTGAGAGGCTCGTGTTGTGACTAGTTTAACCTCTCTAGTAGCTCGGTTGTTAAAATAAATATTTCTTCACAAGAATGATTGACCGAGACAATCACTCCCCCATACTCATACACTAAACATGAATACCTAAAAGGAGTAGCATGTAGAATGTTATTATTGTGAGTAGACAATGCAAGTGATCTTATTAGAAGATAGAACATGAATATTTCATATAAAATATTAAATCCACATGAAAGATAACTTTTTTTTTCTTATGACAGGATGTAGTCCCAACACTCCATTGATACCTCATCATAAAAATATCATGATAATCATAAGTGAATCATGATTCAAGATGATTTACAAACCAATAAGCATAAATTATTCATAATGATCAAAATTCCATAATGTGTCATGCATATAAGATATGTTTTATATTCTTAACAAAAATATTGTATATATAATATATTTTGAGTATAAGAAAATTATCTTAGATGTAAGATAATTCCACATAAGATAATTATACATATGATAATTTTTCATAAGATAATTTCAAATAAGAAGTTTACTCCACACAAGATAATGGTTTTTAAGACATTTGGAAACTTTATAAGATGTCTTACATCAGAGACAACTATATATCCAGAACTATGTATTTTGAAGAGTAATGATTATGAAAATTCATAAGCCAATATTTAAAAAGAAAATATCACAATGAGTGAACTGTGACTCTAAAAGGAAAACACAGAGAAGATTTGGAGGCATAACTCATGCATGTATTGACCGAGATCTTTTAAATAAGAAGTATGTTGTGCCATTAAATGAAAAACTATAAATATGACTATATCAGTGCATGTAATTACAAGTATACTGTGATTTGTAATTAGAAGGTTTTATGAAATATATCAGTGAAGAGATGAATAAAGAGAGAATATTTGTGAGTGTTCCATGCTATAACATTAACTGATATTTCAAAATCCTTCTGAGTATTTTTCCATTTATAAATGATACCATGAAATATTTTCAAAGAAGAAGATATTGTGGAGACAAAGATGTGATATATTAAATATCACATGAAGATTAAATTCTATGTCTTTGGTAAGGCTTTGAATAAATATCTTTCCTCATTTTTAAATGAGTTTTGAACTTGTAGAAATCTTAAAATATCCTTATTTAAAGAAATAAATGTAATTCTATTGAGAAGTGTATATTAATGAGACATGGGAGAATAAGTTATAATTCAAATGTTGTGGTTCTTACTCTATATTCTAAAATTCAGGAGGAAATAAAGTCCATTTTACTTGTATTCATCATAGAAGATAAAAAATATCAATGATATAAAGAAGAGGAACCATGAGACCTTAGACTGGTGCTATTAAGAATAATCCAACATCAATAAGAGAAAGAAAATAAGAGTGATATAATAATATTTATACTATTGGAGAATACTTACAGGTATCAGTGGAGGTCATGACTTCCCTAAAATATTGATATATTATAGAAAAAGCTAAAGATTGTTGAGGAGAAGTAACCAATGCAATGCTTTCTATCTATACCTAACATTGAGACCCCTAAAAAACCTATATGATTAAATATCACAGTGTGCTTGAGTAGAGAATAAGTCCATCATTCATGTGTGTTCATTGATCATTCATTAGATGTTGATGACCTATTCATTGGTTTATATAGGTCTCTTGTGGAATTGATGGTGCTATCATAAATTATACCATCACACCAGATGGAGGCTGAAGTACTAGAGGGAGGTACATTATTCTATAAGACTCAAGGAAGAACCCCACCCTTAACTCTCATGACACTTGTATAATATAGTGTAACCAATATTTTAGGATTTGAGTATGAACACTGTCCTCATTATATTTTAATCACTTTCCCATTCTAGTTATATTTTAGGTCTCACAACACAACCCAAACTTGAAATGTATTAGGATATTATATTGAGGATAAACCTAGAAAATCTCTATGTGTTTTCATTCTTATGTATATTTAATTGCATATTAAGGGGAGGATCAAGAGAGCGTCTTTAGATCCAACTCTCTCAACTGAGACAATGGTTCTAGTAATAAGAGGGGATAAAAAAATAATTAAAATTAACTATTAGTAAAAGTTTGGGATACTAATTCACCACATCCCCTCTTAATTTCCTTTCATGATCCACTAGGAACTTTAGTAGGCCCCCCAAAATAGTCAAATGACACAAATCAAAATTATTCAGCCTTTAAACATCTATTATTTACATGTTTGTTTTTGTTCTTTAACTATTTATATCTATTAAAAAAATATATTCAATAGTTTTTAGAACCATGGAATAAATAATGTGTTCAAAATAAAATACATAAAAACAAAATTCACCCTCTATAACCATTGTTATGGTATGGGTGAGAAAATATGTGTAGTCGATTCATGCTCATCTACTAGCTAAGATAATGTCTTAACACCCAAGTCCAATGGCCCTGTATTAGTGTGAAGTATATGAGTAGCAATGGGTAGTTTACTAGAATGGTTTCAGGATCATCATTAGTGGTGTAATGTTATCTAATTGTGTAAATCGACTATGTTTTGCAAACATTTTAGCCCATGGATTTTTTTTTCAAATATAAAAAATTTAAAGCAATTACAACATCTAAAAATGATAAAATATTATAATAAAATTTAAAATTAAAATTATAAAATTTTCAAATCATTCACACGTATTGAAACTATAAATTTTATGATCAAAACCATTGGTTTATTTCAAAAAGATATTAATAATATAATATTTAATAAACAATCAATACCTTTTTATTTCATTCTAATTCAATTATTTTATACTTGTTAAAGACACATATAGTATGATAAAAATGGGTATTTACAATAGGTCATTTGCGACGGGGTCCCGTCACAAATGACCCATTGCGAAAAATGGCATCGTAAATAGTTTCATCGAGTTTAAAAAAAAAAACTCAGTTGCAACGGGTCCGTTGCAAATACTATTTGCAACGGGAAAATATACATGTCGCAAAAGCATAAAAAATAAAATAAAATAAAATATTAATAAAATTTAAAAAATAATATAAATAAAATAATAATAATAACAACAACAACAAAATAATATTAATAAAATAATAATAATAATATAAATAATATTAATATAATAATGATAATAATAAAATAATATTAATATAATAATAATAATAATAATAATAATAAAATAATATTAATATAATAATAATAATAATAATAATAATAATAATAATTAATAATAATAATAATAACAATAACAAAATGCCCCCGTGGGCGTGGTGGAGTGGTCGAAGGCTCCGCTTCCCTCAGGGGAGGTCGGGGGTTCGAACCCTGTCAGGGGGTATGCTTTAAAAAGCATGTTCACCACACGCGGTGCACGACTGCACGCCGGTTACCCAAGCGTTTACGCGGCGCCGGCCCCTGTTGGGGAACTGGGCTTCACCCCTTGGGTGGGCCTGGGGAAGGTAGGGGATTTTCGGGCCACTGCATGCCTGACCACGTAACCACTCGTGGGCTGGGCCATCACCCGCATTGTTTCCCGGCCCCTGCCTTTTATGAAAAAGAAAGGGAATAACAATAACAAAATAACAAAATATAAAATCATAAAAACATCAATATTCAGAAAATAATAATAATAATAATAATAAATAATTTAAATAAAATAATAAATCAATAAATAAATAATAAAGTAATAAAATATTAAAAAATTAAATAAATAATAGAATAATAAAAAACACAATATTCACAATAATATACAAAACTCACTAAACCAAAAGTCAAACATCGCATGTACTTCATCGTCTACTAGTGTTTCTACTCTAGTAATCAATGCATCTTCTCCTCATACTACTGTTGCTATTGTCATCGATATATCACATTCTGTCTGCCCCAATATATACCGATCATAATGTGTGTCAAATTGAATTGTGGTTGATTCTTACACATCCCAAAGTCTCAAAATAGTCATAACTACTAATGTAACCACGTTTCCATTTTCATTCTTTGTCAAACTACTGACACTACATATTAACTCAATTTTCTTAGTTGATTTTTTCCCATTGTTAAAAGTCAAAAGAGCATAATAAGCTCATGTGACCATTATATCATGAGAAGTCACCACAATGGGCACATGAGCTTCCTTTACTCTTCTATCCTTCAAAAACAAAAAAGTTTTTTCAATTAATAACATCGAATCAATATGCAGTATTGGCAGTTGACAAAGAAAGATGATGAATATGGAAAATGTGGTTATATTAACAGAAAGAATCATTTTATCTATTTTGTGGCATGTTGTAGACAGTTGAAAACAAAACATGACTTCCCAAAAGATATGTGAAAAATAATAATTATGTATTGGATAAAAATGATAAGGAAATTAACTTACAAATATAAGATAAAATGATGAAAAAATTAATTATTAATAATTAATAATTAGTAATAATAACTAATTATTACTATTTATTACTATTTATTACTATTTATTACTATTTATTACTTATTATTACTAATTATTACTATTTACTATTAATTATTACAAATTATCACTTATTATTACTATTTATTACTATTTATTACAAATTATTACTATTTACTACTATTTATTACTAATTATTACTAATCATTACTAATTATTACTAATCATTACTAATTATTACTAATTAATCCTAATTATTACTAATTATTACTGATTATTACCAATTATTATTTATTATTACTAATTATTACTAATTATTACTAATTATTACTAATTAATAAGAATTATTACTATTTATTACTAATTATTACCAATTATTACTATTTATTACAAATTATTACTATTTATTACTAATTATTACTAATTATCACTAATTATTACTAATTAATCCTAATTAATCATAAATATTACTAATTAATCATAATTATTACTATTTATTTATATTTATTACTATTTATTACAATTTATTACTAATTATTACTAATTATTACTACTTATTACTATTTACTGCTAATTTTTACTAATTATTACTATTTACTCCTAATTATTATTAATTATTACTAATTATTACTAATTATTACCAATTAATCCTAATTATTACTAATTAATCATAATTATTTCTAATTAATCATAATTAATCCAATTTATTATTAATTATTACCAATTATTACTAATTATTACTATTTATTATTATTTATTACTAATTATTACTAATTATTACTATTTACTATTAATTATTACTAATTATTACTATTTATTAATATTTATTACTAATTATTACTAATCATTACTATTTAGTACTAACTATTACCCATTATTACTATTTATTAATATTTATTATTAATTATTATTAATTATTACTATTTATTAATATTTATTACTAATTATTACTAATTATTACTACTTAATCCAAATTATTACTATTTATTACTAGTTATTACTAATTATTACTAATTAATCCTATTTAATCATAATTATTACTAATCATTACTAATTATTACTAATTATGACTAATTTTTACTAATTATTACTAATTATCACTATTTATTACTATTTTTTACTATTTTTTACTAATTATTACTAATTATTACTAATTATTACTAATTAATCCTAATTATTACTAATTAATATTAATTATTACTAATTAATCATAATTATTACTAATTAATCCTAATTAATCTTAATTATTATTAATTATTACTAATTATTAATATTTATTATTAATCATTACTAATTATTACTAATAATTACTATTTACTATTAATTATACCTAATTATTACTTTTTATTAACATTTATTACTAATTATTACTAATTATTACTATTTATTACTATTTAGTACTAATTATTAATAGTTATTGCTAATTATTATTAATTATTACTGTTGATTAAGATTTATTATTAACTAATACTAATTATTATTAATTAATCCTAATTATTACTAATTATTACTAATTATTACTAATTATTACTAATTAATCCTAATTAATCATAATTATTACTAATTATTACTAATTATTAGTATTTATTACTATTTATTACTAATTATTACTAATTATTACTATTTATTATTTATTTTTACCATTTATTACTAATTATTACCAATTATTACTAATTATTACTAATTAATCCTAATTATTACTAACTATTACAAATTATTACAAATTATTACTAATTAATCATAATTATTACTAATTAATCATAATTATTACTAATTAATCCTAATTAATCCAAATTATTGTTAATTATTACTAATTATTACTACTTATTACTATTTACTATTAATTATACCTAATTATTACTAATTATTAATATCTATTACTAATTATTACTATTTATTACTATTTATTATTAATTATTAATATTTATTACTAATTATTATTAATTATTACTATTTATTAATATTTATTACTAATTATTACTAATTAATCCTAATTATTACTATTTATTACCATTTATTACTAATTATTACTAATTATTACTAATTATTACTAATTATTACTAATTATAACCATTTATTAATATTTTCTGCTAATTATTACTAATTATGACTAATTACTTCTAATTATGACTAATTATGACTAATTATCACTAGTGACTTTTAATTAATAATAATTAATATAACTATAATTAATAATAATTAATATAATTATAATTAATAAAAATTAATATAACTATTAATTTATAATAATTAATACTAATCACACGTAATTATTTGTAAAAATAATAATGCAAAATAAAACGACCTAATTCTAATTTAATTTAAATGCAACTAATTAACAATAATTATAACTAAAATAAAATAAAATAAAACAACTAAAAAAATAAAAGAAATAGATAAATACCTTAAATCTAAAACTTTTAGAGGATCTAAGCTGTGAATGCTGTTCCGATTTAAAACTTTAAACTTAGAAAATTTTTGAGGGAAAAAATATAAGTAGAGATGGAGAGGGGGCGGAGAAAAGGGTGGAATGAGAGAAAAAAACAGATGAGGGTATATATAGCTTAGATTAGTTGCGACGAGAATATTTGCGATGGGTATCCCGTCGCAAATACCAACTTGCCGACATACTATTTGCGACGAGATTGATCTCCCGTCGCAAATACTAAAAAACGTCGTCGGGTATTTGCGACGGTTATAAAATCCCGTCGCAAATACCCTTCCCGCAGTTTGGCGTGTCACGACCCGTCCTCGGGGCCCGTGCCGTGACTATCCCAAACCCGCCTTCCATAGGCCATGGGCTGACGACTAGCACCAAGACGTAATTCTCGGTAAAAAGGGAAGACATTGCATTTGTAAAGTAAACAAACACCACAGAGCAAGCAAGCAGAAGTAAACACTAAGTAAAAACTGGGTACAACAGTAAGTGCGGAAAAGTAAGTGGACCAGAATATAAACCCAAACTGAAAGTAAAGTACAACTGAAAGGGAGTACAACAACTGAAAAGTAAAGCCGCTATGGCGAGCCGTCCTCTGGTACTCCCACCTGAAGGGTGGGTACAGATAGCCTCCACAGCTCCTCGGGTCCGGCCGTCTGCTCCGAGTACGTCCCGCCCAGTGGTCCACCTCCAGGTACCGACCTGCTCCACAAGCCTCAACCACGATCAGCGCTGTCCGTCGTCTGCAACCAACACAACGTAGTGCGGGCATAGCCCGTGCAGGGGTGAGTATAAGCTACTCAGTAGGGACCCCGAGACCCCCGGAGGTCTCCCAGAATCCACAAAGGATAATCCACAAAGGAAAGATACAAACACAAAGTAACATCCAACACTTCTTAGGTATAAGCCCATACATATACCTAAGTCATCAATTCTCGTTCGGCTCCAACATCCGAGCCCAAGTACAACCCAGTCCACACAGGAAAACACAACCCAATCCACATAGGAAAACAAAACGTAATCCACACAGGATATCAAGTTAATCTTATCGAAGATAAGGATTGAAAGTCAAGATTCAGCTCACACAGGTATACTTCTTCATAAGATGATAGAGATGATCAGATATTTCCACTGATTCATCTAAGCCGTCAGACCCACACAGGATCGATAGGTACTAACCCCCGCAATGACCCATAAAGGATCGATAGGTAACTAACCCCTGCAATGACCCACACAGGACCAGACCCACACAGAATCTGTAGGCGCTGGCCCACACAGGACCGCTGAGCGCTGACCCACACAGGATCTGACCCACACAGGATCGGTAGCACTGATCCACGTAGGATCGCTGAGTGCTGTAGTCGTCGCCATCGAATCCACGGAGTATTTCTGTATAGTCATCATCGTCGTCGCAGTCGCAGCCAGCTCTAGGGTTCCCGCACACAGCAAGCTCGTTCGAGAGGGTCCGCTCCATGAGCCGAGGGGCTGATACATCAACTGACACACAATCCGGAGTTGATGTATCCAAAAGTTCCGTATCGTCAACAGGAACTCAACGTCACAGACGATGCGTCAATCAGACGACCGGTCTGAGAGTTATTGGCTTTTCCATCCCAGGGGCCCGGTTGGTTTTTTAAGTCAATGTAACGCCCCGACCCCAGTTACCTAGAGTCGGTGCATTATTACATAACATTGGCATGATCACAAGAAATATCAAATCTCGAAAGACTGATTGGTTTAGTAGCCTTGGAAACACTAGATATATTCATAAAGTTTTACATTAAATCATAAAGTGAAAAACTACTACAACAACATAGTCTCCATATTCCACACTCATATCCCCACATACTATCCCTACAGGTCATTCATAAATTACTTCTTCACATCCTGGAAAAAATAAAACATAGAAAAGGGGTGAGCTCAAATGCCCAGTAAGGATAACAATATAGCGGAAACTTTCATAAATAATAATAAAAATTTAAGGCAATGTATAACTTAAAACAAAAGCCTTTTAAACTTGAACTTCAACATAGTATGGCAAAGATAAAATGAAATAATGCCATTTACTTATTCACATGGATATTCTACTAATCGAATAATCACATGCAATATAAATAACCACTTTCATAATGATGGAATGCATAATGCCAGACTATCAAAACCACACAGCCAAGGCCTCGTGCCAAGACTAAAAATAAGATTTTGCCAAGGCCTTGTGCCAAGACACTAGTTTGTCTCATGAGACCTACCGATGCATCGAGGAGCTATAGCGGGCTCCACCCGTCACATATTAAGTCCAATGCATTCCCATATGAAAAGGTTTAAACATAACATAAACATTCGTATTAAAACTAGCATACGAAATGTCAATACTTTCACCATAAACTATGAATGGTATAAAAATAGCACATCCACAGTCAAAACCTTCAATACAATATAGAAGTTTTGTATCATAATAAATCAACTTCAAATAAGCGTAAAATCCATTAAAGGATGTTGACATAGATGAAATCAAAACTCTTTTTAGAGAAATATCCATTTCTATTTTGAAATCATTTAAGTGTCATATATTTATAAAATAAAACATTTTCTTTGAAAATATTCTTATAAGCTTGTAAGGTAAGCTTCGATGATTTTATAACGGCGGAAAATAACCACACCCGCCATATAAGTTAAAAAAACATTCTTACCTTAATTCTGTCGAAAAGGTTAAAAAGCACCTTGTTTGGAAAACGACGGAAAGATTCCTTTATAAAACTCTTATAAAAAGTCAAACAAGGGTATAAATGACTTTAACCCATATTCTTTTAAATAGTAAAAATGTTTTGAAATAGATTTTTAAGAAACATGGATGTGGATGATAAAGAGATCCCAGTAGATTATTTCGTATAAACAACCTCGGATAATGAAGAGATTGTGAAATAACCCTTACCTTGTAATTTTCCTTGGTTGGGGTAGGTTAACCTCATGTATAATGGTGAAATAATTGTTATTAAATTATACAATAATCATATACATTAATATGATATCATATATGATCTTTTAACATTGATTTGTTAATAATATCTTAGTATTATTATTGTTTTGGGTGTTAACTTACTCATTTTCTTTTATATGTTTTGTTACGTAAGATGTGTTTGTCATGGATAGGTTGTATCTTAATCATATCCATAATGATATCAAGTCCTTAGATACTATTATTAATCATCAAATGAGAATTATACTTGAATGGATACGATGGAGAATGAATCTCATCACGTTCGTGAAGACGGTAGTCCGTACGTACGCACGAGCGACAATATCATTCTTTTGATATTAAAATAATATATAATTGGATGGTATATCATATATACAGAATCATTATCATGTTACATTTATTATTTACATGAATTAAACATCATTATTATACCCATCCAAATAATAATTTATTGAATAACAATTACACCACGACGTGGAGACGGTAAGCCGTACGTACGCACGTATGGTGACATATTATTCAAAGGATGGATAGAATACTGAATATGGCTGTAACATATTTATAATAACATCACAGTATATATAATATACTGGAGTTATTATTTTATAATGGTAATAACAAAGGAAGAAGAAGTGGAAGAAGAAAGGAACTTGGAAAAGGGTGGTGAAATCATTACCTCTTCTTCGGGTTCTTCCTTTTGATTTGATCAAAAGGGATTCTTAGGTTGGCTTTCTGATCAAACTAATGCCTCTAGGTTGTAGTGAGGGAAGTTGGGAGAGTATTTGGGCAGAGTTTGGCCGAACCAAAAGGCTTTGAAGGTGTGAAGTAATGAGAAGGGGGAGTTCCCTTTTATAAGAGGGGTGAGGGGCACCTTTGGAAAAGCTAGAAATATTAATTTATAATAAATTCATATTCAGTTTCTAATGGCTCCAAAGTTTATTATTTAAAGGTTAAGGTGGGAATTAACCAATAGAATTTATACAGGTTTGGGTTACTATATTAACCTTATCTTTAAGTATTAACTCTAAGTTAATTAGTTTCACTTTTACAATGTCTCTTTGTATTTTTATATTATATGGTCAATAAACTTACCATATACATCCAAGAGACCCCCAAGTGGTCCATTAATGATACACCTATCATGATATAAGTCTCTTGGCCGAACCTTAGATTTTTAGGAATTTAATATCAATTAATAATATAATACTTGTTTTAAAAACTCTTTTATGCTAATTTTGAAACTATTTAATAATTTATTTTTGTGAAACTCATAACAGAATGATTACTTCGAAAAAAGTTAATTAAATCATTCCTAATATGTCATATTAACCTAGAAAATTAGTGTAATTCAATAAAAGTCTCATATTATATTTATTTGGGTATTTATAATATCAATTATGTTAATTTTTTACTATTATGGTAATTACTGCATCATCATTGTGTCATAAATAAATTAAATTATTTAATGTCTAAAAATTATAAATAAAATATCATTATGTAGGAAATATTATTAGATTTCTAATGAATATTTACAATCGAATTTATCTTATATATAACCCTATATTAAAAATGTTTTAGTAAATAAACTTTGATTTTAACTCTTTTAACTCTTCTTTGAATTAAATAATAATAAATGTCCTAATCTAATCCAAGTGGACCTAAATGATAATATTTTATTCCTAAGGTTGTTTTTGGTCGAGATACACTTGTCCAATATAATTAGGACATGTGTTAGGGTAATATTAATATCATTTTTACCCTTAATTACCCTATTTACTTTTAACCGTGGTAAATAAAAGTAAAAAGTTACTATTCACCAAAAATTATTTTCATCTCATTGAACCACATTTTACTTCTTGATATTAACCGTGTCTCTCGGATTTTTTAAATTCCATTCACAAAAGCGGTAAAATTAAGTTTTATGAAAAAAATTCAGTTTTTTAACTACCACTTAGTAGTTTCACTATTCATAAAAAATTGATGTTTTTCAGAACAATGCCAAAATTTCACCCTAATCTACAATTGATATTCCGAATTCAAAAATGATGTCTATTTTACAAAATTCAAAAAATATAAGTTGCATTAATTAATTTTATAATTAATTCCCGTTGTCACAACAAATAGCGTGTTTTTAAGAAACAATATATATCAAAAGATTGATACTTGTTTATGTTCGGTTTAATTGTGAAATTATTTCCAATGACCAAAATTGTATTAAATGGTAAAAATATATTCTAAATATACTTTAAAACCACTCAAATTTATAATTTATCACTATTAATTATTTTGATTAAAAAAGTTGTTTTTAATTAAAATTTTGTAATTTTCACTATTCATCAAAATATTAAAGTTATCCGAAAAGTACTTAAATTTCACCTTAGGATAAATTCGATACTCCGAATCCAAAAATGAAGTCCATTTTGAGAGATAAAATTTCTAAAATTTTAAAAAGTAGGTATTACTATTCATAACGGCTAGTTTGATCAGTTGTGGTGTTTGTTAGAACTCGATGTTGCGTACAACACACGCTATTGCATTATTCAAAGAGAAGCATACCGTAGAAGTTTGGGATGTTTCATTGTAAATTTTTGATGTCCCCATTCTAAAAAAGTAAATTTATTTAGTCAAATTGAATATATAAAAGTTTAAAATATTGGATTTAAAAAGGGTTCACTATTAAAAGTTGGTAAAAGTGTAATACTGAAAATGAATTTGTTCTTACATTATGTATAAGAAACTTAAAGGTTAAAATTTAGTTAATACTATTCATAACCTCTTTTGAACGGCTTGTTTGGCAAGTCATGGTGCGCTTGAACTCGGTGTTGCGTGTAGTGCAAGTTATTGAATTATTTTAAAGAAATAACACACTATGAAATCTTGGGGTGTTACATTCTCCCCTCCTTCAATAAATTGCGTCCTCGCAATTTGAAATTGTTCTTAGAAAATAAAAGTTTGAATATATAAAATATCTTTGGGGGAAAACCCACATCGGAAATTGGGTTGATAAAATTTAGTCTTAATAAGAGGAAAAGAGAAATAAAAGGGTCACCACCAAATTATGATCTCTATTCGGAGAACATTGGTGGAAATTAGAGACATATAATTGGAGGAAAAACGTAAATATTTATTGGTAGTGATTGAGGTCATAAATTACAAAAAAGTGTAAAATTTAGGGCCTTAAATTCATCAATCTATGATGATTTAAAATACCATCGGTTCAGCAAAACCTTTGGTATTAGGATAACACATTTTTTTTGTTTTAATATCTCTTCACTAAAGTATAAGAATTAATTTCTTCATTGAATAAGAGAAGAAGAAAAATATATACTTGACAAGTAGAGTCTCATCCTTTAACTAAGTTCTACCACAAACTCATCTTTCACTCTAAAAGATAATAGAACTTAAAAATAATATTCTGTTTATCCTATTCGTATAGGGTTAAAAAAATGAATTTATAATTCATTTAGAAGAACCATTAAAAAAATGACATTATTCAATCCAGGACATCACGCGGATCAGTGGTAGGTGATACACCCTTGTCGCCCTTCGGTTGTGGGTTCAAGTCTCGTGGCCTTGCCGGACGCGATAGGTTGCTGCCCGACCTCCGGGTTGTCCTTTTATGGCAATCCAAAATAATCCAAACTAGAACTATACAAAATACTTCAGTCCAAAACTTATAAGGAAGGTAAACACAATGAAGATCTTTTTTTCCGTGTAATAACATGTGAACACCTCCATCATGTATTCTTTTAAAATACTGCAACATCCTGAATTACCATAAAACCTTATTGATTACATTCATGATCCCTTATTCCTTAAAGAATAATAGATATACTCCTTCAATCCAAAAATGTTTTAAACCCCAACAATGATGGAATATACAAATCATTAATCAGTTTCAAGGTAGTCAAGAATATCCAATATAATTTATCCAAGTCAATCATGTATTATTCTAAAATCACTACCTCGGTATCAGAACCATATAATGGTTTATCTTTCTCTCAACCATATATTTTCCAAAAATTTAACCTGCTATTGAGTCACTTTTCTTTGTTCCACACAATCTCAAGTCCTTAATGAAATAGTACTGCAGTAAAATCCCTATATACTCCATAATTATTATAAGAAGTACATTGTTGATACAACACTCAAATGAAATAATCAACATAAGAACTATAATCATTCCTCTTCATCTGTGGTAGTATCATAACTTGATTATTATCCAATAGCATCATTTGCGGCATAGTCTGACGGCTGGGACATAGGTTCGCGTAGTGTCCATACTCCTTGCAAATAAAGCATTGTACATTTGAAACCATTTTCTTACCCTTGCAGTCACGTACTTTGTGCCCTTTTACTCCACACTTATAACAAACTCCCATTCCTTTCAGGCAAGTTCCAGGGTGTTTCTTCCCACAGTTATCACATATGGGAAAATTCTTCTTTTCCCTCTTCCCTTTATCCATCTTTATCTCTTCCATCCTTTTCTTCTCTTGCTTCCCTTTAAAACCATAGGACTCAGTAAACTCTTTACTTATCTTATCAACACATGATATTATTTCTTCATATGATGATAATACATGGGAGACTATTTCTCTTATAAATTATGGCTTAAGACCATGAAAGATATGATCCTTCTTTCTCTTTGGATCATGTGCATTGCTGAAGTTCTCATTCCTTCTACTAGGCGCCATTTCTAAACAATGGAATACACTAGATTAGTTTATGAATAATAATACCTAATCCCAAACTTGTAAAACACATAACATAAATTAAATAGTTTATAGATATAATCCATAATCATAAAAATGTATCCTTTGAGGAATTATATACTCATAAACCCTTCATAATGATTTGTAAAGAAAATGAGAGTTATCCTAAGCATATCCCCTGGGAGTGTCGTAACCAAGACTGCAGTAAGGACCGTTGTCGTGCACCAGTTCCCGTTCGAGTCTTGCTCAAAGCGGTGTTTTCGGGTTTTACCCCTAAATACATCTGTGCCAGAGCCGCCTCTACCTGCTCGTATCCAGACAGGGATGTATTGCTCAAAAAACTCACAAAATCTCTACAATACCAAAATTCTTGGAATTTATTCTATACTAATCCTCAAAGTTCATCTTAGGTCTACGTGCTCTAATCAGAGTTTATCTAAATATAGCTTTCAAGGTTTGTACTAAACTTCCTCTGATACCAACTGTAATGCCCCGACCCTAGTTACCTAGAGTCGGTGCATTATTACATAAAATTGGCATGATCACAAGAAAGATCAAATCTCGAAAGGCCGATTGGTTTAGTAGACTTGGAAACACTAGATATATTCATAAAGTTTTACATTACATCATAAAGTGAAAAACTACTACAACAACATAGTCTCCATATTCCAAACTCATATCCCCACATACTATCCCTGCAGGTCATTCATAAATTACTTCTTCACATCCTTGAAAAAATAAAACATAGAAAAGGGGTGAGCTCAAATGCCCAGTAAGGATAACAATATAGCGGAAACTTTCATAAATAAGAATAAAAATTTAAGGCAATGTATAACTTAAAACAAAAGCCTTTTAAACTTGAACTTCAACATAGTATGGAAAAGATAAAATGAAATAATGCCATTTAATTATTCAAATGGATATTCTACTAATCGAATAATCACATGCAATATCAATAACCACTTTTATAATGATGGAATGCATAATGCCATACTATCAAAACCACACAGCCAAGGCCTCGTGCCAAGACTACAAATAAGATTTTGCCAAGGCCTTGTGCTAAGACACTAGTTTGTCTCATGAGACCTACCGATGCATCAAGGAGCTATAGCGGGCTCCACCCGTCACATATTAAGTCCAATGCATTCCCATATGAAAAGGTTTAAACATAACATAAACATTCGTATTAAAACTAGCATACGAAATGTCAATACTTTCACCATAAACTATGAATGGTATAAAAATAGCACATCCACAGTCAAAACCTTCAATACAATATAGAAGTTTTGTATCATAATAAATCAACTTCAAATAAGCATAAAATCCATCAAAGGATGTTGACATAGATGAAATCAAAACTATTTTTTGAGAAATATCGCTTTCTATTTTGAAATCATTTAAGAGTCATATATTTATAAAATAAAAAATTTTCTTTGAAAATATTCTTATAAGCTTTTAAGGGAAGCTTGGCAATTTTATAATGGGGTAAAATAACCGCACCTGCCGTATAAGTTAAAAAAAACATTCTTACCTTAATTCTATCAAAAAGGTTAAAAAGCACCTTGTTTGGAAAATGACGGAAAGATTCCTTTATAAAACTCTTATAAAAAGTCAAACAAGGGTATAAATGACTTTAACCTATATTCTTTTAAATAGTAAAAATGTTTTGAAATACATTTTTAAGAAACATGGATGTGGATGATAAAGAGATCCCAGTAGATTATTTCGTATAAACAACCTCAGATAATGAAGAGATTGTGAAATAACCCTTACCTTGTACTTTTCATTGGTTGGGGTAGGTTAACCTCCTGTATAATGGTTAAATAATTGTTATTAAATTATAAAATAATCATATACATTAATATGATATCATATATGATCTTTTAACATTGATTTGTTAATAATATCTTAGTATTATTATTGTTTTGGGTGTTAACTTACTCATTTTCTTTTATATGTTTTGTTATGTAAGCTGTGTTTTTCATGGATAGGTTGTATCTTAATCATATCCAGAATGATATCAAGTCCTTAGATACTATTATTAATCATCAAATGAGAATTATACTTGAATGGATACGATGGAGAATGAATCTCATCGCGTTCATGGAGACGGTAGTCCGTACGTACGCACGAGCGACAATATCATTATTTTGATATTAAAATAATATATAATTGGATATTATATCATATATAAAGAATCATTATCATGTTAAATTTATTATTTACATGAATTACACATCATTATTATACCCATCCAAATAATAATTTATTGAATAACAATTACACCACGACGTGGAGACGGTAAGCCGTACGTACGCACGTATGATGACATGTTATTCAAAGGATGGATAGAATACTGAATATGGTTGTACCATACTTATAATAACATAAAAATATATATAATATACTGGAGTTATTATTTTATAATGGTAATAACAAAGGAAGAAGAAGTGGAAGAAGAAAGGAACTTGGAAAAGGGTGGTGAAATCATTACCTCTTATTTGGGTTCTTCCTTTTGATTTGATCAAAAGGGATCCTTAGGTTGACTTTCTGATAAAAATAAGGCCTCTAGGTTGTAGTGAGGGAAGTTGGGAGAGTATTTGGGAAGAGTTTGGCCGAACCAAAAGGCTTTGAAGGTGTTAAGTAATTAGAAGGGGGAGTGCCCTTTTATAAGATGGGTGAGGGGCACCTTTGGAAAAGCTAGAAATATTAATTTATAATAAATTCATATTCGTTTTATAATGGCTCAAAAGTTGATTATTTAAAGGTTAAGGTGGGGATGGGTCGAAATCCACTTAACCAATATAATTTAGACAGGTTTGTGTTACTATATTAACCTTATCTTTAAGTATTAACTCTAAGTTAATTAGTTTCACTTTTACAACGTCTCTTTGTATTTTTATATTATATGGTTAATAAACTTACCCTATACATCCAAGAGACCCCCAAGTGGTCCATTAATGATACAATTATCATGATATAAGTCTCTTGGCCGAATCTTATATTTTTAGGAATTTAATATCAATTAATAATATAATACTTGTTTTAAAAACTCTTTTATGTCAATTTTGACACTATTCAATAATTGATTTTTGTGAAACTCATAACAGAATGATTACTTCGAAAAAAGTTAATTAAATCATTCATAATATGTCATATTAACTTAGAAAATTAGTTTAATTCAATAAAAGTCTCATATTATATTTATTTGGGTATTTATAATATCAATTATTTTAATTTTTTACTATTATGGTAATTACTGCATCATCATTGTGTCATAAATAAATTAAATTATTTAATGTCTAAAAATTATAAATAAAATATCATTATGTAGGAAATATTATTATCTTTCTAATGAATATTTACAATCTAATTTATCTTATATATAACCCTATATTAATTTTTTTTTAGTAAATAAACTTTGATTTTAACTCTTTTAACTCTTCTTTGAATTAAATAAAAATAAATGTCCTAATCTAATCCAAGTGGACCTAAATGATAATATTTTATTCCTAAGGTTGTTTTTGGTCGAGATACACTTGTACAATATAATTAGGACATGTGTTAGGGTAATATTAATATCATTTTTACCCTTAATTATCCTATTTACTTTTAACCGTGGTAAATAAAAGTAAAAAGTTACTATTCACCAAAAATTATTTTCATCTCATTGAACCACATTTTACTTCTTGATATTAACCGTGTCTCTCGGATTTTTGAAATTCCATTCACAGAAGCGGTAAAATTAAGTTTTATGAAAAAAATTCAGTTTTTTAACTACCACTTAGTAGTTTCACTATTCATCAAAAATTGAAGTTTTTCAGAACAATGCCAAAATTTCACCCTAAGATATAATTGATATTCCGAATTCAAAAATGATGTCTATTTTACAAAATTCCAAACATATAAGTTGAATTAATTAATTTTATAATTAATTCTCGCTGTCACAACAAATAGCGTGTTTTTAAGAAACAATATATATCAAAAGATTGATACTTGTTTATGTTCGGTTTAATTGTGAAATTATTTCCAATGAAAAAAATTGTATTAAATGGTAAAAATATATTCTAAATATACTTTAAAACCACTCAAATTCATAATTTATCACTATTGATTATTTTGATTAAAAAAGTTGTTTTTAATTAAAATTTAGTAATTTTCACTATTCATCAAAATATTAAAGTTATCTGAAAAGTACTTAAATTTTACCTTAGGCTAAATTCGATACTTCGAATCCAAAAATGAAGTCCATTTTGAGTGATAAAATTTATAAAATTTGAAAAAGTAGGTATTATTATTCATAACGGCTAGTTTGATCGGTTATGGTGTTTGTTAGAACTCGATGTTGCGTACAACACATGCTATTGCATTATTCAAAGAGAAGCGTACCGTAGAAGTTTGAGATGTTTCATTGTAAATTTTTGATGTCCCTATTCTAAAAAAGTAAATTTATTTAGTCAATTTGAATATATAAAATTTTAAAATATTGGATTTAAAAAGGGTTCACTATTAAAAGTTGGTAAAAGTGTAATACTGAAAATGAATTTGTTCTTAAATTATGTCTAAAAAACTCATAATATGGATTATAAAATTATAAGGATTATATAAAGGTTAAAATTTAGTTAATACTATTCATAACCTCTATTGAATGGCTTGTTTGGAAAGTCATGGTGCGCTTGAACTCGGTGTTGCGTGTAGTGCAAGTTATTGAATTATTTTAAAGAAATAACACACTATGAAATCTTGGGGTTTTACAGTAAAAACCAACCCGATCATACTCCAACTATGTCCAAACCTCGAGAGAAGTAATCCAAAAGGTCCATCTCACTTAGAGGAATCCATCAAAGTCGACGGTACGTCAATCAGACGTCCAGAGCTCAAATTATGAGCGTTTCCGCTCCGAGGGCCCGGTTGGTTTCGTGTACGAACCAACCTGGCCGAACCCAAAGTACTCCGAAACCTTATGTGTAATATATCGAAACGACCGTCTCGATCCAAGGATCGCATCTCCGCTGACGGTGCGTCGATCAGAGGTCCGTATCCCAAGTTATGGGAAAAAGACCGTGAGAGGTCCGGAAGTGGGGGTTTCGGGCCCGGACCGACCCGGCCCGGCCCGGCCAGCCGGCCCGGCGTGCCAGCGCGCTGGCTAGATCCAGGTGGCTCGGCCGTTTCGGCCGAGCGGATGGGGGGGTGGGTGGGTGGGCGCTGCGCCCCTGTCTCGTAACCATGGCCCCCATGATGGGGGGTCGCTCATGCTGGCCAGCTGGGGGGTCGTAACCCCCGGCTCCTCCCTTGACCGGCCGACCCGCTCCGGCTGGCCAGCTGTTGCTGCCACGGGACCGACGCTGGCTGGTCCCCCTACTCTGATGCCGGCAGCCCGGAACCGGCCGCCGGTCCCTGCTCCGCCGCGGCCTTGGTCCGCCTGGCACGACGCGATGGCGCCGCGCCCCTCCGCCGCGGCCCTGCTCCGGCCGTGGTGCCTTCGGGGTTCTATGACGCGGCATGACGACGCCGCGATCTTGTTCGATTCAACGGCGCGGTGCGACGGCGCCGTGCATTCCTTGCCGCATGACCCCGCGCGGTGCGTCGGCACTGCGCCATCCTCGTTTCATTCCACCACAAGGTAGACAAGAGAAAAAGGGGAGGAGGGTCGACCGTGTTTGTGCGGTCCGGCCCCCTCCAGTTAACTGGTAACAAGCGGTCCAATTGTATGAGTAATGATGATGGAAGAAATTAATGAATAGAAACACATAAATCCCCTACCTCGTCGAATTCATTGAGCGAGGGTTCGTCGCGGAAATAACCGTCGCGGAAGAAGACGTCGCGGAAGGAGAGAGTCGTTGGCATCGCGTCATTGATCTCGAAGGATCCGGCATTCTTGTCGACCTTCGTCAGACGTCGGCGTTCTTCACGTTCTTCGTCGAAGAAGAAGAAGATCTTCAAGCCCCTTAGCTTTTCTCCAAAAATCCTCTCAACGCAACAAGTCCCAACCAAAATAAAATAAGTACTTCACTTATTTTATTAACATGACTTAAGTTTGAAATTCAAAAAATTGAATTAATCCACGTAATTAATTAACTCAAGTTGTCTTAATAAATGGAGGGTTATGGAAGGTTAAGGAAAATGAAGGGGTGGGGTTCGTGTGGGCCCCACCACTCTCATAACCTCCCATGGGAAGTTGGGTGGTTACCCCAACTTCCACTCAAAGGTTTAACCACTTAGAAAGAAATAAAAATTGTAGCTCAATTTTTATTTTCAACTTCCACCATTTTTAAACAACTCCTCCTGTGTAAACGCAACTCTAGAAAAGGTGTTCCTAAGTAATTATCAGCGCTGCGAATTCATCAGTACCCTCAGAATTCGATTCTGAGCACCGGTTCAAAAGTTAGAAAAACCCGCTCGTTCATTCACTGAACGTACCCGAGCTAAACTTCAGATAGAAATTCCGGGCACACCGGGCCTCAGAATCAAGTGCCGTCAGAAACCGCGTTCTTGTAAAATCCCAAAGAAAATTAAGAAAAAATTTCCCTTAAATTTTACGGGTCTTTACATGGTGCGAAACACATTCCAAACTTTTTGCGATGGGAAGAATTGCTCCGTCACAAATAACTAAATATTTGCGATAGGAAGAGGGTCCCTTCGCAAATAGTCTCTTCCGACAGACTATTGCGTCGGGTCCCTGCCTCGTCGCAAATAACCCGCCACAAATACCCATTTTTCTCGTAGTGATAGGAAACTAATTTACTCCCATATAACTCATAATCAATGTTGACTTCACGATTTTTTAAGAATAACTATTAGGCACTCTATTGAATATTAATATTTAAGAAATTAATGTGAAAACAACATCTATGATAACAACTTTATTAATGAATGAATCAATTTATTCTAAGTATGAACAAAATGTGATTTAAATAGTTAAAGGAGCATTGAATAGACAATGGTTTCATTAATAATTGATTATTATCATCAAACTCTAACATGAGATCCTCATCTTCACTGTATTTCAAGATTTCCAGTTTCAATTCCATAATAGATACTCTAATCAATCGCATCCAATTGATAGGGTTCTATATCCGTAAAAAATTAATCAACTTCATTACCCATATCATATAAGTATCTCAGTTTCACATGGACTACACCACATAACCCTTCATTGACTCAATTATCAACATAATATACCATCTTAGCTTTTGAAGAAAAAAATGGGTAATCTTATTTTTGATAATTAATATCAATCGAACAGTATTAATTTACGTAAGTAAACTATAATGAATCTTTCTTTACTCCTCTCTGAATATTAACACACTATAATTTGAATAACACAACCAAAAAGCGTCCACTATAATTTAACTCTACAATTTCAATCAATATTCCATAATATTCCAACTCTGTTAATTTTATAAAGATTCCATTGTACCGTGTTTTCAAAACTTCTTCATGATATTATGTATGAAACTTGAAACCATTAATATTGAAGGTATAAAATATGTTAAACTACTTCAAAGGCACTCAAGATAAATATTTTAAATCATGAGAAAATATAGATTGATCATTAACGTTCATGATATGTTCAAATTCATATAAAAAATTTGTATTTATAAAATATTATTATCAATATATTATAAATATAAAAATGATTATGAACTTACATGATGTGAAAACCAACCAATATTATCTGTGTTCACATCATTTTCTATTTTTTTCTCATTTCATTTTCGACTCCAAAGTCATCTCTTTGTTTTTGTCTTCAATTCTTCAGTGAAATGTTCTGCAATATCACTATATAATAGAAAAAATATATTTACTTACATGAAAACTATACGAGGTAGTGAAAAGGATGATATCCTTCCATTTTGATAAACTAAAAATGTAAATGTTATTGATTTTCCAAAGGAATGAATATAATTTGAGTTATCATCATCACCTCCAACACAATTAAATATTGACTTAATCCTAATCAAATGCCTTGAATAGAATGCGAGGCAATCATTTTCCAAGTACCATTAAAAAATATGGCCTTATGGTTGATATTTGTTCTTTATATGGGGCATCGAATGTCCAACATACCTGATTGATGAACACATAATAATCTTATGTGTTTTGAGTTTGAAAAGTATATTTCAACAGTGATTAATATTTGAAAGGTAATATCTCTCGTTGGGGTATATCCATTGATAGTGTATGGGTCCTCTAAATTTAACACCCCCAACTAAATGCACCGTCAGATGAACCCTCACATTGAAAAATGATAGGGTAAATATCATCTCTAAGGGACGAAGTTCCATACAATTTTTCCTATAATTATTTAAGATTGTTTGGGTTAAAATTTTTCTCACAGATTTTTTTGAAGAACTTGAAAGAAACAATTAATAATGATATTATTTTATAAATTAATAAGTTATGCATTATAATGGTGAAAACTAATCTATTAAATTATAATATTCATGAATTTTCAAACCACATAACTTATGATGTTTTAGGTTAACACCTAATGAAATGTTAACATAATATACATCAGGTACATTCACATTTTCATATATTTGAAGAAACATATATTTTTCATGGGTTTTCAATAAAAAATTATTGCAGGAGACTTCCCAATCACATTTTCCCATAGATCAGGATTTATATTCTTTTTATCTAAGTATTAAAATTAACTTTGATGAACATTAATTTTTCCTTACATAATAAGTATTATAAAAATAACATTATCAAACAGATTCATTAAAATGTACATAACATCAAGATTATGACATAACATCTACAATTCCCAATGTGGAAGATAGAAAAATATAATTTTCCTTCCATTGCTATGTTCCAATTCCATATGATATTTTATGGAATCTTTTCCCAAAATTGATCAACTTATAGTCTTCCCCAAATTCTAAAACAATTGATGATAATTAATACAAAATATCTGACACAGATAACAATTTTGGAGGGGACCTAAAACCAGTTTGTCCATAAAATCATTACTTGTTAAAAGGAAACCTCTAAGATGAATCTATGACTCAATGATGACATATAAAAAATCGTTTTATACTCTAAGTCATCCTTTTAGAGTCAAAATTAGTGTTACAATACGAGTATTCCAACTAGACATATTCCCAAATCCTAGAAATTTAATGATGGTTCACATGAGAGTAGCATGAATTGTAGATATTTTTTAGTTGATGTGTCAAATATATCCGCAAAATCATTTAATATCTATTATAATTTTATTTATGAGTCAAAATTTCCACATAAAAAACATTTTCAAGAATTTTTTTCCTGGAATAATCATTGAAAAAATAAAATAATTTTATTTCATGCGCATCTACATAGGTAGATTTTAAGGGATGAAAATAACAAGACATATGTTATAATTGGTAGGTAAAGTCCTAAATGAAATAAATCCATAAGTATTAAATCCCAAACAATAAATACTAGGTCTTATAGGGAAATTTCCATGTAATGAATCAAAACCTTTTGATGCTGATGTATCTTTTGGATGACACATAAATCCATCACAATTGTTTACTATAGAATTTCACTCCATATTCTCTTTGGTTTTATATGATTTGAATAATCATTGTAATCATGGTTTCATTGGAAATTAAGAGAAAGCATCCACTAGAATTTTATATCTCTTC
Source organism: Viscum album (assembly GCA_963277665.1). Taxonomy (NCBI): domain Eukaryota; kingdom Viridiplantae; phylum Streptophyta; class Magnoliopsida; order Santalales; family Viscaceae; genus Viscum; species Viscum album. The sequence goes on from OY728130.1 coordinate 1,545,867,630, forward strand.
TTGTTTATAAGAACTGTTGGTCGGAGTGGACACTCAAGAGGGGGGTTAATTGAGTTCCAATTAAATTTTTTGTTAAAATATTGCCTAGTTAAAATCCCCCGATTTATAAAACAAGTTAAACTGTAGTTAATTTATATAGATTGTAAATGTTCACTTAGATTCTCAAAGATTGATTAGGTCTCAGTTAGTTTAACCACAAGATCAAACTAACATTTGAAACTAATCTACTGATTTACAATAAGTGTAAACACTTGATAATTTAACTATAAAAGTAGCTTCAAAATAGTTTTGTATTTCAAAGTAATAACAGCGGAATAAATAAGATATATGTAGTATACTTTAAACTTAAATTAAAGATGCACATCATGTAAAACAAGAGGTTCAGTCTCAAGCTGAGACTTAGTCCTCTCAAATATATATAAATTTGATCCACACCCTGGATCGGGGTTAACAATAGTTTACAAAACTATCCAGGCCACGCAGGGACCTCTACCACTGTTCTACGTGGGAAACAAAGAAAAGGACAGGTCACACAAGGACCTCTTCCACATTTGACGTGGGTAAACAAGAGTTAAGAGAATTTGAGTGAGGATTTTGATATCCTCCAGTTCAGTGCAGGAGAAAGTGTGTGTAAAAGATATACAGAGTACACCACACTGCTCGAAAGTTAATAAATAAATAACATAGAGAAGATAGATGAGAGTTTAGAAAGCTCTAGTGATTATCAATATAGCTCTGGACTCGTTGGATTTAGCAGGAATTCTTCTAAGTCCTTCTCTAGTTTTTCTGTTGAAAAACAGAGTGTCGTAGTTCAGCTTGTCTTCTTCAGGAGTGATAAAGGTCTCTTGATTCATCGTGTGTTCTTCAGCAGTATTGGATTTCACTCATGAGAGTTCTCTGAAGGTCTTGAAATCTCCTTCTTGTTCAGGATTGTTCTTCTGGTTTAGCACAGTGCTCTCGGGTGTATGTAAGTTCTTCGTGTTTGTATATTCACACTTGTACACCGCTTCTTCTGCTTGTTGCATTTTCATTGCACGTGTACTACATTTCAATATTTCTTATATTCCACGAGTTCTAACAGTAGGAATGATTCCCTTTTCATAGGTTCAAGATACGGTTTCCTGACATGCCAACAACTATCATTAAATAACATTAATTGCATTAAAAACAACAAATATGACTGTTAGCATTATTTAAATAATATTGACAAAAAGTTAAGAAACAATGTCACAATGATTAAGTAAATGGTGTCTTCTTTACGGCGTGTTGTTCACAGTTTGTCCTTCATGGTGTGTCCTTCACGGTGTTTGGGTCACGGTGAGTCCTTCACGGTGTCTGGTCACGGTGATTCCTTCACGGTGTCTAGTCACGGTGAGTCCTTCACGGTGTCTGGTCACGGTGAGTCCTTCACGGTGTCTGCATACTTAGACAAATATCTATATTTGGACTTAGACAGTAATATATAGAACATGGATTAAGTTTAATCACAAGAGATTAAAAGAGCTTGAATCATAAATATAAAGGTGCGATAATATATGTGATAATTGTGATCATGCATGAGACTTGTAAAGAATAAAAATAGTAATTAACATCCATAAGATTTTTTATCATTAAAACATGATGTGTAGCTATTATTGAGATTGAAAAGCATTAGAAATATGTGTAATGAAGATTGAGATTAATTAACAGTAATAAGATTTGTGATCATTAAAACATGATTAACACATGAGGAGTCCAACAATCTCCCCATTTTTGATGATCACAAATCAGATAAAGTTATAATATAAATGACATGTAATATTAAAGATACTATCATAGCAAAAACATTATAGAATGGACACTTTTAGTTTTTCTCCCCCATTTATACTATTATAGAACTGACACTTGTAGTTTTTCTCCCCCTTTTGGGATTATCAAAAAGTAGAGAGAATGAAATGAAACACTGCATTTGGCATTAAATAAAGGGTTTAGAATACAATAAAACATGAAACAACAAAAGACATCCCATCAAAAAGAAAAACAGTCCTCAGACTCTTTAGGGATCCACTTTGTCTTTGCCTTTATCAACAACAGGAGCTGGTGCTGAAGTAGAAGAAAGCATAGATGTGGTAGACAACGAGGGTAAGGGTAGACCTTCAAAAACAAATGGAGCCAAAGTAGGAGCAGTAGAAGATCTAGGCTGTGGTTGGTCAAGAATGACTGGCCGAATATGAGAAAGAGCTTGGCTAACTGTCATGGCAGTTGAGGCTAAGGCAGGTAGACCAGGTCTAAGGGGTGCAGCAGCTGGAGCAACTATAGCAGTACTCTGCACATAAAGATACGACTTCAAAATATTGGTGAAATATTTAATGATTTCACCACCATATTGCATAGCCTTTTCAAAATAATCCTTATTCTCCATAAATCTGTCCAACAATATGGTGAACTCTCTAAGTTTCTGAACTTGAGCTTTAAAAGATTGAGTCACCGAAGGGATTCTCAAATTTTCCACATGATATCTAAAGTGATATATCATATCACTTTTAGAGAAAATCCGGTAGAGATACAAATCTATTTTCTTGGTGATCTCTTGTTGAGCATCATTGGCTATCTTAGAATGAATCCTAACCAAGTACAATGCTCTATCACTATTCTTAATCACTTCTGACAAAGAAGATAGATCCAAGCCACTAAAGGCATTATGAAATTCTTCCTTTATTATGGATCTCAGCATAGAATCATCCAAAGAAGATGTAGAGATCTGACCAGAAGCAGGTGAAGCCTTGACAGTTTCATTTAGAACCTTGAGCTATTTCAGAACTTTTTGCAGGCATCCAGTGTATTCATCTGTAATCTTATTCAGATTTTCCACAAGCTCTCTCATGAATTCCAGCATCTTGGTGTGTCTTTTTCCAATCTTTTCATAAAAAGATAGTAGGTATGGATGAACTTGAGACACAATATCCCTAGCAAGGAGGGAATCAGAAGACTCAGGAGAAACAACAACAGGTGCAGGGGCAGAAACCAGAGCAGGCTCTGATCTCAAAGATAACTCATTATACATACTTGCTACCATACTTTTCATATTTTCAACATCAGCACTCAACAACTTATTCTCTACTCTGACTTCTTGACTTTCTCAGATCATCCTTGGTTGAATATGCAAGATAATATTTTCCAAGAGAATTGATGCATCTTCTTGACTTAATTGAGTCACTGGGCGAGGTTGAGTGGAGACAATTTTCTCAACTCCAGCTAACAAAGTCTCTCCAAAAACTTTCAGATCATCTTTGGTCACAAAGGAGTGATGCTCAGGTAAGGATGCAGGTATGAAAGGACCAGTTTGGGATATACCTAACACTGAGAGGGGGGGTGAATCAGTGTTGGGGACTTTTTAAACCAATTCCAACTTTTTATCCCTGTACCTCTAGACCTGTTAGGATCTTGATTCTCTTATTCTCTTTTCCCTATCGCATGCAATAATAGAAAGCAGTAAAAATGTGCACATGGTATTTTTACAAGGTTCACCACTCAGTAAGAGTAGCTACGTCCTTGCCATGCATGGATATGACCACTGCATGGATTCTCCACTATAAAGTAAAATGTTGTTACAATGGAGTGGCTAGGAAAACAATCCTCTAGCCAGTGTGTGTCCCTACACTTTGGAGGGGGGTGGGAAACAATCCTCTTCCCTGGACTGGTGAAAGCCAAGTCCAACTTGCAGCCTCTAGCTGGTTCTTTATACTGCCTATCGAGACAGTCTTATTCCTTCTTCAAAGGGTTTGTTCTGCTCTTGATCTATTGTAGTGCTCTTCACTTGATTACTTGCAAAGCAGTAGGCAAGCAATTCTCTCCTTACTTTCTCTTCATCTCTAGTGCAAAAACAAACTGCACTAGTTCTTCTTCCTTCTTCCTCTTAGTGCAACAACTGACTGCACTAATCACCTTCTTTCTTTAGCTAGAATCACATACACAAATGTGATTATTCAAACACTGAAGATCTGCTCACAAAGCATCATCTGAATTAAACTGCCCTGAATAATTGTCAGCCTTCATTTGGGCATACTCTATTCTTCTTCTTTTCTTCCTTCTCTTCTCAATACCAACACCTAAGTGTATTGGTATACTGAATTCATCCTTTGTGCAGATATGAGTTCAATTGCACGTCTAGTTCTTCTTCACTTCGCAAAGCACAACGAGAGTGTTAAACACCAGTCGTGTGAGTGCGGTTCAACTTCTCTTTGTGAAACTGAATGGTTCACAGTTCTTTTTCCTCCACAAGGCTGCTTCGAGAGTGAAATGCACCTATCGAAGGCCTGAGGTACCCTAAAATTTTTCGCGCACCCTTCTAGGCGACTTGCGCATAAAATTCAAGCCTTGCGCGTAAAAACACCTTTTGGCGCGAAAAACCCTTTTCGCGCACAACTCTTCTTTTTCGCGCAGAACTTCCTATTTCGCGCAGCAGTTCCTTTTTCGCGCAGCACTTCTTCTTTTCGCGCAATACCCTATACTTCAATTTTTCCGCGCGTCAGAGCTCAGGATTTGTCTATGTGTCGAGACTCAACTAATGAGAGGGGTTCACCCCATATTTATAGGCAGTTTTGACCTTGCGCATAAAAACCTCTTCCTGCGCGTAAAACCTCCTCCATGCGCGTAAAAACTCTTTTATGAAACTTCATATTTCGCGCCATGCTTCAATATTTCGCGCACCTCATGCCTTTGTCATTTTTTATCCTTCTAAGCATGAAGCACCAATTGCGCGCAAAAATCCGCACCGTGTTCCATATTGCGCGCAAACCCAATCTTTCCTGCAACATCAGATTTCGCGCATTGCTCCAATATTTCGCGCATTTTATACCTTTGCCAATTTTTGATCTTCTGATCTCGAACCATCATTTGCGCGAAAACTTCATTCCTCAATTTCGCGCACCATGCCAATATTTCACGCATCCCGCAGATTTTTCGCGCAACCCACTACTATTTCGCGCATCCCACAGATATTGCGCGCACCACTTTATTTTTGCGCGAAACGTGCCTAAATTTCCGCGCAATCCATGCCTTTGTCATTTTTCATAGTTCTGACCTTGAATAACTCTTTTGCACGTATAAACCATCTTCAATCGTATGTGCAACATCAGTTGCCAAGCACATTTCTTCATCTCCCGATTTTCAGGCCCTAAAATTTGGCAAACACTGGAAAACGGCGCCACCTTAAACTGTGCTTTTCTGCCATCCCCAGATTGTCTATTGCTTTGCCATTTTATCTCTTTACTGCTTCCCATAACCATTCTTCTGCTCTTATCATGAATCCCACTATCGTGATATTTATCCTTTGATAGATCAGCTTAAGCATCGTCAGAGTTGCAATGGGAACTGAATCTTTCCTATCTTCCAGCAGCATCATTCCTTCCAATCAAAACATTATCTGACTGGCATCATCATTTCTCCCCCTTTCCTTCATAAGGCTTCCATCACAAGTTCTCCTAACTCATGATTTGTGTGAAATACATACCAGCAAAGCATCGTCTGATTTAGATACAATGTGAAATGCCTGTCTACCTCAGAATGTCAAGCCCTTCCACATTTTATCTTCTTCATAACCATCATTCTGCAAATCATATGATTCTATTCTTCAAGTAAGCTCTTGCATGGTTCACATGCAATCATAAATCATTGCCTTGTCTTCTTCAAATCCTCATTCTTCTTCAACCATCATTAGATAGATGATAATTCACCATTCTGCTCCAATCATCCTCAAATGGATGATACTTCTCCATTCTTCATTGTTGTAAACAATGTGTCACCATTGACACATGTTCTTTGAACTTAGGATTAGCTCAACAATCGTCTGAATTTATCGTCTAAGAGAATTGCTCAATTATGAAATCCAATGCTATGATTCCATAACAATTCTCCAGGCAACTTCACTTCAACCGATCTCCATTAACTTTGGAGTTCTTCTTCATATCCTTCTTCATTTTGACCAGCATTGACAACTGTTGACAACAAATACAATCTTCATATACAAAGTGGTCCCAACAATCTCCCCCTTTGTATTTTGTTGTCAATACATTAAAGTCTCCTCAGATGAATGTGTCAATGTCAAAATGAGAATCTAATCTCTCTCCCTTTACTTCATTTTCTCTCCTAGACATTCATTTCATTTCTCTCCCCCTTATTGACAAGAAATACAAAGATCATGGTAGAGAGGGTATCATTCCGTACTTAAGCAATGTGCCATCAATCATTTCACTCTATGTCTACTTGAGCAATACTCGGTGTAGAAAACAAGAGGATTTGATTTAGACAACAAAGTTGTCCATTACCCACATAATATGACACCTCATGAGATGAGAACTCATACACTTGTCTTCAAGGGTTTTCCACTTTCATTCCAGGCCGAAGATATTGAGTGTGAAAGAAATAATCAACCTGAAATTCCTGCACTCACTTCAACAAATGGATCAAAAACATTCTTGTTCAATTGGCAGGATAAGTGGCCTTGGGGAACTTTCACTCTTCTTATGTAATTGATTATCTTTATTACTCCCACAAATGAAAAGGTGTGGTGTGGTTCTCTTAAAAAAAAAATCTCTTCCTCCCTTTGAAAAGTATTTTCTTGAAAAACACTGAGAGAGGGATGATGTCACATGTTCTCTTTAGCAAATAACCTTTAGTAAATCAACTCTAAGTCTACTTGGGCTAACCCGGTGTAGAAAACAAGAGTGATATAACCAAGGAACTCAATGCTATCCATCATTCACTGTACATGTGAGATCATGCTTCAGGGGTTTGAAATTTTTCAGATATAACAATGAATTGCTCAATCCTGCACAACTTCACAAAACTCATTAGAAAGTTCTGGTGCAAAGATAAAGCTCCCCCTTTCATCCATTTGTCTTCAATCTACACTCCCCCTTAATTGACAAGATAAATACAATTAAGAAACAAGGGATGGAAGTATGATTGGAATACCTTTACTTTTCTGAAGATGGTATTAAATATCAGAATCACTTCTTCTACAGATTGGCTCCCCGTCAAGGGGTGTACTCCATTCTGTCCAAACCAATCTCCAGATGAGAATGATCATCATCTTCAATTACCTGCAATGTTAGCACATGTAAATACCAGAAGTGTAAGGGAATAAGATGGAACCTCCTTGGTTCATCAATGGGAATAATAAGGTTGAGAAGATTCTCTCAACCAAGATGTCCCATTTTCACCATTCTTCACACTTGCACATCTGATCTTCAATGATGATTGTGCTGGTGTGGATCTCAACACATGTTCATGTGAAATCTTTTGTTTCCTTTTTGCCTTAGCAATTTCCAGTGCTTCATCTTCAGCTCTTTGCAGATCTTTGGCAAGTTGCAACTGATTTGGCCATATGACTAGTAAGTCACTTAGAAGTGTGGCCTCAGTTCTGGATATTCCACATGGTTCCTTTGATGCTTTCAAGCTACCTTTCTTAGGCAACTTGTTTTCAATCAATCCCTTCTGCTTCATCAGGATTGATTGTCTGTTTGAGTCCAGTCAGCTTCTATTCAGTTCCATGGCTTGTTCACAAAGATCCATGGTGTGTCCTTTCTTTCCACAGTAGAAGCATGTTTTCTTGGTGGTCCTTCTGGATGCATCACCCTTCTTGGATTTAGACTCCAAGGACTTCTTTTCCTTTTTCAAAACCTTCTTGGGAGAATCTTCAAATTTCTTCTTGCTTCCCAAGGATTCCATTTTAGCCAGGTTCAGTGATCTTCTCTTCTTTTTAGCTCTGTATACAGTTGGAGATTGGCATGTATCTTTTTGACCACTTTTGCAATCATCCCAGATGTTGTCAAGTAATCGAAATCTATTTGCAGTAAACATATGTCTCTGGACCTCTGGATGTTGCTTCTTTTCTTCTGGCTTTCTCCCCCTTGAAATGTACTTTCTTTGTACTTTTACATTTAAGGGATTGTACCAACAATCCAGTGCACAATGCCCAAATCTATTGCAGCACCAACATTGACCAACAAACCTTGACTTCTTGTCATCTTCTTGATAAGGTTGTTGAATCTTCTTCTTGGTATGTTGTGATTTCTGTGGGGACATATCTTCCACACTCTTTCCCCTAACCACCCTAGCCATGGTGGTAGGTTTCTTATCACTTTTCTTCATCCATACTTGTTTAGAAATTTTCTTCCAACCTGCACTTTTTGTAGAAACAATTTTAGAAACATTAGTACAAGTTGGTATGGATAGTACCTTCTTATCAACTGCTTGTGATAGATCAATGAGTGAAGCCATGATCTTCTTATCACATGTTGGAGGTCTTTTGACAGTAGAATTTTCCAGAGAACATTGAGTTCCAACAGCTACAATTTCCTTCTTTTGTGGAGACTCAATATGTGTCTTCTCAAGATTGGTTAGTTCAGCTTCCAATTCTAGAGATCTCACATTGAGGATGACTTCTTGGTTTTCAATCATAGTCATCTTCTCTTCACAAGCCTTCTTTAATCTTTCAACTTCATATTCATGCATCTTTAATTTGTTTTGTAACAAAGAGTCAAGTTCATTGATCTTCTGGGAGTTATCTTCCAAATATAACTTCTTGACTTCATTTCCCCTTTTTAGCTCATCTTCTAGTGCATGGATCTTATCTTCCAGATTCTTGTTGACTCCCTCCTTTTCTTCAACATCTTTGAGCCACTTTGAAGAATTTTCTTCAAATCCCCTCTTTGTTGCTTCAAAGGTTCCAACCTGTCTGGAGAGCTTTAAACATTCGACAATTTTTGCTTGTAAGCCTTTCTCCAAAACATCAGTTTCTTCTTCCAACTGAGTGATATTTTCTTGCATGCATTGAAATACCCCGCAAACCAGGGATGCACTCTTTTCAGGAATACCATGTAGAATAATTCTTAATCTATCAACTGATATTTCTTGAGATGTTGTAGATTGTTCATCACTACTTGTGCTAGAATTTTTATCATGAGGGTAATTTCCAAATGTACTAACACATACCTCTTGATCAGTTGAGGTAGTAAGGTTTTCCATCTTCTTGGTGGGTACTTGATCCACCTTCTCATAACTTTCCAAGTCTGGTGTGTCGTCAACATCAGCCAAATATGGAGAACCAGATGCTTCCTCCTGTTTAGATACGAGGGAATTCTTCTTCAATTTTCTCTTCTCTTTCTTTTTCCTGTTCATCATGGTCTTTGTAGATATATCTTTCTGCTCAGAGATAGCTGAATCTTTACAAACACTGCTCTTCATTGATAACACAGGAAAGAATCTCAAGTCTTCAAAAGAGAATAACTTTACTATAGAGAATCCAATAGAGGTGAACCTGTCGCTCTGATACCAATTGAAAGGACCAGTTTGGGATATACCTAACACTGAGAGGGGGGGTGAATCAGTGTTGGGGACTTTTTAAACCAATTCCAACTTTTTATCCCTGTACCTCTAGACCTGTTAGGATCTTGATTCTCTTATTCTCTTTTCCCTATCGCATGCAATAATAGAAAGCAGTAAAAATGTGCACATGGTATTTTTACAAGGTTCACCACTCAGTAAGAGTAGCTACGTCCTTGCCATGCATGGATATGACCACTGCATGGATTCTCCACTATAAAGTAAAATGTTGTTACAATGGAGTGGCTAGGAAAACAATCCTCTAGCCAGTGTGTGTCCCTACACTTTGGAGGGGGGTGGGAAACAATCCTCTTCCCTGGACTGGTGAAAGCCAAGTCCAACTTGCAGCCTCTAGCTGGTTCTTTATACTGCCTATCGAGACAGTCTTATTCCTTCTTCAAAGGGTTTGTTCTGCTCTTGATCTATTGTAGTGCTCTTCACTTGATTACTTGCAAAGCAGTAGGCAAGCAATTCTCTCCTTACTTTCTCTTCATCTCTAGTGCAAAAACAAACTGCACTAGTTCTTCTTCCTTCTTCCTCTTAGTGCAACAACTGACTGCACTAATCACCTTCTTTCTTTAGCTAGAATCACATACACAAATGTGATTATTCAAACACTGAAGATCTGCTCACAAAGCATCATCTGAATTAAACTGCCCTGAATAATTGTCAGCCTTCATTTGGGCATACTCTATTCTTCTTCTTTTCTTCCTTCTCTTCTCAATACCAACACCTAAGTGTATTGGTATACTGAATTCATCCTTTGTGCAGATATGAGTTCAATTGCACGTCTAGTTCTTCTTCACTTCGCAAAGCACAACGAGAGTGTTAAACACCAGTCGTGTGAGTGCGGTTCAACTTCTCTTTGTGAAACTGAATGGTTCACAGTTCTTTTTCCTCCACAAGGCTGCTTCGAGAGTGAAATGCACCTATCGAAGGCCTGAGGTACCCTAAAATTTTTCGCGCACCCTTCTAGGCGACTTGCGCATAAAATTCAAGCCTTGCGCGTAAAAACACCTTTTGGCGCGAAAAACCCTTTTCGCGCACAACTCTTCTTTTTCGCGCAGAACTTCCTATTTCGCGCAGCAGTTCCTTTTTCGCGCAGCACTTCTTCTTTTCGCGCAATACCCTATACTTCAATTTTTCCGCGCGTCAGAGCTCAGGATTTGTCTATGTGTCGAGACTCAACTAATGAGAGGGGTTCACCCCATATTTATAGGCAGTTTTGACCTTGCGCATAAAAACCTCTTCCTGCGCGTAAAACCTCCTCCATGCGCGTAAAAACTCTTTTATGAAACTTCATATTTCGCGCCATGCTTCAATATTTCGCGCACCTCATGCCTTTGTCATTTTTTATCCTTCTAAGCATGAAGCACCAATTGCGCGCAAAAATCCGCACCGTGTTCCATATTGCGCGCAAACCCAATCTTTCCTGCAACATCAGATTTCGCGCATTGCTCCAATATTTCGCGCATTTTATACCTTTGCCAATTTTTGATCTTCTGATCTCGAACCATCATTTGCGCGAAAACTTCATTCCTCAATTTCGCACACCATGCCAATATTTCACGCATCCCGCAGATTTTTCGCGCAACCCACTACTATTTCGCGCATCCCACAGATATTGCGCGCACCACTTTATTTTTGCGCGAAACGTGCCTAAATTTCCGCGCAATCCATGCCTTTGTCATTTTTCATAGTTCTGACCTTGAATAACTCTTTTGCACGTATAAACCATCTTCAATCGTATGTGCAACATCAGTTGCCAAGCACATTTCTTCATCTCCCGATTTTCAGGCCCTAAAATTTGGCAAACACTGGAAAACGGCGCCACCTTAAACTGTGCTTTTCTGCCATCCCCAGATTGTCTATTGCTTTGCCATTTTATCTCTTTACTGCTTCCCATAACCATTCTTCTGCTCTTATCATGAATCCCACTATCGTGATATTTATCCTTTGATAGATCAGCTTAAGCATCGTCAGAGTTGCAATGGGAACTGAATCTTTCCTATCTTCCAGCAGCATCATTCCTTCCAATCAAAACATTATCTGACTGGCATCATCATTTCTCCCCCTTTCCTTCATAAGGCTTCCATCACAAGTTCTCCTAACTCATGATTTGTGTGAAATACATACCAGCAAAGCATCGTCTGATTTAGATACAATGTGAAATGCCTGTCTACCTCAGAATGTCAAGCCCTTCCACATTTTATCTTCTTCATAACCATCATTCTGCAAATCATATGATTCTATTCTTCAAGTAAGCTCTTGCATGGTTCACATGCAATCATAAATCATTGCCTTGTCTTCTTCAAATCCTCATTCTTCTTCAACCATCATTAGATAGATGATAATTCACCATTCTGCTCCAATCATCCTCAAATGGATGATACTTCTCCATTCTTCATTGTTGTAAACAATGTGTCACCATTGACACATGTTCTTTGAACTTAGGATTAGCTCAACAATCGTCTGAATTTATCGTCTAAGAGAATTGCTCAATTATGAAATCCAATGCTATGATTCCATAACAATTCTCCAGGCAACTTCACTTCAACCGATCTCCATTAACTTTGGAGTTCTTCTTCATATCCTTCTTCATTTTGACCAGCATTGACAACTGTTGACAACAAATACAATCTTCATATACAAAGTGGTCCCAACAAGGTAAAGGTAGAGGTTCAGATTCTGGTTGAGGTTCGGAGTCATCTTTAGATTCTGATTCTGATTTAGATTGAGGTTGGGGCTCTGGTTCTCGTTCTGGATGAGCTAAGGACTTTAGTTGAAACAGAGAAGAAAGATCCGTTACAGTTGCAGTCACTTGCTGTAACTCATTCAAATCATAAAATCTTGGGAACTCATACCAAGAGTACACAGAAAATGTGATAGAAGGTTGAGAAGCTTCAGCAGATCTAGCTTCCACAATATCAAGGTTTTGAGGTTCCTCCCCCTCAACTTGTGCTTCCCTTCCAGATTCTTGAGGTTCAGGAACATAGAAAAGATCCACAGGATCATCCCTAATATCTTCAGCAAACTCTTTCCTTGCCATCTAAAAGGAAATTTCCATCCTTTCTTCAGTAGATGGAATAATCTCAGGAACCGATTGTTCCACTGGATGAGCTTCCAGACTTGCTTCTTTCTCAACAGAAATATTCTATTCAACAAGATCTTCCTCTAAGGTTGCTTTCTGTTCTGAAACAGGAAAAAAAAATTTCCTTGCAGCATTAGGATGAGCTTATTCCTCATGAAGAACAACTGAAGGATCCATAGTCCTTTCCTTTTCAACAACAACTTCCTCTCCTTGAGATATTTTAGGTTCTTCTCTAGGTGGTACTTCAGCTGTTACATCTTCTTGTTCTTCTTCTTCTGAATACTCAGCCACTTCATCTGGTTCCAAACCAGGATCAGCTAGGTTCTTAGGCCTTCTTGGATAGTCAACAGGATTAAACTTTTTATACAGTTGATCACTATCCTCAACCCACTTCTTTTTCCAGGGATTCCAACTAATCATCATCCTTCAGATGATAGGCATGGATAGGCAGTAATCAAGGTCCTCTAATTTTTCTTCATTCGGTCCAACCATCCCTTTTGCAACTAACATAGCTGAAATCATCCTTGAATAAAATAGGGAGGTGGATTTGGAAGTTACTTTGATCAGATCATAGATATGGTTGATAACATACTTACAGAAATTGATCTTATGGCCATTCTTCAATAGGTGAATCAGGAACACATCCTGATACTTCATCACATCAAAATCCCCTTTTCTTGGACTAACCAAATTCTGAACAAACTTGAATAGAAGTCTTGTATCCCCATCTAGTTCAGTAGCTATGGCCCTTCTCTTTGTGCCATTTCCAGTTAGACTTTCCAAAGCAGTCTCCAGGTCAAAGATGTCGGTTGTTGGAGGAGGGTCTCTCTGGTAATCTTCACAAACTCCTTCATGTGGAATTCTTAGGCATGCAGCCCACATCCTTGAAGAGAAAGAGCACTTCTGACCATCGATCCAGCTGGTCACCATAAATCTTTCTCCAAAATCAAAAGATAACTTCACATACTGATAGAATTGAGATACAATCCTTGGGTAAATCGGTCTATTCTGTCCAGTGAACCATTCAATCCATCCTTTTTCTCTTAAAACTTTCAAAACTAAAGATTTGATAGACAACAACCATTCAGGGCAAACCTCTTTTTCAGGTACAACTGTACGGCTTACCAGGTTTGGGTTTAGAGGTCCTTCGGGAGCTATCCTCAGTATCCTCTTTTGTTTCTTAGAGCGATGCTTCTCAGACGAGGGTGAAGATGGACGCTTCATCCTTGGCATTCACTGAAGGTTCGGGCAAGAGGGAAGAGAAGGTTCAGGAGATAGTTCAGGTAAGGAATCAAATGAAACCCTTAAGTTTTATCATTTGGGAATGTCAAATGTCATAAAAACAAAAATGCAGGAAATCAAAATAGCGGTGAAATAAAAATTACCACGATACGGGTTAAAATAAGAATAAAAAAAAAGTTTTCACGGTGAGACCGTGAGTAGTCATTACGGTGAGACAGAAAACTAGTCATCACGATGAGTCAGTTTATAGTCGTCATGGTGAGACAGTGACCATCCTGTGTAGTCACGGTGGGACAGTGAGTTAATAGACCGTGAGCATAAAACAATAACTTAGAAATAGTAAGTATGAAACCATAAAGTAAAGTACAGTAAAGTATTAAACGTTAAGATCAGTAGGATATTTAATTATGGTTAATCATACCAAGATCATGTATGATATAGTCTAATCTTTCAGAATTTAATGGTTTAGTGAATATATCAGCAAGTTGATATTCAGTACCAATTAATTCCAAAGTGATATCACCTTTTTGATAATGATCCCTCAAAAAGTGATGTCTTACATCAATATGTTTTTTCCTAGAATGAGAAACAGGATTTTTAGAAATATTAATAGCACTTGTGTTGTCACAATTTATTGGGACATGTCTGAATTTATATCCATAGTCTAGTAATGTGTGTTTCATCCACAAAATTTGTGCACAACAACTTCCAGCAGCTATGTATTCAGCTTCTACAGTTGATAATGCAACGGAATTTTGTTTCTTACTACACCATGATACTAGTGACTTGCCTAAAAGATGACATGTTCCAGAGGTGCTTTTTCTATCTAACTTACATCCAGCAAAATCATCATCAGAATAACTAACTAATTCAAATGATTTTCCTTTGGTATAGAACAATCCTAAATTGGGAGTATGCTTGAGGTATTTGAAAATTCTCTTTACAGTATTTAAATGTGACTCTTTAGGGTTTGCTTGAAACGAGCACACATACACACACTAAACATAATATCAGGATGACTAGCAGTCTGGTAGAGTAGACTTTTAATCATTCCTCTATAAGTGGTTTGATCAATAGATTTACCATTTTCATCAAGATCCATCTTACAGGTGGTACTCATGGGAGTGTCACTACTTTTTTTGCTATTCAATCCAAAACATTTTAAAATATCTCTAGTATATTTAGTTTGAGTTAAAATAATTCCATCATCATTTTGAAAGATTTGAAAACCAATAAAGAATTTAATTTCACCCATTAAACTCATTTCAAATTCATTTTGCATAATTTTAGAAAAATCAATACATAATGTAGTTTTTGAAGATCCAAAAATAATATCATCTACAAAAATTTTTACAACTAAAACATCTTTAGAAATTCGTTTTATTAACAGAGTAGGATCAGCTATTCCTTTTGTAAAACCTTTAGAAATTAGAAAAGTACTTAATCTATCATACCAAGCTCTTTGAGCTTGATTTAAACCATATAAAGCTTTTGATAGTTTGAAAATATGATTTGGAAAATGAGGGTTTGAAAATCCAGGTGGTTGTTCAACAAAAACATCCTCAGCAATATATCCATTTAAGAATGCATTCTTGAAATCCATTTGATATAGTTTGAAATTTAGATGTGCATCATAAGCAAGTAAAATCCTAATAGCTTCTAATCTGGCTACTGGAGAAAAAGTCTCCTCATAGTCAATACCTTCTTCTTGACTATAGCCTTGTGCAACTAGCCTAGATTTATTTCTAACTATGTTTCCGGATTCATCTACTTTATTTCTAAACACCCATTTAGTGCCTATTGTGAAAGTGTCCTTAGGTCTTTCAACAAGATTCCAAACTTTATTTCTTTCAAACTGATTGAGTTCTTCTTGCATAGCAATCACCCAAAATTCATCATTAATAGAATCATCAATGTTTTTAGGTTCAAGCTGTGATAAGAAGGCTTGATGTTCAACCTGATTTCTAAGAGAATCTCTAGTCTGTATCCCTCTATTAGGATTTCCTATAACAACATCTAAAGGATGATTCTTTAGAATTCTAGTTGATCTAGTAAAGGTAGGACTAGAAAATTCAGGTTCATCAACAGGTTGGGAATCAACAGAAGCAGGTTCTAGAAAATTTACAGAACTGGTTGTCTTTATAGCAGGTTCATTTTATTTGTCATTAAGGTCCAGAATAGATAAATCTTATTAAATATTTTCAAGAGAGATTTTAGGCTCATGTGGATCAGTTTCATCAAACTTGATGTGAACAGATTCTTCCACACACTTGGTTCTCTTATTGAAAACTCTATAGGCTTTACTAGAAATAGAATATCCTAGGAAAATTCCTTCATCACTCTTGGATGCAAATTTGTCAAGATTATCTTTGGTATTAAGAATAAAGACTTTGCAGCCAAAGACTCTGAAATAGTCAACCTTAGGTTTCCTATGGTTCCACAACTCATAAGGGGTCTTCTTAAGAACAGGTCTGATCAAGACTCTGTTGATAATATAAAAATATGTATTCACAGCTTCATCCCAAAAGTAAATAGGCAGGTCATACTCATTTAGCATGGTTCTGGCAATTTCTTGCAGGGTTCTATTCCTCCTTTCTACTACACCATTTTGCTGAGGTGTCCTAGGGGCAGAAAAGTTATGACTATAGCCATTGTGTGAGCAATAGGATTCAAATTCATGATTCTCAAACTCACGGCCATGATCACTTCTTAGAGTTTTAATCTTAAGTCTACTAAGGTTCTGTATATATTTGGAGTCTTTAACAAAGTAATAAAAAGCTTCACTTTTGTGAGCTAAGAAGTATACCCAAGTATATCTAGAAAAGTCATCTACTAAGACATAGACATAGTGATTCCCATTTAATCTAGAAACTCTAGATGGTCCAAACAAATCCATGTGAACCAACTCGAGAGGTTGAGAAGTTGAGACTTCTTTCTTTGGTTTGAAAGAGATTTTGTGTTCCTTTCCCTTTTGACAGGGATTACAAACTTTGTCATTTGGAAACTCAAGTTTGGGTAGGTCTCTCACTAATTTCTTACTAGTAAGTTTTCTAAGTGAATGTGATTTGCGGTGTCCTAATCTTCTGTGCCAAAGCCAAGACTCTTTATGAAAAGTATTTAAAAAAGTAATATTTTTCATGGCTAAAGAATTTAAATCAACAACATAAACATTTTCATTTCGCAGGGTAGAAAATACTAAATCATTTTTAGAATTAAAAACATTGCAAGAATCATTTTCAAATTTAACATTAAAACCATATTCACATAACTGATAAATACTTAACAAATTATATTTAAGTCCATCAACAAATAAAACTTTAGAAATTAATACTGAGTCAGTGTTACCAATCTAGCCTAAGCTGATGATTTTACCTTTAGAATTATCACCAAAGGTGACAAAGCCTCCATCAATTCTGACTAAGATTTTAAAGCATGAGAAGTCTCCTAACATATGTCTTGAACATCCAATGTCCAAGTACCAAGTCTTCCTACATGAGCTCTTTAAGCAAGTTCCCTACAAAACAGATTTAGATAGGAAATGATTTTGGTACCCAGATTTTCTTGGGTCCAGACAGGTTAGCTAACAAAACTTTAGGTACCCAAATTTGTCTTATTGGTCTCATAAAATTTGTAGAATCAACAGATTTCAAAAGATAAACCTTATTAGATCTGTAACTATAAATATAACTAGTTGAAGCATATAAATGTCCAAAACTAGAACTAGCAGTATTCTGTCCAGATTTATGAATAAATCTATTCTTAGTAATCTGTCTCTATCCAGGTTTGTAGCCTATTCCAGTAGTGTATTTTGGTGCAACTTGCTTTCCTAGCATTTGAGTTAGTGTATCCTTTCCATTTGTGAACTTCTCTAAATCCTTTCTAAGTTACTCATTAGACATTTTTATTTCAGTTTTCTCCCTTAACAGTTGATCATTTTTCTCTTTTTCAATAGTAAGTTCAGTTTTAAAAGTAGTAGTGAGAGCATGTTGTTTCTTTAATGATTTTTATTTATCCTTAAGTTCATTGCATGTCTCTTCCAACATATTAAAATATTCAAATAATTACTCACTAGTCATGTTTTCAGAATCAGAATCAGATTCTGCACTATCTTCAGAATAATAAGAATTTAAAGCAGGAGTATCTAAGGTTACCTCAGATGTGTTTGTCATAAAACACATGTTTGTCTTATTTTTGGTTTCAGTCTCAGAAGATTCAGATTCGTTGGAGCTATCCTCAGAAGTTCTCCAAGTATCCTTCATAGCCTTTTTGTACTTACTATCCTTGTAATCATATATATTCTTGAATTTGATCTTTGGGCAGTCTACTTTAATATGTCCTTTTCTTTTGCACTCATAACAGACAACTTCATCACTTTTATCTGCCTTTTTCCAATCCTTATTCCAATTCCCCTTATTGTCATACTTTCCTTTGTAATTTGATTTTATGAAAAACTTCTTTTTCTATAAAATTTCTTAAACCTTCTGGCTATCTGAGCTATTTCAGCATCACTATTAGAGTCTGAATTTTCACTGGTTGAACTTTCAGTAGGTAGTTGATCTTTATCTTTTTCCTTTCTCTTTGAAGAAGTAGTCTTGATAGCCACTGATTTTATATTAGGTTCATCATCTTCCTCTTTATTCACCTTGAGTTCTTCCTCATACATCATAAGCTTACCAATGATTTCTTTGACAGGTAGAGCAGCAATGTCACATGACTCTCTGATTGAGACAGAGGTGCTTCTCCATTGTTCTGGTAAACATCTCAGAATCCTCATAATTTGTTCCTTTGCTGGAACAACTTTTCCAACTGAATTCATTGTATTGACTATCTCATTAAAACTAAGATACATGTCAGAAATAGGTTCATCGGTTTTCATTTTAAAATTATCATATTTAATAGTATAAGTATTTAATATCATTTCTTTAACATTGGTTTTTCCTTTATGATAAACACCCAAAGTATCCCAAATTTCAAAAGCAGTTTTACAAGCATAAATTCTGTTAAACTCTTCATCTCCTAAAGCACAGTACAAGGCATTCATAGCCTTACAATTATTATTGTAAGTAGTCTTTGTAGGTTCATCCCAAGTGTATCTAATAGTAGTGGGAAGTTTATATTCTGATTCTATGGTAGTCCAAATATCAAAACCCATGCTCTCTAAATGAATTTTCATTTTAAGTTTCCACTGAGCATAGTTTGTACCATTGAAGAAAGGTGTCCTGTTAGTAGCAGCACCCTCTAGTCTATTATCCATAACGAGATTTTAGAAAGATAATTTAAAGAGATAAAAATTTAGAACTAACAGAAATTTAAGATCTTTAAATATGCAACTAAAATCACAGTTTAAAAACAGAGTATTTCAAAAATCTTTGAACAAAAACTAAACCTCTGATACCAAATATTGGTCGGAGTGGACACTCAAGAGGGGGGTGAATTTAGTTCCAATTAAAATTTCTGTTAAAATATTGTCTAGTTAAAATCCCTCGATTTATAAAACAAGTTAAACTATAGTGAATTTATACAGATTGTAAATGTTCACTTAGATTCTCAAAGATTGATTAGGTCTCAGTTAGTTTAACCACAAGATCAAACTAACTTTTTAAACTAATCTACTGATTTACAATAAGTGTAAACACTTGCTAATTTAACTATCAAAGTAGCTTCAAAATAGTTTTGTATTTCAAAGTAATAGTATCAGAATAAATAAGATATATGCAGTATACTTTAAACTTAAATTAAATATGAACAACATGTAAAACAAGAGGTTCAGTCTCAAGCCGAGACTTAGTCCTCTCAAATATATATAAATTGATCCACACCCTGGATCGGGGTTAACAAAAGTTTACAAAACTGTCTAGGCCACGCAGGGACCTCTACCACTGTTCTACGTGGGAAACAAAGCAAAGTCTAGTTCACACAAGGACCTCTTACACAATTGACATGGGTAAACAGGAGTTAAGAGAATTTGAGTGAGGATTTTGATATCCTCCAGTTCAGTGCAGGAGACAGTGTGTGTAAAAGATATACAGAGTACACCACACTACTCGAAAGTTAATAAATAAATCATGTAGAGAAGATAAATGAGAGTTTAGAAATCTCTAGTTATTATCAATGTAGCTCTGAACTCGTTGGATTCAGCAGGAATCCTTTTGAGTCCTTCTCTGGTTTTTCTGTTGAAAAACAGAGTGTCGTAGTTCAGCTTGTCTTCTTCAGGAGTGATAAAGGTCTCTTGATTTGTCGTGTGTTCTTAAACAGTATTGGATTGCACTAATGAGAGTTCTCTGAAGGTCTTGCAATCTTCTTCTTGTTCAAGATTTTTCTTCTTGTTCAGCACAGTTCTCTCAGGTGTATGTAAGTTCTTCGTGTTTGTATATTCACACTTGCACACCACTTCTTCTGCTTGTTGCGTTTTTGTTGCATGTGTACTGCATTTCAATATTTCTTATATTCCACGAGTTCTGGCAGTAGGAATGATTCCCTTTTCATAGGTTCGAGATACGGTTTCTTGACATGCCAACAACTATCATTAAATAACATTAATTGCATTAAAAACAACAAATATGACCGTTAGCATTATTTAAATAATATTGACAAAAAGGTAAGAAACGGTGTCACAATGATTAAGTAAACTGTGTCTTCTTCACAGTGTGTGGTTCATGGTTTGTCCTTCATGGTGTGTCCTTCACGGTGTCTGGGTCACGGTGAGTCCTTCACGATGTCTGGTCACGGTGAGTCCTTTATGGTGTCTGGTCACGGTGAGTCCTTCACGGTGTCTGGTCACGGTGAGTCCTTCACGGTGTCTGGTCACGGTGAGTCCTTCACGGTGTCTGCATACTTAGACAAATATCTGTATTTGGACTTAGACAGTAATATGCAGAACATGGATTAAGTTTAATCACAAGAGAGTAAAAGAGCTTGAATCATAAATATAAAGGTGTGATAATATATGTGAGAATTGTGATCATGCATGAGACTTGTAAAGAATAAAAAAAGTAATTAACATCCATAAGATTTTTTATCATTAAAACATGATGTGTAGCTATTATTGAGATTGAAAAGCATTATCAAGATGTGCAATGAAGATTGAGATTAATTAACAATAATAAGATTTGTGATCATTAAAACATGATTAACACATGAGGAGTCCAACAAGAACACATTAATTCAACATTGTGTCATTATTCATTTACTTCTATCTATATGTATGATATCTTTTACACTCCTCTCTATTTTAATCTTAATCTCAATATATCATACATTTATTGTAATATGCATGCATCTTCATATAATTTAGACCCAACTTTTATATAACATTAACCATATCATATAATTATTTAAGGATCTTAGCCATACTAAAAAAATCATGCATCAATTCTAAAACCATTTTCATTTAATTATTTTTAATTCTGTATAAATACTTGATTTGGTAAAATTTAATTAGAAAAGGAAAATTTTAATATTTTTCACACCCCTCATAGAAATCATTATTTCTATTTTCAAAAAGTTCTTATAACTCATTTCATTAATCATTTTTCTAATCCTGTATATTGATTTCTACAAAATCTACATGAGACCATATTGACATGTTATGAGCTTTATCCTGTTGTGTTGTTGTACTCAAAACAACAATAGTTAAGTTATAAATTTCATTCTCTACTAATGCGGTAGTAGCTTGATGATTATGATGTTGGATAAAGATCAAGTTTTCTATAATATTTGATTGACCATGCCAAATCCATCATACATACCCAATAAGAAATTATTTCAATATCAAGTGTTCATAAACAAAAAAATATTTTCAACCATCATATGAAATTACTAGTAAATTTTTTTAGTTAATTCTTCTATCGATAGATTCATTTCCAATTGAAAAACCTAAAAATGTTTCAAACCCTTAATGATATTTTGGTGTATTTTAAGGTAATGAAATTCATATTTTATACATTTATTTAATAATGAAAATAACTTTAAAAATAATATAAAACTTATTAGTGAAATTAAATCATGTTTAAAATATTCCATATGATTAATATAACAACCTTTTGAAACTAATAATAAAAAAATAAAATCATATTATTTTGTAAATAATAATAAATATGATATTTGATATCTATTGGAAACTAAAACAATATATATGAGAGTAATATAGATTGAATAATTGAAAAATCACATTCACACAACTAATATTTTACAAAATTTGAAAATATTTATACTCATTGATGAAAAAAAGAAAAAATACAGTTTATTTGGTTATTATTTAAAAAATAAACAAATTAAGAAAATATAATCTATGCTAAAATATTGAATATATAATACGCCCCCGTTCTCTAAGATAATGCACAATGTAAAATATTAGGTAAAAAAAATAATAGTAAAATTTTAGATCTAATTATATCTATAAAAAATAAAAAAAACATAAAATCCTAATTAAATAAAATTTGGAGTAGAGAAATCAATACCAATCTTAGTAGTTTCATGAGGTCTTGACTGATTGGTTAATCGAGAGATGATTGGGAGAGGGAGCACTAGATAAGAACAACTAGAGTAAGCTAAATCTAGTTTCATTAGAGAATTAAACACCCTGATATTTTTTAAAATATTTTTTTCAAATGAATTTAATCTTTTCAATATTTTTTGATACATGTAACATTGAGTTTATCTTGTGTTACACACAATACTGAGTTTAAACGAAATGTTTCATATTATTAAAATATTATTATATGATATTTATCACCTATTCATTGGAATAATGACCATACATAGGATTAACTAAATTATGAAAATATATGATTTACACATGTATATAAAATTAATTCTTTTGTGACCAATTAATTTAAACTAAAAATAAAAACTATTTGAAAATAAAGGAAATCTTTTTATGAAAAACAATTTTTAGGAAAAAAACACATTTTACCTTAAAAAATTAAACTAAAAACCTTTGGTTAATTATTTTAATGAAATTTATTTATTATATATTCAATAAACTATTTAACATTCATTTTCTGTGTTTTTTAGATAAGAGATAAGAATAAATCCAATTTTACACTTAAAAAATGTATTTTTCTAAAAAGTAGTTTTATTGCCTTTGGGCGTACTTATTTTAAAGATAATTTTTTAAAATTTTGGAAAAATTATTCAAATAAATAAAGTTAATATTTGATATCATCCTGAAAAAATTATCTTAGGGTAAATTTTTGAGAATTTTCTGAAAAGAATCATTTTTCGATGAACAATGAAAATAATAAATTTTAATCAAAAACTACATTTTCATTTAAATTATTTATAAAGTTGAGTTATATTTTAAATTGGTTTTAAATTAAATTTATATAAATTATATATATATATATATTAATCTAATTTAGTTCATTATAATCATTTTCATATTGAATTTTGATATAAAAACCTTGTAAACTTTTGAACTTTTTCTCTTTGAAAACCCGTTTTCTCAAAACGTCTATGAGATTAAATTTAAATTGAATTTTTCCACTTATGTGAATTAAATTTGTAAAAAAGGATTAAATATTTGGAATCATAAAAATTTATATTATCTAATATGTTCAAATTAATTTTGATCTAAATGAATTGTGAAAATATTAAAAATTAATTATCATGGTTAAGGTAAAAATGGTTTTACAGGGGATGAAACTAAAAATATAAGAGTTAAAATGACATATAAACTTTTATACAATATATTTTATGAACATATTTCAACCCTATAATTTATAAGTCTTTATATTACTCCATTTTGGATCTTTTTTTCATGAGAATGATGTGCTACACCTTTTTCTTTTCAAAGAAATTGCAAGTGTGCCACTCACCTCACTTATAAAAGGTCACCCTATCTCCTCTATTACTAACACTCTAAAAACCTTTTGGTTTGACAAATAACTATACAAATCATTTAAAAAATTACTTATTATCATAATATATTCTTTAGTTTGGGAATAACTCCAACCTAAGAAGGATTTTGGAGGAATCCTATGGAGGATGCCTGAAGAAGAGGTAACATTCTTCAACGAGCGTTTTTATTTTATTTCTTCCTCCACATCCTTAAATTATTATTAAAACATGATGATATAATAAGATAATTATATTCCATATAATTATATTTTTTATGTAAATTTCATTAGTTACAACCATCTCCACTTCCATCAAATGGGTTACAAAATCATCATTCGTGTGTACGGTAGACTACCACCTCGCGAACTGATGTCATTTGTTTTTCCATTACCACATCTCACGGTTGGGTATGATGATGGATATAAAGTATATATATGATATTTATAATATAATTATACCTTATTTATTTATTATATCATATATACATTTTTTACTTTATATTCCATAGGGGATATGATAACGCCACTCGTGTGTACGACATACCACCACCTCATGAAGTGATGTGATTCATTTTTCACTAATGCTTTACATGGAAGATATTAAGGATAACTTTAATGAATATATATGATAAAAATGAAATAATTATTATATTTATAAAATATTTATCATCCTTAAAAGATAATATATCATTTTATTTCTTACCTTTTCACTCATTAAAAGATAATAATGTCGTTCATGTATATATGGAATACCACCTTCATGAAGTGACGTGACTCTCTATTTTCATCACCACACCAAATGGATGATAAGTATAAGTATATATAAAGAAATAATATTTTATTTATTATGTTAAAATTATTATTTAGTGATGAAATATTACTTACCTCCTTTCCATAATGATTGTTGAAAAATAGAAACGTTACTCATGAGTACGTAAGATCTACCGTCTCCATGATCGCAACATACTTAATTTCTCAAAACCATATTTCATGATTGGTCTTAAAATTATAATTGATGTATAAATAGTATAATTATTTCATTATTATTATTTGTTATATTATGTAACCATGACCAATTTAATAGGACTAAAGTTAAAAAAAATCAAAACATATATGAAAAACAAAGCGATTATTACCCGAAACACGATTTTAACAAGGAATTGGTAATAAATGGGAAATAAATGGTCATAATTAAATAATATATGGTATAAAATATATATTTATGGTTATATAATATATGTGAAATAAAATTATATTTATTATACAAGAAGATTGAACATGTATGTAGGAAGTCAAGACTTAAGGTAATTGATTTATAGTCTCTCTTTATTTCTGGGAGATATATGTAAATTCACCACTAATTTATTTTGTGTAAATTATATAATAACCTTTGAAATATTATATCATTAATATAATTATTTTAATATTATTAAAAGTTTTATTTGATGTTAGGCTTCATTGGGGATTACTATTCAAAATATTTGTTTTGGTCTCAAATTGCCTTCTTTGGGACATAAGTTATATTATGAACCTATATTATTATATAAGGTGAATATACTACCCATTTGACATGAAATATCATTAATTTACTTATTTTAATTGTATTATAAGTTTAATTTAGTATTATTATTTCATGGGACTTATAATTCAATGTTATCAAAGTAGTAAAGATTTTATGTTACAATATCATTGTTTATTGGTATTGTTTATGATTATGTTTCTAATAATGAAATACTATGATCCATTTATAAATAAACTCATGAATTTTATTATACTTTGGTAATTTCATGATAATATATGTTTTCCATTAATTTTACTCAATTTATGTACTCAATAGTTTAAAATAATTTTTTAGGAAAAAAATCATCTTTATTTCCCTCTTCGGTTGAAAACCCATTTTATTCCAAAACCATGTTATATAAAAATGTTTTCAAAAAATGTTCTCAAAATTATTAAAATTATTTATTAAAGACATTTTTACCCATATTTTACTTTTTACAAAATGTTTTTAAAGTAATCTTCACATCATTTTCCAAATAATCCCTATTTGGATTTTACCAAAAATGTTAAAGGAATCATTAGTTTAAAGTGTATGGTATAAAGAGAATCTTCCACAATCATGATCATTATTTTATTTGAATATTACTTTATAAAATTTCAAGTTTATTTTCAAATAAAATTATTTTCTAAATATTTTATGTTTTAAAAATTATTTTTCAAAGTGAATAGGTCATTTTCCTCAAGGAATGTTTTAAATGATTTTAAATATTACTTTATAAGTTTTAAATGTTATTTTCAAAGAAACTGATTTCCAAATTATTTTATGATTTTTTAGTTTTAAAAAAGTGATTTTCAAAGAAAATTTATCTTTCTTAAGAAAATTTCAAAGTGATTTATCTTTCAAAATCATTCTCGATCTAAGATGACATTCCTTGAAGAAATTTATGCTTTACCGAAGATATAAACCAAGGATAAAATTATCATTCTTTATTTGAATGGTTTATGATGATTTTTTTATAAAACTAATTTCTTATCCATAGGTTATACCATGATAAAATTATTATGAAACCTTCATATTTATCCTTGGGTTATGAAATGATGAGATGATGAAATGATTATGAAACTCATATATTTTCCATAGGTTATGATATGATTAAATATTTATGAAACCCATTTCATTTTATAGGTTATGATATGATGAATATTCTATAAACTTATGGCACACATATGTATGATTTTCATTATGTGATGGGTGGGACCTATATATCCCTATAAGGCATTGAGTAATGATTTGAATCTCATGAGATAGATAGGATTAGAATGAGGAGTGAACCCAATTTAGTAAGGGACCTTTTCTTCTATGATGTACTTGGGAGTGAAGCTATACTACTATGATTGGTTGGGTAGTGAACCCATTTCACTATGACATCCTTGGTTATTAGCCTTTAATACTATGGAAATGAATTTCTATACTTATGTGTATTACAAAATTCAATTTTTTATGAAAATTTTATTCTCTCATGGCCATGTTATTTGATTTCTATATGATTTATATATTATGAACTTCTAATCTTTATACCCTGAATCAAGATTTTGATATATTATATATAGGGTATGGTTTTTATATGTTATGATCATGTTTTTATCCTCTTATGTTCATGTTATTCTTGTGTATCTACCTTGTTTACCCTTATTGAGTATCTAAACTCACCATTTCTTATGTTTTCATTCCCCAGGTTATGAAGAAAGGTTTTAAGTAGGGTATTTTTGTGAAGAGTACAAAAGGAGAAGATCTTTATGGGATATATTGAAGATATTTCACCAAATTATAATATTTTTTACCCATTCTCCAAATACACTAAACTATTATGGTCCTAAAGAATGTGTTTGTGTAATGTATTGAATAGTCATCTAAAAAGATGTAATATCCATGTAAGAAAAGCCTGAGTCACTATAAAGAACACCCTACTAGGATAAAAAAATATATTGTTGGGAGAAAAGGATTTTTTCAAGAGGATAGGAGGCCATCATAGGCTCATTGGGAGGGGAGGACATTATTAAAGTGTTTTTTCAATGGTAATATTTCTTATAGGGGAGGATGTAGCTGAATGTCATCTTGAGGGAGGTTAGGAGTGGATGACATGGTCTTAATCTAAGAGTGGTGTAAGTAAGGGGATGAAAAGCATGAAATGAATTTTTTTATTGATGGTGGATTTTTAAAACTACTTCCTAATAACAAATTTATAGTTTTTTAATAAAAAACCTCTAATAATAATTCAATTTCAATTAATTTTATGTCACTACTAATAAATTGATAAAAATTAAATTTTTTAATTTGAGGTTGTTTTATATAACCACCTCCAATAAAATTTCAAAAATAAATTATTTTTTTGTAATGTGATATCCTTGATTCCGATCTAACAAGACATCAATACTTGGTAGTGGTTAAATGTTTGTAACACCCGATATTAAATTATAGTAAGTAATATTTTCATTCTAAAGATACAATAATATAATACACCTTGATTTATTCAAGAATATGATTAAAACCTAAATTACTTAATTTTATAAATATAATTTTAAGATAATAATTAGATTTTTTAATTAATTATTTAAAAACTAGCATATGATTATTTTTTTGAGATTTTTTAGAAATAATTAATTTTTGAGTGAATAGTGAGAAATTCCAATTTTACAAAAAACTATCAATTTTATGATGTTATAATGATGCGATAATAACTTGAATGTTTATGAAATTTTTTTTCTAAAATATGTACATAATAATTAATAAAATTCATATAAAAATTTAATATTTAAATTAAAAATATATTCATAAAATTTTGGAAATTTATATAATGTTTTTGTTCAAATTATTTTTTTTAGTTCTTTGTGAACAATAAATTATTTATAAGGTTGCTTTTAGTTTTAGATTAGTTTTAAAGACATATATTCCTCTATTTATTTAACATAGTAAAATTAATCCTCTTATAATTAATATTATACTTGATTTTTCTATAAAGTCATGTTTTCTTAAAACAAATGTTTTTCTAAAAATGGCTTTCATTGTATTTCGGAAACATATATTAAAAGTAATTTCTTCCACTACTAGGTTTTTAATAATGTAAAATGAATTATATATTTTTAATCAGTATAATTAATATTATTTAATACATTTAACTTAATTTTTAGTCTTAATGAATAATAATCATGGTAAATATTTATCATCTTAGTTAAGGGTAAAATTGATTAAATTGGTTAAAAATAAAGGGGTAAGGCTTCAAGATAACAAAAAACGCCGTATTGAACCTCATTGGTTGTTTTTATTTCTACCATACAATTATTATCTTCCAATCTAGGATAATTTATAGCCACATTCATAAGAAAATGAATTTAATTATTTTAATATTTCTTGTAATTTCATGTGTTCACCTCCCCTCTCTAATAAAAGGGAAACTCTTATCCTGTATTATTCACAAAAATTAACCCCTCTATCAAAGAATATATATATATATATATATATAAACTTCATATATCCCTTCATATCATTGTTGATCTTATTTTCATACTCTACGACTATCCTATAGTGGGTTAAGATGTAACCTAAAGGAATTCTTTTAAAGAATCTGAAATCATATTACCAGACTCTTTTAATGTTTATTTATTTTCTACTTTCTACAAATCTATTTCTATATCCTAACATAATTAATCTTGCATCACCAATATATTTAGATGTTATAATGATTATGGGATAACCATTTCCCATCTCCTTTCAATCCTATAAAAAAGGAATACATCATTCATCCATATGTACGACTTACCATATACACATAGAGGACAATTCATTATTCATCTTCCTTCTACTTAGATGGTTATATTTGTAGAATTAATTAAATATATATTATATTCATAACACAATTACTATTCTAGAAACATAATATATCATATAACTTCTTTCACTTCAATTTATTAGAAAATGATGGCGTTGTTTGTGCGTATGTGTGGATTACAACCACTAGGAAGAGATATGGTTCATTTTACTATTACCATAGTTAATGGATGATTATAAAATTACATATAATGTATAAAAATTATATTTATTAAATTAATAAAATTATGAAGTTTATGGAACCTTTTCACTACTCTATTAACCTTGAAAAATAAACCGAATTAATTTTGGGGAAATTGACCGAACAATCATAATGTGGGTGACTTAAGCAAGAATTATTCAATGATTGGATTCCAAATGATTATAAAAGGACCACAAGGAAAGGAATAATTTTGAATAATGTTCTTAATAAATCATTTAATAAATTTAAATACATTACACCAGATGATAAAATATATATGACTGTGCAAAGACCTATGGTTATGGATTTCTATTATAATATTAGTTTATTTTGGGATTGTTTATATTCATATTTACATTGGAAAAATTATATGATACTAATATTTTAAACCACATATCTTTTATTATCCTATGGTTATTTCTGTCCTAAATTTTTATTTTCCATTTCTTCTCTTCCTAGATCAAGAATCAACAAGTATGTTACATATAACATACTTTCTATTAAAAAATATCATTGTAAAGTCTTCCTTATAACTCTTTTCCTTACAAGTCATGGTTCTTTTAAAATTTTCATTAATTTTACTATTAATGTTTAAAAGGTTGATAAGGTTCATTTTTATTTATTTTGGACATTATATAAAAAGGATTAAAGATGAATCTTATTAACATTTATTATGTGGGTTATTGTCAACTTTTTATGAATGTACAAAAATAAAATTTTTCACTTATGTGGATAGACCACCATTTGACATTATCATGGAAATCATAAATTATCATGATTCCATCACAAGTTTCTATGGTTATTTTTTCTCAAAATTTTGGCATTTTTTATTTAAAATAATATCAAACAAAAAGGTTATTATTTTCTTAAAGGAATGAAAATAATTTTGAAATTTGATTTATAACTCTATTATTACATATAATTATAAGGAAGTTGTTTTTAATGCATTAATTTCGTTTTATTTTCTAAAGCTTTGTTTTTACAATAAAACCTTAATTTAAGATAAACCAATGACCTTCTATCATCCTTTATTGATAATTAAATATATCTTATTTTGTGATCATTCAATTTATTGTGATAATGTTATTTATCATTCTCTATTATTCATTAGACATTAATTTTATCTTTCAAGTCCAAATTTTTAACATGGATGAATTCAAAATCATTTCTATTACATTTTCAATGTTTGAAATGTATACCATTTCTATATATGGTATCAATTGAATGAATCTTATTAATTAAGTTATTTTATTTTTTTGGGAAATATTTATGTTTTGTATTCTTAATTAAATATATATAATTGTTTAATTATAAGGAATTTTGAGAATGAATTGTATTGATCATTAAAAATATAAGGAATTCCTAGGACGTGCAAGTAACAGGTGGGGCTTGAATATAGATAACCCCTTGATACTTCAACAATACTCATTAGACAAAATAGTAGGCTATCCATATTATACGGGTAGTTTTTTTACACTTACCCATTTGTTAAGAATTATTTCTTGGTTAAGAGGCCTTTCAGTAAGATTCATGATAACCTGGCTGATGAATTGATATAAAGTTCATGAATATCTTGATTTATGCATTTATTTTATTGAGAATTTTGTTTCCATTATACATGTTATATATTTTTTGTTATTAAAAATGGATGTTAATTGAACTAACATTGTTAATTGAATGACATGTGTTTTGATTACACAATCTTTTATATTGATTATCCCTTATTCACTAATGAAAGATTCTGTTATATATAACCCATACTAAGAATATGGGATCACCCTTTATTTTTTTTCCATTCCCTAGAATATGAATAAGTATATTATGAATTATTTTAAATTAATTAGGAATATTTATTGTGAAATGTGTTTATATTTCCAATCTAATATATGAATCAAAAATTTATTTAGTTTTCTAATACTGCTAAAATTATCGATCCCACTTGGAATGATCACTTGTATCATATACCAAAGTAA
Organism: Viscum album; assembly: GCA_963277665.1. Classification (NCBI taxonomy): domain Eukaryota; kingdom Viridiplantae; phylum Streptophyta; class Magnoliopsida; order Santalales; family Viscaceae; genus Viscum; species Viscum album. The sequence goes on from OY728130.1 coordinate 1,545,898,708, forward strand.
TAAATTAAATGATGAATCTAGGTTACTGGAGTCAGGTGTTACAATTGGTATCAAAAAAATTTTAATAGGAAACATGAGATCTATATTGGAAATTATTATTGCTAACATGATATTTATGAAAACCCCTTAGGGTATTTGAAGACTTTTACAATCATATGGATTTTTATTTTATAGCTCAATATTGATGTTGATTATGATCTAACTTATTGTATTCCATTGTTTAGATATGACACCTAGTATAAGAATGGGAATTAACACCCATAGTCAGTGTAGGTATTTGCCTACTGAGAAATCCAATACAATGGGTGTAAAGCTAAGCTGATCATGGCTATATTATGTTAGTTGAATTAGGTTATAATGAAAAACATTTACCATATGGAGAAACCTATTGTTCTATAATACAATTCAATTAGGCTTGATTTATTTATGTGAGATATGTTTACATCATTTAATAGAACTACTAATCCATTGGTAGATGAATAATATATTGAGTCCCTCAAAAATATATTTCTGGCCTTAGGATGAAATGAAAGAGAAATAGTTATTCTGAGAGTGAATTTTATGAAGGGAGATACTTCTCAATGGTGGTCATTGATTTGGAAAACTAAATTTGTTTATGAAATAGAATATATGTAATGGATAACATTTAAAGTGATATTATTTGATAAATAAGTTCCTTAAGGTAATGAGAGGAAATTAGGAGGGTGTTCCTCACATTAAAACATAATGAAGAAGAAAGTGTTGTAGAGTATGAGGATAAATTTACAAGATTATACTGACATGTTGTGGACTACATACGCAATCCAAAAATAAATATTGATCATTTATTTGATAGTATTAAGACAAGTCTTCAAATAACACTCATTTCTCAAAAAAATTCATTATATGATGATATAATATCAAGTGACACAATCACAAATAATGAATTTACTAGGTGTTATATCTTGAAGGAAAGTCAATAATAGAAGAGGATGACTATGAACCAAGATAAAAGAAATGTTTTAATAAATAAGAAAGGTAAGATAAGATTTTCCACATGTGATAATTGTGGGAAAACCCCCCAGATACATGCTTAATGGGAACATGAGTTTGTTTTATGTTTGGAGAACGGGGTCATAAGGCTCATGAATGTAATAGAATTAAATAAAACACTACTATATAGTTATTTAGTGGTAAATAGATAGGAAATTATTCAAAGTAATTTCCCAATCATTAAAGGAACATTCCATAGAAGAGGCCAAGGGGAGAGGGCCAAAATTATACAATTACTAAAGCTAAGGTTGATGTTCCAAAAGTTATGATGGAAGGTATGCTAATTTCAAAATCAAAAATTAAATATTTTTTATTTGATTCTTGATCTTCACACTCTTCTATATATTCAATTATTTCTAAGAAAAAAAGATATTTCCCTTGTACCTTAAGAATACAGATGTCAATCAAGACTAATAATGGATTTCTTATTGTAAAAATGTTGTTTTAGTCAGTTCCCATTATGACACATAGACATAACCTATTTTTGAACATAATTATTATACCTTTGGTAAAATTTGATATATTCCTGGGTATGGATTGGATATCAATTTACAATGAAAAAATTAATTGATAAGGGAAAGATATTATGATTCAAGAAGGTGATGTAAAATCCCTTATCTTTAGAGGGGATAAAACATCATCTAAATCATGTCTGGATCCACATATAATAACTATTATTAATGAAATTATTATGGTAAAAGAGTATACAAAACCTATGAATGGGAAAGGTATCCTTATAATATAGGATGTACATATTGTGAAATAATAAATTAATGTGTTTTCTGAAGAACTTCATAGAAATATACCTGATCATGAAGTTGAGTTTATTATTAATCTCATACCTAATTAAAATCATAATTCTAATACTCCCACTAGGATGGGAATAATGGAATTGGTGGGCCTGAATAAATAACTATAGGAGTTGTATGATAATGGATTTATAAGCCCTAGTGTTTTACCATGGGTATCCCTATTTATTTTTGTTAAGAATAAAGATGGGTCAATGAGGTTGTGAATAAATTATAGGGAAATAAATTCAATTCATATAATAAAAATCCATCATCTTCACCACATTTATGACTTATTTTATCAAAGTCAAGAAGCTCAATATTGTTCAATGATTGATATTAACTATGATTATCATCAATTTTCAGAAAATAAAGAAGATATTCCAAATATTTCATTTCATATGAGGTGTGGACATTATTATATTATAGTAACTACCTTTATGTTAGCTAATGATCCCTATGTTTTTATGGATATTATAAATAGAGTATTCCAGGATTATCTCAATAATTTCATTGTGGTATTTATTGATGAAATTATTATATACTCTAAAAGTTATGAGGATTATAAGAGTCATTTTGAAATCTCTCTTAAGACTCTTATAGAAAATTATTTATATATAAAATTTAGTAAATATTAATTTTTGATCCAAGAAGTTTCTTTTTCCTGGACATATTTTCTCTAAATATGGAATATCAGTTGGTACTTCAAAGACAACTGCAGTGATGGAATGACTAACACCAATGAATATAACCGAGGTATGTATTTTTCTTGGTATAAATGGTTACTATTAACTATTTGTTAATTTTTTTCCTAATTAGAAAATATTTTAATAAAGTTTACACATAAAGGGTTTAAGTTCATATATTCAGAAGAATGTAAATAAAGTTTTAAATAATTAATGAGTATATTGGTCAATGAACCGATATTAACATTACCATTGGGAAGTAATGGAATTTTCATATATAGTGATATATCAAGGAAGGGACTTGGATGTGTAGTTACATAGAATGGTAGAGTTATTGCCTATTAATCAAGGTATTTAAAATATTCATGAATTGGTTTATCAAACCCATGATATAGAGTTGGAAGATATAATATTTACATTGAATACATAAAGGAATTAGATTTATGGTTAAAAATGTTAAACATATACAGATCATTTTTTTTGAAATGAACCTCCTCATACAAAGAAATTAACACGAGGAAAAGGAGATGGATAGAATTAATCAAGAATTATGATTTTTTAAAACCCTATAACTATATGAAGTTAGATAAGTTGGATGATGCGTTGAGCATGAATGATCATGGTGTTTTGATTAGACTAAGGATTGATAAAAATATTATATTAATGGATTTTTTAAAGATAGATAAGGGAATAATAAATTAAGGGTAAACAACACATCTATTCTAAATGATTGCAAAACCATATTTATTGAAGAAAAAAAATGGTTCATATCTTGATGGTAAGAATATTCAAAAGAAAATAAAATTTATGAATGATTGGAAGTTGGTAAAATTAATCTATGAATATGTTATATTGAAATATGGAAAGATGATATATTTTCCATCATTTCCTAAGATGAAAAGAGAATTATTTAGTGAATCTCATAGCTTAAATTTATCTATACACACTGGTCGCACAAACATGTGTTAGGATTTGAAGGAACATTTTTAGTGGGGTAATATTAAATGGTAAACTACATACTATATTTCAAGATGCTTGGTCTTATAAAAGGTAAAGGCTAAGAGAGAACATCCTAAAGGATTCATGAATCCTCCAACTATTCCTATGTGGAAATGGGATAATATTACTCTAGATATTGTCACTAGATTACCAAAGATTTTGAGAAATAATGATTCCAAATAGGTTACTATTGGTTGTAATAATAAGTATATATATTTCCTTATTATAAGTGAAAAAATACCTCTTTATCTAATCACATGGCACTATATTAATGAAATTTTTAGACTTCATGGTGTATATATTTTAATTTTATCTAATAATAACCCATGGTTTACATTAAAATTATAGAAATTTATTTAGAATATACTCAATACTGAGTTGTATTCAAGCACTATGTATCATCCTTAGATAGATGGATAGTCTGAATAGAATATTTAGACATTAGAAGACATGTTGAGGCCTTTTTCACTTAACTTCCAAGGTACGTGGGATCAGTAATTAACTTTGGTGTAATTTATATATAATAATAGATTTAATTTGAGAATTCAAATGGAACCATATAAATAATTGTATGAGAAAATATTTCATACACCAAATTTTTGGGATAAATCTATTTAAGAAAGATTTTATATTGAGAAATTCTTGAGGAGACTATGGCAGATGTGAGAACTATTTAGAATCATATCAAGGTAGATAAAAGTAGGAAGAAGAGCTATGCAGATAACCAAAAGAATAATTTAAAATTTACAGTGGGAGATCTTGTTTTCATGAAGGTATCTCAGTGGGAGGGTGTTATATGGTTTTGGAAAGAAAGGGAAACTAATTCCTATGTACATTGGGACTTTTGAAATTCTATATTTAATTGTATCCATGGAATAACATTTAGAAATGCCACATAGACTCTTTAAAGTTCATGATGTGTTCCATATCTCATTTTTTATGGAAGTGAATTAAAGAACCAATATATGTCTTAAAATCTAAGGAAATATAATTAGAACTTAATTTATCTCACTGTGAAGAGACTATATAGATTCTCATCACTATATAATAAGTGTTTCAAGATCACATGACTCAATTAGTGAATGCATGATAGAGAAATCATAGAAGTAAAAGGGGTAGCATGGGAATATGAGGAAGTTTTTACGAATAACTACCCACATATTTTCATGAGGTAACATTATATAAATTTCAAGTATAATTTTTTTATGAGGGAAGAATATAACACCTAATATTCAATTATAGTATAAAGTCTTTTATTTTTAATGAAATAATAACATAATACACATAAATTTATTCAAGAATGTGATTAAAACCTAAATAGATTTTTCAAAAATTTAATTTGATGAGATTAATTTAATTTTTTACTTCATCATGTCAAAATTATATTAGGATGATTTGTTTATATTTTTGAAAAATTATTTATTTTTGTGTGGACAGTGAAAAATACCAATTTTACAAAAGACCATCAATTTTATGTCATTATAATGGTGTAAGAATAAATTAACCATTTATAAATTTTTTTAGACAAAATATATTTACGAGGTAATATAATGAAAATAAAAATATAATATTTAAACTATAAATATATGATTAACATTTTGGAAATCTAAGTAATGATTTTGTTCAAATAAAAAACACTTTTAGTTATTTTCTCACAATCAAGTATTTACAAGGCTCCTTTAATTTTTAGTTTTATTTTAAAGAAAAAAATTCTCCTTATATTTATCATAATACAATTAACCCTATTAGAATAAAAATTATACTTTATTTTTCTATAAAATAATTTTTACCCTTAAAATATTTTTTTCTTCTAAAACATGTTTTTGTTGAATTATAAAAAAATATATTAAAATTAATTTGTGATATCTCTAAAATTTGAATCATGTAAATGTATTAAATATTTTTAATCCTTATTATTTATATTAGGTAATATTTTCAACTTAATTTTTAGTCATAATTAATAGTAACCATGGTAAATATTTATCACTATAATTAAGGGTAAAAAGGGTTGAAACAGTTAAAAATGAAGGGACAAGGATTCAAGATAACACAAATAACTCTCTTAAAACTCATTTTTTGTTTTTATTTTGACCATAACCTGATAATATTTGAATATATTACAATTTATATCCAATTGTATAAGAAAAATGACTTTATATTACTAATATATTTTAAATAATTGCATTTTTCCCACTCTCCTTTATAAAAGGGAACCTCTTATCTTCCCTTATTCACAAACATTGATCCCTCTAGATTAACTAATAACTTCCAAAAAAAATTCCTAGTTTACTTACCTTTATCCATGACATCTTGGTCTTACCCTAAGACTATTCTATGAAGGAAGAATGTGTAATCCAAAGGAGGTTTCTCAAAGAAGAGGTAATTGTCTTACTCGACTCCTTCAAAGTTTATTTCTTCATATGATTCCTATAACTCTTGTGTATCCATACTAACTTAATGATTCAATTGTGACCAATATATTTAGATTTTATTATGATTATAGGTCATCTATTTTTTTTACCTCTTTTAAATCTAAGTGAAAATGAAAACATCGCTTGTGCATACATATGACCTACCGTCTCCATGTATCAGTGTAATGATTTTTCCATCACCGTTTTACTTGGATGGTTACAAAGATATAATTAATGAAATATATATATGATATTTTTCAAATAATTATGTTAATTTAAATATAATGCATCATACACCTTCTTACCCTTCTATCTATTGAAAAATAACAATGTCACTCATGGGTACGTCTAGAATACCACCTTTACGAAGTGACGTGACACATTTTTATACTACCATAATGTATGGTTGATTATAATAATATATATAATGAAAATAAATCATACTGATGTAATTATTAAAATTTTAGATATTATTAAAAATTTTCATAGTTCCCTTAACCATGAATAATATACTGAAGTAATTTTTGAGAAATTTACTGAACAACCTTAAAGCAGTGGACATAAACATGAAATATTCAATGAATGAATTTAAAATGATTATAAAAGGACCTAAAAATGGAATTAAGATGAAAAAAGTTCTTATGAAAGTATTTAATCAATTTAAATTCATTATATAGTAGTAAAAAACACACATGACTAAATAGAGACCCAATGAAACATATTTCATTTATAATATCAATTTATCATGGGATTGTTTAAGTTAAGACTTACTTTGGAAAATTTATATGATCCTAACATTTTAAACTCTATCTATATTATTATCTAGTTATGTTGGGTTTTACATATTTAATTTCCATTTATTCTCTTGGTGGATCAATAATCAACAATTAAGTTACATGTAAGGGACATTTAAAAAAAATATTGTTTTAAAGTCTTCCTTACAACTCATTTTCCTTCATGTCGATGTTCTTTTAAATATTTCAAGAATGTTCTGATTTATGCTTAAGGTGTTCATAAATTTCATTTTCAATTATTTTTTACAATCTTTATAAAGTATTAAATAGGAATCAATTCAATGATTATGTTGGACTCCTCATATGTTAATCATGTTTTAATGATCACAAATCCTATACATTCTGTAAATCTTGTTAAACCTGTTTAATCTATCTAAAATCATGTGTAAATATGATTAGTTTCTTTATGCCTTAAATAATTATTGTAAACTATTTTTTTATAATGAAATTATCTTATGAATGATTAAGTTTAATTCATTATATGAATATCACTGTTTAAGTATATGTAAAGATATTTGGCTAAGTCTGAGAAACTGTGAGTCTACCACCGGTTGTGTTTTTATGGAAAAGGACCTAGACACTATGACCATCCAGACAACGTGACCATCCAGACACCGTGACCATCCAGACACCATGACCATCCAGACACCGTAACCATCCAGACACTATGACTATCCAGATACCGTGACCATCCAGACACCGTGACTATCCAGACACCGTGACCATCTAGACACCGTGACCAGACACCGTTATCCTAACACCACATCTGTGCCACCAATTCCTGATCTCTATACAACTATTCCATCATAGATGTCTCACCACTCAAATACAAAGAAGGAGACACCATTTCAAGGAGACATCATTTCATGAAGACACCGTTTATAGACAGTCTGTGAAAACATTTATTAATCTATTTTTTCATTTTTTAATTTAATTTATAACGGTCATATTTGAAGTTTTTAAATACACTGACATAATAAATGTTTCTTTTTAGACATGTCACCTGACAGTATGAGGTACGAGGTGAAGAATACATGCATCATATGAGCTCCAACACATGCATTCTAAGAATAAAAAGAACAACGTGGCTAGAAGAAAAGTGTGTGACAAGCGACAATAGTGACAACAGAAAAACAAGCGTGTGTGTGATAATGAAGAAGCATGAGAATTCTTGAAATAAGAACTGATACATGAAACCTGACACTATTGAAGAACACATGAAGCAAACTCGTATCCTAGAGTCGAGAATATTTCTACACTATCTACTCCATAAAGAACATGAGCTAGATCTAACTGACTTACAATACTCTATTTTCCGCAAGAGGACACGATTTCTATATCTACTTAATCCCAAAAATCCAGAGATACAAAGACTAACACTTCGAGAACTTCTAACCTTACCTCATTATTTCTGCTTTGTTGTGTATTATTTTTTATCCTTAGAGAAGTGTGTGTGTTTGTATAAAAACATGAACTGTCTCCCATATCAAACTAAAGGATACAAGATATACTTTCTCTCATGTCTTTTTACACTTGTGTATTCCCACAGATAAGTGTGGAAGAGGTCCCTATGTGACCTGATAGTTTATACCCATGAAGAACTGTTGAAGAGATTGTGTGACATGGACAGTCTTGTGTATTATTGTTAACCCCAATCTAGGGTGTGGATAAAGTTTATTTATATAAAATTCTTGGTGGCAGGTGATCACCAAGTGGAGTGGATTAGGTCTCATCTTGAGACTGAACCACTTGTTTTATATCCGCTATGCTGTTTATTTTACTTTTCTCTATGTTACTGTTTATTTATAAAATCACTAAATCTACTTTGATAGTTAATCTTAGAAAGAAGTTATAATTGTTTTTCCTTATTATATTAACTTCAAAAGTAATGTTAATAACTAATATTAAGATTACTGAGAATTAATCAATCTTTTAAGAAGTTATTTAAACAGTCAAACTTTCATAACCATATAACTTTAATCAACTAGATTGTATTTAAATTTATTAGGGAACCTTTTTTAAGAATAATTTTTAAATAAAAAATTTTAATAGATACTCAATTCACCCCCCTCTTGAGTACTCTACTCAGATCCGACCAAAATTTGGTATTAGAGGATTGTTTATTAAGACTCCATTTTTGACCATATTTAACTGTGATTTTAGTTGTACTTTAAAGATATGTAAATTTCAGCTAATTCTAAATTTCTAGCTATTTTAAAGTATTTCTTTATTAGGATAATAGATTTGAAGGTGATGCAAAAAATAGACCACCATTATTTAATGGAACCAATTATGATCAATGGAAAATTAAAATGAAAATGAATTTAGAAAGTATGAGATTTGAAATATGGTCTTCAATTATAGATTAATATAAGATTCTTGCTACTGATAGAATCACTTGGGATGAACCTACCAAAACTGCCTACAATAACAATTATAAAGTTATTAATGCTTTATAATGCTCTTTAGGAGATGAGGAATTTAATAGGATCTCTGCATGTAAAACCTCCCATGAAATTTGGGATACCTTGTCTATTTCACATGAAGAAACTTCTAGTGTGAAAGAAATGAGACTTAATACTTATACTATTGAATATTTAAACTTTAAAATGAAACCCAATGAGCTTATTTCTAACATGTATCTCAGGTTCAATGAAATTGTCAACATAATGCTTTATCTTGGAAGAGAAATCACTACCAAAGAACAAATCATGATGATTCTAAGATGCCTACCTAACTGATAGAGAGGAACCTCTATCTCTATTAGAGAGTCACACGACATTAGAAAGATACCTGTAAAAGAACTCATTAGAAAACCGATAATGTATGAAGAGGAGTTGAAAGTCAACAAGGAAGAGGAGGATGAACCCAAAAGAAAATTTGTTGCGTTCAAGACCACCACCTCTAAACACAAAGAAAAAGGGAAAGTGGAAGTTTTTGTAGAAAGTTATAGTAGTGAACAATCATCACCTGACAATGATGAGGAGATGGATCAATTAAACAGAAGGTTTAAGAGATTTTACAAGAATAACTTTTTCAGAAATCCAAACTTCAAAGGAAGATATGATCAAAAAGGAAGTTGGAATAAAGATTGGAAAATAAGTGACAAGTTTTATGAGATTGTCTGATATGAATGTAATAAAAAAGGACATATCAAGGATGATTGTACCAAGATCAAGTACAAAAAGATATATGAGGACAAAGATAGAAAGAATAAAAAGGAAATGAAAGCAACATGGAGTGATTATGAGTACAGTTCATGTGACTCATAGTCTTCACATGATGAACAGGCTAACAAATCCAATATGTGTTTTATGACAAACACATCCGAGGTAACACTGGAATATCCTGTAAAAAATTCCAATTATTCTAGATATGAGAGTGACTCTAAAAATATGTCTAATGAAGAAATGTTTTAGTACTGTAATATGCTTGAAGAGACATGCAATGAACTAAAAGATAAATACAAGTCTTTAAAGAAACAACATGCTCTTACCTCAACTGTTAAAACTAAACTCACTATAGAAAGGGAGAAAAATTCTCAATTACTCAAAGAGAACAATGAACTAAAACTATCTAATGATAAATTGAAAAAGAATATTAAAAGGTTTAATAATGGTAAAGATACCTTGGAATAAATTCTAGGTAAAAATATTGCTCCAAAATATACTATTGGCATTGGCTATCAACCTGGTAAAAGAAATTTTGGAAGAACTAATTTTGTTTCTAAGTCTAGGACATACAGCTTTACTCCCAGTTCTGGAAAACATTCAGCTAGTTCAAGTTATGATACAATTTCTACTATTTCAAGATTTTCTGGACCAAATAGATTTTATTTTTCAAATACTTTATATAATGATTATAGGAAACCTATGAGGCAGATATGGGTTCCTAAGGCACTAGTCATGAATATTACTAGACCCAAACAACTATGGGTACCAAAATCTATTTTTATTTGACTATTTTGTAGGAAAGTTACTTAAAGAGTTCCTGTAAAAGCTTATGGTACTTGGACAGCGGGTGTTCAAGACACATGAAAGGAGAATATTCATGCTTCAAAAGCTTAACAAAACTTGATGGTCGACATGTCACCTTTGGTGACAATGCCGAAGGAAATATTATTGGCCTTGGCCAAATCGGTAATTCTAACTTAGTTTTGATTTCCAAAGTACTTTTTGTTGATGGATTGAAATATAATCTGCTTAGTATTTCACAACTATGTAATGATGGATTTCATGTTAAATTTTAAAATGATGCTTGCATTGTTTTTAATTATAAGAATGAATTAGTTTTTTCTGCATTAAGAAATGAAAATGTTTACTCTGTTAACTTATAATCTTTAGTTTCTCAAAATGATTCATGTTTAAGTGTGTTTCACAAAGAGTCCTGGATTTGGAATAGAATACTAGGAAACTGTAACACTCAATCCCATAGAAAGTTAACTAGAAAAATTTTAGTCAAAGACCTACCCAAACTTGAGTTTCCAAAAGATAAAGTATGTAATCCTTCCCAAAAAGGAAAGTAACACAAAATTTACTTCAAACCAAAGAAAGAAGTGTCAACTTCTCAACCTCTAGAACTGATTCACCTGGATTTTCATGGAACATCTAGTGTTTCTAGCTTAAATGGGAAGCACTATGCTTATGTTCTTGTAGATGAATTTTCTAGATATACCTGGAATTTGTTTTTGGATCACAAAAGTGAAGCCTAATCTCATTTTACCAAATATGAAAAAACTATAGAAAATCACAGTGGACTTAGAATTAAATCCTTAAGAAGTGATCATGGCCGTGAGTTTGAAAATCAAGAGTTTGAATCTCTTTTCTCACAAAATGGATATAGTCATAATTTCTCTACCCATAGAACACCTCAATAGAATGGAGTGTTAGAAAGAATAAATAGAACCCTGCAAGAGATTTCTTAAACCATGCTTAGTGAATATGACCTACCTATTTACTTTTGGGAGGAAGCGGTAAATACAACATGTTATATTATCAATAGATTATTGATTAGACCTATTCTTAAAAGAACTCCATATGAGTTGTGGAACAATAGAAAACCCAAATTTAGATACTTTAAAGTATTTGGTTGCAAAGTCTATATCCTTAATACTAAGGATAATCTTGAAAACTTTGCATCCAAGAGTGATAAAGGAATATTTTTAGGATATTAAATCTCTAGTAAACCCTATAAAGTATTTAATAAAAGAACTAAATGTGTGGAAGAATCTATCCATGTCAAATTTGATGAAACAGATCCACATGAGCCTAAGACCACTCTATAGAACCTGGAGGATGATGTATCAAATATGGTCATTAATTCAAAATCTTCTAACCATCCTATAAAGGAATCTGTGAAAACTTCCAATTCTGGAAATTCTTTAGATTCAGGTCACAATGAACCTGACCTTATTGAAGAAACTAAAATCACTAGTCCTTCTTTTTATAGATCTGTTAAAACTCTTAAGAACCATCCTTTAGTTTCTATTGTAGGAGACTTAGACAAAGGAACTCAAATTGGATATTCTCTTAGAAATTAGGTTGAACATCAAGTCTTCTTGTCACAACTTGAACCTAAAAACATTAATGATGACATCAATGATTAATTTTGGTTGATGGATATCCAAGAATAACTTAATCAATTTGAAAGGAAAAAAATTTGGAAACTTGTTGACAGGCCCAAAGAAACATTCACCATAGGCACTAAATGGGTGTTTAGAAATAAGGTAGATTAAGATAGTAATATAGTTAGAAACAAGGCTAGATTGGTTGCACAAGACTATAGTCAAAAAGAGGGAATTGACTATGAAGAGACCTTTGCACCGGTAGCTAGACTTGAATCCATTAGAATTCTTCTTGATTATATTGCACATATGAATTTAAAACTATATCAAATGGATGTCAAAAGTGAATTTCTAAATGGGTATATAGATAAGGATGTCTTTGTTGAAAAACCCCATGGGTTTACAAACCCTCATTTTCCAAATCACATTTTTAAATTATCAAAAGCCTTATACAGTTTAAAACAAGCTATAAGAACTTGGTATGATATATTAAGTACTTTTCTTATTTCCAAAGGTTTTACAAAAGGAACATCTGATCCCACCCTTTTTATAAAATGAATTTCCAATGATGTTTTATTAGTTCAAATCTATGTAGATGACATTATCTTTGGATCTTCAAAAAATTATTTATGTATTTAATTTTCTAAAATGATGCAAAATGAATTTGAAATGAGTTTAATGGGTGAACTCAAATTCTTTCTTGGATTTAAAATCTTTCAAAATAATGATGGTATTATTTTAAATCAAAGAAAATATACTTGAGATCTTCTATTTTTTTTGGATTGAATAGAAATAAAAGTAGTGAAACTCCAATGAGCACTACTTTTTTTTAAAAGGTTGGGATCGAAGCCTCATATTATTATTAAAGAAAAGACCTCATTTTATCTGGGTAGAGGGAGACCCATTACATAACCCAAAGTCTCAAGGCTAAGTGCCCTGAATACAAGGCATGAAAGCCCATTTTTTGGCCCAAAGAGCCCTTCGGTGAATAGTACTGCTACAGTATCTGGGCTGCTACAATACCTACTACAGTATCACCACTACTATAGTTCCTGCTATAGTAGGTCGCCGCTACTTAACTTATATCCAACCTGACATTATGTTTAGTGTATGTATGTGTGCTCGTTTTCAAGAAAATCCTAAGTAATCTCATTTAAATTCTGTTAAGAGAATTTCCAAATACCTCAAGCATACACCCAATATAGGACTATTCTATACCAAAGGACAATCATTTGAGTTAGTGAGTTATTATGATGCTGACTTTAGTGGTTGTAAGTTAGATAAAAAAGCACCTCTGGAACATGTCACTTTTTAGACAAGTCACTAGTATCATGGTGTAGTAAGAAACAAAACTCTGTTTCATTATCTAATGCAAAAGATAAATACATAGCTGCTGGAATTTGTTGTGTAAAAATTTTGTGGATGAAACACATATTACTAGATTATGGATATCAATTCAAGAATGTACCTATAAATTGTGATAATACAAGTTCTGTTAACATCTCAAAAAATCATGTTTCACACTCTAAGACAAAACAAATTGATGTAAGACATCACTTTAGAATTCATTGGAACTGAATATAATCTTGTTGATATATTTATCAAACCATTAAATTATGAAAGAATAGATTACCTCATACATGAATTGGGAATGATAAATCTTAAGTAGTAAGTATACTATTTCACATTTTACGGTTTTACAAGTCAATGTATTAAGATTACTGTTTAACTCTAACGGTTATATAATTTTACTATCTTAAGAGTTGATGTTTCATGTTTAAGATCTCACAATTACTATTTCTTGGTTACTGTATGGAACTTACTATCTCAAAAAATATAGTCGCACAATTTAGAAATCACATTGTTACGGACTCACCGTGAACACTTGTTACGGTCTCACTATGAAGGCTTGTTATGGTCTCACTATGAAAGTTGATTATGGTCTCACCATAAAGACAATTTATTGTTTTATTTATACATTATAACCCGTATTACAGTAATTCATTGTTTTATTATTTTTACTTTCCCATGCTTTTGATCCCGCGATGCTTGATATCCCTAAATAATAAAATAAAAGAAGTTTCACTCATTCCTCACTCGAGATCTCTTCTCTCAAACCATAACCCCTCTTCCAACCCTTCTATCTATTGAAACTTCAGTGAATGACCGGGATGAAACACCCATCGTCGTCAACTCCAGAGAAGCGCAGTTCAAAGAAGAAGTCTAAAATCATGCCAAAGTTAGCACCCAAAGGTCCTCTAAATCCAAATCTGGTGAACAGAATAGTGGTACCTAAAAAGGAGATATGCCCTAAGTGGCTTATGTCAAGTAAGTATTTGGTATTGAAAGTGATAACAGAGCAAGGATGGATGGATTGGTTCAAAAAGGAGGATATGCCTATTTACCCGAAGCTAGTTGCACAATTTTATCAGTATGTTCAATTCTATTTTGATTTAGAAGATGTCTATGTTGTGCGAAGTTGGACCAATGTCCAGATTTGTACCTTTTCTTTGAGGTTATGGGCTACATTCCTTAGGATACCTCATGAGGATATTTGTGAGGACTACTAGAAAGGTCCTCCACCTCCAAGTGAGTTCTTTATTTTGGAAGAATCATTTAAAAGTTTAACTGGAAATGAAACTAAGAGGAGAGCCATAGCTGCCGAGCTAGATGGTGAAACCAGGATTCTGTTTAAGTTTGTTCAGAATTTGATTATCCCCAGAAAAGGTGATTTTTATATACTCAAGTATCATGATGTATTTTTGATACATCTCATAAAAAATAGACATAAGATCAACCAATGCAAGTATGTTATACACCATATGTGTGAGTTGATTAAAATAACCTCTAAGTCAACCTCCCTATTCTATTCAAGTCTTATCTCATCTATGCTTCATGAAAAAGGATTGGTTGGACCAGATGAAGAATCCATTAAGGAATATGAGTTCTATCTTTCAAAAGTTATAGTAAAGATAATGAAAATCAGTTGGAATCCATGGAGAAAATCATGGGTGGAAGATAATGGCAGGGTTTATGAAAAGTTTAATCTGGTGGAACACCCTTCAAGACCTAAGGATATTTCTGATCCTGGTTTGGAGCCAGATGAACTTGTTGAGTATTATAATGAGGAAGAAGAAGAAGAGGCTGTTGTACCTCTGAGAGAAACTATTCTGGTTGAGGAAGATAGTGAATCTTATCCTCAAGTCTTATTTGAGAAGGAAATGCTTGTTTCTGAAGAAGTTTTTGATCTAGAAGAACAACTTGCTTCCAAAGAAGAATCTGTTGCTAAGGTAAGTGAAAAGGATGTTGTAGAAGATAATATATATGAATATATTTCTGTTTTGCAAGAAACTGCTCTTGAGGAACACCCATAGGAACAAGATGTTCCTGAAGTTATTCCATCCACTGAAGAGAGAATGGAGCAAGACTTTTAGTTTTCTAGAAAGGAAATGGGTGAGGAAATTAGGGATGAAATCGTGGAAATAGACCAGGGATCTAAATCTCTCAGTCTTGAGAAAGATGCACCTGTTGAGGGGGAGAAACACCCAAATCTGGAATATGTTTAAGTCCCTAACCCGATTGATTCAAGCTTAGTTGATACATGGTATAAATTACCTAGTTATTTTGATGTGACTGATTTCCAAGAAGTCTTAGTTAAAGGAAATTGATATGTATGCTATGTTTCATTTGAAACTGGAATTTACTCCTGAAGATATCTCTGCCAAAGAACCTAAGCCTGTCTCAACTTCTATTCCTGAACCTTTACAAGAACCTCTAAACTTGGTGAATAAGGATGATCTAAAAGAATTTGGAGCTACCCTATTGGATGGAGTTTAAAAACTCATGAATACCCTTATCTCATGTAACAAATTTAAGTGAGAGAGATACCACCCTATTGTTGGAAAAGGTCATATGGAAGATTCAACCCAAGATGCTTCATGAGATTCAAGAAGTCAGAGTCGAGAAAAAACAACTCATTGATGAAGTAAAAACTCTCAGAGGTATGGTTACAGATATGCAGAGAGTGATAACCTCAAGACCAGAATTGGTTTCTTATCCTATTGAGGATATTGTTAGTCAGATTTCAAAGGAAGTAGCCTCACTGATTCAACCCAATCTAACTTCCTTAGATGAGAAGGTAGCTGAAAGAAACAAGTATATTGTTCAAGATATGCATGAGCTTGTTATTGGACTTAACAAGTTAACTGATGAGTATAAGGGTTGTCTCTAAAAAGTTCTAAATCAACTGAAATACCTTACCTCGACTATCACTACTTCTCGTACTTCTAGAAAATAATCTCAACCTTCTTTAGACATTGATCTGCTCTGAACAATTGTCAAAGAAGAACTTCAATCTGTGCTCAGTGGCTTTGACAAGGAATCTCTATCTAAAGTTGTCAAGAATAGTGACATAGTTCTTGATTTGGTGAGAATTCATTCCAAGATTACCAATTATTCTTAGCAAGAAATTACTAAGAAGGTGGAATTATACTTCAATCAGATCTTCTCTAAGAATGACATGACCAACCACTTCAAGTACCTTGTAGAGAATCTGAGGATTCCTCCTATCACTCAAGCTTTCAAAACTGAAGTCCAAAATATCAAAGATTTAACTCCTTTGTTGGATAAGTTTATGGAGAACAAGGATGAATTTGAGAAATCCATGTAGTATGGTGGTGAGATCATTGCTGACTTCATCAAGATTTTGAGGCCTTATCTTCATGTCCAGAGTACCGAAATTATTGCTCCTGTAGGTGCACCCCTGAGATATGGTTTTCCAACCTTCTCATCCTCTGACCTTGCCTCTACATATATGTCTATCTCTCAGGATTTGAGTCAGATCAGGCCTGTTATCCTTGATCAATAGATTCCTAATTCTTCTACTACACCTACCTTGGCCCCTTCTATTTTTGAAGGACTCCCTTTACCTTCTCTTTCGACTGGTTCACTCCATTCCTCCACTTCTACCTCTACTCCTATGGATTCTTCTACTGATGTTGCTGCCAAGGGAAAAGAGAATACAAGCCAGTGCTGAAGAACAATGACTACTATCTTTTGATAGGGATGTTTTCTGTATTCTTGTTACTTACTATTTGTAATGCCACTTTTTATCCATCTAATGCATTGTGCACTTTTATTGTCTATTTCTTATTTACTCTTTTTGATAATCCCAAAAGGGGGAGAAATATGTATTCTATATGCACACTAAGGAAGAGGAACATTCCTTATGAATAAATATCTCACTCACATGATTTGTGATTGATATTGTTGAACTCCTCATGTGTTAATCATGTTTTAATGATAAAAAATACTATACATTCTGTAAAGCTTATTAATCCCATTTAATCTATCTAAAATAATGTGTACAGATGATTAGTTTCTTTATGCCTTAAATAATTATTGTAAACTATTTTGTTTATAATGAAATTATCTTATGAATGATGAAGTTCAATTCATTCTATTAATATCACTATTTAAGTATGTGTACAAATATTTGGATAAGTTTGAGAAACCGTGAGTCTGCCACCAGTTGTGTTTTTTCTGGAAAAGGACCTTGACACTGTGACCATCCAGACACCGTGACCATCCAAACACTATGACCATCCAAACACCATGACCATCCAGACACCGTAACCATCCAGACACCGTGACCATCCAAACACTATGACCATCCAAACACCATGACCATCCAGACACCGTGACCATCCAGACACCGTGACCATCCAGACTCCGTGACCATCCAGACATCGTGACCATCCAGACACCGTAACCATCGAGACACCGTGACCATCCAGACACCGTGACCAGACACCATGATCCTAACACCACATATGTTCTACCAGTTCCTGATCTCTATACAACTATTCCATAATAGCTGTCTCACCACTCAAAGAAAAATAATAAGACACCATTTCAAAGAGACACCGTTTTATGAAGACACTGTTTATAGATAGACTGTGACACTATTTATTAATCTATTTTTTCATTTTTCAATTTAATTTATAACGGTTATATTTGATGTTTTTAAATACACCAACATAATAAATGTTTCTTTGTATACATGTCAACTGATAGTACGAGGTACGAGGTGAAGAATACATGCATCTTGTTGGCTCCAACACATGCATTCTAAGAATAAAAAGAACAACATGTCCAGAAGAAAAGTATGTGACAAGCGACAATAGTGACAATAGAAAAACAAGTGTGTGTGTGATAATGAATAAGAATGAGCATTATTGAAAGAAGAACCGATATATGCAGCCTGACACTGCTGAAGAACACACGAACCAAACTCTAATCCTAGAGTCAAGAACATTTCTGCACTATCTACTCCATGAAGAACATGATCTACATCTGGCTGACTTACGATACACTGTTTTCTGTGAGAGGACTCGATTTCTACATATGATTTATCCCAGAAGTCTAGAGCTTCATAGACTAACACTCAGAGCCCTTCTAACCTTATCTCATCAAATCTGCTCTGTTGTGTATTATTTTTTATATTTTGAGCAGTGTGTGTGCCTGTATAAAAACATGAAATGTCTCTCATATCAAACTAAAGGATACAATATATCCTTTCTCTTACATATTTTTACACTTGTGTATTCCCATGGATAAGTGTGTAAGAGGTCCCTGTGGGACCTGATAGTTCATACCCACAAAGAACTATGGAAGAGGTCGCGTGACCTGGACAGTCTTGTGTACTGTTCTTAACCCCGATCTAGGGTGTGGATCAAGTTTATTTATATAAACTTCTTGGTGGAAGGTAATCACCAAGTGAAGTGGATTAGGTCTCGGCTTGAGACTGAACCACTTGTTTTATATCTGTTGTGATGTTTATTTCAGTTTTCTCTATTTTACCGTTTAATTTAGAAATCACTAAATGTACTTTGATATTTAATCTTGGAAATACATTATAATTGTTTTGCCTTATTAGAATAGCTTCAAAAGTAATGTTAATAACTGATATTAAGATTACTAATAATTAACCAATCTTCTGAGAAGTTATTTAAACTGTCAAACTTTCATAACAGTATAACTTTGATTAACTGAGCTGTATTTAAATTTATTGGGGAACCTTTTTAAGAATAATTTTTAAACATAAATTTTTAATAGATACTCAATTCACCCCCCCTCTTGAGTACTCTACTCCAACCAAAATATTATAATATGAGTTATTTTTAACTTTTTTGAAGTATAAAAAGAATGTTTTTTAATGTATATAATATAACCAAACTTTTCCACCATCATTAATTTCAAGGAAAATATTTTTAAAATTATTTTGGGAATTTTAACTTAAAACTATATCAAAATAAAAGGTAATTATTTTCATAAAGGAAAGAAAATAACTTTGAAAAGTTATTTATAATTATGTTCTTATAAAAAGTTACAAGGAATTTATTTTCAATATATTTATTCTATTTTCTTTTCTAATGGTTTGGTTTTACTATAAAACCATCATTTCTAATAAATTTATTTTCTATCATCCTTTACTGATAATGTATTATTCCTTATTTTGTGATCATTTTCTTTATTGTGATGATGTTTTATTTCACACTCTATTATTCATTGGGCATTATTTTTCTCCTTTATATATATATTTTTTACCTTGGATGAATTCATAATCATTTCTATTACATTAATGATGTTTAAATAATATAAAATTTATAAATATGGTATTATTTGAAGTAATATTATTAAATATGTTATTTCATTTAATGTAGAATTATTGATTTTCAGTCTTCTTGATTCAATACAGATAATTTTTGAAGGAATTTTAAGAATAAATTGTATTTATTTTTAAAAATATAAGGAATACATAGGATGTGAATGTGATCTATGATTCCTAGCTATAGATATACTCTCTATTCATTGAGAGGTATCAAGAGAGAAAATAATAGGAATTCAATATTAGATGGGTATTTGGTTTAAACCTACCCATTTATTTGGAATGATGGGTTATTTGAGAGGCCTTGACAGTAATATTCATGATAACTTAGAAAAGACCTTGATGGAATGTCCATTAATATATATATTTATGCATTTAAATTCTTGAGAATTCAGTCTCCACTAATTGAGTGATTCATATATTGATACTATCCTAGTATATTTATTGAAATAAATTTATTGATCGAATGGAATGTGTTTTTATTATCCACTCCACAATATAGATTATGTCTTGTTAACACATGATAGCTTCCACTGTACATAACCCTTACTGAGAATCTGAGCTCACACTTTATTTTTTTCCTTTCCCCAAGATATGAAGACTAATATTATGAATGTTTTTCATGGATGTAATAATGATTAATGTTCTATGTTTTTATATTTCCAATATAATATGAGAATAGAGTATATATCTAGTTTTAAAAGTCAGATAAACTGATCGATCTTACATGGTGAGATCCCTTGTATCTTATACCAATGTAATAAATTAAACACAAACTTTTGATTTTTAGAGTTGGGGCATTACATTATTCCTTATGTAGATCATGTTGAGATCCTTGTAATTGATTCATATCCATATTGATCCATATTTATACTTGATAAAAAGAGCTAGTTCACCCCATGGTCATGCATTAGTATGTATAAACACTTTATCTAAAATCACTTTTAGTTTCTTTTTCAACTCTTCTAGATTTACTGGGGACATCCTATAGGTACCATTGGATATATTTGTGGATATGGGTATAAGTTATATTGATAAATCTATATTAATATCTGGGAGAATTCCATAGAAATGATTTATCTTTTCTAACTCATTTGAGAAAGATATGCTTCTTAATTGGATATTAACACCAACACCATTGATGTTTTCAATAAGAAAGTTTATAATCTTCCATGCATCCTTATAGAAGCTTAATATGGTTCTATATATCAAAGGAGATTTATTTTTTTTGGAAGTTTATTTTGTATACATATATTGAGATCAAATTATTTCTAAGAATAACATCAATGTCTAACAAATGATGGATTGTGAGATTCACTGGAAGAATATTCACACAAATTCTAACTGTGGAGAGTATAACACCTACGTTGTAATGAATTTACCACTAGGTGATTTTATATATATCTCTACACCAATTTGTTGAGGATGTGATTCATTAGTTTTGGAAAAATTATAGGATATAAATGAAATAATATAATTTTATTCATATAATACAATAACCATTATTAAGTGAATAATAAATGTACCTTATGCTATATCATTTTCCTAAATCACATTAGTTTTAGTGATAGCATAATTATTCCCCCAAAAACCACAGCTTAGGTGTTTGTGGATATTTATTACCCTTTATGACCCTTTATGACCCTTTATTTGGTAAAATGGATTGAAAAGTTCCTATGTTCCTTATATTTGAAGCATATGAAAATAGTGGTGCATTAAGAAGTTCCTTCTAATCCACCACCATTTTGGTCATCTTCTTAGATTATCTTGGTACTACTGATGCTTTGTGTGAAACTTCCCAAGATTTTCAAGACAACTATCTATATAAATAAGGAAATGAGTAAATTATGTATGAATATAAGATTGTGGATAAATATTTAAGGATATAATTAATAGTCCAATCAATCTAACTCACTCACACAACCCTCAAGTGGAGAGGGGATTGTAATACATATAGATACTTAAAAGGGAGGGTTGGGTTATATACTCATGAAAAATGATAAGGTGGTAGCCTATTCAACTCGGTAATTGAAGATCTATGAGCTGAACAACCTGATACATGATTTGGAGTAATATATTATGGTATCTACATTGATGATTTTGAGACACCACCATTATAGATAAAAATGTGACACATATATTAACTACAATAGTTTTAAGTATATATTCACATAGATGGCGAAAAACATGCATCAATGGACATGGAATCAAGGACTAAGACTTCTCAATTCACCACCCTATGAGCTACTACATGACCCCTTCAAGATCATACATAGTTAGAAACAAGGTACACTGTGCCTTCCCAAGTGGTCCTCATATTGAAAGTGTGTGGGTGAATAATACCATGATAACCCAAATAGAATATAAGGGGAATTAACCCATGATGCGTTTACAAAAAATTACTAATACATATAACATTTAAAAAATAAGTCACCATAATTTTTCTATGTATGGAGGGATTTACATATGTGATACCATCTATCAAGCAGGATAAAATAAATAATAATTATTTAACACAATTTGACTAAAATCTAAATGATTTTATAAATAATAATAAATATGAATGAAAACACAATATAAACTCAACATACATCAAATATAGTCTCCAATTCTAAGACACATCCAATAATATTCACCTATTAGACCTCAATACATAGAAAACAACCACTTTACAACAAAAAATTAATCAATTAAAATTATATTATTTTTCCTAGCCAGATGTTCACCAACCAAACTTTTTTAGTAGGGCATAGTAAATTAACTCATTATAATATCACAAGTGCTGAGAAATGGAACAAATGGTTTCATTTATTCATAATAATAATAGAATATTAAACCATATTATCTATACATGACCTCACTGCTCAGACCACTCAATATAGGTTAATAGTCCATAATATGTATATGATATCCTTAGGATAACACTATATATCCTATTGAAAAATTACCCATCATGTCACGACTCGTCCCCCGGGGCCGTATCGTGACTACCCCAAGCCCGCCTTCCATAGGTCAGGGGATGACAACTAGCACCAAAGGAATAAATCTCTAAACTGGGAAGGCATTGCCTCTATAATAGTAAACAAAAAAAAAGAGTATGAAACGAGAAGTCAAAAACTAAGTGAAACTATATACAAAAGAGGGTGCTGAAAGTAAAGGGGCCAGAAATACAAGCCCAACAGTAGAGTACAATACAAATGAAAAGCTAGTACAACTGCAGAAGTAAAACAACAACTACTGAGTCATCCTATGGAATTACCACCTGAAGGGTGGGTACAGATGGCCTCCTCAGCACCGCAAGTCCGTCCGTCAGTTCCATATACGTCTCTCCAGGTGGTCCACCTCCTGGTACCGTCCAGCTCTACAAATCTCTACCTCGATCAGCACTGTCTGTCGTCTGCAACCAACACAATGAGGTGCGGGCATAACTCGTGTAGGGGTGAGTATAACGATACTTAGTAGGGAACCCAAGACCCTCAAGGTCTCACAATACCCAACTAGGATAAACCACAAAGAAATATACAATCACGAAGTATCAAACAACCCTACTTAGGTAGATTCCCATACATATACCTAAGTTATCAATCACAGTCCGACTCCAACTCTCGAGCCCAATAAAAACCCATTCCACAAAGGAAGTAAAGTCAATCATCTCTATAATATTGAATGAAAGTCAAGACTCATCTCACACTGGTATACATCTTTTGTAGAGTGATAGAGATGATTAGATGTAGTCACATATTCATCTAAGCTATCAGACCCACACAGGATACAGGACCAGCTAAGCTATCAGACCCACACAGGATATAGGACCAGCTGATTCATTTGATCTGTCAGACCCACATAGGATATAGGACCAGATAATCTGTCGAACCCATACAGGATACAGGACCAGCTGATTCATTTGAGTTGTCAGACCCACACAGGATACAGGACCAGCTAAGCTATCGGACCCACACAGGTCATAGGAACATAAGTCAGAACTGTCGGACCCATAGAGGATCCCGGTACAGTAGTCATCGCTGTCGAACCCACAGATAATTCTGGTTTAGTAGTCATCGCTGTCGAACCCACGGAGGATTCCAATACAGTAGTCATCGCAGTCACAGCCCGCCCTAGGGTTCTCGCACACAGCATGCTCGATGCAGAGAGGGTACGCTCCTTGAGCCAAGTTTCAATACATCAACTATCATGAAGTCCTGAGTTGATGTATCCCGTAGTTCCATCTCATCATAAGGAACTCAACATGATAGACGACGCTTTAATCGGACGTCTAGTATGAGAGTTATTAGCATTTCTGTTCCAGGGGCCCAGTTGGATTTACGCTTGATCCAAACCCAACGGTTTTCCAAATTTTTCCAAAACCCACTTAGAGTATCCCAAAAGTACCTCCTTGTTGTGAGGGTCTTAGTGATGCAGATGGCACATCGATCAGATGCACGTTCTAGAAGTTATTCGTATTTAAGAAAAGACGGGCCTGACCCGTCAAGTCCAATGGGCTGGCGGGTCGGCCCGACCCAGATCGGCGGGTCTGACCCAGATGGGGGTCGGTCCGGACTACCTGTGGACCCGAACCGTGCTGCGGGCCGGTCCGATTCGCCTAGCAGTGCCAAGTGGTGCCTCTTCCTCCTCTGCCTGGCGCACGCGGCCCGCGAACGCAGGCCACAGACGCGGGCCGCGGTTCTCCTCACACGGCGCCTGTGGGCATCGCGGTTCTCCAGCCTGGCCGACACGCGGCCCACAGACGCGGGTTGCGTCCTCCTCCATGGGGAACCTATGGGTGCCGCAGTTCTCCAGTGTTCCGGCCGGATTGGCTGGCCGGTCGTTCCGCGGACTGGCTCCACGGCATCCGGCTCGGCCGGCCTCCTCCGCACCTCCACCGCGGAATGACGGTGCCGCGATCCTGCTGCCCTCCGCGCGGTGCGATGGAGCCACACTTCTTCATCCACTGCGGCCCTCCTGGCCATAGTTCCGCTTTTTTCTGCCACGGTGTGATGTCACCACGCCCTTCTGGCTCCACCTCCAACATCAATCAAACATGAATCAACGAAGGGACGTTGGGCCCTGTTTGTTCGGCCCACACCCTCCACATTAGGTGATAACAATTGGCCACCATCGAACCAAATTAAACATCAAATAATGAGGGTGTAATTCATGCATTAAAATAATCAAATACCCCTACCTCAATTTCGGTGATCAATGACGGAGTCGCGGAAGGCGAACGTCATGGGATACAGTCGTCGTTCCCTCAATATCGGAGGAGGAAGAGCTCGGTGAAAACAAGTTGAACCAACGCTGTTGGTGTACTTAGAAGATGGCGATGCTTCCCTATCTTGCCCTGGTTGAAGGAGGAAGAGAGGTCCGTCATTTTTTGTTGGAGAGAAAGGGTGTTCTTCGTGTTCTTCACGTTCCTCGTTGGAAGAATGATTCTCCGTTGAGAGCTTTCTCCAAGGGTTCTCCAAGCTCTACCAAGAATTTCCTCCTCTCCTTAGTTCTCCCAACAAATCTTATGCCAACCCAAAATAAAATATTCTTATCCCTTATTTTAATGGTTGGCATGAGTTCAAAATAATACAAATTAATTAAGTTGGTTCACTTAATTAAATGAATGAAATTGGAAATAATTTCAAATGATTCAATTAATTAATTGTGAGGGAGATTTGGCAAATTAAAGGGTTAGTTCAAGAGTTTCCCCCATTAATGGGAAAATTAAGGGGTTAAAGGGGGTTTGATGCTCATGTGGGCCCCACCTTATAAAATATCCTCCCAAGGGAGTTTTGGGTGTGGTGGGTCCCACCTCTAACCTCCTCTTGGAGGGTTTAAGCACCAAATCAAATAAAAATATGTTGCACATATTTTTATTTAATTTAATTAGAAATCCCCAAAATTAACTTCCACTCTCAATAAAACGCAACTCCGGAAAAAGTCTCCTTAAGAGAATACCGACGCTATGAGTTCATCGGTGTCCTCATATTTTAATTTTGAGCACTGGTTCAAAAGATATAAAATCCTACTCATACGTTTACTGAATGTACACGAACTAAACTTTAGAAAAATATTATCAGTCACCCTCGACCCATGCCAGTCGAGGTTAGACTCTACCTAAGTGAAACATGCCCCAAATAACCCAACGGTACTCTCAGATTTTCAATATGAGTTACCGTTTAGAAGTTATTAATTTTACAATAAAATAATTGTCACTTAATTATTTTATTTGCGGCCAAAAACTAACTTTTTATGGTCGCCCGCGCCAGCCAAAGTTAGCATCTTCTTAAATAAAGCATTCCCTCACGAGTTCATCAGTGGTCTTAGATTTTTAATCCGAGTTACCATTTGTGAGTTATAAGCATTTGAAAAATAAAATAATTTATTTAATTATTTTATTTACGGTTATGCCATTTTCTGGTTTTCTCACAAGAGGCCCGCGTGACTAAACTTAAGTCACGTCTAGGGTAAAACCGCTATCCTGAGCACAATGGTGGCCTCAGATTTCTGATCCGAGTAACCATTTAAGTTTTATTTTACCTTTTCAGGAAAACTGCATAATTTAAGCTTAACAAAACTTCGACGGATCGTTCCAAGCACTCTGGGCCTCGGAATCATGTGCCATGAGAAACAATGTACTCATAAAATTCCCAAGTATTTAAGAAAAAATTTTCCACAAAATTTCTGGGTCTTTACATTATTCCCACCTCAAGGATTTATGTCCCCGTAAGCTACAACTCGAACTAAGGGAACAAATGGAGGTACTGAGCACGAATCTGAGCCTCCCGCTCCCATGTGCTCTCCTGGAGGTTCCCATGCTACCAACGAATGCCCACCAGAGGTATCGATTGTCCACGTAGGACCCACTACTGTCGATCCTCAATATCTACTGGAACCTCCGTGAAATTTTCCCCATCGTCAACGTCCAGCTCGCCATGGCCGATGATGTGGGAAGGGTCGTGCACATTTCTCCTCAGCTGGGATATATGGAAGATGTAGTGAACCTGGTGCAACTGTAGTGGAAGAGCTAAGCAGTCAGCCACCTTGCCTACTCTGCTGAGGACCTAGAAAAGGTCTGATGAATTGCGGAGATAACTTTCCACCTCGACCAAAACTCCGTAGACCTCGTCGAGGTGAGACCTGTAAAAAGACGTGGTCGCCATCCTCGAACTCCAGATGTATTCATCTCCTGGATGTATGTGGAAGACCCATCACGAAGTCCATGGATATCATATCCCTCTTACACTTTGGAACCTCTAAAGGCTGAACCAAGATAGCCGGTACCTAATTCTCCCCCTTAACTTGCCGACAAGTGAGGCATCGAGAGACAAATTCCGCTACTGCCTTCTTCATACCCGACCACCACTGCTATCATCGAAGGTCCTGATACATCTTCGCCACTCCTGGATATACCGCTAAAGGGGATGTGTTAAACTCCCTCAACACTTCCTCCTAAAGTGAAACTGACACCATTGTACGTCCTCTGAAGAGGATAACATGCTCCCCACCTTCAGAAAATCCATCAGGTGCCTGTCCTGTGGATATATGAACACGTCGTGTCTCGCAGTCAGTTTCCCCATACTGCACCTCCCTGAATCGCTGAAGAAGTGGCAGAGTGACTGTAAGAGACTGAAGGAAGCCTGGTCCATCTCTATCCACAAAGGATATTTGCAACGCGGATAACTGCTCCGTCGCCTCTCCTTGCAGCTGAATGCCTGATCTCATGCTGAGAGAATCTGCTACAACGTTCCCCTTCCCAGGAGTATAGACTATCTCGAAGTCATAGTCCTGGAAGAACTCAATCCATCTCCGTTGTCTCAGGTTCAGGTCCTTATTACGAGAAGACACACCTGAGACTATTGAGATTAGAGTAAACCATAAACCTTTCACTCAACGAACTATGAGAGAGACTAGCCAAAAGTAAAGAACTTGAGTACACCCTTCTTCACCTACGTCCTACAAGAGCTGCCAAGATTTATCCCTTACTGATAAGAGAAATACAGTCTCATCCCCTGGATGAACCACGTCCTTTGCCTAATATATTCAATCCTAACATGAACGATACTATTTCATACCATGGATGATGTTGTAAGGCCTCGACGCTAGTACCAAGAGATCTAACCATCACTCTCACCTCCAAGGGTTGATTCACACTGTCGGCATTAATGTGTGGTCACTGGGTCTTCTCCAGTAGGAATCTCGAATGTGAGGGTCAAGTTAACGGTTTTTAACTGGAACCTCTCAGTATCAACCACACAAAAAGGCATGAAAAAAAACGTCACAAGGACAAGTGTCTTTTATTACTGCAGCTCAAAGTACAACGACACAAAACAACCACAAAAAATGACATCAACGAAGATAGAAACATAAAGAACAAAGGAATCTATTCCTGGAGCTAGTCCCTCTCCTGTCCACCTGCTCCTGGAGCTTGAGGTGAACCGTATAGGGGTGGTGGTAGTAGTGCTCGATGACCCTAAAAACCATTCGCTGAAAAAACTGCTCCACTGCCTCGTCCACCGCTCGACTGATGGTAAAGATCCCATCGCTACCTCTGTCTTGGTGGCTCCTCTAACACCTGCTGATCAACTGTGCGGAGAGTCAGATAGTCACACGCTCTGTGACCCCGTTCCCTATAGGAATAATAAACCATTCTCCGTTCAATGTTCCCTCGGCCTCGGGTTCCCCGCACCCCCATTTCCACATCTTGGGGTCATCTAACAGTAGTTCTAACCCACTTGTGCCCCCGTGTCATCTTCCTACTACCTGATATAGATGAATCGGCTACTGTCAGAAAGAACTGCGGCAAGATCAGCATCTCCTGAGCACGCACAGAGCGTAGAGTCGCTGGTACAAACTCCACCCTGAAAAGACCCTCAAAGTTTCCCCAGGTGAGGGTCACCTCATCGTAAAATTGGATAATCAGGATCTACCACCTCTCAAATTTTCTCTGAAAGAGACTAACAGCTAGGTACACCATTAAGTCAGTGGGTGTCCCAACTGTGTGGAAAACTCCTTCTATAAACTCCAACCAGCACCCGACCGTCTGAAAATCTATCTCGCCTCAAAACCTCAGTGGCCTCTGTTGCAGGAACCCATTCAATGCGCTCAAGTGGCGCACACCCTCTGTTGCTGGGGCTAGTGGAAACGGTAGCCCAGCGGGTAGTGGTACCACTGGTTCCTCCACTGTGATGGGGCCCTGCACCGTGGCCTCGTTGCTCGGCGTGCTACCATCGCCATCTCCACTCGGAACTCGTGCAAACTGACTAGGTGAAGGCATGCTGAAAAGAAAAAGGTGTTCCATGATAAAAAAGTATACCTGGTGAGCAAACTCAAAGTAATCACAAAGAATACTTTTCAAAATAAACACACATGCAATCAGTGTTTTTCGTGCACTGAGTTAGAAATTAGTAGTCAGGGTCCTGGTGTATAGATAGGTCGGCCGCTGCACCAACACTAGAATCCCTGAACTGAAGACCACACTTAGTACCCTTAACACTATTGCTTCATAGAAAGAAAGATCAGAATACTGAGTTCTGCGGTAGAACCGACTCCTCTGATACCAATTTGTCATGACCCGTCCCCCAGGGCCCGTATCGTGACTACCCCAATCCCGCATTCCATAGGCCAGGGACTGAAGACTAGCACTGAAGGCATAAATCCCCAAAATGGGAAGGCATTTCCTTTATAACAGTAAACAAAAACAACAAAGTATGAAACAGGAAGTAAAACACTAAGTGAAACTGTATACAAAAGAGGGTGCTAAAAGTAAAGGGGCCAAAAATACAAGCCCAATAGTAAAGTACAATACAACTGAAAATCTAGCACAACTGCAGAAGTAAAACAGCAACTACTAAGTTGTCCTCCAGAATTCCCACCTAAAGGGTGGGTACATATGGCCTCATCAGCACCCGAAGTCCATCCGTCTGCTCCATGTACGTCTCGCCAAGTGGTCCACCTCCAGGTACTATCCAGCTCTACAACTATCTACCTTGATCAGCGCTATCCGTCATCTGCAACCAACACAACGAGGTGCAGGCATAGCCCATGTAGGTGTGAGTATAACGATACTCAGTAGGGACCTCGAGACCCTCAAGGTCTCACAATATCTAACCAGGATAAACCACAAAGAAATATATAGTCATGAAGTATCAACCAACCCTACTTAGGTATATGCCCATACATACACCTAAGTTATCAATCACATTCTGGCTCCAAATATCAATCCCAAGCACAAACCATTCCATAAAGGAAGTAAAGTCAATCATCTTGATAATATCGACTAAAAGTCAAGACTCAGCTCACACAGGTATACATCTTTTGTAGAGTGATTGAGATGATCAGATGTAGTCACTGATTCATCTAAGCTATCATACCCACACATGATACAGGACCAGCTAAGCTGTCAGACCCACATAGGATATAGGACCAACTAAGCTGTCAGAACTCACAGTATATTGGACCAGCTGATTCATTTGAGTTGTCGGACCCACATAGGATACAGGACCAACTAAGCTATCGGACCCACATAGGATATAGGAACAGAAGTCAGAACTGTCAGACCCATGGAGGATCCTGGTACAATAGTCATCGCTGTCGAACCCATGAAGGATTTCGGTTCAGTAGTCATCACTGTCGAACCCACAGAGGATTCTAGTATAGTAGTCATCGCAGTCGCAGCCCGCCCTAGGGTTCTCGCACACAACACGCTCGATTCCGGGAGGGTTCGCTCCTCGAGCCAAGTTTCGATACATCAACTATCACTAAGCCCTGATTTGATGTATCCTGTAGTTCCATCTCATTATAAGGAACTCAAAGCGACAGACGACACATCAATCGGACGCCCGGTATGAGAGTTATTGGCATTTCTGTTCCAAGGGCCCAGTTGGATTTACGCTCGATCTAAACCTGGATGTTTTCCAAATTTGTCCAAAACTCACTTAGAGTATCCCAAAAGGACATCCTCATTGCGAGGGTCCTAGTTCCACAGACGGCGCGCCGACCAGACGCGCAGTCTAGAAGTTATTCATATTTAAGCGAAGACGAGCCCGACCCGTCAAGTCCAGTGGGATGGCGGGTCGGCCCGACCCTGATCGGCGAGTCCGACCCAGCTGCGGGCGCCGCGGTTCTCCAGCCTGTCCGGTACGCGACCGATCGGTTTGCCTAGCCGAGCGACCCGCGGACGTGGGCCGCGTTCTCCTCCACGCAGCACCTGCGGGTGCCGCGGTTCTCCAGCGGGCCGGCTGGATTGGCCGACCGGTCGTCCCGCGGACCGGCTCCACGGTGGCCAGCTGGACCGACCACCTCCGCAACTCCACCGTGGCTCGATGGCACTGCGGTCCTGCTACCCTCCGTGCGGCGTGACGACACCACGCTTCTTCATCCGTCGTGGCCCTCCCGGCCGCGATTCCTCTTTCGTCCTCTGCAGTTCTTCTCCGGCACGGTGCGATGGCACCGCGCCCTTCCGGCTCCGCCTCCAACATCAATCAAGCATGAATCAATGGAGGGATGTCGGGTAGTGTTTGTTCGGCCCGCGCCCTCCATATTAGGTTATAACAATTGGCCACCATCGAACCAAATTAAACATCGAAGAACGAGGGTGTAATTCATGCATTAAAATAATCAAATATACCTTCCTCAATTTCAGTGATCAACAACGGAGTCACGAAAGGCGGACGTCGCGGGAGACGGTCATCGTTCCGTCAATATCGGAGGAGGAAGATCTCGGTGAAGACAAGTCGAGCTGACACCGTCGGTGTACTTCGAAGACAGCGATTCTTCCCTATCTTGCCCCGGTTGAAGAAGGAGGAAGAGTGGTCCGTCATTTTTCGTTAGAGAGAAAGGGCGTTTTTCGTGTTCTTCACATTCCTCGTTGGAAGAATTATTCTCCGCCGAGAGCTTTCTCCAAGGGTTCTCCAAGCTCTACCAAGAATTTCCTCCTCTCCTTAGTTATCCCAACAAAGCTTATGCCAACCCAAAATAAAAAAATCTTATCGCTTATTTTAATGGTTGTCATGAGTTCAAAATAATTCAAATTAATTATGTTGGTTCACTTAATTAAATGAATGGAGTTGGCAAGAATTTCAAAGGATTCAATTAATTAACTATGAGGGAGAGTTGACACATTAAAGGGGTAGTTCAAGAGTTTTCCCCATTAATGGGAAAATCAAGGGGTTAAAGGGAGTTTGATGCTTGTGTGGGCCCCACCTTATAAAATTTCCTCCCAAGGGAGTTTAGGGTGTGGTGGGTCCCACCTATAAGCTCCCCTTGGAGGTTTTAACCACCAAATCAAATAAAAACATGCTGCACATATTTTTATTTAATTTAATTAGAAATCCCCAAAATTAACTTCCGCTCACAATAAAATGCAACTGCAGAAAAGGTCTCCTTAAGAAAATAACGGTGATTTGAGTTCATCGGTGTCCTCAGATTTCAATTTCGAGCACCGGTTCAAAAGATATAAAATCCCGCTCGTACGTTTATTAAACTTACCCGAACTAAACTTCAGAAAAATATTATCAGTCACCCTCGACCCACATCGATCGAGGTTAGGCTCTTCCTAAGTGAAACACTCCCCAACAAACCCAATGGTACTCTCGGATTTTCAATCCGAGTTACCATTTAAAAGTTATTAATTTTATAATAAAATAATTTTCACTTAATTATTTTATTTGCGGCCAAAAACTAACTTTTTCTGGTGGCCTGCACCAGCCAAATTTAGTATCTACTTAAATAAAGAATTCCCTCACGAGTTCAGTAGTGGTCTCAGATTTTTCATCCAAGTTACCGTTTGTGAGTTATAAACATTTGAAAAATAAAATAATTTATTTAATTATTTTATTAACGGTTATGCCATTTTAAGGTTTTCTCATAGGAGGCCCACGCCGACTAAACTTAAGTCACACCTAGGGTAAACCTGCTATCCTAAGCGCAACAGTGGCCTCATATTTCTGATCTGATTAATTGTTTAAGAGTCATTCCACTTTTTCAGGAAAACTACATACGTGCACTAATTTAAGCTTAACAAAACTTCGACGGATCATTTAGGGCACTCCGGGCCTCGGAATCACGCGCTGTTAGAAACTGTGGACTCGTAAAATTCCCATGTATTTAAGAAAAAATTTTCCATGGAATTTCCGGGTCTTTATTCATCATTAAGGATATAATTTCACCATTCATTGATAATTTTTATAGGATAATTTTGCATGCAATGTTTACACAAGGAATCATTCATAGTATTAAAATTATCATGAATATATTAATACCCTAATTAGGGGATAGATAATAAAACCTTTAATAATCAAATATTTGGGGGAGAATGATATATTAAATTTATATGTGTTGAATTAATAGAGAAGAAATCAATAAGGATATCAACATATAGAGAATTAGTAGATGAAATAGAATACCCAATCTCTAAGAGTTTATTGGTGGAATATTAGACATTAACTTTGGTGTACCAAACAAAAGAAATAAACTTCTCTAAAAATATTTTGAGAATCTATCAATGATTGATAAGAAATTGTATATATATATATAATGTACTCTATAGACCCGCGTCCTTATAGACGATTTAAAGATAAAATATCTCAGTGGTAGGGTATCATCAAGAAGAATTTTTATATATAGTATAGTGCTAAATTATTGTTGAAATAATATAAAATCATTAGGGACCGCTTGTTGACCAATTTGTGAACTCATCATGATGTGGAATAAGCATTAATTATCAATTCTCATCACCCCTTAACTAAAGAAACTACTAATTTCTATATTGTAATTTTTTCACAAATAATGAGTCCATTTATACTATAATATATTCCATATGACTAAATAGTTAATTAACACATAATCAACACCAATTTATAGGGTGATTAGACTCACTAACTCATTACATAAAATCAATTTTGTTTTGAAAATAAAAATACACGCCAAAGAAGTGTTTTTTATAAATCAGTCATCCTAACATGTTTTTATAAAGAAATGGTATAATTTTCACACCTAGAATAAATCCAAATTTCATGCATAATTCCAACCATTAATGATATAATAAAATAAATTAGGAGAATCACATCATTGAATGATAATGTCATGTTATTTATTTAATAAAAAAAGTTAATAGTGATAAATCCTTAGTTCACCAAACTTGTTAAGGGGTTATAGTTCATTAATATATAGTTGGTTCTTATCAGCTAGATATAATGGACAATTAAATAAAAACGCCATGTCATGATAACTCACTCATTGATGTGAGTTATTATAGTCATAGTCATGATTCAGTGATCTAGTGGGCGATCCTAATATATTTTAGTCTCAAAAATTATAATCTAGAAACACTCTCACATGTCTTTATTGAAAACCATTATTTAATAAAAATGTTTTAATATAATTCCCAAATTACCCTAAGGATGGAAAAAAATAATTTAACTCATGAAAATGAAAAAATGACACACTCACTATTTTTTTTGATTTTAAACTCCATAAAATTGTATGTCTATATATTAAAAATACAAAAATCACCATTTAAATGATATCAAATAGGATAAAAATAATAATTATTTTAATATCTATAGAAAATATTAATAAATGGACATTATAGAACACATAGTTATACATTTGTGGGTTTTAAAGATATTGAATTATTCAACGATGTATTCTAGAACAATTTATAGGTTGAAGACTATGACACATATAGAGAATTATTAGGGGATGTAGAGGAATCAATTTAGGCACATGGTGAAAGATAAATGTTTCTATCCTTTATAGAATTTATATTAAATACTCATAATGGGTCCATAAGCATTAGCTCACCTCACAATGGTCTACATGAAATGCTAGCCTACCCTTCAATCAATGCACCAAAATATCCAATAATAACACTCTTTCCACTTTATTTCACACATATCCATGATTATCTACCAAAAGATAGAGGGTATCTCCCCCCAATAGAATCATTATTTTGTGAATTGTACCATGGACCCACTCTTTGTTCCCATCTAGCATCTTATTTTTAATTTTACAATAAAAATACATATATAATCTATTTTAAATTATCAATATGTAAATAATAAAAAATTTAATATAAATAATATCAATGTGGCTATATTCCTTATCAGTAACCTTAGAAAACAATATTACAAGAAGATATTTAATTATAGTTATGATGTAATTAAATATAGGTTGTTTTTTTTAAAATTAGATCCCATAAATGATAACAAAACTAACCATAATTTTTATATATTTTTCATTATATCATTGATCAAATTCATGGAGTCCCAACCGACATCTAATACCCTTAGTCCAATTTGGATATCATCCACCAATCATTTTTACTATGGCATTAAAACTAGTATCTTGATAGATAATGATCATAACCTCCATCAATCTTTTAGAGTAAAATATAATAAATAAAATTAAAATTCCATGATAATAAATTAATCATATATATATATACACACACAAACACACACACATATCCAATTTAAATAGTGATTATTATAATTATTTTCATAAATAACGACTTTCAATGCTCATGGGAATCAGAAATTTGACTCAGAAAGTCTACAAAATGTGGGACACTAGTACAGCCTTAAGACCAACATGATCTTCCCATTCCTTAAAAAACATGATGAGTCTGGTTTAGGATAATTGACTATAAGATACCTAAGACCCACACTCTTAGATCTAGTGCTATAATAACATATATTCATCATAAAACTTGAAATTTATTTTATATAAATGACTCCCACATAATAATAGGTTTATTTTGATTAGGATCTATTACATAATAAATAAAATATTATAAAAAAACATTTGAATTATGTGTATTATATATATATATCATTGAATCCATAATATATTAATCAATTATAATATAATTATGTTCCTTACATAATTTTTTTTATTACAATAAACACTTTCAATAACCAAAAGTCCTTAACATTAATGAGATGACTATATGAAAGTGTCCATAAAAAATCATTGAAGATAGTATTTAATCATTTTTCAAAGATGAAATTTAAATAGAGAGTGTGAACTTATAGGTGTGGTAAGAGTAATCCCATTGAAATATGTATTCAATGTTTTATTCTTATATTATATCAAGTGATCCACTATATACATGGTGATGAAAAATCTTCATTGATTCACAAAAAAATACTTAATACAAGTATTATATTATGGGGAAGAAATTATTAATAAAAATTCATGTTTATAAATATATGATATAATATTTAATATATTATATCATATCTCACTACTCTATACTATTTTTCCAATTTTTACAAAGAATTACCAAAATTTACACATAAATAATTTCAAAATTATAATTCCAAATATAAAATCCATTTTTTTAAATTAGACTGTCAATTATGTTATATTAATATTTTAAATTAAACAGATTATTTAAATAAAATATCATAAAATCATAAATTATATTTGACTACTAATTTTTTTTAACTTTAATTCCATCACAACCCATAGATACATAACCACTTTGACTACATCTAAATCCCTATGGGTAAGGTGTGAAATGGTGATACTCTCATGGGGTGATTTGACCATCATTGATCTTGTTGTAATTTATAATAACTAGTAATTTTTATGTTGATGATTATATATGAATATCAATTATGGGTATCCAACTTATTATTGGTATAAGGAAGACCCTAATGATTCTATATAACTCCCAAGATCCAATAAATGTTTATAAAATAGGATGTTCTTTTAAGGATAATTAATATATTATTTATTCTATACTAATTAACTTACATTATTACCTTTATAAAATAAAATATTCTTAATAGTTATTTTTTCAAATGATAAAAGTATAAATGGTCATAATTCTCAACAATCATATTAACATTATATAAAGTCATTCCATGATGTGGAAGTAATTATTTTAAAATAATATTTTACTCATAATGCCTCTTCCAAAGATTGATTATTTTTTATTACTATGTTACTTTTATAGATATGATGTTCATTGGGGGAATACCAGCTACAATATATATTGTACTTTTTTATTAATTTTTTATATGATTATTTATTATCCCTAATAATACATATCAATAATTATATTTTATTTTTATTTGATCATTATTGATAATAAAATATTTATTTTCAGGGATTTATAATGCATTAATTTTACCTATTTAACAATTTCATCCTTGATATTCCAATTGGTATATTATATAGAAAATAATTCATTATAATTATTATTTTTTTCATCCTCATGATCCCAAGTTTATTCTTAAAACATTTGGTTACACCAAATCCCTTTCACTAATTTAATTTTTTTTTATTTTCTAGTATATATTCCCTATGGTGTTAAATCATAATAGGATCCTCTTTATATGACAAATAATGTTTTAGTGTAACATCATTAAGATGAAATAATCATGTTAGGGATGACATGCACTTCACATATAAATATACATGAATGACATCATGAACATAATAAATATTTAGTGGTAAGAAAAATACTTAAGCTAATATTCCTATTCACTATTATATTACGAAGGGAACATATACCTTAGGTTTAATATCTCATTTATTACAAGTCTTATAGTTCTATTCTAGGGAGAGATAATCATGAATACATGTTTAACAATATATAATTATAAATATATTCATTAGTTATTAATAAATATCTTTTTTCCTACATTTATCTTCTATTGATGCATTACCATAAAATCCTTATCTTATTTTGTATATCTAAAATAAAAATTTAACTATTCAATTTCCACTTCCAAACAATATCAAAATATGATAGACTTCGAGATGTATTCATATATGGATCCATATACAACCAAAATATTCAGGGTCTCTGACCCTTAAAATTTATTAAAGAAAAAATAAATAGTACAAAGTCAGGCATTATAGGGAGTATTACAAAGATGGGAGTGCACTTCACCATTCATATCTATATCAACCATCGATGAAAAAAAGCATGGGGTACTAAGATTCCACATCATGTTAATCTCCACAATCTCTCTCTTTGACATTGCATCTTCCACTTGGTTCCCTTACCTGTAAACATGGAAGATGATAAAATTAATTTTCATTATCTTATCAAGACATTCAATTCATTGGGGCAGGATTCACCAAGGAACATTAATGGTACTCTCTTTAAAAGACTTGATAGCAAGTTTATAATCTGATTTAACCCATAAATACATCCAATTATGAAAAATGGCATGTTTTATGGAATAAATTATTTCTAAAAGTTCATCCTTATATAGATTATATTGATTATTTAGTGGTAGTAATTATTTTATTTGATTTCCACTATAGGAAACTATTTGTCTTTTTCCCATGGGAATCCTATGAGAATAGCCTTGAAATCTAATTTAATGTCTTGATATTCCTTTCATATTTCCCCCAATATTATTTTGGTAAGTATTATAGTAACATATCCCTAAAAATAATGTGCATTGAAAAGTCATACAAAAGATAAAGGTGATTCTTCAATTATGATCAAAGAAAAAATAGAGAGCTAACCAACTAACCTTGGTTGACCTGACTTGTGACCCAAGATGGTAAACCACAAGGATCGATGCATGATCCTGATCTCCATGGGCTGGAGACAAGGATTGATCATAATAAATATACACATGGGAAATGTTTTTTACCACGGTTAACTGTAATGAACCATAAATGAATTGGGACCACCACTCTAATATCATCATAGTCAAGTGAGTAATAAATAATCATGAATCTAGAGAAATGTGAAAATAACTAAATTAATAACAAAAGAAACATCAAACAATGAATATAAATCATTAAATAACCTAACATATACATGGTATCTAAAGTAAAAATCTAAAAACTCAAACAAATAGGAACATGACTAAGAAAGTCCTATAAATACATCCCAATTTCAAAATCCAAAACAAATTCTCATGATCTAACCCGGTGAGACCATGTCACCTCTAAAAAAGTAATGGATGATGATAATCAATAAGAGACACACATATACATAGTTACCTTTCCTTTAACCATGTCTTGCAAAAAAGGCCTCCATATGACTAAAGGAATATGTATTGTGTGAGGCACATAGCCTAGTCGTATTCCACTATGAATTAATTTTTTTAAAAAAAAATAAAACTAATGAAAAATTTTAAAATATAATTTTCAAAACTATCCCACTATGAGACCATTATTCTTCTAAACAGGCCTATGAAACTAATTGGATTCCTTCCAAAAAAAATTCTTCCAAATAAATTTCCAACATGGATTAAATAATGTAACATAGAAAACAACATAATATAAATCACATATCCAACAATGTTTAATAAGGTCAAGTATAAGAATAATTATGTAACAAAATAAATGTAAATGATCAACGAACATGATATCATATCCACAAGAAACAAATAAAATTGACAAAGTCTAAAAATAAACCAGGGAAGAGTAATGTGTACTTATGGATCAAATAATAAGGGTCCATTATGGGTGATTATATACAATGTTTTCTAGAAATATAATAATTGTCGAATCCCTCATGGTCTTCCCTGAGCCCAACCCTAAGAGCTCTCACAATATCTCACTCTTTAAATATAAGCTCTCATGATATTCCAACAAAAGGCTCTCATGTTACATTTAATAATAAGTTGATATTACCTTAGTCTTAATATAAATTATATCATGATCCATTATACAAAAAACACACACACCCTAATTATCCCATATGATACTCCATGGTGAACATAATAAAATCACATGTTCCATGCAATACTAGTCATTCCATAGATCAATTTCATAAAAAACAAGCATATTTTATCAAAACACCTTTATCAAGGTAAAAAAATTTCTAAAAGAACATTTTAAATACATTTAAAATCATAAAACCCCTTTGATCCATTTTATTAAACACTTGATGTGAACACATGACACCCCCATTCTGTGAATAATACTGCTACAATATCCGTACTGCTACAATACCGTATAGTACCGGACACTGCTACAGTGTCCTATCGCCGCTACAGTGCACTTCCGCCGCTATAGTACCCACCCATTGATACAATACCTCCATTGATACAGTCTCTACAATACAAATATAGTACTTGCGCCCAATGGGTTTTGAACCCCAATTTTTCATGTAATATTACAAGGTTCTTACCATTAATCCAAACCCCAACTACTGGTCCCAACCTTAGTGCCACCAACAATAATAACTCAAAATAGGTAATAGAAGTTCTCACACACTATGTCTAATAGAAATAAAAGAAAATAACCAATTAAAACACTAGGTTTTTACACCCCTATAAAACCACATGATTTTATGGTATGTATTTTTTTTAAATCTAACCTATTCGATAGCTTATGTTGCTAGAAACACCCAAATTAAATGAATAATGAAATATTATTATGTGACCATTTTAAATTAACATTTAAATTGGAAGGAATGAATAGAGTTAAACAAAATATAAAATATATAATTTTCTAAATCATTGGTAATGTATAAATTAATTATTTTTTAATAAGCAATTAATTTTTTGTAAAATCATTTTGTTCTTCAAAAATACATTTTCTTTAAAAATAGTTTTCTTACTTTTAATGAGAAAATATTATAATCAATTTTTTTAACTTATATAAATTTTATTTCACAAAAATAATATCATTTTTGAAATAATAATATTAAAATTAACTTATGTTGATTTTTTTGGGAATTTTCTAAATAGATGAATTTTCCAGTTAATAGTGAAAAATATCAATTTTTATAAAACTGTAAATTTTATTATATTAAAAATTATCTTTATGATTGGAATTTAATATAAATAAAAATTAAGTAATCATTAGTTATAAATTATCTAATTTATTTCATTTTAATAATTATTTAATGTTATTTTGGTATAATTACATTTTTAGGCTTAAAAATGATTTTTTCTAGAAAAATATTTTTTTGTTGAATTTCACATGATAAATTTAAATTAAATTATAGAACTTATTTTAATTTTGAAAATTGATTCCATATTTGGATTTAGAATTTATGAATTTATTAAATATATCCCATTTAGTTTTTTCCAATATGAATATAAATATTAGTAATTTTCATTACCATGATAAATGGTAAATTGGTTCATATAGGTTAAAATTAAATTAAAAAGGAGTAGTAAATAACCCTAACATGTTCCCCAATTTTATTGGATAATTAATTTTTTTCTATAAGAATTAAATATTTGGATATATGACTATTTGTTTCCATTAGGAAGTGACTATGAACCATATGATATTTTATTCAAAAAAGTCAAATATGTCACATTTATGATTTTAATAGCTATAAAATTTTTAATATGAGGTTATATAGAGGATATATTTGACTATAAATATTAATTTTCATTATAAAATATTTACCTTCATCATGATAATTTATTTTTAATTTTTAGGGAAGACATAATTTCCTTAAAACCTAGAATAATACTGGTACAATAATTATTTAAATAATGGAAAAATAAAATAAATGATATTACAAATATTAAAATAAAAAATGTTTGAGATAATTAATGTGATCAATGAATTTTATATATGACCTTGATATATTAGGGATGTGATAAAATAGTTTGTTCAAATTATAATTATTATCTTGATATTATTAAATTCAATGTAATGAATACTACTTAAAATTGATATTATGAATATTTATTGTAAATAATATTTTATTAAATGATATAAAATTCCTAAAAATATTATATTTGTACAAATTATTGAGATAAGGTTGAAAAATTCACACATGATCCTTTAATGGGTAGTTTTTCATTTTTATAGTAACTATATTACACTAAATTTTTTTATTTAGCATGACTAAAATATTTTTATTTATCTTCTTAACATCCTTAGAAATGTTCTAGAGGTTCTGGTCCTTCTAAAAGTCCATCCCTAATATCCCTAAGAATAGATCTAATGGAAATTAACTGCCGAAGAGGTAATCATCTTTACCGAATCATTCATGTTTATTTCTTCTTCTACTTCATATTCATGTGTTTTTTCCATCGTAAAGTACTAACTCAAATATAATATATATAATTATATGTTATTATTATTATGAAATAATAATATTCTACCTTTTATACATCCAATTAAAAAGGAATGCATATGTACGACTTACCACCTCCACATAGTAGTGTAATTAATTTTTTCATCACCACTTCACTTGAATGGTTATAATGATAGAAATAATGGATATATATGATAATTATGAAATTATATTTATTTCATAAAATTAACATAACATACACTTCATCACCCTTTTAATCATTTAGGAATTATATCATCGATCGTGCATACGTATGAATTATTATCTCCACAAAGTGATGCGATTCATTTTCTATGATAAACATTCAATAATGTTTCAAAAAATTTATTTAATGATAAAATATAATATTTATAACTTTAATATAATTTTGGAGATGATGGAAATATATACAATGTGAAAGAACTAGGACTTATGTGACAAAACATACATAGAAAAATGAACCAGTTATCACCTAAAATAAGGGTAATAATGAAATATTATTAAAAAAATTGTGATAAGATGATATAAGAGGATCATATATGATATCATAAATATGAATATTATTTTGGTATAAATTAATAACATGTATTAAACTATTATATAATAGGTTAAACTATGTTCAATTAAATTAAAGAATAAGGTAAGAGATTTCTTAACACAATTTCCATTCATTGGGTTAATCATCTACTTCATTAATTATGTCAAGCTAAGATTATGTGTGAAATTAATTTTGATTATATTATTTTGTATTTACAATTTTTTATGTGTATTTACAGAGGATACACATAATTTATTCATTTTATTAACTCTCATTTCCAAGGTATAATCATTGTAAGGGACTTTGTATCAATTTTACTTAATTGAGGCATATTTTGATTTTATGCACATTTATTAATTTATGAGGTGTATATTACACCCCTTTGAAATTTTATATAATTAATTAATTTATTATCATGGTATTTAATTTTTTTTAAATATTATTCTTCAATTGGGAATAAAATTTGAATGATTATAAAGTTGAAAGAGTTTATTTCACAACCCCGTCATTATTCAGGTTTGTTTTCATTTACATTTCCCTTAGGAAGGTTATTTATATGTTATAATCAATATATTTTCTTTCTCTCTAATCATTAATGATCTTCTAAAATGATATTAATTTTTTTTCACTCTTTGGTACTTAAAATTATTGTGAAAATGGTTTTAAGAAAATTTGACTTTATTTCTTTGCGATAGAAAAACCTTTTTCATCAAAAACCATGTTTTCTAAGAGAATGTTTTCTAAAATGTTTTAAACCTCATAAAAATGATTTATGAAAAACATTTTTACACTTGTTAACTTGTTATAATTTTTTTGAAAGTAATATTCATGTCATTTTCAAAATAATTCTTGTTTGGATTTTACTGTAAATATTCAAGGAATCGTTGTTTTCAAGTGTACAACTTGAACATAATATTCCACCATTATGACCAATCAATATTTTAAATTTTTTTCCAAGGTTATTTTAAAAGGAAATAATTTTTAATTTTTTTAAACATGTTGTATTTAAATTTTATTTTAAAAATTCAAAGGATATTTCCCTCAAAATTTTTAAGAATCTTTTCATGGTATTTCTATTCATCAATTACATCAACCCTTTACTATACTTATAATCTTCAAGTGATATGTTGCATTGATATCATCCTTATTATTTAATTTTATGGTTAATGATTAGTTTTACTATGGGTGTGCTGTTTTAATGCCATTATCCTTATTTATCTATATGGTTTATGGTTATGTTTATAAATTAGGGAATTTATCACACTTCATATGATAGTTTTTAAATATGAATGTTTATGTTTATTATGCTTCACCCATTTTATATGAGGAATGAATTGGACTTAGTAAGTGATGGGAAGGTCCCACTATAGCTCTTTGATGAGTCGGTAGGTCTCATGAGATAAACTAGTTTGGGTATTGGATAATGTAACAAACGTTTAAGTATAATGTCCTAGAAAAAGTCTTAACGTTTTGTTTATGATGTCCCTTGTTATGTATTCCATCATTACAAATTCATTTATTGATATTCCATGTGATTATTTGATTAGTAGAACATCTATGGTTAAGTTTCATTATCATGTGATTATTTTTATGGAAATATTTTATCACCTATTATTCCTTCCATATTATGATCTATTTATTGATTAAATGGAATGTGATTTAGTTATTTACCTTGCTATATATTTTATGCCTTATTAATTCATATCATAATTTATATGCTTACCCTTACTATTAATTTGATCTGATATATTTATTATGTTTCATTTTACATAGAACATTAGGAAATTTTTTGTGATTAATATGAAGGGATTCACTAAGTGTAATAATAGAATTCCCAAAGAAATTCATTGTGTATTTTATGTTTTAAAATGTATTATGGATTTAAATTATGTATCTAGTTTACAAGGACTACTAAAATATTCAAAACTATGGGATGCGATTCCATTTATCTTATGATAATGTAATAAAGTAACCATAGACTCTAGTCTACTGGGGTTGGGGTATTTAAAACC
Source organism: Viscum album (assembly GCA_963277665.1). Classification (NCBI taxonomy): domain Eukaryota; kingdom Viridiplantae; phylum Streptophyta; class Magnoliopsida; order Santalales; family Viscaceae; genus Viscum; species Viscum album. The sequence goes on from OY728130.1 coordinate 1,545,943,194, forward strand.
CCCACCAAATAGAGTAACATAATTTAATGAAAATGGAAGAAAAAGAAAAATATGGGAGAAGTGATGAAAAAACAGGAATATTTGGTCTTACCCCAAACCAAACCACTATGATCCTAAGGATAATCCACTAATTATGATGAGGGGAAGTTTCCAAGCTAAGGATGATGGATTTTTTCACAAAAGAGAAAAGAAAAGGGGGGGGCACGAGGTTATAATTTGACAATGAAATTTTTGCGAAAACATAAACAAAAACTAATGTGTTGGAAAATCTACATGGTTTGGCCACATGCAAAGGAAAAATGTGTTACAACCATGTGGGAGATACTACCTCCAAAAAAAGATTCATTAAATCCCCATGAAATACTCATGGTTTGAAAAACATTTCTCAAATTGTGTAAAATCTCTCAGTCACCCAACTAACACCCCTCACATGGAGAGCCACATCTATTGAAAAACTATAAACTAAACATGTTCCTTGGTTTATCTTCCATAGAAACTCTAATTTCTGACCACAAGCATAAGAAAACTAAAAAAAAAATGATAAATAAAACTAAAATTTATAAGTACCAATAACCAGGTGGGTGTCACAAACTCCCCACCATGCCACTTTCTTCCCCCAGAATGTCCTCATACACCCCAACTGATAATTGGAAAGTCCAATGAACCCCCACCAAAACTTCCCAATCCATTGTCTCTTTGATTTCACCAACATACTGCTAGAATAAACACACCAATAGGATATACTTACCCCTGAGAAATTTTTTTTAGTAATCCATGATATGAATAGGATGATTAGTAATAGTGGCATCAAGATCAACCTCCAAATATTCCCTCTCCAATACATGAGTTTTATCTCAATAATATATATTTATCTCAGAGTCATGAATGACATCATGTATAAATTTCATCCATGGTGGAATATTTAACTAATTGTATACCTTCCCATAATGTTACACAACTTGAAAAAACTAGATATAATGTGATTATATATTTTCCTCATTCCCAAAACAATTGTGTTCCAAATGAACAGATACCCAGAGAAACACCTAGTCATAAAAATGGAACTCAAATGAATGAAAATTTGAATCAGTGTATGACTTGAAGAAAATATAATCATTTGCTAATATTTTATGAATTAGCCATAATATGTTGGTTGTCTCTTTGTTGAGGCTTGGTCTGAATAAGGAATTCACACCCAATTGATCCCAACATATAATGGATTGGAACAACTTCTTGAATAATTCTATAAATGAGGCCTTCTTAATAAAGGTATGATATATTTTATTATAATCATAATTGACTAAAAAAAAGTTACATTCCCATAAACATATGAACTCAAACACCGATACTCACAAAATATCCTTGAGAGTCTGGATGGTATACTCAGTCTAACTATATTTATGCGGACGATACACTGTTCTCAACTGGTTACATGTTTCAAAAGCCTATAGGAGTCTCTTTTAGAAAAGAGATATGAATTGAGAATCCATATATGAAATATCATTAAGGGAACTCCATTAATCTGAAAAACCTATTGAACATATAGATGTTTGAGGTCTTCTACCTTCATCGAATCCCTATAAGAAAGAAAGTGGAATAAATTCATCAAACAATTGACAATCACCCATATATAACCTTTCCACTAAGGGTACAAGGTAGTACGATCATGAAATCCATCTATATTTCCTCCCACTTTCACATTGGAACCAGATATTTCTATAAAAAAATTGATGATTTCTGATGCTATTCTCTAATCCTTAGCTAGTTCAAGAATCTAGAAATGAAATCGACATCTTTATGTCTCATCTTGGTCCACCAATATTGACCTCTCAAGGAATAAAACATCTTGGTTTCCTTGGGGTGAAATATCCAACTTGAATGAGGCACTCTATACACCACCTCATTCTATAAGATCAATGGAATGACTAACCACTAACTAAAAAGGAGAGAAAAATTATTATACCGAGACCAATCACTAGTGGTCTCCCCAATATTTAATGCACTACAAATATACACCACTACAAATATGGCCTTTATCAGTGCTAGAAAAGGGAATTAACAGCACTGAAAAAAGCGTTGTTAATCGAGGTGAAGATAAGGGAGAGGGGGTCCCTTTTATCAGTGCTCAGAAAAGCGCTGATAAAGGCCCCTTTTATCAGTGCAAAAAAAAGTGCTGATAAAAGGGGTCTTTTATCAGCGCTAAAAAAAGCACTGATAAAAGTGTCCTTTATCAGCGTTTTTTTAGCACTAATAAAAGACCCCTTTTATGAGAACTTTTTAAAAGAACTGATAAAAGTTAAAAAAATATTAAAAATAAAATAAAAAATGCATTTTTTCAATTTTGGGGGGATTTAACAGCGCTTGAAGCCCCGCTTTAATAGCACCCCACCCCCACGGTAGCCCATGCACGCCCCAACCAGCTCCACCCAGCCCCACCCCCTTTAACAGCGCTCCCACCCCCCCTTTAACAGCGCCAGGTTATTCCCCCCACCTACGTGCGTGACCTACCTCCCCCAGGATTCGAACTTGAGACCTTTTTCCTGCACGCTTAAGACTTTACCACTCCACCATATTTCTTTGCTCTTCATTTATTAATATATCTATTTATTTATATATATATTTAGTTATATTTACTCATATATTAATATATATATTAACATATATATATTAACATATATATATTTATATTAATATATATATATAGTTATATTAATATATATATATATATATATATAGTTATATTAATATATATATATATTCGAATATTAATATATATATATATTTAGTTATATTAATATATATATATATATATATATATATTCGTATATATATTTAGTTATATCAATATATATATATTAATATATGTATATTTAGTTATATTAATATATATATATATTCATATATTAATATATATATATTAACATATATATATTTATATCTATTTATATATATATTTTTAGTTATAAATTTTTATCAGTATATTTATTTGTATATTAATATATATTTATAAGATTAGTTTTAAATACATTTATAAAATATGTTTTCTTATGTGTGTTTATAAATAAATAAATAAATACATATATATATATACAACACACACAGACACACACACACACACAAATATATATACGAATAAATACATATATATGTGTATCTGAAAATCCATAGAATGTTAAAACGACCATAAATCCTAATCCAGAAGTCAGTTTCAACTCCACAACCAGTAAAATTGAATAAATTGAAATAATATTCAATATGATATGTGGTACCTTCCTAGAGGACATCCAAATCAGAATTTATATTTGAATGTTAAAAAATTTGGATATCCAGACTAAAAACTCAGTTTTGGAGGTCTTATGGGCCTTTTTTGGCCTCAAAAAATGTGATAGAAGGTTCTATTTAATCATTAGCATGTAGATCTTGTTTCAAGCTTCGATTTGATATGCTGTAGAGCTCAAACGGACACCCGGATCAAAAGTTATGGCCGTTTAAAGTTTGAATTACATTTTCAACTTATTTTAGATATTTTTTTATTTTTTTTATTTTTTTGTCTTCAAAATGTTATTAAATTATTATAGTCAATGATAATTAGAAAATTATTAATTAAAAATATTTTTTAAAATATTTTATAAGGCTCTTTTACTAAATATCTTATACATTAATTTTAGATTTCTATTTATCCTTATCTAAAACATATTTAAAAAATATATATTATTTTTATATCAATATAAATATACTTATATATCAATATATTATTTTTTATGTCTTTTTTGAAATATACACTTTATCAGTGCTTGGAAAAAGTGCTGATAAATCCCCCTCTTTATCAGTACTACTAAAAAAAGCACTGATAAAGGGGACCCCTTTAACAACACTAAAAAAAGTGCTAATAAAGGGGGTGCCTTTATCATTGCTAAAAAAAACTGATAAAGGACCACTTTTAACAGTGATTTTTTAGTGCAGTTAAAAGTGCCCTTTATAAACGCTTTTTTTAGCGCTGATAAAGACACCCCCTTTATTAGTGATTTTTTTAGCGCTGTTAAAGGGTGGTGCTACGAAAACCCAGTTTTGTGGTAGTGATACTAGCACTTGGGTTCATATACTTTTCCACTCCTAAATTGGGTTATAATATAGGGTGTGACCTATACACTAGAAAAGAAAACCTTCCATCTATCCTACAACACCTCCAAACTTGGATCATCAAATAAACCCATCGATCAGACCCATCCATCCACTAATTCTAGAACTCCATGTACTAAAAGATTCATTTTCAATGTAATTTTGAACACATTTCCCTTCCTAAGAATATAAAAAATATTGAAGTAAAATTTTTGAAGATATATTACCCAGAGTTTCTATATATGTATAAAATACCTCTGAGTAAAAACTTACATTAGGATTTTATGATTTGAGTAAACTATAAAACAATCCCCATGGAGGTAATTTTGATATATCTTCAGTGCATGCATAATGGATATAGATTCAAAGTCATGGGTGGGATAATTATGTTCATGTGTACATAGTTTTCATGATCTATAAGCCACAACATGGTTGTCTTGCATCATCATCACATCCCAAACCCACACCATAAGCATCAAAAAACAATTTATAAGTTGTCCCAAGATTTGTGAGAATTATAAAAAGTACATATGTAAAGTGGACTATATCTGCTCGAATGAATAATGGAATTTCTCATCCCATATGAACTTCACCAATTTTCTGTTCTAAGAGATCAAGGTAGATGTTATACTTGAGAAGTACTGAATAAACATATATAATACCTAACTATGAAAAAAATATAAGGATATCAATGAAATTATTAGGATAATATATTGAAATGACATCTTAGACATTCTTTGGATCCACTAAAACTCATTCTTCATAAATCAAGTTGTCCAAGACCCTCACTACCTTAATTCAAAGTTGGAACTTAAATAACTAGTAATAGAGAAGGTGTTCCCTAAAAACACCCAAAAAACATCCATCCAGTTTTAATGATCCTTCTCTATCCTGGAATACAACAAGATTTCAATAATAAACATGATAATAAAGGTGTCAAAAAATTAGTGTAATACACGATTCATCAATGAAAGAAATATTATAGGACCATTTGAAAGCTGAAATTGCATAAAAAAATATCAAAATATCTGTATTGGATTTAAAATATATTATTTTTCCAAATCCATATTTTTTAATTTTGATGAAACCCCCTTGTAAATCAGATTAGGGGGAATTGAAACAATGGGATAGCCAACTGATGGATGAAGACCAAAATCGGTCCCAATGAACACCAGAACCAACCCATATAGAATGAACTGTGTACACACTGATCCATCCCATCTATGATGAATCTTTTCAACGCCTCAAGAACTATAGAGTCCCTAAGTAAAACATTAAAACATATACACCACATATATCACATCACTATCATTATCACCACATCCTAATTGTCTACTAGAAAAAAACCTTCATAGGGTAGTGACCAGGATCCTGGAGCACATTGATGAGAGATCGATTCCATGAAGTAGAAGCTCCAAGTCTAATACTGATGCAACAAGAACCATCAAAGGAGGATAAAAAATGGCAAGGGATTCATTCAATGAGAACATGAATGAGGAACCATGGGGCTTCTGATCCACCAAGATCAATGCCACCAATCCAAAAGAGCACCCTAACTGATCTATATTCATTGAAACTTCTGACCCTATCAAAAATAATCATGGTATCCATAGAAGTAGACTATAATTGGGTCACACATGAAGGATAATAAGGAAATGGTATAGGAAACCAAGGATATGAAGAACCATATGGTCAAAGTAAGGGTAAAAAAAGGCACCATAGAACAAACTAGAAGGTAATCAAGAAGTAAAATAGTAATGAGAATAACACCGACGACAGTGGGTGTTCCTAAATTTTTAATCCATGTCTGCATACTATCCCTAGAAGTTGTCGATCAAAACTATGCTATGTTTTGACTCAAATGAAACCCAAATAGCTACACCAAAAAAGTTTATCTCCCTAGAAAAAATAAAAACCCCAAACACCACTCTATAATGAGAACTTATGTCGGAATAGAATTGAAAAATACACCAAATCACTAAGCACAAGTCATCATAGATTCATGGAATATAGATCAGATATGGAGAGATAAGGGGGGAATGAAAATATGAGTAATGATCATCACCACTAAGGAAGAAGAGAATAATACCTAAAGTGAGTATGAGGGGAGAGAGTTTCCATAGCTAAGGGAGTGCATAGATATTTTTATGGTCTTTGCAACATTCTCTTACTAGATTATAAACTAGTGGTACCTGAATATCATGTCGATATATGAAAACCATGAGGTTACCCTTAGATATTCAAAGTGATCCTAAATTCTATAAAATGAAAATTTATTCTTTAATGTCACCTTTTTAATTTTATGATATTCTATTAAAAGTTGAAATAACATGTTCACCTTCTCTGTGAATAAAAAGGGAAAGGCCATGGTGAAATTCTATTACAAATAAATAATTTTCCCTCCTAGTACTCTAGATGAACCATCAACTCTTTTGGATCATCAAGAGTAATATGGTAAGATAACATGGGAATCAGGCTCATCTTGGGAAGTAGATAAATGGTGAACTTGAGCTCTTAGTGGGGAAACAATCCCAAAAAATACTCTTGAAAAAACTCTATGTACCTATCTTTAACCATTGAAATTTATCCCATAGAATTATAATTAAAATAATCTCCAAATGAAAAAGTAGTGAAATCAACAAAAAATTTAGGCATTTCCCACTATGCATGGTTTGGCTATATGGTTGGGGAAAACATGCAACAACCACATAGGTTTCACTAGAGGTTGGAAGAAATGGCCTCACGAGCTACATAAAATTATTAATAATCATGTAGCTTGACCTTAGACATCATCTAATCCTCATATTTTAACAAAAAAACTCAAAACAACCTCTTGAATTAACATATAACTCAACACCAACTTGGAAACACAAATAAAATATCATGAAAACAACCCATAATTGGGATCAAAATATTAACACAATTTTAAACCACCCATAGTAACATGAGGTCTGAAATGATGAATAAATGGATAGACAATCCCCCAAATCTTACATCTTAATTCTTGATGGTTCTATATCCAGTGTACCAATGACATAAAAATGAAAACTCTACTCTGATACAATTTTGCGACTAACTAACATTGGTATACACAACCCATCACTGAATCCAGTGCGATACATGTCCTAAAATATGTTCTTGATCACTAGGTTATAGAGAAAAACACAATGAATAACAATTATCAACACATGGTATGGATTTTACCTTGGTAAATAGGCATAAAAAATCCATTAAATAAGAACTCCACACTAAAATCATCAAATTAATAGAGTAATAAATAAACATGAATCCCTAGTAATGAAATAATGACTAAAAATATACCACAAACAACGTTATTTATAAAATACAATGCATGTCATAATATGACCTATTCATGGTATCATAATTCAAAACTAAAAATTCAAAATACTAGTAACTAGACCAAAAAAGTCATATACATACATCATAAGGTTTAAAACTCAATAAAACCACTCATGATTCAACATAGTGAGACCAAATATCAAACACTTAGGGTTACACACTTCTATAAAAATGTAAAAAGAAAAAGTAAAGGAGTAAATGATGAAGAAATAAGAATATTTGTACTTACTTTATTCCAAGACACCATGATCCCAATATTTTAAATGGTGAAGAGGTTGTTTGATCTCATAACATCACTATAAATCATGGATGGACTCAGTGACATGCTTGTTGTAAATAAAAACTACATTGAAGGAAGGTGTTGCATTTCATATGAATTTTTTCAGCTGTATAAGATGATCATTTTGAGAATGGTAAGAAGGAGGTGGAATGGATCATCATCCTTAATGTTCCTTGTAAACATTCATAAGAAACCAATTTAAGTATATCATTAGGTCAAGGCGAGTGTGGTTTTAAAGTCAGTTGTGACTTTCTCAGAAATCTTATGTGACCGGTTTATATTTGGTCGATTAGTATTCCACCATTTATTTCCAATGAGGTCCCTATTATAACCTCATACTTAATCATGATCACCGTATTAGGGAATTCATGAAAATAGTGTTGTTAGAACACTTAGGGGCATGTCTTGTAAGTAATTCTTGATGGTGGGAGGTATCGTGAATCAAAATTGTACCATTATGGTGTTAATGCCTAAGTTGGGGAGCTCCATTAGCGAAATGTTTAAAGAGATGATGATTTAGTCATGACTCTAGTTGAGAAGGATCAGATAAGCACCATCTCTATGTTTCGGTTAGAAAAAAATCTTTGGAATGAGGTTTGACAGCTTATGATCAACGTTATTAAAATGTTCTTGGAGGTGCGTTGGTTGTTTAGAAATGAAATAGGACCATTTGGACAGGTATTCATGACCCTTATAGGATAGGTAATGTTTTTTTGTTCTTAAAGGCTTCTTGAGGACTAGAGGTTCTAATATGGGGAGGTTTTAATGACCCGTGTTTTTGAACTAGACGAAAATCCAATAGAATATGAATTTTGGTGTTTACTAGATGGGTCGTTCATTAAACTAAGATTCAGAACATAATTCCAAGAGTTGGAACACTTCAATATGTTGTGTTTGGACTTTGTTAAGGGCCTGATGGGTCCCTTGATTGTCTTGATGAGTTTTAGGAGTTTTCAGGCTGAAAATTTGATATTTGGAGGGTCTGTAGAGGGAAAACAGTTTGTTTGAAACCGTATGACCCTCAACCAAAAACCATATAGCAATAGAGAGGGAGAAGATGTTCCCCAAAAAGTCTATGCATAGTATATCCAAAATATACACCCATCCCTCTTGGTTAGTTCCAATTAGGAAGTACCTAATCACTATTCTTTGTATGGTTTGTGAATGATCAGGCTAACTGTACGGGACAAACCATACGTGGAGGTTTCTTAAGGTTTGGGTGCTGCATGGATGGTGCATGGTTTGATAAAACCATGTGGAAAAATCACGTGAACCCAATTTGGGGGTGAAATTACCAAAAATAATGTTAATGAGTTTATTTATTTCTTCAAAATATTTTCATCTTATCCTCACACATGAGCTCTCATCTAGGGACCTTTGGCTCCTCCTCCAATCCTAAGGTAGTATTGATGATTCCCCCATTCATTGTCCTAATCAAGTGATTCTAGTCTCTGTAGATCCACATCATCAATCTCTCAAGTCCTATATAGTCCATTTCATGTTCTTCATTCCATATTTTTTCTATTTTAGTGTGAGGTCATTTCCCTTATTTTAGGGAGAATGTTCATTTCATCAATTTCTTCCAAACCCAATCAAATCAGATATTGATAGTGTATAAGTGATACTTTCTAAGAATAATGTTGGTGGTATAAAACTTATTCCCAATGTATTTTTTTTATTTATAAATTTTTTCATTATGACACGCACCAAAAATTGTAGATTTTCACCTTTTAATGGAGTCTTTCATGTCAAATTGATCAATGCACCTAAATGAACTCCTTATGATCATAGTTTAGTAAATTAGAGGATGATTACCTAAACTATGGACACCCCTTGGGTATGAATATGTGAATTTAAATTATAATTAATTCTTTTAAATTCCTGTAATTCCTTCTAAGTGTTCGAAATGGAATGATAATTGATTTTTTACTCTTATAGACACTTTCCTAAGATTGAATGACACCACCAAGTTCTGTGTGGAGATTTTATAAATCAAATTTCCATAATGGATAGTTTTCCTAAAATTACTCATTGATTAATTGAGTTATGATATTATAATTGGATGATTGTTCATTCTTAATTAATTATTTTATATACAATGTCTTGATTTTATAATAAAACCCCTCAGATGAGGTGCACTATCTTTAAAAGTAAAAAGTGATGATTAGTGTTCCGAAACATACTTTTCCTTATTGTTTTGGTTCATATTTTATGCTTTGATGTTATGGTTTCAAATATGGCATGTTGAGACATGGCCTTTATTGAAATTATAAAATAAGTTTCTCCTTCCTTTATAAATGTTAATTGAGCTAATGAACCATATAAGTGAATGACTTGTCCCACTCCAATGTAATTGAACAATACACCAAGATCCTTCTATGATATTTTATAGTTTAATAAGAGGTATTAACCATGAAGGTAATTTCCCAATGGATTATAGTACCTCCCAAGTATCTCTTGAGAATGTTCAATAGAATTTCCATGTTTTTTAAGACTTAAATGGCATGTATTATTTAGAAATTGCTTGTAACATAATGCCTTACCCCCCGTGAATATATTAAATGGTTTAATTAAAATGGAAATGAATTGAGTGGTATAACCACACCTCATATATTATTAAATAATCACCACTTATATGAAATGTAAGGTATTAATGGAATTTAACTTGGTTAATGAAATGAAAAAGAAGCATTTCTTTATGTATTATATTATAAATGTGATGATCCCTTTATATGGTCTTGATAAATATAATTCATGAGAGGTATTACCTCATGGGAATTTATTGTAAACATGATTACACATTATACATAGGATTTGGAATGATGGTAAGGGTTTTGTTGAGAATGAAATTATCATTCTACCTTACATCAGTTGTTGAGCATGGCGTATCACACCATTAATATATATAGGTACTTGGATATATGCATAATGTACCAAGATTAGAGTGTTTCCATGGAATATCACTCGCCATCTCGAGTTTTGTTTCATGAAATCTCTCACTCTATTGGGATACATGGCATATACCCTATTTCTTGAGCTTTTAGGATTATTTAGACTAGTTATGGAAGTCTGAGTTATGCCCCGGTCTAGCTAGAAACTAGTATTCCATGTATATAGCCATTAGGCATCGACACATATTGGGTTTATACAGTTGGATACAATATTGAACTATTTTATGTACATATATATTATTACTATATATGCATCATAACTAATCAGATGCTTATTTTAGCTATGAGATGAAGAAGGTATAGCCACCTGGTGTCCCTTATTAACCTAGGAAGGTTGTTGGTTATTTGGTCTTCACTGGTTGTTTATATTTCTTCTTATATATGCACACTAATTTACATTATATTTCTCAGATTGGATTTAGTTATAGACTATGTGGTTGGTAACCTACTGAGGTTTATATCTCACACCCTGCTCGACCCACCATTTCACTAGGGTACTCGAGTAGACCTTATATATTTAGAACCATTGTTGATTACTTATGGTGTTTAGCTTGTTCCTGAGAGTTAGTAGAATGGGATCGAGCTAGAGATCAATATTCTTGTGGAACTTGACCTAAGGGATTTCACTTCATTTCTTAGTATTGTACTTTACTATATCTCTGCCTTCTATATGTCTATTGTAGTAGTTGTGTATCATCACCTGGGAATGCATGCACCTGTTTTATATTGGAATTGGCCATCTATTTATTTATTAAATTTATTATTATTATTCTCCCACTACTCTATTTTCATTTATTACTACTTCAACTACTATCTATTATTTTGTATCTGATAAAATGATTCTCTACTCTAATCATGAGGGTATTTTCTACCCACTATCACCTCCTTACACCCTCACTGCTAGTCGGAATCCTCTAGTGTGCGAGGTGGCATGCTAGAGGCCATATGACCCATCAGTTTGACTACTGTCTTAGTGGTCAGTCGAGCCAATACATTACAAGAAATATATATGTCAATTCCATTGTTTTATTTTCAAATGAAACATCACAAAATCATTTACCATGGATTTTTTTTATCTATCCCCATTTTCGTAAGAGTTTTGTAATCCTTACAATTAAATCCATCAACAACCTTGATTTATTTTAATATATTATAATGTATGGTGGAATCATAATCCTTAAAAAACTACAACCATAAAATTTACATCATTTTTAACTCCATTTTCATGAATTTTTATTTAATACTTTTATATTATATATATCTCAAAATTCCCAATAAAGTTAATAAAACAAAATATTTAAGGTAAATATTCCTCCTACCAACTCAAAACAATGAGTATGATAATTATATTTATGACTATTTAATTATATTTATTGTATACTATATCCTTTTAATTTAAATTCAAAACAAAGGTAAGACATTTCATTAAATCAGCACTATTTTTGTTGAATCCATCACCTCTAGATAAAATGGTTACTATAAGTGCATCAAACAACTTTCTCCTATTGTCATAGAGTGATTATTCACAAATTATGATCAATATAAGCTTAACCATTTCTATGTTAATTGGGATAATGGGTTGTTAAGTCCCAAAAAATTCATCACAAATCGCTGATAGTACCTTGATTGACCATGGATTCTATAGTTATCTATCACATTTACTATCTAAGATTATTCTTCTATTACTATAGTCTATTCTGGATTATATGATATACCTGTTCTAGAATAAATTCCCATAATTAAAACATTTTATATCTATAAATACCATATTTGAAACTGAAAACTAAATACTTCCTCTATAATACTTGAAAAATAATCCCCATATTATCTTCATGCTCCTCTAATATTTTAGAATAAATAATAATAAAATAAATAATGTCTATAACAAACTAGTCCATGTAATCCTTAATGAATCAATCCATTCAATATATAAACATAATCAGTGAATTTTTTAAACCGATGGTAATTTCCAAAAATTATAATATCTCATACCTAGTTCAAAAGATAGTTTTATGATTTTAATCCTTTCATATGATAGGTTGATTATATCTTGAAGTAAAATAAATCTTAGAAAAGTATAAATTTTTACAAGGTGGGTGAAATAAATAATCATTTTTCAGTAAGGGATATTTATTCATAATCATAACACCATTATATTTAAATTAATAAATAAGTAATCTAAAAAAACTATCATTCTTCATCTCAAAAAAAGAGTACCTAAAGTAGAAAATTTACTAATGATTAACTCATCATTAGTAGATCTTATGGCCTATTTTATAACTTATCCAGCTCATCCAGTTCAATTCACTAAATAAAATTTGTTATCAAATGTCATCCATGAAGAATACCAATTAAAAGCTAAACATCTCAATCTAGGGGAGGTCTATGAAATTATTTTGGGAACACATATATAAATTCTTACATAATGGGTATATTATACATCTTTATTCCCTTATTCTACTCTATTATTTAGGAAAGGGATCCATAAAAATACATTTCTAGTATTACATTGAAGTAACATGGAAACTATAAATCATGAGTTTAATTCAATTTATTATACTTGAATACTAATCTAGATTGGTTCAAGATATTAATGGTAATTACATTAAATAAACTTTTAAACTGGCTATATTATTTGGCAGTTAGTTTACTACTATAATAGTCACAAATTCAATAGGGGGATAATGTACTAGATTCACATGAAATACATCCCAAAAAAAGGGAAGTCTCCTAATATCATGGTTAAAATTAATGCCCCATTTGGTATTGCCAAATATTATATAACCTCTATCCTTTGAGTTATGGAATCATTATAGACTAAAAAATTTTAACGATATAATTGAATGATTTGAAGTTTAATAAACTACTAAAAAAATCCCTCATGGTTATATGCATATTTTTCTTTTGAAATATTTTTTAGGTTGTACCAATAAAGATATCATCGTAGAAAATTCATGATCTTGTCCATTGGGATCATGGGGTTGAGGATGTAGATTCCCATCATTCATACTCTAATATGAATAATTATTATAATAATTCTCCAAGTCATTAGAATTGAATAACTAAACCATATATTAAGGATTCATGAAAACACTACATTGTTCATCATAAGTATTATCATGAGAACATACATTCACATCATTCATTCATTTTAAATATTTATGCTGTTTATTTCCACTCTTTCCACCCATTATTTCTTTTAATATACCATGTAGAAAATATCATGAGTGGTTACTTCCAAAATTATAGCTTGTGGGATAATAAAACCTCTTTCGTTCTCTATAATTATCATATGTTCTTCCAAAACGGTGTTCTATGTTAAACATCATATAAATGATTCCATAAGAACACTGACTATTTGTGTGTTCCATTTACACCTTTTTAGAATAGCAAAAAAATTCAATAATAATTTGAAATTATAAAATTTATAATGATTTATGAAAACATTGAGTTAATCCTTTACAAATTATATCAATAATACATTTTATAGAAATTGAAGATATTGAAACATAACCTACCAACTGAGAAAATGTTTCTTTTTTATGTCATAATAGATTCTTTATCCTTTTATTTTATCTTAATGAATATTCACTTCATGTATGTTCGTATAATAATAAGGAAATATTTCTCAAGTAAGATCTAATTAAATACTGGTCAAGTGCCCCTCCCAGCTTCAATGGATTTTGGTTGTACCTATTTAGACGGTCTTTAGATCTTTATATGAAGCGAGATCCTCCTACAATGGAGATTTGGGTGACTTTTCCCAATATACCCGTACCATTTCAAAACCCCACTGTTATTATAATTCTTAGGAACCTTATTAGTAGATATTTTTGCTCAGATAGTCGCACCAAGTCTCTTTTCCATCCTATTAACCCACATGTATGAGTTGAAATGGATGTGTCAAGAGTTCTGTTTGGGTATGTTTGGATTGTTGTTGGTGAGGAGTACCGATGCAAACAATGCATGGTCTACAAATCATGGACTGAGTTCTATTATTTCTACAAGTGACTGGGACACTTGATGGACTATTGTCGATGGGGGTCCCAGTTTCCTACAAATAATATGGGCTATTATAGTGGTAAGGATTCAGAGGTTCGTGTTGAGGTAGGTTTTTTTGGAAAAGATTCCAACTGGTATGAAAGTTAGTGTTTGGGGTATTCTATCTCCAGTGAGTTTGCTGAAAGACCAGGGCGTTCCTCAGTAGCCACTACCTACTTCTTGGGTGAAATAGGGGTATGTGGAGGAGGGTCACCTTTCCAGTGTATTAGTTGATTACAATGTTTCAATTGAGGTTTGGTTCAAAATGATGGCAAGGTTGATAGTTTGAGTATGTTGGATGCTGCTATATAGAAATAGGCAGTGGTGTCTCAGGTTATAACAAAGGTCTCTAATGTCTTTAATAGGTTGATATAGGACCTATATGGTCCTTCAACTCAAAATTCACATTACTACAATGACAGTGACAGAGTGCGTGCGGGCTTTGTCCAAAATGATGCTTCTACACTAGTTAGCTGCTATCATGCCCTAAAATCTAATGTCTTGTGCACCTATCTATTCAATAATCCACTGAATATATCAAGGGTAGTAGGTTATCATAAACCTAAAGGATATTAATCATTTTACCTCCTTATAATATGCATGAACCCCAACATAAATTACATTGAACACTATCACTAATCTGATTATCCATCATCACAAGGAATCACCACTAACTAATTCAACAACATGAGTCTTCACCACGAACAAATCCATCAAAAAAGGAATCACCACCAACTAATTAGTCATCATGAGGAATCTCCACCAACTAAGATATCATCAACATAAACCTTTATTGAAGAGCGAGAAAATGAATATGTGTAGTCAACCATCCTCCCTTTCCAACTTGGATGTTAGGGAAAACACCTAGAACACAAAACATTTGCGCATTGGTATGGATATCCAAATCAGGTAGGACAAATTTAGAAATCACATGAAAATAAATGAATAATAGTCATATATAATAACCAACCAAAGGTTCCATATTAAAAAACACTATCATAAAATACAATACTACAACATCATTATGTGATAGTCACTTCAAAATTCTATAACTACTAAATGAAACTCACAACACAAAAAACCACACACACAACCCACACATATTTTTTATTCTCAATATCTACCAATTTCAATAATTCCCAATGTACTAATTTATTATCATTTAATAAATATATAATTCAATATTTGAGGATAAATCTCTCTCAAGTACACCCCATGTTTAATTTCAATCATTAACCATTTGGTTACAACTCTTATAAACATTAAATTCATTAAGAAATTTCTACATATTTAATTCCAACCCTCACATATTTAATTTTTACCCAATTATTTAATTCTAAACCATGATATTACTATTTCATCATTACTAACCTAATCCCATATCTACCAGGAAAAAAAACACAAACCAAAACATCACATCCAATCTGTCTCACAATAATAATTCCACATCTAACTCTAGGAACATCACAATGTCTCAACCAAGGAATATCAATAATCACCAACCAACCACTAAAAATATGAACTCAATATATCTCCTTCCATACAATCATAGTATCATTTCCTCAACATACTCCACACCAAGCTGGTCACCACCACCACCGTATAATACCCAAAATATCCCCACAACCATAAGGGAATTTTAGCAAGAACATTAGCAAATGTAATAACATATTTCAGTATCAATAATTTTAATAATTTTAGTTCAAATAGGGCATTCATAGCATTTATTTATCACATATAAGGGTAATTTCATATAAATTATAGAATTGAATAAAACTGGTTTATTCATACATTTTTTTCCATAACCACTTATAAATTATGATTTCAAAAAATCATTCATATTTAGGGTTAATAATAACTACATATACAAAAACCACAAGATAATAATATTAAAGATGAAGGAAATGAATAAAAATTTCAATGACATAAAATGGGTAAATAATTATGATAACACCCTTCTCTATTAATTTCATTTAAACCAATTCATTATCTTGTTTAGTTTAGTCCTTACCATCTGTCCAATTTAAAACTATGAAATTTTAATATCATAAATTCATAAAATAATGAGAGAAAAAGGTTCCCCTACCACAAATAGGGCATTTGGAATAACTACACAAGGAAAATGTGAAGAGGTAATGTTTATAAGATATAAATTGCATCAAAAAAGAATTAATAACTCAGAACATAAAATTTCCACTAAAACCATCCTAAACATCACCCAAACTAAAAATTTCCAAAACCACAAATTTCTTTGGGATAAGAATGAGAAGGTAACGATTTGGGAAATAAAGGAAAATCACCTTACATCACCACAAATAAATCTCCAAATTCCATGGGTTAATTCCATATAAGAGGGTATGAATGATATCCCAAAAATACATATTAGATTCCCAAGAGTCAAGAGAGAATATGAATAAGTGATGAGTTTTTATGCGGCTTTAAAATTTATACACAAATTATTTTTAAAGGGACTTGATGCAACTATAATGACCAAGATTTAGTGAATAGGGATTCTATTAAAATAATATCCCATACCATGGTCTATTCTACAATCAACCCAAATAAAATATCTTATAAAATTCAAGATTTAGTCTTCACCCATATCCTACTTACCCTTGTTTAGGCTATAACAGAATAAATCCAGCATGCCACAACCACACAAAAATTGATATAGATACAAAACAATCACCTCTTGGGATCTATGAAACAACTATACTCTATTATGAAACCACCTATTAGGTTGTAGAGACAAGGGAAACCCAACTCCTCAAAATTTCTCTTTATAATAACAACTCCACACTGAAGGACTCTAGTTCAAAGAAATAATATGTTGTTAATCCTCCTCATTCCATAGCCACATAGAAATTATAAGTGCCCCCATAACCCATTATTTCTACCACTATGTTGTAAGAGCTCCAATACACAATAAGGTCATCCACTACAGAACAACTCACAACTACACACCACAACATGTTCCTCTAGTAAAGATTCCAGCTCCATCAACACTAGTTCTTCCTTGATCTTCCTCTAGACTACTCCAATAATTACATCCATAAAATATAATGGGATGGAAAATCCATGCCATCAAAAATCTAAAGGATAATGTAACATCACATAAATTTAATCATATTCTTCTTTGAATTAATGTTTAATAAATATATTATTTTATAATTTATAAAACCAACTAAGATATGTTTTTTCTACTCTTTTATGAAACAAAAATGTTTTTGTCTATTATAATGATAATTTTTAAAATATTCAAATCATAAAATATTAATTTTTAAAGAAATAGTATTTTATTTTCTAAAATGTAAATATAATAAATTTTTAATAAATGTTAAAATTAAACAAGCTAAATTAAGGTATCTTTAAATATTTAAAAAGATATGATTTTTAATATACATTATTTCATAAATAGTAATATTTTATTAATGAAATTATATAGAAAAATGATTATTTAAAAGTAAATTTATATGAAAATTTATAGTTTTATGTTTTAATATTATTTTTATAAATTTTATTTTAATATAAATAAATTTATTTTGTTAAATCTATATATTTTTTTCCCGATGTACTTAATATTCATTTAAAAACATGTTTTTTTTAAAAAATACAAGTTTTTATTAATTATTTAAAAGAACATATAATTTTAATATGGAAATTCATAGTTTTAAAATATTATTTTCCATTTTTAAATTATATTATATTATTAATAAAAGTGTATTTTAAATGATTGTTAAATATTTAAGAGTGCATTTATTTTATGAAATTTTTTAATTTTCATAACATATGATTTTAATACTATTAGTTTTGAATATAATCTTATTTTTTTAAAAATATAAGTAGTTGATATAATATGGTTAATAAAATATTAATTTAGAAATAGTAATATAACATATATCAATTAAAAGTAGTTATTTAAATGTTATGTATATTTAATTAGAATAAGAATGAACTTAACATAATTCAAGGTGTACACATATAATAATCATTTTATATATTATAAGTATATTGATTATTATTATAAAATATAAATTGTATTAAAAAAATTGGCCAGAAAACAACTAGATAGATAGCTCAACCGTGCATGGGAGGAAGCTCAACCATGAACAGGAGACCACCAAGCCAGCCACTTAGTAGAAAGTGGGTGAGTATGGTTATATTAACTATAGGGTGCGCCCATAGGCACGCAAGGTGTCAGGAAAGTTGGCTTGTCCCCATATGCGTGTGCAGTGTTTCGGGGGTCGAACCTAGATGTTGGATCAATTAGTTGATGGAAAAACATTACTATTTAAGAACTTTAATATCGAATCAATGCTCCATGTGGGATAATGATTATACTAGAAATTTGTCACCCATTAAATAGTTCCCCATATAACATGAACCATCTAATCTAATCCCCATTGACCATTCGATCCACCCTTGCTTCGTCTTCTTCCTCAAGTCATCTTAACAAACCCTCAATATCATTTTATTCACCACCCCTAATGAATGGTTCTCTCCTTTTTCATGTATGCCCAACCTAAATCAATATTTTACAACTATTGTTGTGTTCTGACAATGAAAAACGCAAAATCATCAAATTTCCAAGAACGATATGACTTTGACAGTGGAAATGTAAAAAATATGGGTAAGTTTTGTTCTGTTTCAAAGAAGCTTCACAGATAATTGCAATAAAACCGATTTAAAACAATATATATATATATATATATATATATATATAAAAGAATGTAACAATCATATTTAATTCTAAGGATTATCCATAGTTCGAACTGGATCGTCCCATTTCATCAGGTCTGTTTCAGTGGCGATAATGATAATATATATATATATATATATATAAAATCAATCTATGTTTCAACTTTCTTCACAAGCCAGAGAGTTACTCAAATTTCCCGTAGCATCAACTTTATAGATTTGTGTAAATATTGTTGTAATGAGATTTATGAAAATATCTAGATGTTTAGGTATATATATAAATATTGATATAAGCTATATTATAATATTATTTTAATATTATATATATATAAATAGTGGGAAACATGGATATATAAAGAGATTTCTATCAGAATATATTCACTATAAATACAATTTAGAAACCATAGAGAGAGAGAATAAGAGAGAGAGTTATATTCCAACAAGAAGTGGATCTGTGAAAAAATTAAGAAAAGGGAAAATCTATTTTCAAAGATATATTTATTTTATGTAAGGTTAATTTATGGTTTAAAAAACCCTTTTATAAGGGGATTATGTTTCAGAAAAATATTTTATGATTTTATGTAAAACTCTTACCCTATGTAAAGGGAAATTTTATATTCAAACAACTATGTATTTATTTATAAAACTCAATTTTTTATCATGGATATATTATCTTCAAAAACCTTCCGTAAGAGAAATTATTATTTTCAAAACCTTAATTTTCAAATAAAGTAAGTCCTCTCAAAAATGAAATTTTATTTTATTTATTCAAATGTGAATTTAAAATGATAAATTTTATCATTTTATTTTATTATACTTCAATAAATTTATTTACAATTCCAAGAGATTTTATAGTTATCATTTTATGAATTATATTTTGTTTTAAATATATTGATGTTAATAATTATTATAGATATGTCCATACACTATAATTAACAATAACATTTCATAATTCATTTATGAAAAATATCTTCCTCTTTTTTTTCAATATTTAGATGCATTATTGTAAGTATTTATTGTGAAATATGTATTTCTCTTAACTTTATAGTGTTTTATTAAAAATTATATTTTTCTAAAGATAATTTGAAAAAATATTATTTTCTCTTGAAAATAATTTATATAGTTTTCAAAAGGATGTTTTATTGAAAATAAAATGAGAAAAGAAACCATATTAAAAATGTTTTTATGGAACTAAACACTTGGGTATCAAATGTGATTATGAAGAATGAGGAATGAACCCAAAACCTCAAGAGGGTGTTTTCCTAAAGGTGATACTAATAGTGGCCTAAATAATTTTCATAAGGGATTCCAAGTATCATTTCATTCAATGAAAAGATATTATTTTTAAATAATTGTTTTTATTAAAACTTTAAGGATAAATCCAAGTATATAATTCAGTGGTTATTATGTTTTTAAATAATATTGGGTTTTGAAAGTGATATGTATTTTCAAATATTTTGAAAATTATTTTCTATGGTTATATATTTTTAAATCCATATAATTATATTTTAGGAAATTATTTATCAAATATTTCATATTTGATATAAAATAAAATGTTATCAATAGAGTTTTTATATAGTATTATAAAAGTATTTTTTAATGGTTTTAAAACACCTTAATAGGAAAAGTTTATTCTCACCCCTTATTTTAAAAATAGTATTCACATGATCTTTATAAGTTCAAAAGGTGTTTGGTTTCATTTAAGGAGCTTGAACAAGTAGAGCCAAATAGCTATTTTATTTTATAAATTATATAAACTCTGATGTATTGTAAGGAAGTTTACTAATCCTAAAAAACCTAGATTATAAAAAATCATTAAATATGTAAAGGACTGTATATTTTTCTATTAATTTTTATATAAAAAATTTATACATCACATTTAAACCCCAGATATGGATGTGTGGGTCTCGGGCTATCCTAATTGGTATTAGAGGAATGGTTAAATGACTTTGTAGATTATGACATTTTCATTTGAAAAGAATTTAAAAATTAAATGTTTTATTTTGAGGTTTTAGGTAATTAAGTTAGCCTTAAGAATATAAAGTTTTTAGAAATTCTAGTTTTTCTAATTTTGAAGATGTAAATTCAGAATTATCTTAGGTGCAATGAAAGAATTGTGAGGGCACAATTTCTTTAAGTGGGGGAGAATGTAACATCCCATAAATTTAAGTATACAATTATTTTAATTAATATTTAATAAATAGATTGTTTTATAATTTATAATTCCAACTTAGATATATTTTTATATACTCTTTTATAAAATAATTTTTTATATATAATCACACTAAGTTTTAAAATATTCAAATCATAAGATATTTTTTTAAAGTAAATAGTATTTTATTTCCTCAAATTTAAATATAATAAATTATTAGTAAATTTTAAAATTAAACAATAAAAATTATGATTTCACTTGATATTTAAAATGATATGATTTTGAATATACATTATTTCAAAAATTTCAATCTTTTATTAATAAAAGTACATCTAATATGAAAATTATTATTTAAAATTACCATTATATAAAAAATTAGAATTTTATATTTGAATACTATTTTTTATAAATTCTATTTTAGTGTAAATATATTTATTTTGTTAAATGTGTATATTTATGGCATGATGTACTTAATATTATTTTTAAAACTTAATTTTTATAAAAAAATGAAAGTGTTTATTAATGATTTAAAAGAATGGTTAATTTAAATATAGAAATTCACAGTTTTAAAAATATTATTTTCCCTTTTTAAACTATATCCATTTATTAATAAACATGTATTTTAAATAATAGTTAAATATTTAAGAGTAATTTTATTTTATGAAAAATTATAATTTTCAGAACATATGATTTAAATAATATTTTTTTGAATATACTATTATTTTTCATGATATATAAGTAATTGATATAATATTTTTAGTGAAATATTTCTTTAGTAATGGTAATATAACTTATATTATTTAAAAGTAGTTAGTTAAATGTTATGTGTATTTAATTAGAAGAAAAATGAAGTTAATGTAATTCAAGGTTTACATATATAATAAGAACTATATTTTTATAAATAAATTGATTATTATTATCAGAACTATCTTGTATTAAATTTTTTTTCTAGTTATCAACTAGCTAGCTAGTTCAACCATGTATAAAAGGAATCTCAACCATGCACAAGAGATATCCAAGCCAACCACTTAACAATAAGAGGATGAGTATGGGAATAATGCCTATAAGATGCATTTTTAGGTGCACTTGGGGTCATGTGGGTAGTCTCGACCCCATATGCGTGTGTGTAGTGTTCTAGGTGTCAATCCTCACTATCAGATTGACTAATTGATGACATGAATTTACTTATTAAGTGATTCAAGACTGAATAAAAGTTTGATGTGGGATAACACTTATATGGTACATTGTGCACCCACTAAAAAGTTTCTCATACAACACGAACCATCTGATCTAATCCACATCGACCATTTGACCCACCCTTGCTTCATATTTTTCCTTGAGTAGACCAAAAAAAACCCTCAACATCAATTTCTTTAACTTCTCTAATGATTGGTTTCATCCCCATCCATGTGTGCTCAGCTTAACTCAATATTGTACTACCATTTTCAATTTCCTTTGATGAAAAACCCAAAATCAACAAGTTTCCATGAACAATGTGACTTTGATAGTGGAAATGTCATAAATACTAGTAAGTTTTCTTACTTTTCAAAGAAACTTCACAAAGAATCTTGATAACCAATTTAAAACATGTTATATATATATATATATATATAATGGAATGTAACAATTGTATTAAATTCTAAATATTATCCCTGGTTTGAACCAGACTTTCCCAGTTCTTTAGGTCCGTTTTAGTGGAAACAACAACAATATATATATATATATATATATATATATATATTATTAATCTATTTTTAATCTTTCCCGACAATCTAGGTTGGAACTCGGATTTTCCAAAGATTCAAGTTTAGAGCTTTTCATAAATGTCATTATAATGAGATTTATATAAATATATAGATGTTCAGATAAATTAATTATATATATATATATATATATAAACATTTATATAATATATACTAGAATATTCTTTTAATACTATATATATCTAAATAGTTAAAAATATGGCTATATAAATATCTTTCTATCTGATGATATTCACTGTAAATACCATTTAGAAACTTTGGAGCGAGAGAATAAGAGAGAGAATTTTCATTCAATAAGAAGAGGATTTGTGAAAGAATTGTGGTAAGAGAAATTCTATTTTCATAGCTATAATTATTTTATCTGAGGAAAATTTATGGTTTTTAAAACCTTTTTGTAAGGGTTTTGTTTTGTAGAAAAATATTTTATGATTTTATGTAAAACTCTTACTCTATATAAGGGAAAATGTTATTTTCAAGCTTATTTGTATTTATTTATAAAAAATATTTTTTTATTAAGGTTATATTATCTTCAAAACATGTCAGTAATGGAAACTACTATTTTCAAACACTTAATATTAAAATTAAGTCCTTTTGAAAAGGAAAATATATTTTCTTTATTCAATGGTGGATTTAAAATGATAAAGTTTATCATTTTACATTCTTCTATTTCAATAAAATTATTTAAAAGTCTAAATAGATTTTATAGTTATCATTTTATGCATGAAATTTAATTTTACACATATGGATGATAATAATGATTCTAGATATGGATATACACTATTATTAACATTAATATTCCCTAATTTGTTTATGAAAAGAATCTACCTCTATTTTATTCCATATTTATATGTATTATTTTATATATTAATTATTAAATATGGATTTCTCCTATATTTTTGGTGTTTTATTAAAAATATGGTTTCTCTAAAGATTATGTGATATAAAATTATTTTCACTTGAAAATAATTTATGCAGTTTTCAAAAAGATGTTTTATTAGAAATTTAATTAGAAAAGAAACCCTGTCAAAAATGTTTTTATAAAACTTGCCACTTGGGTATTAAACATGATTATGGGAGTAGAGAGTGAGCCCATGGACTCAAGATAAATTTCCCCTAAAGGTGATATTGATAGTGTCCGTAAGGATTTTCTTATGGATGACCAAGTATAATTTATTTCCATAAAAAGTAATTATTTTAAAATATTTTTTTATTAAAAAATTAATGAGAAATCCATGTATATATTTCAAAGGTTATTATGTTTTGAAATGAAATTGGGTTTTATATGAAATACCTATTTTCAAAGTTATTGAAAAGTATTTCCTATGGTTATATATTATGAAAATCTTAGAACTATATTTTTGAAAAGTATTTATCAAATATTTTATATTTGATATAAAATAAAAAAATTTGAAAGAGTTTTTTTACAGTATTATAAAATTATTTTTAATTGGTTTTAAAACCCCTTATTGGGAAAATTTTATTCTCACCCCATGTTTTTAAAATATTTTTTACTGTATATTTAGACGTTATAATGGTTTTTGGTTTTATTTAAGGAGTTAGTGTGAGTGAATCCAAATAGCTATTTTATTTTATAAATTATGTAAACTCTAATGTATTTTATATATTTTTTTTAATACTCTAAAACCTAGACCATAAAATATCCTTGGTTATGTAAAGTATTGTATATTTTCAGTTACTTTTTATAAAAAAATATTCATCATGTTTTAACATCAAATCTAGAAGTGCAGGTCTTGGGTTGTCATAAATGTTGTTGAAGTTATGGAGTGGGTAGAATTTTATAAATTTTTTCTTTAAAAGTATTTCCAAATAACTCTTTATAGAAATTTGAAAGAGAATATATTAAACTTATGAAAAAGGATAGTGAATTTGTTAAAACATATATGTTGAATTTCAAAATCCTTTCTAGGTATGTATTTGTTTTTTTTATCAACCATTATATAAAGATTGATATATTCATTATTGGTTTAAATTTTTTTTTCAGAAAGTCAGTAGATATTCAATTCATTAGGGGATATGAGGAAGTTTTTTGGTAATATCTCAAAGTAGATATTGATTCTAGAGATAGGACCCATGGACTTAGAGATAAGAAATTAAGGATGGATTTTGAAACTAGATGATTAGATGATGAAGAAAGAAAAGAGATTAGAACACCATTATTTCAAATATATGGATAAAAGAACTATGGGGATTTTATAAAAGGAATAATGGAAGTCTTAAATGGTATAAGTTAAGGGAATCAAGGTTATGAATATCAAATACACATAAAAAAGATACCCAATATGATAGAGGATAAAAGGGAACCACTCAATGAACCACTGATAGTCCAATTCATCAATTTAAAGGAACATGGACACTATGAAATACAGTACACCATACCAAATCTTTTTTAGTTAATCAATGATAATAAAAACCTTATACAATGGATTAAGGTAAATCTTACATTATCGCCAACATTGTGGTGTGATAAGAAAATGATGTAGTAAATATTATACTTACTATACACACCAGAATAATTAAAATTTTATTTATATTAGCGTATATATATTTCTTTATATATTTTAGGTTTTCTAAAACAATTAAATAAATTACATGTGACCATGAAGTATATATATTTTTGGAAACACTAAGAGGTGAAATCATTATAAGCCATGTGTTAGACTCTTAGACTGTTATAATTTGTTGAATGATTCTTCCAGTGAATCTCATAATACATACCTTTATAGATTTTGATACAATATAGGGAATGTATTAGTTCTTATTTTATAGGTCTCACATAAACATATGGGAATAATAAATCTATTTCCATATCCTGAACCATACTATTCTCTTATACAAATTTAATGAAAATTACAAATCCCATTTAGAAAATCCCCCAACAGTGTGAGTTTTGATATCAAATGAAGAATTTTTTTATAAAATGACTAAGACAAATAGAAAAATAAAATTTTAAGACATGAACATTGTGTAGGAGTATATTGATATATTTTTTAATAAATTTTTAGGCATTCCCCTAGTTTTTTTATACATAGTTATCAATAAAACTTATAACAATATCCACACCTATAATCAAGAGTCCATATTGGATGGACTAGATAGAAGTAGAGGATTTAATGAATAAACTACCATATAATTTAGATAAAGGGTTCATATTCCATTTTACATAACCTTAGAGTGCACTAATTATAATTTTTAAGAAGAAATAAAGGCCAATTTGGTTATGAATTGATTATCAGGGGCTTAAAAATATCACTATAATGAACAACCTATACCAAGGATTTATGAATTATTTGATCAAATTCATGGATCTCAATACTTCTCAAAATTTAATCTTTGTTCTAGGGTTCGTCATCTAAATGTGAAGCGAGAAGAAATTAAAAATACAAACTTCTATATATGATATAAAAATTAAGAGTTTATAGTGATGCTAATTGGACTTACAAAGGACCCTATAATCATCATGGATTTGATGAATAGATTAATTAGAGACTATGTAAATAAATTTTTTATGGTATTTATTAATGAAATTATTATCTATGAAAATGGAAATTTTGAAAATATATATTATATAATTATTTTAATTAAGACATTTAGGAAGTAGAAATTGTATTCTATGTTCAGTAAGTGCAAATTTTTGATACTAAAATTAATATTCTTAGGGAATGTGATCACATGTGACAAAATTTCTATAGATCCCATAATTATAAAGTAAATTAAGTAATGTTCTAGACCCACATGTGTGAAGTAGATCAATATTATTCTAGGATTAGATGGGTACTACTGATGCCTTTTGGGAAACCTCTCATTATTTTATAGCCCACTATGTTTACATATATTTAGTAAAGTATGTCTGGATGATAGAATGTGATGAAAACTTTAATGAGATTAATAAGAGGCTAATCACTACACCTATACTCAAAATACCCCCAAGTGGAGAAGAGTTTATGATATACAATGATTATTTAATGAAAGGATTGAGTTGCGTACTCATGAAAAATGATAAATTAAAACCCAATGCCTCTAAAAAATTGACGATCCATGAGAGAAAAAAACAATATTCATGGTGTGGAGTTATATGATCTGATATTTTAATTTCGTATTTTAATATACCACCTTTATTGAGAAATGTGCGACATATATTCTGACCACAAGAGTTTAAAGTAAATATTCACATTGGAGGAAATAAACATGAATCAATAAGATCTATAGAATTAATCAAATACAATGATATCTCAAATAACTACTATCTTAGAAAATAAAACAAAGTATCTAATTATAATAGTATAAAGGAATCCACTAATCTATAAATTATGAGGATTGATAAAGGATATATCTTCATCTATATATAAAGTATGGATTTGAAAATCATAAAGCCAAGAAAAACATTCTACCTTTAACAAATGATTTCCCACCCATCTATCAATAAGGATATTAAAGATGAACAATGTGATAATTTAAATAATGGAAATAAGTTGATATAATCAAAGGAATAGAAGATTTATAAATTTAACATTGATAATGATAGAGTCATTTAGTTAGGTACTAGACTATGTCTTCCATCATCATAAGAGATAAATAACAAGATTTGGGATAATGTGCATGGAACATCATTCACATTAATAAAAGATGTACCATTAAGTATAAATATTCTTGAGAGAACCTATACTAGGAAAACATGAGTAAAAGAATTTCTAAGTACACCTCAAAGTTCATGGTATCCCAGCATATGACAACCCATATTTTAATACACCGTAATTCATGATTTATTTCATAAAGATACACATAATACAATCTCATATGAATGTGAGGCCTAGTATATTTAGTAAATTAAATACATATTACAATAACATGAAACATGGGTAAAACAAAATTAGTTAAAAACTCCAGAATATAACATTAAAATTTCATTTTTCTTTTAAAACTATATGGGATAACCTGGGGAAGAACATAAGAAAGGGGTGATCTATATTTCTTAGTTTAGGAATAATTGAAGAATAATACAAGTTAAATAAGTATATGTGATTCATGAGGAATATCAATGTAACATAATAGGGGTGAGAATAAAAAACGTGAACATCAGAGCATGATATAAGATGATACCATAAAGGAAACATGGGAATGTGGAAACAATATAAAACATGACTTCAAAAACACAATTCAAGGATAACTACAAGGACATCATAAAATAGCATGCTTAGGATTAATTCATATGCACCATACATTCAATCTCATTATATAAAAACATTACACAATTCATTGGAGGGATATATAATTTTGGGCCCACCTGTCACATTCATATCATGTACATGCATGAGCATGCCACAAATATCATACAACATAAAGGTTTATTTCATCAATTTTAATCCCATGATAATGAAGTGGGGGAATACAAATGAAATTACCCAATCAATTAAGTATAGATACATATAGGTGGTTACCCTTGAGTAGAAATAGTTATTGGAAATATCTACACAAATGTTTGGTAGGGAAAATCATAGGATAGTTTTGATAGAATAACAGGGGAACATAATGATTATTAGTGGGGTTTAATGAGAGTGAAAGGGTAAAATAAACCCTTGAAAATCAAAAGGATAGTAAGAGGGACATTTAAAAACATATTAAAACTAGAATAGTTAGAAATAAAAAGGTATACTATAATTATGGTGCTTGAATAAAGAGGAGAGGAAGAGGATCCCTTAAATTGAGAGAGAAATTATAAAATCTTAGGAGGAGTTTCTTAAGATCTTGGGAACACCATAGGAGGGTTATAGAGAGGTGAAATCAGAGTAAATTTGTTCTCCAAGGTATTTGAGTAAAGAGTAATGGGATGTTGGGTGGGTTTTTATATCAAAAGGTTTGGGAATTCTTTATTAATTTCAAAAATTAGGTTTTGGACTCTATATGATAAAATAATCAAAACCATAAACCTTAAAAAGGTTTATTCCCATAGTCTCATCCAAAGAGTATTGGTATTAAATAGTTTTTATGTCATTAAAATAATACCCCTGGTGATGTGGATGTGATTCATGTTCATAAAGAATAAATTTTAAAACCTTAAAATGTATTATAGGTTTTTGAGAATTCATTAAGGGTTTATAAAATTAATAAAATAACTTAAAAACACATTATTTTTAATTTGAATCAGAATTCTAGTCATGTATATTATTTATAATATTTATTACATCACTTTTGGGATTTTATGATGTGATAATACATACCATATATTCATATTATATTTAATTTGTACCAAAAAATTCAACAGTCATAGAAAATTATGAAAAAGTCACCGTTGTCTAATTTCAACATGCTGATTTTAGGGAAAAAATTATTTTTTCAAAATATTTCTCTAAATATGAAAATTTATAATTTTAAATTAAAAATATATATTTATTGGAAAATATGGGTTTTTATTATGATAAAGGTTTTCCGACCCTTATAAAAATTATGTTTTACTTCATAAAATTATATTATCATTTATATTTAAATAAATATTATTTAATAAGAAAATTTTATTAAAATAAAATATATATTAAAATTCTTGAATTCATCAAAAAGAGTCTTGATTGAATCTATATATTTTCCAAAAATAAAATTTATGTTTCATAATATCAAAATCTAATTTTTATCAAAATCATTATTTATTAATTTATAAAATATTAATAAGAAGGATAAATATAATCATTATTTTTTTTAAAATTAAAATATACAAGTTCATATTATTAGGTTTTAGATACATAACCATTTATTACACCAGTGTACGCCCTAAGGGTAAGGTGTACGATAGTGACACTTCCTTGGGGTGGTTTTACAAACATGGTTTGGGATGTGAACTCGATATGCTTTAACATCTCCTATAAACATTCCTGATCATTCTTTAGTTGTTGAATCTTGGATTGGGATTGGAAAAGGTAAATCCTAGTGATTCTATCTCCCGTTTAAGCTCCAATAAATGGGATTTATATGGTATGATCCTACTAATCAAGGCTATCAATTTTTTTCATGTCAATTGGATTTATAATAACCCTTAATATATACTAATCATAATGATCACTATAAAACAACAATATTATCAATGGTTATGATTTCTAATAGTATTTTAAATTTGAAATTATATAATATATCACATTCCAAAATAAATAAAGTAATTCATGTGTTTTCTATAACTGCATTTCTCAATAATGAATTTATTCATTTAAAAAGGGAATTAAATTTATAAATGTTTGGGTTGTTACATTCTTCCCCATTTAAAAATTTCACTATCAAAATTTTATTTTATATAATAAAATAGACGAGGGTACTTTTGTTTCATCTCATCATATGGTTCCCATGTTTCTTCCTCAAACTTGTGGTTCCACAACAACACTTTGACTCAGTGAATTGTCCTGTCTCATATAGCTTTGTCTTTACAATCTCAGATATTCACTGGCTTATCCTCTTATAAAAGATCCTTCTTCAAGGGTACCATCTATGGATTTAGTAAAATTGAGGGATATGGTATGTACTTCTTCAAGAGGGATACAAGAAATTCATAATGTACTTTATATAGGTTGGGTGGGAGTTTTAGTTGATAATTTATAGATTTGATGTGATCATAGATCTTAAAAGGGACGATGTATCATGGACTAAGCATTACCTTCTTCCAAAACATCATAAATTTATTCCATAGAGATATATGAAGGAACACTTTATCTCTAAACTTAAACTATAGGTCTCATCGATGATTTATTATATAGATTTTACTGAATTTGTGCAAGTTTCATATGATTATGAATAATTTGAACCTTCTCTATCATCTCTTGAATTAGATCATGTCCCATCAGTATTCAGTCTCCAACTTCAGCCCAACATGACAGAGTCTAACACCTATTATTGTATAGAGCCTCATAAGGTTCCATTTGAATGCTATAATTGAAGATTTTTTTGTATGATAAATACAATAAGGAAACGTTTTGATCCCAAAATCTTTATAATTCTATTGAACAAGATTCTAGAATATCCTCTAGAGTTTGAATGGTTCTATTAGATTGGCCATCCATTTGAGGGTGATAATCAGTACCAAAACACAACTCTATATCCAACTCTTGGAGAAGGATTATTATTATAAACTTAATTAGTCTAATATTAATTGTTAATATATATAATATTCATGATCTTTATTATTTATAAACACCATTTTAGTACATTTTACACTTTGAACATTATTTCATATTATAATTGTAATTCCTTCTTAAAATGCACTATTACATGGTACATTTTTTAACATCATTTAAAGTACCCAATGATATTGATTTTATTTTCAGATTTAGTTTTCAGGTTTCTAATTACACTATTAACAATTCATACTTTTGGAGTACTTGAATATTCATATTGTAAGACCACCAAAGTTGGCCTTGAACAAACAACATTCTGGGTGAAGTGAACTGGACAACATCCCAATAAAACTACTATACCAGCCAATATACAAGTCCAATAATTTTGAAAATTGAACTGAAGATATAAAACATCATGGGAAACATTTAATTACATAGTGTCCAAAACTAATTCTGATTTTTAATGGAGTTCCTAACGGCCCAAGTTGGAGATAAAATTCTGGGCCAGATTCTACAGCCTAGAAAAACAGCCCACCATTTCAATAATCTCTCGCAAACCAAAATTACATTTGGGATGAAATTTTATAGGAGGTTAGTAGATATCTGGATATATATTTTCCTCTTATATGTAACACTCTAATTCGGCCATCTAGAAGGTAATTTAGACATGTCTATTCGGTGGATGCAATCTGCCTTTCACTTTGTGTCAAGGGTGGAAAAGTCTAAGTTCCACAAGCTTTCCACCACCCTAGGCCTACCATATTCAAGTGGTATGAATTTAACTATTAGATTCTCGACTCAAGGCTCCTAAAATTCCTATTTAAGGCAGTGGTGTTGGAGGATTTATTCATCTTTTAGCTTTGTTTCATTTTAATGTTATGCTGCTAATTTGATATTGTAATCGCATTCCTTCAATTGTATGTTCTTGAATTACCTTAGCTTCTTTATAAAAGTTCTTAATATTCTATTTTTCTATTATTATTATTATCAATTTGATACCATTTCCTCAAGGTGTGAAATTTTTCACACCAAACCTTGTGATATTATCACACAATGGTGGAGTGATCATTATTTCATTGTTTTTTACTTCTCCAACTCCTCCCTCATGAGTCTACTCCCTACTTCCATTGAAACCATAAGATCAATGGAGGGATAGAAAACTTATGGGTTGATCCAATGGAGTATAAATGGGATGTATTGGATGTTATTTCTCACTCAATTAACATATAATCACTTATTTTAATTGAAATTTTTTTTTGAAGATCTTTAAACTCCTTTTTCATTATTGAATTTAAGGCCGCACACTTCAAGTGCTAATACGAACCTTTACCTTGGAGTGCTCAAAACTTTGATCCTTCATGTTTATAGGTGATCAGTATTAATGTGTAGAGGTATTAAACTAGTAAGTGATGATTTTTTTTTATCTTATTAAACAAACCCATCTCAAATATAAGAAATTGAAATAGTTGAAAAAGGAATGCATCCAGTCCACCCCAAGTGAAAACCTAGGATCAACTAATTATTTTAAATTGAATTAACTTAAGTCTCTTAGTGTTAAATTAAACCTATATAAAATAAACCCAAATATGGCCACTTTATATCTAATAACTATCCATATAATGTACGTGTCTATAAGTTTCTTCTTAGGTCTCTGAGGATTCGATAACCCAAGCTAAACTACAAGCGACCACTTAAACCTAAAATCTTGGGTAAATTTGGGCGAGAAAATTTTTTGGTTCCATTTATGGGGACCCAAGTAATTCATCTATACAATAATTATATTATCCCCCATTTCTTTTATTATTATCCAAATTATCTTATCTTTTACCTTTCTCATTTTTTTATTTTGGTGCATGTTCGCCTACACTCGTGACCAATAAAACCATCTAGTTAGGGTGGATAGTCCTGGGGTTGGGGAGTAAAGTACACCAAGGTAACTCTTTACATTAGATCTTAATATTCATAATACTCCAAAGTAAAAAATTTATCCCATTTCAATGGAATATCTTCAACGAAACCAACTCATAAACCCAGGTGGGAACCAAAATAGAAATCCAAATGAGGCAGCCCCAAACTTGGGGAATGCAGTCGAT
Organism: Viscum album; assembly: GCA_963277665.1. NCBI lineage: Eukaryota > Viridiplantae > Streptophyta > Magnoliopsida > Santalales > Viscaceae > Viscum > Viscum album. The sequence continues at coordinate 1,545,976,759 of OY728130.1, forward strand.
AAAACCATGAATGACTACCTCACACATGCCTGGACCAATGACCTATCATGCATTAGACAAAATTACCTAATAGATTACAACTACATATTTAAACCCCATGTCCTAAACCAGCTTCCCACATTCCATGGAATGGAGTCTGAGATGCCCTACCTTCACGTTAAGGAGTTCAATGACATTGTAGAAATCATGTGTCACACACATCAACTAGAATCAAATAATATGAGGGTATTTAATTTTTGTTTAAAGTATAAAGCTAAAAACTGGTTAAAAAATTTGAGACCTTAATATATCAACTCTTGGGACCAACTACAAATATAATTATACTGAAATACTTTCCCCACCACAAAATAATTTCACTTAAAAAGTGCATCCACAACTTGTTTGAAAAAGAGGGAGAGTCATTCTATGAAACATGGGAGAGGTTTAAATACACTCTAAACATGGTTCCACACCATGGTTCTTATATTCCTAAACAAGTGAGAATTTTTTATGAAGGGTTGGGTCTAGGGAACAAACAATTAATTGACATGATGTGTAATGGAACTTTCAAAAACAAATCCCCAAATGATGCTTACGAGTATCTAGAAATCCCTGATGAAAAAATAAAACATGGGGAATATCACATTACTATGAGAATCCATCCAAATTTTCTGGAATTCACACACTTAGGGAGGAGTAAATACTTAGGGCGAAACTTTTTGCACTCACTAGGAAGGTCGAGGAGATCGATCTTAGGAAGGTCCATGAATTTCAAACTGTTGACCCTATTTGAAAAATTTGTGAAAAACATGACCACAAGACTGAAAACTGCCCAACCATCCCTTCCATTAAATATGTTCTTCTAGGAGGACCACCAGTGGAAGTCAATGCTTTGAACTTTTAGAAGCCACAGTACCAAAACACTTTTAATCCAAGGTACAATGACCATCCAAGATTCTGTTGGAAAGATAACCAACAACCCAACCAACAACCTAGATAGCCAGAAGGACCAAACCCCTACCCTCCAAAAAATTTTCAAAACTATAATGAGTTCCAAACACAACCAGTTCAATTCCAACAACCCATACAACAACCTATGAAACAACCAATCCAACAATCAAAGTATCCTCCTGGGATAAACCAACAACACAAGCCTCTACTCAATCTTCCCCTCTTATAATCCTTGAGCAGTTGTGTAAACAAATGGAGAAAATAAACTCATAAGTCTCATACCTTTAACATGAACTAATAACCATTAAAACCAGAAAGGAACCCATGAATAATCAGGCAGTACCATCCTCAACTTTAAGGGGAGAATCCAGTTACACACAAACCTCTCATGAACAACTCAAAGCAGTAAGTATTTTCAAAAGTGGGGAATCCATTGAGAAAACTGAACAAGCCATTCTAAAACCATTAAAATATTCAAAAATGCATGAAAATTATGAAGAAACACCCATATATTCTAAAAAATCCAATGAGAATGTTAAGGAACTACAACCACACCAAGAAATCAAACAACGTGCTCCTTTCCCTCAATGCATGAGATGAAAAAATAAACCAGAACTGAATGAAAATTTGAGGGAAATATTCTCTCAGGTTAACTTGAACATTCCAATTCTTGATGCAATCCAAAATATTCATGCCTAATTAAATTACCTTAAAAACGTTTTCACTTTTAAATGAATTTTTCCATATAAAAACCAAGTCCTTTTGGCTACTAATGTAAGTACCACCATTCAAGGGAACATTACTCAAAAGTTGAAAGATCCAGGATGTCTATACATCAATTTTGAGTTAGGAGAGAACAAAGTTGTAAAAGACCTTTGTGATCTAGGATCTAGTGTGAATATCATTCCTTATGCCATGTATTGTCAATTAGGTATTGAAGAACTCCAACCCACATCTGTCACTCTTCAACTTTCTGATCGTAGTGTTCGAGTTCCAAAGGGGATCTTAAAGGATGTTTTGGTGAAAGTTGAAAATTTCATTTAGCCAGCTGACTTCATTGTCCTTGAAAATCACCCAAGATTAGTTCCCATGGAGAAAAATCCAATCATCTTTGGCCGCCCATTCCTTGCAACAATCAACTCTGTTATCTGAGTTCGAAATAGGAAAATGACCATCACCTTTGGAAACATGAGTCTAGACTTGAAAATCTACAATGAAAACTCTCAAATTAGGGATTATGAAGCGATCCATGAGGTTAATTGGATTGGTAGTGTTGATAGTGAACTCGAGAAACATCAAGGAATTATTGAATGATGTTTAAGTTAAGAAGATATTTATTTTATTTGTTCACATGATGGAAATTTTTCTCCTTGGCTTAAATCTCTTTTAGATATCTCTATTGATGATTTTATAGAATCACCAATAAATGATACCATGGGTGAAATCAATAACATTGAGTCCATACCCATTCATGACACTACTCTGGCTAATTTAGTGGATGAAAATTCTGTTCATAAGGAACCAATTTTGTCAATAAATCTTAACAAAGAAACTGAGTTCAATACAAAGTCTCATCCTTTATTGGAAATTGATAACCCACATGATCTCGAATTTAAGGTTTTACCTTCATCACTCAAGTATGTGTTCTTAGGGGACAATTGAGACTTTCCTATTGTCATTTATTCCTCCCTTGAATCCAATGAAGAGATGATGCTTTTGGATGTCCTAGGAAATCATAATAAAGCAATTAGATGGACCCTTTATGATATTCCTAGAATTGGGACACTCATTGGAACTCATAGGATTGTTCTTGAATATGAATCTAAACTATGTTTTCAGCCTCAATGGAGACTCAATCCAAATATTATGGATGTGTTAAGGAGATAACTTCTTAAGTTATTAAAAGTGGGCATCATCTACCCCATAGCTGAGAGTGAGTGGGTAAGCCCAATTCAAGTTTTCCCAAAAAAAGTGGGAATTACTGTGATCACCAATGACGATGGTGAAATTCTACCCATAAGGGTCAGTAGTGGATGGAGAGTCTGTATTGACTATAGGAAGCTTAACTCTTGTACCAAGAAAGAACATTTCCTCTTTCCCTTTATTGATCAAGTCCTCAACCGAGTGGCGATTCATCAATTCTATTGCTTCCTAGATGGATTCTCAAGGTATAATAAAATCAAGGTATCCTTATAGGATCAAGGAAAAACAACCTTCACTTGTCTATTCGACACTTTTTCCTTCAAGTGCATTCCATTTGGGTTATGTAATGCTCTTGGTACCTTCCAGTGGTGCATGATGAGAATATTCTTGGACATAGTAGGGGATTGTTTAGAGGTCCTCATGGACGACTTCTCCATATTTTGGGATACTTTTGAGGGATGAATTATAAATGTCTAAATGGTTTTGTAAAGATGTGAGGATAATAATCTCATCCTAAATTGGTAAAAATTCCATTTCATGGTAAAGGAAGGACTTGTTCTAGGCCATCTGGTATCTGGTAGAGGGATTGAAGTTGATAAAGCTAAGGTTTACATCATTCATAACCTTCAATCTCCTAAAACTATTAAGGAAGTGATGTCCTTATTAGGACATGATGGTTTCTATAGAAGGTTCATTATGAATTTAAGCTCTATTTCTCGACCACTTTGTGCTCTATTAGTGAAAGATGCTCCATTTTTATGGATAGAAAGCTGTGAGGAATCATTCTCTACACTCAAGTCAGCTCTTATCTCTCCACCTATCATGCAAGATCCAAATTGGAAACTTCCATTTGAACTCATGTGTGATGAGAGTGACTTTGCTGTTGGAGAAGTATTAGGTCAACAGTGTGAGAAAACTCCATGTGTAATTTCTTATAAAAGTAAATATTTAAATGATGCATAAATCAACTACACCACCACTGAGAAAGAGTTTATTGCTGTTGTATTTTACTTAGATAAATTTAGGTCTTATCTCTTAGGATCACCCATCATTGTATTCATTGACTATTCATCCCTAAAATACCTTTTCCAAAAACAATATTCCAAGGCTATATTGATTAGGCAGGTCCTTATTATTCAAGAGTTTGATTTAACCATTAAGGATAAAAAATTGTGTTAAATTTTTTTTAGATGATCACCTCTCTATGATGGAATTTAAAGACAACTCACATCACCTTTCTGTCTCTGATTTATTTCCCGATGAGCACCTCTATTTAGTGAGTGATTTCCCATGGTATGCTGACATAGAAAACCACTTTGTTATGGGTGACATTCCAAAATTTCTCAGGGCCCAAGCTTAGAGGAAATTACTTTATGATGTCAAACACTATGTGTTTGATGATCCTTACATCTTAAAGTTTTTTCCTGATCTAATAATTAGGAGATGTGTTCCTAAGTCTGAGAAATAGTCCATTATAAGATTCTGTCATGCAGAGGCATGTGTATGCCACTTTTCTACAAAGAAAACCACTACAATGGTCCTCCAAAGTGGTTTCTACTAGCCTAACCTCACTAAGGATTCCTACAAATTCTGCAAAAGTTGTCCTCAATGTCAACAATTAGGATCCCTTACCAAAAGGAATCAAATGACCCTCACTCCCATTATTATCATTGAAATATTTGATTATTGGGGAATTGATTTCATGGGACCCTTCCCAAACTCTAGGGGATACCTCTACATACTCTTAGATGTTGATTATGTCTCGAAATGGGTTGAGGCCATTCCCACAAAGTCCAATGACCATCATGTTGTGATCTGATTTCTAAAAGTGCACATATTTTCTCACTTTGGAATTCCTAGGGATATAATCAGTGATTAAGGAACCCATTTCTGCAACCGCCTGTTCTCTTCACTCATGTATAAGTATGGGATTTCTCATAAATTTTCCACTGCATACCATCCTCAAACCAATGGTCAAGTTGAGTTAGCGAATAGGGAGATTAAGAAAATTCTTGAAAAAACTGTCAATCCCTCTAGGAAGGACTAGTCCGAGAAACTCGTGGATGCCCTTTGGGAATATTGTACAACATTCAAAACCATGTTTGGAATGTCACCATATAGGTTGGTTTAGGGAAAATCATTCCATTTACCTGTTGAAATTGATCATAAGGCATTTTGGGAAATCAAAAAAATTAATTTTGACATTTCTTTGGCTGAAGAAAAGAGGAAATTAGATCTTAATAAACTTGAGGAACTTAGGATGGAGGATTATGAAAATTCAAGGATAAATAAAGATAGAGTTCAAGCCTACCAATCCAAGAATATCAAAGTCAAACATTTTGAACTGGGAAATTTTTTGATCTTGTATAGTTTAAAACTTTATTTACACCCAAGAAAGTTAAGGTCTAGATGGTCAGGTCCTTTCATAGTTCATCATGTGTACCCCCATGGGGTAGTAGAGATTTAGGATCCCATAAGTGGTCAAATTTTCAAGGTTAATGTTCATAGGTTAAAACCATTCATTGAATCATTTAATAAACATGAAATAGAGGTTGATTTCACTAATCCAACCTATGAACCAGGAAAAAATTGATAGATTTAAGATCCATGTCGGGATAACGAAGTTAAACAAAAGCACTACATGGGAGGAAACTCATCGTTTTCATATTTCCAATCTTTTTGAATCATATTTATTTTTCAAATAGGATTAATGAATCATTTTGATATTTAAAAATAAAAATAAAAATAAAAAATTAGATTGTTGACCTATTCTTCTATTATGAGTATGGATGGGTATGAAAGGGGAGCGCCATATTCATTTGTGTCATGTGGTGTGATACTTGAGTAATACCTTATACAGAAATTTAAAAAGAAGACAATGTATCATCAATTCATTTTATTTTTATGCGTTTTTAGGTTAAAATAAAAATACAAAAAAAAAAATTAAAAAAATTAAAAGGACACATTGTAGGTCATGGGGAAAACCCCGTCACAACCGGTGAAGCCACGGGGACTCAAACCCAGGACCGAAGGGAGACATGGGTGCGCACTTACCACTAAACTATGACTTATAGTGATTCCTTATTCTATAATTTTTGTATATATACTTATATTTTACTTTTTTTTAATTATATTAATAAATAAATATATCTATATATATATATATTATTTTTTTTGTTTATTTGTTTGTTTTTTCCTTTTTCCACTAGGGAACTCTACAAGTGACATGGATATTAAAGGACTACATTGGAGTAGTAAGAACTTCAACTTTAACCACCAGGTGGATTTATTAAATGATCATCATATTAAAAATCCCTTTTAGAATTCCTATCATCTACCTCTACCCCCTTCTCAATTATATTTTCTTTAAAAACTGGGGACAGTGTTATTCTAAGTTGGGGGGGGGGGTGAAAAGAATAAAAAAATTAATTAATTTTGTGTGCATAAAAAAATGTGTGGAAGGAAAAGTTTATTTAACCTTGAACATGATAATACACATTACACACTTTGAAACTGAATATAAAATAATTTAGCATGCCTTGATTCTAATTTTAATCCATGTATAATTTCATGATCATAGATTTTGGAAATTTTGGCTGTCTAATTTGAAATTTTATTATTTATATTTTTATCCAAATAGAAAAAAAGAGATCACAACGCACGTCCTCTGTATAGTGGGGTATTATTTTGAGTTCATGGGGTCCCCCAAATAAATATCATAGGTTTGGTGATCATTTTAGTTTTAATATGAGTATTCAATAAAAAAACAAAAACAAAAACAATAAATTTGTGCATAGAGCAATGAAATGACTTAATGCATGGATTTTGACACTTGGGGATCGTGACTCCATAGTTTGCTAGCCTAGAGTTAGTAATTTTATCTCTATATGTGGTAATTTGACTTTGTTTTTGACTGAGTTAACTTGAGATAATGCCCGAGTATGTGGGCTTCACTTGGTGCCCTAAGGTCTTTGAGCTTGGGAGTCATCGACAAATTCTTACTACACGGGTTGACTCTTTTGAGTGAAATTTCAATTACCATGGAAATATTGAAAAACAAATTGACTACTCATCTTAATATTTAAATGTGATTCCACCTAGCACTTTCTTCATTTCCCCCTTGAATAAAGATGAACCCCCATGTCTATTGTGATGCACAACACATCCTCATAATTAATTGATATTGGATGAAATATGGCAATGAATTTGAACAAAGGAATGAGATTGGGATTGGGGTCTGCTTATGAAACTATCTTGTATAAAAATATTTTTATGGGTTTCATAGTTTTTTGATATAAGGGTTTTTGGTGATCATTGTTTATTTAAAATGTTTTTAGAAAATGGAATTCAAATTTCACATTTTTGAGATATATTTTACTCAGGACTGGAAAAACTCAAGTTGGGGGGTGTTATTAGCCACTGAATGAGGCTAATATTCATTGTTAATATATATAATATTCATGTGATTTATTATTTATAAACACCATTTTAGTGCATTTTACACTTTGAACATTATTTCATATTATAATTTTAATTCCTTCTTAAAATGAACTATTACACGATACATTTTTAACATAATTTAAAGTACCAAATTATCTTGATTTTATTTTAATATTTAATTTTCAGGATTCTCATTACTTTGGTAATAATTCATAATTTTGGAGTACTTGATGATTCATATTGGAAGACCACCAAAGTTGGCCTTGAACAAAAAATATTCTGGGTGAAGTGAACTAGACAAAATCCCAATAAAACTTCTATAGCAGCCAATATACAATCCAAATAATTATTAAAATTGAACTAAATATATAATAAATAATTGGGAACATTTCATTAAATAGTGAACAAAGCTAATTATGATGTTTTAATGGAGTTCTAGGCGGCCCAAGTTGGAGATAAAATTCTGGGCCAGATTCTGCGGCCTAGAAAAACATCCCACCATTTCAATAATATCTTGAAAAAAATTCCATTTGGGATGAAATTTTACAAGACGTTAGAATAAATACATAGATACATTTTCTTTTTCTATGTACCACTCTAATTCTACCATCTAGAAGGTCATTTAGATGAATCTATTCGGTGGATGCAAGCTGCCTTCCACTTCGGGTCAAGGGTTGAAAATTCTATGTTCCACAATATTTACACCACCATAGGCCTACCATACACAAGTGGTATGAATTTAACTATTTGAGGCTTAACCAAAGGCTCCTAAAATGCATATTTAAGACAGTGGTGTTGGAGGATTTATTCATCTTTGAGCTTTGTTTCATTTTAATGTTATGCTGCCAATTTGATGTTGTAATCGCATTCCTTCAATTGTAAGTTCTTGAATTACCTTAGATTATTTATAAAAGTTCTTCATCTTCTATTTTTATATTATTATTCTTATCATGATGATACCATTTCCTTAAGTTTTGAACTTTTTCACACCAAACCTTGTGATATTATCACATAATGGTGGAGTGATCGTTATTTCATTATTTTTTTACTTCTCCAACTCCTCTCTCATGAGTCTACTTCACACTTCCATTGAAACCATAGGATAAATAGAGGGATAGAACACTTATGGGTTGATCCAATGGGGTATAAAGGGGATGAATTGGATGTTATTTCTCACTCCATTAATGTATAATCACTTCTTTTAATTAAGAATTTTGTTTAAAGATATTTAAAATCCTTCGTCTTTGTTGAATTTAACATCGCACAATTCAAGTGATAATATTAACCTTTACCTTGGAGTGCTCAAAACTTTTATCATTAAATTGTATAGGTGATTAGTATTATGGTTCAGAGGTATTAAACTAGTAAGTGATGATTTTTTTGATCTTATTAAATGAACCCATATCAAATATAAGAAATTGAAATAGTTGAAAAAGGAATGCATCCAATCCACCCCAAGTGAAAACACAGGACCAACTCATTATTTTAAATTAAATTCACTTAATACTCTTAGTGTTCACCTCAACCTATCTAAAATCAAAAAAAATATGGCCACTTCATAGCCAAGAACTGTCCATAGAATTTATGTGTCTCTAGGTTTCTTCTTAGGTCTCTAAGGATTCAACAACCTAAGATAAACTACAAGTGACCACTTAAACTTAAAATCTTGGTTAAATTTGGGAGAGAATAGCTTCTCCAAAATATTGAGGTAAAACTTAGATCTCAACTAGATATAATTGAGAGTGGCACTCCATGTAGTTTTACCACTTCCCTTATATATATCTTAGTGAGTTGTTCAAGAGAGAAATCTCCTTTTATAACAATGAAATCAATTGATTTTTAAGGTGATCAACTACAAACTAAATGGAGTTATTGTAACACCCCAAGATTCCATGGTACGCTTCTCTTTGAATAATACAGTAGCATGTGTTGTACGCAACTTCGAGTTCTAACACACACCACAACCGATCAAACTAGCCATTATGAATAGTAATACCCAATTTTTGAAATTTTATAAATTTTATCTCTCAAAATGGACTTCATATTTGGATTCGAAATATCGAAATTAGCCTAGGGTAAAATTTTGGAACTTTTCGGATAACATTTATATTTTGATGAATAGTGAAAATTACTAAATTTTAATTAAAAACAACTTTTTTAATCAAAATAATTAGTAGTGATAAATTATGAATTTGAGTGGTTTTGAAGTATATTTAGAATATATTTTTACCATTTAATACAATTTTGGTCATTGGACATAATTTCACAATTAAACCGGACATAAACAAGTGTCAATCTTTTGATAGTTATTATTTCTTAAAAACACGCTTTTTGTTTTAACAACGTGAATTAATTTTAAATTAATTTACGCCACTTATATGTTTTGAATTTAGAAATATGGATTCCATATTTGGAACCAGGAGGTCCAAATTGTGTAAATAGGTAACTTGTATTTTTAGACATTTTGAATAATTACTTCAGTAAATATTTTATTTACCATGGTTAAAGGGTAAATCCGGTAAATAAGGGTAAAATAATAATATTATAATAATAATAAACTATCCTAAAACGTATCCTAAACTTATTGGTCGATACCTTTCCGACCATGGGAATATTTGGGTCGATTTTGGGACCCCATGGAGCCACTTCTAGGTGGCAGGGACACTTTATATTAATTAAGTTAAAGTAAATACAAAAATGACATAAACATATATCTTTTAAAAAAACAATTTTTACATAGGGTTATATATGTTATATTTTCAACTATAAATATTCATTAGAAATTTAAAAATATTTTATACATAATGGTATTTTATTTATAATTTTTAGACATGTAATAATTAAATTTATTTATGTCACAATAACGATGCAGTATTTTCCTTAATAATAAAAGAATCAAACAATGGGTATTATAAAAGTTAAAATAAATATAATTTTAAAGTTTTGGTGAAATACATGAATTTTATTGGTTAATATTACATGGTATGATTTATAAAATGAATTTTGTTTAATTAATAAAGTTGTTAAGTCTTTAACAAAAATCAATTATTGAATAGTGTCAAAATTGACATAAATGAGTTTTAAAAAAAAGTATTATATTATTAATTGATATTATATTCCTAAAAATATAAGGTTCAGCTAAGGGACTTATATCATTATAGGTGTATCATTAATGGACCACTTTTTTGTCACTTGGATGTATATAGTAAGTTTATTACCTATATAATATAAAAATACAAAGTGACATGGTAAATGTCAATCTAATTAACTAAGAGTTAAAACTAAAAGATAAGGTTAATATAATGACCCAAACATATCTAAAATATATTGATTGAAATTATTTCAACCCATACCCACCTTATAATTTGAATAATCTACTTTGGAGCCATTAGAAACCGAATATGAATTTATTATAAATTAATATTTTAAGTTTTTCCTAAAGATCCCCTCGCCCCCCTTATAAAAGGACAACACTTCTAACCAATTTTCACACCTTAAAAGCCTTTTAGTTCCACAAAAATCTGCCCAAATACCCTCTCAACTATACTCCATTAATCCTAGATGCCTTCCTTTAGTCATAAATCCAACCTAAGGATCCATTTTGATCAAATCAAAAGGAAGAACCCAAAGAAGAGGTAATGTTTTCACCACCCTCTTTCAAGTTCCTTTCTTCTTCAACTTCTTCTTTCTTTGTTATTTACTTTATAAAATAATAACTCAAGTATCTTCTATATACTGTGATGTTATTATAAATATGGTATAACCATATTCAGTATTCTATCCATCCTTTGAATGACATGTCACCATACGTGCATACCTATGACTTACCGTCTCTACATCGTGGTGTAATTGTTATTCAAAACATTATTATTTGGATGGGTATAATAATGATGTGTAATTCATGTAAATAATAAATATAACATGATAATAATTCTGTATATATGATATACCACCCAATTATATATTATTTTAATATCAAAATAATGATATTGTCGCTCGTGCGTACGTACGGACTACCGTCTCCACGAACGTGATGAGATTCATTCCCCATCGTATCCATTCAAGTATAATTTTCATTTGATGATTAAAAATAATGTTTAAGGACTTGATATCATTCTGGATATGAATAATATACATCCCATACATAACAAATATGGCTCACATAACAAAGAATATAAACAAAGACAAATCCATTATCACCCGAAACGATGATAATACTAAGATATTATTAACAAACCAATGTTAAAAGATCATATATGATATCATATTAATGTATATTATTATTTTATAATTTAGTAACAATTATTTCACCATTATACAAGAGGTTAACCTACCATTAACCAAGGAAAATTACAAGGTAAGGGTTTATTTCACAATCTCTTCATTATCCGAGGTTGCTTATACGTAATTATCTACTAGGACCTCTTTATCATCCCCATCCATGTTTCTTAAAAATGTATTTCAAAAAATTCTTACTATTTTATATAATATGGGTTAAAGTCATTTATACCCTTTTTGAATTTTTATAATATGTTTATAAAGGAATATTTTCGTCGTTTTCCAAACAAGGTCCGTTTTAACCTTTTCGACAAAATTAAGGAAAGAATGTCTTTTTTTAACTTATACGGTGAGTGCGGATATTTTCTACCATTATAAACTCGTCAAAGATTCCCTTACAATATTTCAAGAATATTTTCAAAGTAAATGTTTTATTTTATAATTATGTGACTCTTAAATGATTTCAAAATATAAAGAGATATTTCTCTAAAAAGAGTTTTGATTTCATCTATGTCAATATCCTTTGATGGATTTTAAGTTTATTTGGAGTTGATTTATTATGATACAAAACTTCTATATTTTATTAAATTTTTTTGTGATATTATTGACTATGGATGTGATATTTTTATACCATTCATGATTTATGGTTAAAGTATTGACATTTCATATGGTAGTTTTAATACGAATGTTTATGATATGTTTAAGACTTTTCATATGATGAATGTATTGGACTTAGTAAGTGACGGGTGGAGACCGCTATAGCTCCTCAATTCATCAGTAGGTCTCATGAGACAACTAGAAGTGGAATTGGATGAGGCCCTTTCCCAATTTGATTTATGGTTTTGGCCGAGGCCTTAATCATTTTTAGATGTCTTGGCCGAGGCCTTGACAAAATGTTTCAGAATGTCCGGCATTATACATTCCCTCATTATGGAAATAATATTGATGGTTCATGTGGTCATTCGACTAGTATAATACCCATGATTATGTTTTATTATGGCATTATTTACTCAGCTCATATTCTTTCCATAAAAGTATTCATGTTTATTACTGGTAAAGGCTTGTGGTTTCAATTATTTACCATGATTAATATTTATGTCATTTTCCACTATATTACTTACCCTTACTAAGCGTTTGAGCTCACCCCTTTCTTATATTTCATTTTACCAGGATATGAAGAAGTTATTTATGAGTGACCTGCATGCATAATCTATGAGGCTTGGATATTTCTAATGAAATATATTTGTGTTGTATTTATCTTCAAGCTGTAAAGTTGAACTTATGAATGTACCTAGTGTTTCCAAGGCTACTAAACTAATCAGTCTTTCGAGACTTGATCTTTTGTGATCATGCCAATGTTATGTAATAATGCACAAACTCTGGGTAACTGGGGTCAGGATGTTACAGTTGGTATCAGAGGAAGTTTAGTACAAACCTTGGAAACTAGATTCAGATAAACTCTGATTAGAGCACATAGACCTAAGTTGGACTTTGAGGATTAGTATAGAAGAACTTCCTAGAATTTTGGTATTGTAGAAATTTTGTGAGTTTTCCGAGAAATACATCCCTGTCTGGATACGAGCAGGTAGAGGCGGCTCTAGCACAGATGTACCTAGGGGTAAAATCCAAAAACACCGCTTTGAGCTCGACTCGAACGGGAACTGGTTCACGACAACGGGCCTTGCTACACTCTTAGTTACGACACTCCCAGGGGATATTCTTAGGATAATTATCATTTTCTTTACAAACCATTATGAAGGGTTTATGAGTATATACTTCCTCAAAGAAAATATTTTTATGATTATGGATTATATCCATAAATAGTTCAATTTATGTTAAGTGTTTTACAAGTATGGAATTATGTATTTTTATTCATAAACTGATCTAGTTTATGACATTGTTTAGAAATGGCGCCTAGTGGAAGAAATGGAAACCGTATCAATACACACACTCCATGTAGGGATTGTCCTCCTTCTAAAGATAATTATAGTGGTGCTGGTGATGCAACTAGTGCTAATCAGCTAATCACCATACTGGGAAAACTCACTCAGGTTATGAATAATAACCTTACCCATATGGAGCACCCTGATCCACAGTGTAGAGGATCAATGTTAGATCGATTCATGAGGCAACAACCACCAAAATTCAATGGGAGTACAAATCCCTTAGTAGATGAGCAATGGATAAATTATTTAGAGAAAATATTCCATGCCTTGGGGAGTAATGAAAGGGAAAAAGTTATCATGGAAGTTTACCGCCTCACTGGATATGCTGATCAATGGTGGTCATTGATTCAAAACATGAAGGAAGATTATGAAGTATAAAATATGGAATGGAGGGAGTTCAAAGATCTGTTTTTAGAAAAATACTTTCCTCGTGACCATCGAGCAAATATGGAGAGGGAATTTATGAGTCTGAGACAAAAGGAGGATGAGAATGTTGCAAAGTATGAGGCTAACTTTACAAGGTTAGCAAGGTATGCTACAGATTATATACATAACCCAATAAGTAAGATTGATCATTTCTTTGATGGGTTAAAACTGTTTCTCCATCGAGAATTGGTCTCATAATCCTTCTCATCATACGAAGATATTGTCTCGTGTGCTATCAAGACAGAAAAGGAATTCTCTAATTCTTATGACTTTAAATCAAAGCAAGAGAAGAAGAGATCTGCTGAACACTCTGGGAAAGGAAATAAGGAAACAGGGAAGAAGGGAAGAATTGAATTTCCACCCCGTGATAATTGCGGAAGGAAGCACCCTGGTGCCTATCTAAAAGGAAAAGGTGTATGCTACAAGTGTGGAAAGAAAGGCCATCTAGCTGGTGATTGTAAAGTAAATAAAGACACTACCAATGTTCAATGCTAAAATTTCAGGGATATGGGACATTATGCAAATGAATTTTCTAACCGTCAGGGAAAATTATCTCAGAAAAGGCCTAGGGACCAAGTCCAAGCTTATGCTATCACTACTGCTGAGGTAGAAGCTCCGAAAGATGTGGTGGCAGGTAATTTAATGGTTTTCTCAAGATTAACAAATGCATTATTTGATTCTGGATCATCGTATTGTTTCATATCTTCCCAGTTTGCTAAGAAAATTAGATATTTACAATTTGATTTAACAAGGGAGTTGTCTGTTAAAACTCCTAAGGGAAGTATCATTGCAACAAAGTTTTGTGAATCAGTCCCTATTATAGTACATAAATGTTCTTTATCTGCTGATCTCATCGTCATACCCATGATTGAATTTGATATAATCCTCAGTATGGATTGGATTTCGGACCATGATGCGAAGATTTATTGTAAGAAGAAATAGGTTACAATTTTTGATGATGATGATAAAGAACACCTTATCTTTAGAGCAGAATTGTCACCACCTAATTCTTATCTTGATCCACCCCCAGTAGCTCAACTAAATTCAATTATTGGGGAGGAAGAGAATTAAATAACTATGGGTGAGGAAAGGATTGTTCAAATAGAGGATGTACCTATTGTGAGAGAATATGTTGATGTGTTTCCAAAAGATTTACCTGGACATCCTCCCAAACGAAAAATTGAGTTTTTTATTGATTTAATTCCTGGTTCAAGGCCTATATCAAAGACCCCTTATAGAATGGCCACTGTGGAATTAGTTGAACTAAAGAAACAACTAGAGGAATTGAGTAAAAAGGGATTTATTCGCCCTAGTATTTCTCCATGGGGAGCCCCTATCCTTTTTGTTAAAAAGAAAGATGGATCTATGAGGTTATGTATCGACTACAGGGAGATCAGTGCTATAACAATAAAGAAAATGTATCCCCTACCTCACATTGATGATTTATTTGAATTACTGCATGGATATCAATAATTTTCAAAGATTGACCTTAGATCTGGATATCATCAGTTATGTGTGATGAAGGAAGACATTCTGAAGACAACATTTCGAACCAGGTACGGGCATTATGAGTTTACAGTAATGCCTTTTGGATTGACTAATGCACCCTTTGTATTCATGGATATAATGAATAGAGTTTTCAAGGAATATCTTGATGATTTTATGGTGGTATTTATTGATGATATATTGGTATACTCCAAAATCTATGAGGATCATGAAAATCACTTGCGCATTATTCTGAAGACTCTTAGAAGACATGAATTATATGGGAAGTTTAGCAAGTGTGAATTATGGATTTAAGAGATTTCTTTTCTTGGCCATATTGTATCTAAGGATGGAATCTATATTGATCCTTCTAAGATAAGAGCAATCCAAGAATGGCCTGCACCGACGAGTATAACTGAGGTACGCAGTTTTATTGGCTTAGCAGGTTATTATCGGTGTTTCGTCTAGAACTTTGCCCGATTGGCTAACCCATTAATGAAGCTCATACGTAAAGGGGTTAATTTTTTTTTTGGAAAAAAGAGTGTGAATAATGTTTTGAAGAACTGAAGAGAAGATTAGTCAATGATCCTATATTGAATCTACCATCGGGGAATGATGGGTTCGTTATTTATAGTGATGTATTGAAGAAAGGACTTGGTTGTGTCCTTATGCAGAATGATAGAGTTATTACTTATGCATCACAATAGCTAAAAATTCAAGAGAAAAACTATCCTACTCATGATCTTGAGTTAGATGCTATAATATTTACTTTGAAGATATGGATACATTATCTCTATGGTGAAAAATGTGAGATTTATAATGATCACAAGAGTTTGAAGTACATTTTCTCACAGAAGGAACTCAATATGAGGCAAAAGAGATGGATTGAACTACTCAAGGATTATGATTGTACGATACACTACCACCTAGGGAAGGCAAATAAGGTGGCAGATGATTTGAGCAGAAAAGATCATGGAGTTTTGAACATGATGAGAATTGAAAGGGATCCTATTTTCAAGGATCTAGTGCAGATGGATATGGGAATTACCATGGAAGGTGAAACATAAATACTTTTTTAAATGGTTTCCAAACCATCTTTACTATAAAGGATAAAGAGTTCTCAGACCGGTGATGAAGAGTTTCAAAAGAAGATTAAAGCTGTGAATGATGGGAGATTGAGAGACTTTGTGTATGAAGAAGGAATTTGGAAATTTGTAAAGAGAATTTGTGTTCCCGATATACCTGATCTAAAAAGGGAATTGTTAGATGATTCTCATAGCTCAAATTTCTCTATACACCCTGAGAGCACCAAAATGTATAGATATTTGAAGGAACATTTTTGGTGGGACAACATGAAGAGGGAGATTGCTGATTTTGTGTCAAGATGTATGGTTTTTCAACAAGTAAAAGCTGGAAGGCAACAACCTAGAGGAGTATTGCAACCTCTTCCCATACCAGAGTGGAAATGGGACAATATTACGATGGAATTTGTCATGGGTCTACCAAAGACTCCTAGAAGGAACAATGCAATATGGGTTATTGTTGATCATCTTACCAAGTCAGCACATTTTCTTGCTATAAGAGAGGATCTACCACTTGAACGTCTAGCAAGACTTTATATTAATGAAGTTGTGAGACTTCATGGAGTACCCATATCGATTGTTTCTGACCGTGATCCATGTTTCACATCAAGATTCTAGAAAAGTCTTCAGAAAGCCCTGGATACTGAAATTCATTTGAGCACTTCCTACCAACCTCAAACAGATGGACAATCAGAAAGGACTATTGAAACCTTAGAATACATGTTGAGGTCTTGATCACTTGACTTTGAGGGTATGTGGGATCAATATTTACCTCTGGTAGAATTCTCTTATAATAATAGCTTCCATTCAAGTATTCAGATGGCACCATATGAAGCGTTATACAGAAAGATATGTCGCACACCAACCTGTTGGGATGAAGTTGGTGAAAGAAAACTTATAGGCCTATAATTGGTGGAGGAAACGATGGAAAAGGTAAAGTTAATCCAAAAATACATCAAAGCATCTCAGAGTAGGCAGAAGATCTATGCCAATAACCGAAGGAAGGATTTGGAATTTCAGGTAAGAGATCATGTTTTCTTGAAGGTATCTCCATGGAAGGGTGTAATAAGTTTTGGTAAGAAGGCAAAATTGAGTCCCAGGTACATCAGACTATTCGAAATTCTAGAACAAATTGGGGTTGTAGCTTACCGTTTGGCAATATTGCCAAGTCTCTCCAAAGTTCACGATGTGTTCCACATATCACTGTTGAGAAAATACATGCCTGACCCAACACATGTAATCACCTATGAGGAATTAGAACTGGAACCTGATCTGTCTTATTTCAAAGAGCCCATCAGGATTCTTGACACAAGAGAACAAGTGTTGAGAAACCGGATGACTCATCTGGTAAAAGTGCTATGGAGAAACCATAATATGGAAGAGGCAACGTGGGAACCCAAGGAACTCATGATAAAAAACCAACCAAGTATTTTCACGCGGTAGTATTCTAGAAATTTTTAGGACAAAATTATTTGAAGGAGGGGAGAATGTAACACCCCAAGCTTCCACGGTATGCTTCTCTTTGAATAATACAGTAGCGTGTGTTGTACGCAACTTCGAGTTCTAACACACAGCACAACCAATCAAACCAGCCGTTATGAATAGTAATACCCAATTTTTAAAATTTTATAAATTTTATCTCTCAAAATGGACTTAATTTTTGGATTAGGAATATCGAAATTAGCCCAGGGTAAATTTATTGAACTTTTCGGATAACATTTATATTTTGATGAATAGTGAAAATTAATAAATTTTAATTAAAAACAACTTTTTTAATCAAAATAATTAATAGTGATAAATTATGAATTTTAGTGTTTTTAAAGTATATTGAGAATATATTTTTACCATTTAATACAATGTTTTCCATTGGACATAATTTCACAATTAAACCGGACATAAACAAGTGTCAATCTTGATAGTTATTATCTCTTTAAAACACGCTTTTTGTCTTAACAACGTGAATTAATTTTAAATTAATTTCTGCCAATTCTATGTTTTGAATTTAGAAATATGGATTCCATATTTGGAACTAGGATGTCCAAATTGTATAAATAGGTAACTTTTATTTTTAGACATTTTGAATAATTACTTCGGTAAATATTTTATTTACCATGGTTAAAGGGTAAATCCGATAAATAAGGGTAAAAAAATATATTATAATAATAATAAATTACACTAAAACGTGTCCTAACCTTATTTGTTGATAAATGTACAACCATGGGCATCTTTGGGTCGATTTTGGGACCCCATGGAGCCACTTTTAGGTGATAGGGACACTTTATATTAATTAATTAAAAGTAAATATAAAAATGACATAAGCATATATCTTTTAGCAAAACAATTTTTACATAGGGTTATATATGTTATACTTTAAACTATAAATATTAATTAGAAATTTAAAAATATTTCCTACATAATGGTATTTTATTTATAATTTTTAGACATTTAATAATTAAATTTATTAATGACACAATAATGATGCAATATTTTTCTTAATAATAAAAGAATCAAAAAATTGGTATTATAAAAGTTAAAATAAATATAATTTGAAAGTTTTGGTGACATCCACGAATTTTATTGGTAAATATTACATGTTATTATTTCTTATATTATTATTTTTAATTAATAAAGTTTTTAAGACTTTAACAAAAATCAATTATTGAATAGTGTCAAAATTGACATAAATGAGTTTTTAAAAAAAGTATTATATTATTAATTGATATTATATTCCTAAAAATCTAAGGTTCAGACAAGGGACTTATATCATGATATTTTTATCATTAATGGACCACTTTGGGGTCTCTTGGATGTATATAGTAAGTTTATTAACTATATAATATAAAAATACAAAGCGACATGGTAAATGTCAATCTAATTAACTAAGAGTTAAAACTAAAAGATAAGGTTAATATAATGACCCAAAACTATCTAAAACCTATTTTTTTAAATGATTTCGACCCATAACCACCTTATACTTTGAATAATCTACTTTGGATCCATTAGAAACTGAATATGAATTTATTATAAATTAATATTTTAAGTTTTTCCTAAAGATCCCCTCCTCCCCCTTATAAAATGACACCACTTCTAACCAGTTTTCACACCTTAAAAGCATTTTGGTTCAGCCAAAATCTGCCAAAATACCCTCTAAAATATCCTAAATTAATCCTAGAGGACTTAATTTAGTCATAAATCCAACCTAAGTAGCCCTTTTTATCAAATCAAAAGGAAGAACCCAAAGAAGAGGTAATGTTTTCACCACCCTCTTTCAAGTTCCTTTCTTATTCAACTTATTCTTTCTTTGTTATTTAATTTATAAATTAATTACTCTATTATATTATATATAATTTTATGTTATTATAAATATGGTACAACCATATTTTGTATTCTATCCATCCTTTGAATGACATGTCACCATACGTGCGTACGTACGACTTACCGTCTCCACGTCGTGGTGTAATTGTTATTCAAAACATTATTATTTGGATGGGTATAATAATGATGTGTAATTAATGTAAATAATAAATATAACATGATAATTATTCTGTATATATGATATAAAATCCAATTATATATTATTTTAATATCAAAATAATGATATTTTCGCTCATGCGTACGTACGGACTACCGTCTCCACGAAGGCGATGAGATTCATTCCCCATCGTATCCATTCAAGTATAATTTTCATTTTATGATTACAAATAATGTTTAAGGACTTTATATCATTATATATATGAATATTATACATCCCATCCATAACAAATATGGCTTAAATAACAAAGAATATAAAGAAATACGAATCCATTATCACCCGAAACAATGATAATACTAAGATATTATTAACAAACCAATGTTAAAAGATCATATATGATATCATATTAATTTATATGATTTTTGTATAATTTAGTAACAATCATTTAACCATTATACAGGAGGTTAAACTACCCTCAACCAAGGAAAAGTACAAGGTAAGGGTTTATTTCACAATCTCTTCATTATCCGAGGTTGCTTATACATAATTATCTACTGGGACCTCTTTATCATCCACATCCATGTTTCTTAAAAATGTATTTAAAAACATTCTTAATATTTTATATACTATGGTTTAAAGTCATTTATACCCTTTTTGACTTTTTATAATATGTTTATAAAGGAATATTTCCATCGTTTTCTAAACAAGGTCCTTTTTAACCTTTTCGACAAAATTAAGGTAAGAATGTATTTTTTTAACTTATACGGCGGGTGCAGCTATTTTCTACCATTATAAACTCATCGAATATTCCCTTACAATCTTTTAAGAATATTTTCAAAGTAAATGTTTTATTTTATAATTATTTGACTCTTAAATGATTTCAAAATAGAAAGAGATATTTCTCTAAAAAGAGTTTTTATTTCATATATGTCAACATCCTTTGATGGATTTTATGTTTATTTGGAGTTGATTTATTATGATACAAAACTTCTATATTTTATTGAAGGTTTTGTGATATGATTGACTATGGATGTGATTTTTTTATACCATTCATGATTTATGGTTAAAGTATTGACATTTATTATGCTAGTTTTAATATAAATGTTTATGATATGATTAAGCCTTTTCATATGAGGAATGTATTAGACTTAGTAAGTGATGGGTGGAGCCTACTATATCTCCTCGATGCATCGGTAGGTCTCATGAGACAAATAGACTTGGAATTTTCCGAGGCCCTTTCCCAATTTGATTTATGGTTTTGGCTGAGGCCTTGACAAAATGTTTTAGAATGTCTGACATTATACATTCCCTCATTATGGAAATAATATTGATGGTTCATGTGGTCATTCGACTAGTAGAATAACCATGATTATGTTTTATTATGGCATTATTTACTCAGCTCATATTCTTTCCATAAAAGTATTCATGTTTATTACTGGTAAAGGCTTGTGGTTTCAATTATTTACCATGCTTAATATTTATGTCATTTTCTGTTGTATTACTTACCCTTACTAAGCGTTTGATCTCACCCCTTTCTTATGTTTCATTTTCCCAGGATATGAAGAAGTTAGTTATGAGTGACCTGCAGGCATAATATATGAGGCTTGGATGTTTCTAATGAAATATATTTGTGTTGTATTTCTCTTCAAGCTGTAAAGTTGATCTTATGAATGTATCTAGTGTTTCCAAGGCTACTAAACTAATCGGTCTTTAGATACTTGATCTTTTGTGATCATGCCAATGTTATGAAATAATGCACCAACTCAGGGTAACTGGGGTCGGGGCATTACAGTTATTTCCTTTATATGTCCTAGGGATTTCTATGAAGAAATCCATGGTTATGTTTTCCCATTTCTATAATTTTTTGGGAAATGTTTTCATAATACCCATATACCTTTGTTATTATTTATTGACTTATTGATATACCAAGCATCGACATAAAAATTATGAAATCTCCATCTTCATGTTATCCATCTAGAAGTTTGTCTTTATATTTATATACATCTTAGTGATTCAAAAATGAATATAGAAGGATGATATATGCACATCGTCTAGAATTTTTCTCTTAAACTATGGGTTTAATGGTATACATATATGGGTACTATAACTTATAACTCCATATTCAACAAAGTTGAACTTTGGAATATTCACTAACATTTTCTGTAGCACATCATCATATTTTTGGGCCTCCTTGATCATCTGAAGAATGGATAGTTGAGTAGTTATTATATCATGGTACGATGAATATCTAATTATTATTCTTATGTTCATACTTTATATGTATAATATATTGAATCCCTTTGAATACTCATCATGGATAGTGTTTTAGGATACTTTCTACTCAGAGAATCATCACTTTATTTTCCTTTATAGGGTAATAATTGATTGAACAATCACAATCCTTGATCATATCTAACCATCTTAGTTTTTGAATATTGATCTCATTTTGTTTGAATATAAACTTATGGATTTTATGATCGTTATAAATTTCATAATCCTCCCCATAGAGATAATTTCACCAAATATTCAACATTAAGATCACTAAAACTAATTATAGATCATGTTTTGTGTAGTTATACTCTTGGATAATTAAATTGCGGGAGGTATATGATATAAATTTTTAATATTACATGAGTAAAAAACCAAATACATTTTTAGTTGGATTAATATAGATAACAAATACTTCCCCAATGGTGGGTAATGTGAGTACAATTGTAGTTATTATCCTCCTATTATACCCTTTAGTGCTCTCCTCACATTCATCAGTCTAGAAAAACATGAATCCCTTTCAAGTTATCTATGTTAGTGGTCTTGACAATTGCGATAATTTTATCAAAAATCAGTGATAGTACCCAGCTAATTCAAGTAAACTATGGATTTCAATCAAAAATATTGTTCTTGGATATCCTTTAATTACATCAATTTTTAATGGATCCAAAGATATACCATCCTTAGTGATAACATTTCCTAGAAATTTTACTTACATATTCTAAAATATCTTTTACTATACTACACATATAAATTTTCCTTCTACATCAACATCGGTACCACATTAAAATGATCCTTATATTCCTCCTTAATTTTGGAGTAGATAATAATATCATCTATAAATACTACATCAAACTTGTTAGGGGTAATACCTAGGGATTATATTCATCAAGTCCATGAAGATAGTTATAACATTAAATAGTCCAAATGGAATAACTAAGAACTCTTATCACCCATACATTTTATGGAAGAAATCCTGATGGATATCCTCCTTCATCACCTTTATTTGATAATATTCCAACTGAATATCCACCTTGGAGAAGTATTGGGCTCCAAATAGTTAATAGAACAAGTTATAAATCCATAGAAGAGTATACTTGTTCTTTATTGTGATATTGTTGGTCTCATGATAATCAATAAAGAGTAACATTTACCCATCCATATTATTAATGAAAAGGATTGATGTACCCCATGGTGAGGCATATGGTAATATATAACCTTTATACCAATTCTCCTATAGTTTCTTCTTTAGCTCTTTAAGTTTGATAGTGGCCATTCTATATGGTGTGTTGGATATTGGAAAAACATCGATTATAAGATCAATTGAGAAATCAAACTCTTATCCTAAAGTAATAGTAAGAAATTGTTTGGGAAACACATTAGCATATTCCCTCAAAATGGGAATGTCATCAAGTATGATCTTTTCCTCAGTCTCAATCATTTGAGATAGATACGCTCTCTCTTAAACAAATAATATATATTCTAAAGATTATGATTACAAAGAATATTTATCCCCCCTTTAAATTGTATATAATATGTGGGATATTTGTAATACATAGGGTGATTTTATTCACATGAAAATTTATGTTGGGTATATATAAGAAAAGGAAATCCATACCAACAATTACACCAAATTATTTAAATGGGAGTATCACAAGGTTTTATAGGAAATTCAGCCCAAAAGTTTTAATAGGGAATGATTTATATTACTGAGATACAATAATTTAACCATTTTACATATTCAACAATAACTCTACTTCCATGTTTTAAGGTGGTGTTTTAATAATTCTACTAAAAATGTGTGATATGAATGAATTCATTGAACCATAATCACAAAGAACATTTGAGGTTCATGAATAGATAATAAATGATTCATTCACTATTTGATTCTAGTTCTAATCATTTAGTTCATCAAAAATAGACTTTGGGATGGGAATTTTTAAACTAATAAATACATAAATAGGAAACCATGAACAATAAAGGGATTCCTCATAAATGACATATATTCCATAACCTATTAATTTCTATGTTTCAATATATGTTTTCCATGATCCATTTATTAATATTAAATCTTATGGGAATTTTTGTTCCCATAATTATGGTTTGTAAGGATCTTTTGAATTTACCAAAGAATATCCCCTAGTATTTTGAAACTAGGTATGTAGTAATGCCTCTTTTTCATGCACCGTGTGATGATCATGCCAAACCCATTTTGTCCATTTTTAGGTTATTAACCCTAGGTATAATTGTGTCATATTCACATCCACTTTTAGTATCCTAATAGGGATGTTTTTTCTTGGAAACCATTTAATATATAATTTACTAAAATTTAGGGATGTTTTACTTTGTTTATTCTTATCCCTAAGTATTTAACTAGTGTTTTCAAATTCTAGTCACTAATAATATCTATACTTTATTCTAATACAAACTATGGAAAGCCATATTTTAATACATCTTAATGCATGATTTATTTCATAAAGATACATAGAATATAATCCCATAATATTTTCAGACCTATTTGATTTAAAAAATTAGATGCATATCATAATAAATTAAAACATGGGTAAAAAAATATATTTGTAAACTCTACAACATTCCATTAAAATTTCACTACTCTTCTAAAACAACATGGGATGAGTTGGGGATGAACATAAGAAAGGGGTGAGCTATAAAGATCAGTAAGGTAATAATCAAATAACACTATAAAGTAAATAAATACATGTCAGTCAATAGGAACATTAAGGAAACATAAGTGGGTTCAATATCATAAACTTGAACATCAAAGCATGATATAATATGATTACATAAATGAAACATGGGAATGTGGTGAAAACATAAATCATGAAATCATAAACATAATTTGAGGATAAATGATGGGGAATCATAACATATTGTTATATGGATAACCTATCATGCACTATATATGATATCACATGAGATAAAGACATTACCCAATGTATTAGAGGGCTATAAAGTTCGTTTCCCACCCATCACATTCATATCATGTACATGCATAAGTGTGCTACATAGATCATACAAAATAATGATTTATTTTATTAATTGTAATCCTATAAGTAAGGAGTGTGGGTTATATACATGTATGTACTAAATAAACTAAATATGGGTACATCTAGGTTAATACCCTTGAGTGGAAATGAGGATGGGTATTCACTACATAAATGTTTAGCATGGAAAATCATAGGATAATTTCGGTAGCATAACAGGAGTACATAAAGTAAGGGTTTAATGAAATTGAAAGGGATATATAATAACTTTTAAATAGTATTTATATTGAGGGGAATGTGTAAAAAAATATTCCAACATGAAAAATTGGAAATCAAAAGGCATAATATAAATAAGGTTCTTGAATAAATAGGAGAAGGAGATGATCCCTTACCTTAAGAGGGATCTACTAAAATCTTGGGAGGAGCTTCCTAGGAGCTTGGGAAAACCTTGTGAGGGATATAGAGAGGGAAAGGAAGAGTAAATTCATGCTTAATTGGATTTTAGTGAAGAGGAATGGTAGTTGGGTGGGTTTTAGAGAAAAATAGAGGTGAATTATTTATTAATTTCTAAACATAGGTTTTGGAATCTATATAATAAAATAATCAAAACCACAAAATTTCCCATGGGTTTTGACTATTTTTTCTACCAAATAGGAGTGATTTTCAATATTTTAAAAGTATATGAACCTAAATACTCAAAATAATACCCTTGGTGATGTGGAAGTGATTCATGTTCATAAAAAATTAATTTTTAAACCATAAAATATAATATAGGGGTTGGAGTATTAATTAAGGGTTTATAAAATTAATCTAATTACTTTAAAAAACACTTTAATTCAATAGGTAAACATAATTTTGGATATGGAAACTCTTTATAGTATTTATTACATCACTTTTTATATTTTATGATGTCATTTTGCATACTATATATTTATACTATATTTAATTTTTACCTAAAAAATTGACTATCTCATAAAATTGTGAGAAAATAAATGTTGGTTAATTTTAACATGCTAATTTAAAAAAAAATGTTTATTTTTCCCAAATAAATCAATAATTATGTAAATTTACACTTTTATATAAAAAATCCCCATTTATTAAAAAATACATATTTTATGACGATAAAAGTTTTCTACCACTTTAAAAAATTACATTTGACATCATAAAATTATATTTTCATTTATAATTTAAAAAATATTATTTAATAAGAATATTTTATTATAATTAAATTTATTTAAAAAATTATTTAATTCATCAAAATTAATTTCTTGATTGAAACTATATATTTTCCAAATATACATTTTGCGTTTCATCATATCAAAATTGAATTTTTATTGAACTAATTAATTGATTGTTTATACAATAATAATAAAAATGATAAATATAATCATTATTTTTTTGAAAAAACACTTATAAAAATTCATATTACTATGGTTTAGATACATAACCCCTTATTACACCATCATACTCCCTAAGGGTAAGGTGTGATATGGTAACACTTTCTTGGGGTAGTTTGGTGAACATGGTTTAGGCCTTCATATCAATAATCTTTAAATTCTGATGTAAATGGTTTTTTTCAAGAATTATTCATTGATTCTCATCTTGGGATTCGTTAAGGAAAAATCCTAATGATTCCATCTCACTTGGAAGCCCCAAAAAATGGGCTTTATAGGGTATGATCCTATTGGTTTAGGAAATTGCTTCTATTGTCTATATCAACTGGATTTTTTCATAACCCTTAATATATACTATTCATAATAGTCACTATACAATGGCTATGTTGTATACAATTATGATGCTTAATTGTATTTTAAATTTTACAAGATATAACTTATACTGGTCCAAAATAACCAAAGTAGTGCATGTGTTTTCTATAACTACATTTATTAATTAGGCATTTATTCATTTATCCATTTAAAAATGGAATTTGATTTATAAATATTTACTTTGTTACATATAATGTCAAGTAAATGCACTATAAGTAAAAAAGGATAAAAAAACCATTATACATACCATAATGGAAGTATAGAAACATAACCATAAACATTGTCATAGGTCTTCTGAAGACATTTAAAGGAAAAAATTCCATATGGTATGTGGTGTATTAACACACTTAGATTTCTCACATCATCTTTATTTGTGATGATTTTTCACTTGAAATATATTCCATGAAACATGTAAAAGAAGTGGTGAGGCAACATGGGGAACCACTTTTGACTTTATTAGATTGAGAAAAAAGGTTCACCCCTATATTTTGGATCAATCCTCAAGACACCCTAAATACTAATTTGATATTCAGTATGACCTATCACCCCTTAAATTTTGGCCAATATAAAAGGAACATTCAATCACTGAAATAAATACTGAGAGATTTATTGGTGGATTTAAAAGAATGATGAGATAGATATATTCTATTTATTTAGTACTCGTATAAAAAAACATCTAATCAAGTATTCATATAGCCCCACTTGAATCTCTTTATAGGGGAAATATATAAAACCCTGATATGTTGCGATGGAGTTGGTGAATGGAAGATACTTGGACATAATATTTTACAAGACATAATAGATAATTTTTTAGACATTCAACAACACATTAAATATACTTTGAGTTTTTAATAGAGTTGTATTGATAATCATCAAAGGGATATGGATCTTAATGTTTGAGAAAATGTCTTCCTTTGAATATCATATTATAAGGGTGTAATGAGAATTTGAAAGAAGGTATATCTCGGAGCTCAGTACATTAGACCCTTTGATATCATTTATCATAAAGATGTTGTGGCCTATTGATGATTAATTATATAAAACCTAGTTGATGTTAATGATTTATTCTATGTATATCTCTATAGGAAGTATATACTCAATCCATACCAAGTACTATATTTTTAAATAGTTCAAATAGAGAATGATCTCTCTTATGAGGAGAAATCAGTGAGGATATGAGATCACACAGACCAACTTTTATGCAATAAGAAAACTCACCTAGTCAATGTGCCATTATAAAGGACTACCACATAATTTTTATGATAAACACATAATTATAGTACAATCCATAATGTAAAGTTTTATTTATTTGGAAAATTATTTCTGTACAACATAATAATACATAAAACATAAATAATTATTTAATATAATCAATATATTGCCCCAAATAGATTTCATATCCAATTTAGTACATGTGATCACCTGAGGATATACATAATGCAAAGGGTGAGAAAAAATCCTCATAAGGGGAGGAATAATAGGAAAGGAACATAAGACATGAATCAAAATAGTATATTGGGGATCATTATGTTGGAGTTTTTGTCTTAGGACCAACTATTTTTACTTTGATTACATGTATATTTTATGTTTTGAATATTAATAAAATATCTTATTACGTATTGATCATTATTCTTCATGACTCCAATGTAATAATTTCCTAGAGTATATGTTTAATTGATATGATCATAGAAGTTCCCCATTATGACGATAACCTTTATTTTCTATGATGATATTCTTAAATAATGTTCTTTGGTTGGATAACTTACTATGATGGGACACATAGAACATATAATATCAGGTGTAAGTACTCATAAGCAGATGAGGCTTCTTCTCATTAAGATCACACTTGGTAATCTCCAATATGGGAGATTATCAGAATAGACCCATCTATAAGAATTTCATATGATTTTATGTCATCATATATTCTTATCTGCGATCATTTGTAATGGTCCTTAGAATTTAAGATTATTATTAATGCATACTACAAATCATGTACTTAGATGTATTTACTAAACCATGAAGATAAAAGTTCATGGAAAATTAGGTTAAGTTGTGTGCTTCATGAGTGACATGTAATTAATAGATAAGTTGAGGAAGTATTTTTCCTTCCATCTTTATGTAATCTGATATCTCAGATCATTGATTGGAATGGAAATGTCTCCCTAAATTCCATGGTCATGGTGTAAAATTTTTTTTATTTCAGATAAACAAAGAAAGATGCATCATGTATATTGTTTGATGACACAGATGTGCAACCTATTTGATGAGATATTGAGACAAAGGGGTTATATTACACAGTGAGCATTCATAAGTGGTTTTCATCATTGTGACATTAATTTCATTCTCTTGGGTGACTTGAACCATTTCTAGATAGTAATCTAGGACTTTAGGCAAGACAACTTGATTCCATTTAGAAAGAATCCTATAGGGTCACACATTAAGTGTTTCCATTGATCTCGATTAAGTTCTATTTGAATTCAATTATTGGAATAAATATTTTTCTCAAGACCGAGGAATAATTTTATTCAATTTTTACTAATCACTAATATTCACAGGGTAATAAATAATTTATTTGATTATGTAAATATATATATATATAATATTTATTCATTAGATTGTGAATAAAATAATTATTTTATTTATTGAATATTTTAATAAATATTTTTTAACTAGATTGTGAATAAAATATTTATTTATGAATAAAATATTTATTTATGAATAAAATATTTATTCAGTTGTTCAATAAATTATAGAGGAGTTTGAATAGACCAATACCGAGTTTAGTGAAAAATATTAATTAACAATACCATTAAAAAATATTTATTATTGTGCTAGTTGGCACACCCCAAAAAATAATAATAATCATAATGTTATTATGTGGAATGGGGTTTATTAAAGGTTTTAAATGTTATTTAATAGATGACATGAAATTAAATAATATTTTAAACTAAACTATAACTCTATAAATAGATGGTTATGTATATTATATATTGCATCCAAAAAAAGATAATTGAGAATTGTTAATGAATTATCTCTTGAAACCTCCCTCTCTATCCTTCTCAAGAATGAGAAACACAAGAGATATTTCTTCAAGACCAAAGAATAAGAGATCAATAATGAACAATTCAATAAATTTGATTTACCATGCTAGAACCCATAGATAGAGTGGTGTTTCTTGGAGATCATTAGAGCATGTGTAGATCACTGCTAGAGGGTTTCTATCATTGGATCCTCACAGTGCAATGAAACCAATCCAAAATGGAATTTTTGGATGATCAAAACTCATCAATGAAGAAAGTTACTATGCCTAGATATTTATTTCTTTCGATATTAAATGAATTAATTATAAATTTTATGTGCAAGATCATCATTCATGGTTTCAAGAAAAATTTATTAAAAGAAATTTTAATATATCATCCACCACTGAATGCTTTTTCTGCACCCAGAATCATCAATTGGTATCATTGGGTCATGTTTAAATTTATAATTATTTATTTAATTTCTAAGCCATATGTAATCGTGGATGAATTTTCATTTCTTATTATTCATTCTTTAATTTGATTTGAATTAAAATGTTTCAACATATTAATCATATTCATTTAGTGTTTCATTTTTATTAAAGATTTAAGAATAGATGAAGAACAACTGAATATTCCATCGAGAAGTGACAAATATTTTTCCAATAAAACTATATTACACGGAATGTGCATGAGTACACATAGTGTACCCATGTGCATTTTACATAGATTATCCAAGTAGCTAATTACACGCAGTGCATTTATTTCACACCACATGTTGGCCAATCCAACCCGGAACATGGAAACTGGATACATGTTGCATAGATGGAATGTACACACCATGTAGTTTGTCTAAGTTAACACACCAAATCCCCATGTGTGTGACTTGGATACACATAAACTGAGGTACATGGTGTGTATCTTGACTGTATACATTGTGTAGTCTCCCATTAATGAATATAATTAAAAATTATATTAAATTGAAAAATTACTACATTAAAACCGTAATTTATTGATTGGAACACCAATGTGTTTTTAAAAATTTAATAATGGTTTTAAAGAAAATTAAACAATTAATTTATTTATTTCAATTAATATATAATTATTAGTATTTCTGTTTATCTTCCATGGATTCCATAAATGATGGATATCTCTAATTAAGATCATATTATCATTAATATGAAATGGAATAAATAAATAAGTTAATTAATTAATTAATGAAAGTGTGTTTATCTTAATAATAAAGAAAGAATAAATAAATAAATGATATATGGTTACTTTTTACAAATTCATTGAAAATATGACCAATCATGAGCTTAACCAAGACCTATATACGCGTTGGAATTTATTTAATTTAGTTTATTTCATGGGTTTTCAATGATTTAATATTAAATTAAATTTTGGCTTATGATTTATCCCTCCCCCCATTATTATGTAGGACCTACATGTATAAGGATATTTATGTAACACCCTTTAACAAATGATTTGGTTCCCCTCACCTGTGTGTGAGTAAAAATACTTGTAATTAGTGGAGCATCCCAAGGGTGTGGAGGTGGTTTAAGAAAGAACCATGATGATTATATATCGGTGATACATAGTTATATAGGTGTAATATTGTAACTCATGCCCTGGACGAAAAAAGGAGTTATTTTCTTAGGTTATAGTTTGATTTAATGTTTAATCATTAAATAAATTGTCAGATAAGATCATGTTGGGTCATTTACTTTATTTATTTATTTCTTTCAATGGATTGTTTATTTTATGTATGCATGACCTCAGTCACATAAATGAATTAATTAATATGAAAATATAGAAATTAAATAAATGAATTATGCGTTAATGTTTTATCCAACATGGTTAATTAATTAAGTAATATCTACATAATATTAACAAGACCTATAAAGGATTAAACAAGATAAAATTTATGCATAAATTAATTAAAATACCTTAACTTAATATTAAGTTAGACTAAGCCTTCCATTACTTGATTGGGAATGAACCAATATAACTAAGTGTAGTACATGGCCCAAGTCTGGACACTTACTTTTATCAGGGATTTCTCATGAGAGTTTTGGGTTGACTTAATTGAACTTGTATTGATTTTAGCAACCAAAGTATGTTCAATACAAATTTGGAGGCAGGTTTTGAGGAATTCCAAGTCAGGATTTTAGGAAAGGGGAATCCACTTAATAGATCAAAGAGTTGTAATCCTATAATTGGAAATACTACCAACCTAATTACTTTCTTGTAGTGCTCATATATGTATTAAAATACAGGAACCATGTAGATTCAGAAAGATTAAACAAGGTGAGGTAGATCTACGAGTACCCAATGGAGATAAAATTGTTGTTGTAACTATCAGTGACTACCACCTCACATTTCCAACTTGAATGATCTTGGTTTTGAAATATTGTTATTATTTTCCATCCATTACCAAAAACATTGTTTATGTATCCATACTAGATACAAATTGATTTATTTTAAAATTTGGGAATAAATATTAATTATTTTATAATGATATAATTTATTATGGTAAGAAAAATTTATATAATGGTATTTATGTGTTGGATTACATAAATCAAGTAATGGAAATTGATAAAAAATTTACTTCGCACAACTCATACCACACCCAACTTTGGAATCACTGGCTAGGTCATGTAAATGAAAAGAAATTGAATAAATTACATAAAGATGGATATTTAGATTCTTTTGAACTAAAAACACTTGATTTATGTCACACATTTTTACAAGAAAAAATGACTAAAGCCCCATTTAGTGGGAATGGTGAAAGTGACAAAGATCTTCTTGAATTAGTTCATACTGATGTGTGTGGATATTTTCTTGTTGAGGCAAAGGGTGGGTAATAATAATTCATAACTTTTATTGATGATTTTAGTAGATAAAGATATGTATACTTAATGAGGTATAATTCATATTATCTTGAAAAATTCAAGGAATAAAATAATGAATTTGAGAACCATCTTGGTAAGAAGATTAAGAAACTCTACTTAGTCTATGGTGAAGAACATATTAATCAAAACTTCATTGATTATTTATGGGAGTTTGGGATATTATATCTACTCACTCCTACATATATGACTGATTGTAATTGTGTAATATAAAGGAGGAACTACACATTGTTGGACATGGAGAGATCAATGATGAGTCATGTGAGTCTTCTATTATCCTTTTGGGGATATGTGTTACAAATAGTAGCATAAGTAATTAATCGAGTTCCAACTAAATAAACAGATAGTATACCATAATAATTATTGAATGAAAATAAAATTGTGTTATATTACTTACATGTGTGGGGTTGTGAATTATTTATTAATGCCTATTTAAGTAAAAATATTTCACCCATAGGCACAAAGTGTATCTTTATAGGATATCCCAAATAAAAAAGGGATACTACCTATAAAATGTTTCAAACAACAAGGTTGTGGTTGAAAAACATCCCACATTTATTGAAGAGGATATTATATATAAATGAGATAGTGGGATAGGGATAGAATTCTATGAATTCTAGGCTCAAGATACACAATATTTTTCATAGTAAAAAATTCCACAAATCCCCATTCAAGAATAAATTTTCCATAGACACAATTACTATGCAGAAGTAATAAAGAGGTTAGAGGACCAGAATGTTATTATTTTCTATTCAATGAGTATGGTGACTCATTATTATTTGATAATAATGATCCTCTAACCTACAAGGAAGTAATAATTAGAACAAATGTTTCCTAGTGACAAGAGGCCATGAATAATGAAAAGGATCCTATGTACCAAAACCAAGTCTAGATTTTGGTATAATATCTAGTAGATATAAAGACCATTGGTTGAAAATGGGTATTCAATAATAAAATAGAAATGTAAGGATAACTCAGAAAATATATGGAATGAATCGTTACAAAAGGGTATAAATAGTGTCAAGGCATTCATTATGATGGAACCTTTTAACAAGCTACAATGCTAAAATCCATATCAATTCTACTTCTCATTGCATATTTCCATGATTATAAGATTTTTAAAATAGATTTCAAAACATACTTACTTAATTGGAACCTTTAGAAAGATGTCTACATGACACAAACTAAAGGGTTTGTGACTCTAAAGGATTCCAACAAGGTATACAAGTTGCAAATATCCATTTATATATTAAAGAAAGCATCTAGGTCATGGAACATTTTTTTTGATGAGTCCATAACAAAATTTTGTTTCCTAAATAAAGAATGTTAGTCTTGTGTCTATAAATGGTTTAGTGGGAGTGCGTTAGTTTTCTTAATAGTATATTTTGATGAAATATTACTCATTGTAAATGAAATATCAGTCTTACAATCTATTAAAGAGTGGTTTAATAAATGCTTCTCTATGAAGGACTTGGGTGAGCCAACATATATTCATGGTATCAAGATTAATTGTGATAGATCCAAAAGGTTGCTCAACATAAGTTAAAGTAAATACATTGAAAATATACTAAAATGTTTCAGTATGGAACAATCCAAGAGGGTATTATTTTTAGTGTCACATGGAATTTATCCTTCTAAGAAAATTTATCCTCAGACACATGAGGAAAGAAACAGAATAGAAAGTATTCCATACACATTAGTGATTGGTTTAGTTATGTATGTTATGCTATTTACTAGTATAGATGTATCCTATGAATTATGTATGGTAGGAATATGATGAAGCTCAAATTTTAATATATTTTATACTGTAAATCATTATTTATAATCCCAAAATAGTATTATTGAATGGGTAATTGTCACATTTTTAGGTTTTAGTGTTACTTTGAGCCTAAATGTGAAAAATGACTGATTCTGGATTTTTGACAGATTTTTACGTAAAGGGTATTTTGGTCATTTCCTGAAAAATATAATTCCAAATTTTCTGATTCAATTTTTTTATAATACTTATTTTATTTCCTTCATTTTGGTCTTCTGTACCAGGGGCTGAATCAATCATCTAGATTCCGTAAAAAATCAATTAAATTAAACACTTTTCCGGGAAGACAGCATGGACCCCACAACTGTAACAGAACCCAAAATCGGCCTACACATATCCAAATGAGAGGTTTCCACCTGGGATAGAAATAGAACATCTAGGAACGACTATAAAATAAATTTAGGGGAGTTTGGAATTCATTAAGGTGGCAATTAAATGACATACCTTTGGAGGAACCATCCTGGAAGCTCCTTCATCTGGTTTCAAAATTAGCTGAGATTTTTATGAGAGACGACCAAGATATATATTAACAACATTCATGAAGGTTGTAACGCATTAAGAGGTCATTAATGGGGTCCACAATGCGTTGAATTTTGGGGGACGAATTCTGTCTATAAAAGGAGGCCATCACCTTCTTCCCAAATCATCCCATTCTCCATCCATTCCTTCATGGCACCAAGGAGGAGATCTCCACCAAGGGAGGATGAATTAAACTCTTCCAAATTTCTTTTTAATTTATTTCTTTTCTTTATTTTTTATTTAGTTTTCATTTGTAATTTAGATTTCTAATAAAATTCATGAATTTTTTTATTATTGTGTCCAACCATCCACCCTCTTTTCTTCCTCTCATCTTACCATTGTGAACTATAATACTCATGATCATGAGTAACTAATAAGAGGAATATACCGAGGGAGTAATTAGGTTCTTGAACCCAAGACCATGTTTTTAATATTCTTTGAGTTAATTCTAAGGATAATTTATAGTGGGTGTAATCCTCACTGTGGTTGTCTAAAGATTAACTTCTTAATCTGCAACCATTTTCCCTCAATTGAGGAGGTGGATGGAGGGTGTGCTTTATGATCACTAAGTAGACTTTTCATTCATAATCGGTGTAGAATAAGGTGTGCACACATATGATGGAGTGTGTAAACTAAGAATATTTGAAGCTGGCCAATGAAGGTGCTCCCTGAAAGTTCTCTCGGGAGAACTTCCTTTCTTCCATAATTCCATTCTATTTAGCATTTAATATTCATTTGAATTAAATTTTTGCATCTCATTTATTTTCATAAATTCCATTATATTCCTTTATTAAATAAAAACAACCAAAAATAATTGGTTTAGTTAAATTAGATTAAGTAAGTGAATGATTGAGAAAGCTCCTCAAATGAGACGACCCTGGTCAATCTCTATGCTGCACTAGGAAAAATTAAATTACTTTTACCACGCCCTACGACAGGAATGTGTCAAAAATGGCACCATTTCTGGGTAACTAATTGTTTGTTTACTTTAATTTTTCTATTTTCAAATTTTATATAGTTTTCATTATTTTTAAAAAAAATCCAAAAAAAAAATATTTTTCCATGATGCATTGAAATTAAAATTATTATGCATGGAATAATTACTCACAGGTGTAGGAAGAAGAAACCAACTACACTAAGGAGGCCCTCTAATGAAGTGCTGATGCTATAATTATAATGTTCAAATAGAAGGAAAGAGGACTTGAAACATGGATCTCACTTGAAGATTTGATATGCATGGCCGATGAACTCAAAACTGACATTGAAAGATTCAATACTAAGAAGAAATTTCCACAGGTCTTCCCTAATTTCACTGAAGAAATCCATGAAGTTGAATCCAAACTTGAGGTGGAGGAGCCCGACTACCTACCTTCACCTTCCACCATCATACTCTAAGAGGCACTTACCACTGAGGGAGAGATTGAAGATGAACCAAATTAGGGAGTGGAACCTTTCTTTGACCCCATCTCTTCTGATTTTATTGAAATAGATTTGTATATCACTCCCTCTTGTTTTGATTATATAGAATCAGACATTCTTTTCCATGCCTTAGAGGAAGATGAAGAATAAAATGGACATGAACCTATTGAGGAACACATGGAGATCCCTGATTTCAATGAAAATGCATTGGAGGATCCCCATCAAGAGATCCAGGTAGCTGAGCCTAAGAAAATCAGAAAAGAGGATTCTCTTCATGAAGCCCCCATGAAGCCATCACTAGAAGATAAGAAGGTTGAACAATTAGAAATCAAGGAAGAGGATGGTCCATACTTCATCCTACACCCACCATTCCAGCTATACCTCATTGTGAAGGGGGAGGATATGGTGTACTCTATCCATGAATCATCCCTTATGATCAAGGATGAAGCACAAGTTGGGAAAAGCCACATTTGGTGGTTCAAATCAAAGAAGCTTCATCCACTGACAGATTATGGATAAAAGCTGGTACTGCCCTCTGGAGGCAGTAAAAGATTCCAGGGCCCACTTGGGGGATCATACCAAGATTTATCTTTACATTCTTTCTAGTAATTTAAATTTCAAATTCAGTATTAAGAATTAGTCTAGCATGTGGCCCCTCTCTCTTTTTCATTTTGAGCTTAAATGAAATGATCCTTGTGATTAATTGAGTAATTTTTCTTT
Organism: Viscum album; assembly: GCA_963277665.1. Lineage (NCBI taxonomy): Eukaryota > Viridiplantae > Streptophyta > Magnoliopsida > Santalales > Viscaceae > Viscum > Viscum album. Next base: position 1,546,014,180 of record OY728130.1, read on the forward strand.
TGCAGGATCATGAAGGCAGAAGGAAGCCCCAAGAATTAAAGGAAGAGGACCAAATATTTATTTCAAAAGGGAGACCACTTTTTATGATTATCATTTAAACTCCTTTCATTTTTTGGTCCAAAAAATATTTTGAGATTTAATTATTATTCTTATCACTTTTCACACATCAATTTATTTTGAAAGAGTTGAAATGATTTTTGAAATAATGGATTTTAAATGATTGTTGATATGAATTATTTTCCCTTGAAATGGATTTTCATGAATTTTAATGAGTTTAACTGATTTTTTAAATACATTCCCATGAAACACTGAATCAAAATATTTTTCCAATCCTATGAGGTATTCTAAACCACTTTTACATATTATTCCTAATACCCAAAATTTCTTGAGGGAAACTTAAATTTTGTTTGAGAATTAGAATTTGTGAATAATTCACTTTCGAAGCTTTGGATTTCATGGAATTTATTTGAAATGATTTAGGCGTATCTTTGGCTAGCCACATTTTATATTGAGACCCGCCTTTACATTTATCCTTCGTAATCCCTTAGATTCCATGAATTTACTTATTGGTTTAAGCCACATTACACGCCGTTTTTTTCTTACCTACCCACAAATTTAGTATTTTTATCATGGATATTTCAAGTTTGAGTGTGGGGTAAGGGCCTTTTGTGTGCATTCATTGGGATGTGTATCATTTATGGGTAGTGCGAAGTGTGTGTCAATATTTCTGGCAGTGGGCAATAAGAGAATTGGGCATGTGTCGTCATTTCATTGTGCTTTATTTGTTTCATCCCTTTCTCCTTCAAAAAAAAGAAAAGAAAAAAAATGGAGATGAGATTGAATTCCTAATTGTACATTATTTTATGACTCATGTACCTCTCAAAAATCAAGGGCATTAATTGTCATTCATTCATTGTATTCAATTTTTATCTCATCCTCCATGAAAAAAAAGAAAAGAAAATAAAGCTGTGCCTTTCTGGAGATTTGAAAAAAAGGATAAATTAGATGATATCATTCATTATAATCACATCTTGGATCATTTACCATGTCATAAAAGGGGGTGGTGTTGTTTTTCACATTTTTAAGTGGGATTAATAGAGGAAGTTTCTGCGGTTTCCCTTGATTTAATCATGCATTGTACTTAAAAGTACAACCTCCCCTTTCTAGCCTAAAATGTTTTCAATCATTTTCCCACCAACCCTAATCCACAGAATCATTTGAACCTTTAATTAAATACCTCATGATTAAATTCATTTTCATGTTTCACACTGTGGAAAAATTATAATTTTCACAAACCTATGGTGATACATGTGATTTTCAAGTATGAGTATAACTCTAGATTCAATTTCTCTTGAGTGAAGAGTGACATAAAATTCAATGTGAGGTATGTTGTGATTTGGCAATGGATTTATTTATGAGGTTGAACAAATTTTAATAATTGAAATGAAAATGAGAGAGGATTATTTTTCATATATGATACATGATGGACTTCTATTTTGGATAAGATCATTGATATTTTCTCATTTTTGATTGTTGTGTGGATTTTGATTTGGATGTAAGATGATTGCCCAGGAGTGAAATGTTTAAGTGTGGGGGAGTGATGAAGCTCACATTTTCATATATTTTATACTATAAATCATTTTTTATAATCCCACCATAGTGTTATTGAATGGGTAATTTTCACGTTTTTAGGTTTTAGTGTTACTTTGAGCCTAAATGTGAAAAATGACTAATTCTGGATTTTGACAGATTTTTACATCAAGGGTATTTTGGTCATTTACTAAAAAATATAATTCGAAATATTCTGATTAATTTTTTTTAGAATATTTATTTTATTTCCTTCCTTTTTTTCTTCTGTACCAGGGGCTGAATCAATTATCTAGATTCCATAAAAAATCAATTAAATTGAACACTTTTCCGGGCAGACAGCGTGGACCCCACAACTGTAACGGAACCCAAAATCGGCCTACACATATCCAAATGAGGTTTTTCTACCTGGGATAGAATGAGGAAATCTAGGAAACACTCTACAACAAATTTTGGGTAGTTTTTAAGTCATTAAGTCATCCATTAAATGACATACCTTTGGAGAAACCATCCTGGAAGCTTCGTCCAGAAACAGAAACTGAGAATGAAAAATTCATAACTACTTCATCCGGTTTTCAAATTAGCTGAAATATTTAGGAGAGACGACCACGATATTTATGAACAACATTCATGAAGGGTGGAACACGTGAAGAGGTCATTAATGGGGTCTACAACGTGTTGACATTCGAGAGATGAATTCTGCCTATAAAAGGAGGCCCTCACCTCCTTCCCAAATCATCCCATTCTCCATCCATTCCTTCAAGGCACCAAGGAGGAGATATCCACAGAGGGAGGCCAGCTGCAAATCTTCCACATTTATTTTTAATTTATTTCTTTTCTTTATTTTTGATTTAGTTTTCATTTGTAATTTAAATTTCTAATAAAATTCATGCATTGTTTTTATTATTGTGTCCAACCATCCACCATCTTTTCTTCCTCTCATCTTACCATTGTGAACTACAATACTCATGATCATGAGTAACTAGTAAGAGGAATATCAAGAGGGATTAATCAGGTTCTTGAACCCAAGACCATGTTTTTAATATTCTTTGAGTTAATTATAAGGATAATTTATAGTGGGTGTAATCCTCACTGTGGTTGTCTAATGATTAACTTCTTAATCTACAACCATTTTCCCTCGATTGAGGAGGTGGATGGAGGGTGTGCTTGGCGATCACTAAGTAGAATTTTAATTCATAACTGGTGTAGAATAAGGTGTGCACACATACTATGGAGTGTGTACACTAAGAATATTTGAAGCTGTCCAATGAAGGTGATCCCTAAAAGTTATCTTGGGAGAACTTCCTTTCTTCCATAATTCCATTCTGTTTAGCATTTAATATTCATTTGAATTAATTTTTTGCATCTCGTTTATTTTCATAAATTTAATTATATTACTTTATTAAATAAAAACAACCAAAAATAATTAGTTTAGTTAAATTAGATTAAGTAAGTGAACGATTGAGAAAGATCCTCAAGTGAGACGACCATGGTCAGCCTCTATGCTGCACAAGGAAAAATTAAATTGCTTTTGCCACACCCTACGATAGGCATGCATCAGAATACATCAAGATGATGCAGATGAAATTCATTGGATCATAGTCAAAACTATCCTTAAATATTGGAGGTGTACTAAGGATATGTTCCTAATTTATGGAGGAGATGATGAACTAGTCAATAGAGGATATTTATATTCTAGTTTTCAAACTAGTCAATATGACATGAAGTCATAAATGGGATACATTATCCCTTTGAATGAAGGTTTTGTGAGCTGGAAGAGATCAAATAAGGTTGTGGTTGCAGATTTTACAACAGAGTTTGAGTATATTATGGATTGTAAGGCAGTTAAAGAAGAAGTATGGATGCACAACATCATACAATTTCTTAATATGGTACATAGAAGTAAAGATCATATCACACTCTATTGTGTTAATTCTATAGTGGTGGATCTTGAAAAAGATCCAAGGTCACATATCAAACAAAGAACATACTTTAGAGGTTTCATCTCTTGAGATATTTTTCTTAGAGAGGTTAAGTTATAGTGAGTAGTATTTACATGGAAGATAACATGATAAAACCCTTGAATAAAACCTTGACTCAGCAGAAACATGACTATCATGTGAGGTCTATTGGGCAGAAGGTCTTAGGTAGTGGGATCTAGTACAAGTGAGAAATTGTTGGAGTTGGTGTCTTAGGACCAACTGTTTTTACTTTGATTAGATATCTATTCGATGTATTAAATATTAATAAAACTTATTATAACATATTTATTGTTGTTATGCATGAATCTAATGTAATAACGTCCTAGATTATACATTTCATTGATAAGGTCATAGCATTTTTTTTGATATGATGAGAACCTTAATGTGCTATGATGATATTCTTATATAATGTTCTATGGTTGGATAACGCACTATGATGGGAAACATAGTAAATATACTTTTGGGAGTGATTACTCATAAGTAGATGATGATTCTTCTCATGAAATTTTCACTTGGTAATCTCCAGGATGAGATATTATGAGAATAGACTCGCCTGTAGGAATTCCTCATGTTATGGTGTCATCATATATTTCTATTTACAAGTGTGTGTGATGGTATTTGGATTTATTATTATTATTAATTCATTTTAAAACTCACGTACTTATATGTATTTCATAAACCATGATGATAATAGTTCATGAATAATTTCGATACATTGGGTGCATCATAAGTGACATTTCATTAATGGATAATCCAAGGAAGGATTTGTCCCTTCCATCTTTATGGAAGCTGGTATCTCCACCATTTTATTGGAATGTAACTATTGCCCTAAATTCCATGTCCAAGGTGTAATTATGTGTTCATTTTAGATATTCAAATAACAAAGTATTGAGTATATAGGCTGATGACATGGATGTGAAACCTTCTTAATGAGAAACTGTGACCAAGGGATTAAATTACACAATGAGTGTTCATATGTTGTTTTCATCATTGTGTCATTAAGTTCTTTCTATTTTGTGCCTTGAACCATTGATAGAGAGTGATATTAGACTTTAGGTAACCTCGCATAATGCCAATGAGAAATAATATTAGAGGGTCACACAGTAGGTGTTTCAATTGATCTCGATTAAATTCTATTTTTTTAATTTAATTATTGGAATAAATATTATTTTCAAGAATGATGAATAATTTTATTCAAGTTTTATTTATCAATAATATTCACATGATAATAAATAATTATCTATTTATTAATTAATAATTTATTTTATTACTTGAATATATAGAATATTTATTCATTGGATTGTGATGAAAATATTTATTTTATTTATTGAATATTTTAATAAATATTTAATTTCTATATTGTGAATAAAAAATTTATTTATGGATAAAATATTTATTTTTTTATTAAATAAATGATGGAGTAGTTCGAATGGTCCAATAATGAGTCTGGTAAAAAATATTAATTAACAATACTCTTCCATAATATTTGTTATTGCGCAAGTTGGAACACAACACAAAATAATATTAATGATATTATTATTATGTGGCTTGGGGTTTATTAAAGGTTTTAAATTTTACTTAATGGATGGAATACAATTTAATAATATTATAAACTAAACCCTAACTCTATAAATAGACAGTCATGTCTATTGTATATTACATCAAAATTTTAGAATAGAGAATCGTTTTGCACAATGAATTCTCTCTCAAATCTTCTATCTCACACCTTCTCTAGAAAGATAAACATAAGAGATATTTATTCAAGACTGAAGAATGAGAGATCAAGAAAAAGTAATTCAATACATTTTATTAACTATAATAGCACCTAGAGTTCAAATGGTGTTGATCGAAGATCATTGGAGCTTGTGTGGATCACTGGTGGATGGATTCTATCCATTGATCTACACAACGTAATGAAGCCAAATTGAAAGGGTGTTTTCAGATGATCCAAATTCATCAAAGAAGAAAGTTCCTAATCATAGGTATTTGTTTGTTCATATATTAAATAAATTAATTATAATTTTTATATACAAGATCCTCACTCATGGTTTCAAGAAAAAAATATTAAAAGAAATTTTAATATATCGCTCACCACCACACACTTCTATTGCGCTCGGAACCATCACATTATCATAATCAACACCATATCATAAGAAACATATCATCATCATAAACATGTGGGAATTATTTTAAATACACTTAGAAATGGAATATTAATAATAATAAAGTTTTATAATAGTTTTTTCTAAAATCCCACATATAATGTTTAAACAAATCTAGAATCATGTTTATGCATAACATATGTGTTAAAATCATATTTTCAAAAATTTATAAACAAATATAGAATCATTTTTGTGCATAATAAAAATAATCTCTTAGGATATATCACATTACCCAATTCATTAGGGTGATATATAATTATAGTCTCACCCATCACGTCAAATAATGCTCATAATCATGTTTACCATATAGAAAGGGAACATATATCAATTGTAAAAATGAAAGAAACCTAGGAAAATGAATGGATTTCACAAATATGTCATAAATAAAATGTGATTGAAAAACCCTAGGGTTTCCAAAAATATGAAGTGAAAACATATTTTTGGACATTAAATATTTTCATTAAAGATCATAGGCCACAGATAGAAGAAGAACAACTCCAGATGAACAAATTAGATGTTTTAACAACAAAGTGTTATTGAAAAATCATTATTAGTAGCTTAGAAATTATACCCACAAAGTAGAAACATGCATATACCAAGGAAAAGAAAATAAAATGAAAAATAAAAGTCAATTTAGAAGTTACATGAGAATAATTATTGGAAGTAATTAAGGAAAAGAGAATAATATGAAAGAAGGAGTTGGGTTTGAGATTCCTCTCAACACAAGTGATGTTATATTTCATCACATTTATGCCTTAGGTGTAATAGTCATATTTTTATTAAAATATGAATAATTAAGTGAAATAATTTTTTCACTATTTATCAATTTAAATCTTTATATTTTATTTGTTAAAATTCTTTGTTAATTATAAAATGGTTTTATGATCGGTTTTCATTTAAATTATATTTTTTATTTTAATTTCATAAAATTAATTCAATATTGATTATATATAATGAAAATTAATTCAGGAGGCATAAAAGTATAGAGAATTAATATTTATATATTTTAAATAATTATTTCTTACCATCCATGAAGGTAGTGATTTTTAATGAGTTTACACCGTCCTCGTAGGTTGTTAACCAAATATTAACGAGTCATTATCAAAATAGAGGGAGAGTGATATATAATATATACATATATTATAAATAACAATTTTAAAAAATATCAATACAATTAATATAATGTTAAAATACTATTTTATTAATTTTAAAAGGTTTGGATTAAAAAGGAAGAGAAGTGTTAAATAATATAAAAGGAAAAAATGAATGTAAAAATGAAAGAACCTTACACAATGGGGTAATGTTATAATACAAGAAACTGATGTTTCATATAATAGGATGACAACATAACCTTATATCCTAAATGATGTAATTCAAATATATCACTTATGTAAAAAATGGATATTTATTATTCACCCAAAAATTGATGCTTCTCAGAAAATTATAAAAAATTTACCATAAGATAATTTTTATGTTATTATTCAAAAAATTAATATCATTTAATTAAAAATAATTTTATATAATAGGTAATTTTACTTTTTGGCATAAAAATTATGGTTTTACAAAATATTTTAAAATATGCTTTATCAAACATTTTATTTTTCATTCTGAATTTATAATTAGAATACATATATTATAACATTAAAATAATTAAATTTATTAAATTTATTTAGGGTAAATATTATTTAAATTCCATAATATTGTTTTACTAGTTAATGTACAATTAAAATGATACGATTACTATTCAAAATGGGTAAATTACTAATCCTAATTTTTAGTTTAATATTCCAATAATTCAGGTTATTATTAAAACTATCATATTAGTTTTATAATTTATATAAATGTCTCATTTTTTATTCGATCATAATTCATGTCAACACCTCTCAATGTTTTATATTCTTCCTTTTAAAAAAATTGATTATATTACTAATGTTTGGTTTCTTCTTTTTACATTATTTTTTCTTGAGTTATAATTATAAGAGATTAAAATGAGCCAAAATTTATTATTATAGTTATTTTATATTTTTATGTTTATAGAACAATTGTTATAATTTCAATATTATTTGGTTTATTTATTCTATAAATATAAAATTAAACATTAATATAATAATGGGTTGTTGGTTTTTATTATGTTTTGAATTTTATTTATACTATTTATATTCCAAAATATGACAGACATGTTTATTCAGAAAGAAAATTCCACATATAAATTTTTAGGTCATTAAATTATTCATCACTTTAGAAATTTCATTCTTGAAATTTCAGTGAATATTATATGTTAAAAATAGAAATTAGTACTTTTTTATATTGAATCCTTAAGTTCTCATACCCCCTTTTCATATATAAGGTTCCACCAAAGTACTTTTATATGGCAAGTTATCTTTTTTCCTAGAACATTGTCCCTACAATATAATATCTTCACTAGTTTATCCTCATAAGAGTGGTTTCACTCCTATTGAACTACTTCCAGATTCAATACATATGAAATATTGGGCATGTACTTCCTCAAGAGAGATAAATGGAAAACATCATGAATATGGTTCAAATTTAGTTTATGTTATAGTTGATAGGCCACACATCTAATGCGATTAAGTATATGAATGGGGATAATGATCCTCTTACTAATAGTTTCCTTCATCACATACCTCTTGACTCTCTTCCATGGTGATATATAATTGAACACTTTATCTCTAACTTAAATCTAGAAATTCTTTAAACTATTTTCATCATTGCTCTTTTGTCAACTTTGACTATATTTATTGTATTTCCTAATGTATTGATCCTTCCCCATGATCTTTTATACAATTTTGGGTCAAAATAGATTCTATTCACCAACTTCATTTCAACATGTATTGTTTCTACATCTCTTGTTATATATATATATTTATATGGGTCCATCTAACTAGTGGAGTGGAAATAATTTTTTATTTAAAACTAAAAAAATATTAATATTGGGCCCAAACTCCTTTAAAATCAATCAATAATGATCCCAATATATTTTTTAGTGTTTTAATGTTCTTTTTTATATTGGGAATTCTTCCAAGATTTATAGCCCGTACTGATTTTTGACTTAGTAATTAATGAATTTTGATGACTACTCCTAAAAATAGAGGATAACCTTGAATAATAATGAGATTTTATCAAAATTGGTTCCACATGAATCTTTTCCTCTTCCATTACATATATAATGTAATGTTGATCATCAATTTTTTTCTAAATAATGATTAAGTAAGCACTCTTAGTGAATCGATCCATGACAACCCATATAGCATTGTTTTCTTTAGATGTATTTGAATGACCTTTGATAATGTCCATGATGATCTTATCCAATTTTCATGTTGATAAATTATCCATTTAGACATATAACACTCTAATATTATATATTAATATGCCTAGAGCAATTAAGTGTACTCAATAATTTATTTCTTCATGTTTTCACACAAGAACTGCTCTTAATCATCTTAGTACATCTTGCTAAATATAGGATAAGTGGATAATTATTGGGTATATTCATCATCCAATAAATTATTCATTACCTATAATGATTATTTAACAAAGAGTCTTGTTCCAAATAGAATAAATCCAAATTTTTAAAAGTTATAATCATAATGTTTTCCTCCCTTTATTTCTCTAAACTTATTTTGAAGTAGAAAATTATCGTGTTATTCCTCTTTGGTCTTCACTAGGATAGATGGTTGGGAAATAATTTTTATAATGTATGATGTCAAAATAAATTTATTTATATACATGAATATTTTTTCTTTATCAATTATTATCATTGATAAATTAGTATCTTCTTTACTTAAAAAAAATATCTACACTATTCATTTTTTTGGTTGGTAATCAATTTAGAAATCATAGTCATTTTTTAACTCCAAGCGTATTTATTGATGCATGTTCATCTCCTTTTGTGTGAATATATACTTTAATATATTTTGATAAGTATATATGTTACAATTTTCTTCATAAAATTATTACCATTAAATCATTAATGAAAATATCAAAACTACTAAATCTAGATAATGTTTTAGGTAGTTCTTCTAATAGATCATCCATTTTCAATATTCATTGGGTATCAATTTATGATTTTTCCCAAGTAAGCAACCTAATCCATTCATTGAAGCGTACCTATATTTCATAGGACCTTATCTAATTGAGAATATTGTAAGTAAAAAATGAAGTGATTAGTCTTCTATTTGGATCCTTAAATCATTACTCAAATTCATTTATAAAGACATACTTTGTTCCTTTCCATTTTAACTAAGTTATTAGGATATACAATCATGTGAATATTCTTACCAAGAATCAATAGTACCCAGATAATCCAAGAAAACTATAGATCTCCAATACACTTGTGGGTTTGGGTCATTCCTGAATTTCCCCTTCCATTGAGAGATATAATGAAACTCTCTCATACATGATCATATTCCCCATGAATGTGATTAAAAATTTCTATAATCCACACTTATTGAACATAGCATGCATCCATATATTCATTATTTTTTCAAGAAAAATACTTATATACTCTTCAGGTTCATCGATTCCCTTATAGTGAATGATAATTTTATCAACAAATACTACCATTGATTTTTTAAGGTATTCTATAAAGACTTTATTAATCAATTATATGTAGATTTTTAGAGAATTTTTAAGACCAAATTTCATCACTATGAATTCATAATGTCTATATATTTTAAAAATTTTATCTTTTGAATTTATTCTATCTTCATCTTCAATAGATTATATTTAGAATTATGATCTAGTTTTTTGATTAATTAAGCTCTTTAATGATAATCTAATAGGTCATCAATACTTAGTAGTTGATAATTTACTTTATTTTTATTTAGTTGAGATCCCAATAATTGATGCACAACCATATTGTCTCATCCTTCTTCTTGAAAAGGGTACTGATTCACCACAATTTGAGAAAGAAGGTTTCTGAACCCATTATAGTATTCTCTTCTAGTTTATTGTTTTAATCCTCTTATTCTATTGAGGAAATCCTATAGGGAATTTGAAATATAAGTGTGTATTTGTGTATATGTTTTATTGATAACTCTTCCTCATGATCATGGTAAGGCCATAAAATTAACTAAGAAATAAATCAGTACAATCCCTCACAATGGTAATGTACTCAAGGTTTATGTCTCCCTTTTTATCAATCATTTGAGAATGATATTCTTCTTTTATGGGTATTAACATTGACACCATTGAGGGATTTGCACAAGGGGTATCATTATATTTCATACAACTATATATAAGAACATGATGGTTTGGGATATGTAAATTATTTCCTATCCCTGGTATTCAATATGGGATATATATAATGATTGGAAATCCATGAATAGTATATCATAAATTTCTACTAATGGAAGGATTATGATATTCGCTATAAGAATATTCCCACAGGAATGTACTAGGAAAGAGTCTATCACATGGGTTAAAATGATTGTGACACTAAAACATGGTCTAAAATGATATCACCACTAGGTTTTTCATATATATATATATATACTTCAAGGTTTCAAGATTTTTTTAATGGTTTTAGAGAAAATTCAAGTTATAAAGGAAAGAATATAACCTGAATAAAAGGAAACATACACTATTCATGAGTGAATAATATGTGTACCTTTCATTAATTCATTTTATTTCTCCACATTAATGATAGTGATAGAATAATATTTCACTTTATCCATTTATATAGGTGGTTTTTTATGTAGATTACCCTTGAGGAGCCTTGTTTTGGTTTACTAGATTGTATAGTTTCCATGATTGTTTTTGTTGAATCATTGGCCCATTGGTGGTGCACTGGGGGGTTTATTCTTATCCTCCATCATATTTATAATATTATTTATATCTCTTAGAAATTAATGAGTTTGATGCCCATATTTTTCAAACATGAATCATTTCATTATTCCTTTGATTCAATTAATATGTTTCTTATTTCTGTATCTTTGACTTATGGGAATTCAGATCTCCTTACCTCTACTATCATTTTATTTTCCACATTAAAACTCCATCCTTTATTTTTATCTCCATATCAATGGATCTATTATATTGAAACCATCTCTTTTTTGAGATCTCACTAAACCACTTCTTCATAACTCCCAAAGTCACTGATAGCTTGGGTTTTTGGAGATTTCGTTTGAAGATGCTAATGAATTTATATATTTTCATATCATTATTGATAACAAAACACAAGGAATACATTGCATTCCTTTTGAAATTTTCATAGTACATGATGATAGATTAAATATTAGTTTTCCAAATATCTATAATTATCTCTCCATAATTGAGTGAATAGTTCAAGGGGAATAATTGTTAAGAAATATCTTCTTAATTTAATCCTCCACAATAGCTTAAACTTTATCCTTTGGCTACATATTCCTGTTCAATATACACCATTGATTATATTCTCCTTCTAAATAGTATATGACCCAAATAATGTTTTCCTTCTTAGGACAATGATGTATAGAAAATATCTTTTCCATAGAGTTGACCCATTATTTCAAGACAAGTGGTTTGGAAAATCCACTAAATTTTTATGGCCATTGGAAAATAAATTAATTTATTTATAATTTATTATTATTGTGAGAAAGTGAAAATTACACATGGTATAGGATATTATTCATAACATGGGTTGAGTGGTAATATAAAACTGTGAGGCTTTCATCTCCCCCTGTAATTGTATTAGGATTTCCATTATAACAATCTCTACATTGTCCATTATAGAGGTTATTTTTCTGGTATTCCTATTTCACACCATTTTCAAAACTAGAAACTATTAGAAAAAAAATATTTAATAGATAATGTATAAGGAAATTATTAAAATGTGTAAATCAATTCTAAATTCTTCTCCAATGAGATGATTATGTTTATCTATGGTTATCTTTTACTAACCTGATTATATATTTTACTAAACCTTTCTCTAAAAACAACAATATAAAGCAAAATATTTTATACATATCATTATATCATTTTTATAATAAAACATAATATATTAATATACTCTAAAATTGAAATATTTAGTATAATTAGAAATCTAGGTTCATACAACATAGTATTTCATTATGCATTGGACATTATTTAATTACTTGGTCATAGTCCTCCTATTAGATTTCATATTCTTAATAGTATATGTAATCACCTATGGACATACATCAAGGAAAGGATGAGATAAATACATAGTAAGGGGGGTGAATAATAGGAATGAAACATGAGTCATGAGTCAGAATTAAAATTGTGTGAGCATAATCATCATCCTTATATCATACAAAGACTGTCAACATAATAGGAATGAGGGAATCATTTAAAATAGATACAGAGAGTGGAATATGAATAATCATGAAATATAATAACATTATGTTCAATTCCCAAACATATGTTGGGAACAAATAATGCATCATTTTCTCACATAAAATATTGGCACAAGTCATCAATTCATAAATTCTGAATAATTTTAGCATTATTTTCAAGAACAATACATATAATCTCATGATATATATAAAATTACCTAAATAATTATAGGTATATATAATTTTGGGACCTCCTCTGACATCATAAAATACTCATAATCATCAATGACACATAGAAAGGGAATACATATATACCATAAACATGAAATACACCCATGAGAAAAGAATGTGTTTTATAATGTTATCATAAAACAAATTTCAATGGGTAAAAATAGAGGATCCCAAAATAATAAGGGATAACATAATTATGGATGCCAAATATTTTTAATAAATATTTTAGTTTATAAACAAAATAATGAAAAATCAAGAAAAATCAATGGAAAGTTTAGAAAATAATTATTTTTAAAAAATCATTATTAGTAGCTTAGAAATCATCTCAATAAAGTAAAAACATGCATGTAACTACAAAAATGAAAAGAGGGAGAGAAATAAAATGACATTTAAAAGGTAATTGTGATGAATCATTATAAAATAATGAGGAATAGAGGATATTATGAATGAATGATCTATTTAATGACACATATTTCTCATAATTATTTATCCATCTAGGAAATATCAAGAGGTTCCAATATCTATCAGAGAACCTTTATTGGGATGATATGAAGAAAGTGATTGTTGAGTAAACTTGAAATTTTTGGAACCAAGGATGTTCTTTGATAAAAATAGATAATGGTTTGTGTTTGTTATAACTCCTCTCATGGATGATCAAGGAGATTTCAATGATAGGGTTCATACAGTTCAATCCAAAAGTAGTTTTTAAGGTGGCATCGTTTCCCAGTGTTTTCCAAAATTTTGGGTTCCAAAATTTGAAGAATGGAAAGCATCGTGAAAAGTGGGTTTTCATGAAGACCTTATGAAAATATGGAAAATGCATGAATTTTAAAAATATGGGCTTCATGAATTGTTTTTCATGAAGGTTTAATTAATTGTGATAGTGTGCTATGTGATTATGAGAATTTGAGAATCATGAAAGGTATCTTTCTAGAATCAAAATTTTATAAATATGAAAAAGGAATGGATTTCATTAATCTTGGGATTATGTTTGCAAATATGAAGAGCACCATGAAGAGGAGCATCACGACCATGTAATGTTCTGACGAAAGTCTCCATGACTATGATGAGCATTTTAAACAGTGAATTTTTGTTGATATTTACAAAGGGAGGAGCACCGCGAAGATGTTTTTAACCGATCCAAAAAACGTGATAGAGGTGGTGGAGCTTTGTGAATGACTGAGACTATAAATAATAGACTATCCCTATTCATTTAATATGATTTTTTTCAAGGAAAATATGAATTCTATATGATTTTATGAAGTAAGGGGAGATTCGTGAGACTAGGTTTCTACGTGAGATTGAGCATCACAATAATACTTGTTTAGTCTTGATTGATACCAATGATAATGAGAAAAGGGTGTTTTACGATGATGGGGTATTCTAAATTGACTTAGTGAGATTCATGAAGGAAGTTTGTTCCATGAAGGCAGTTTGTTCCACGAATGATAGGGAGATTTACAAAGGAGTGAGCTTCACGAAGGAGCTTCACAAAAGGTGGTTTTGAACATTAGTTTTTTAGTGAATAGGGATTTCAGTGTGCATAAACTCAGGTCTTCTATGAAAGTAGAGTCTCATACTAATTAAGGGACATAGCCTTTAATACCAATCCATTTAAGTGACATTCAAGTAAATAAAATGAGTTAGACTTCTCTCAAAGCAGTGTGTTATGGGGATTCAATGGAAGTGATCCGAGGGACGCAGTGTGCTATCTATGAATTATTATAAAGGTATTATTCCTAGAACATAGTGACTGTGTTTAAAATCTTGCATTCCAAAACTAGTGAATATTAGTGGATTTTGGTATGACTGAAACAATGTTGGTGTATTCTCCTTGGATGTATTCCTTAGTGGTGAACCACGTAAAATTCACGAGTGTCGTATCTTTGTGTGTGAATAGTTGATTTTTGATCATGTTTATCCTATAGGTTTAACAGGTTCCTACCAACATGGGAACAAGATCAATTACTTTAAAAGAAAAAGTTAATAACTTGGTTCACCACTCCCCTCTTAGGGTGTCCCAGGGTCCTACAAGTGGTATCATAGGGTAAATTTTGCTGGTGTCAAATCTGTCCTTCTTTTTCATCACATAGAACTCTGTTAATGTTAGTAGAGTGCCCCTATTTTATGGAAGAATCCTTAAAATATGGAAGAACAAGATGATATCTAATATAATAACCCTTATAATGTAATTCCTTTTTTCTACTACCCAAGTAATAAAAGTCACCGATCCAATATGGCTATCTATGACTGATACAGATAGAAAAATGATTGATACATATGATAAAGCACGGAATTCTATCACTATAGATCTTTCTGATCAGATCTATCTAAAGGTGATGAGATGTACTTCAACAATGTCTATGTGGAAAAAATTGGAGAATATATATGAAGGATACAATAAAGTAAAGGAGGAAAAACTCCAAGTTTTTCAAAATAGGTTTTATGATATGAAGATGAAACCAAATGAAAATGTAGATTCCTTCTTCAATAGAATTATTGAAGTTGTAGGAAAAATTCAAGGGATTGGCATAATGATCAAAGACATTAATATTTTAAAGAAAATATTGAGAAGACTTCCACCACTTTAAAATGAAAATGTGACATCTCTTGAGTAAAGGGATCTCTCTAAACATTTTCTGGATGATATGTTGAGCAACCTGGTGGAATATGAGATGAGAGTCAAACTAAAAGGTGCAACGACTCAAGTAAGTAAGGAAATGGAATTCAAAGACATAGAAAAACTACAAATTTCAATATTTAGTTATGATGAAGATAATGAGTAAAATGAGATTCTTTATCTCATTTCCAAGAAATTCAAGAAGGGAAAAGGTAAATTTAAAGGAAATTTACCTCTGGCTTGTTTTTGTTGTATAAGATTTGGTCACATTTCCTCTTAGTGCTCAAGAAAGTTCAATGATGTAGAGAGAAATGATGGAAACATGGAGAAGCCTCATAATTTTTTTTTCAAAAATAGAGACTTCAAATATGGAAATAAAGTACAGAGTAAGATTTTTGTTTGTGAAGAGGAAGATGATGATAATGAATTCCTTGAGGAAGAAGAACCAGAATTCAAATATGGAACCCATGTTTCCATGATGGCTATTGTTCAAAAATCAGAACCATCAGGAGATAAAGCTAGATATAATCCATTGACTATTGATGTTGATCACAAGTTTCAATTTAATAATTCTCTTGGTAAGCTTGAGAATCAAAGTAAGAGATTAAAAATCATAAGAACCTAAGCCCATTTGGTGAGGACTCAGCAAGTGCATCCAAGAGACCCGAGTTCAAAACTGAGAGGAGATATATTTCTAGGTTACTGTAGAACTACTATATAAGGTACTATTCATTACTGTAGTAGTCGGAACTATTCATCCATTTGGGATTTTGGGCCATCGTTTTGGTCCTTGGGTCCTTCGAGGCCTTCGAGCCACCCAAGGCCTTCTATCCAGTAAGGCTTTTGGGCCACCTCAAGGCCTTCAGGACACCTCAAGGCTTTCGGGCTGCCTCAAGGACTTTAGGACAACTCAAGGATTTTGGGCCACCTGAAATTGTGCTTAATGGACCAAGACGACTCTACAAGGAGCAGAATCGAAATGAGGATTCAGAGCAGACATATTCACCAGAGCAGAAGCTAACGAATGTGGAAGAAAGAGAGGGTATGCAGTTGTCATTGGGACCATCCTGTGCATGCATGGGAAGCCTAGTTGAACAAACTTGCAAAGGTGGAGAGCTGATATCATGATTCATATGCTGGGGAGGAGCACTTCCATGTAGTTATATTCTGAATATTTTCTCTAATATCTACAGGTCATGTAATCTCTAAGCCTACGGGCCTTGTAAGGGTTCCCCCTCATCCCTTGAAAGGGGGGTTATCAAAAATCAATAAAAAGAAGAAATTCAGGCCATTTGGGAAAGATATTAAAAAAGTGGAAAGAAGTTGTGGAAGAATCATCAAAATATGATCAAATTGAATCTATAATTGAATGATTGGAAGAACTAGTGAATGTACAGTCATTAATCCTTAAAATCCCAGAAGATTTAGTGGAACTAAAGCTCATAATTGAAGAATAGGAAAAGTTCAATAATTAAATTACCTCCATATTGGAGGATAATTCCAAGAGCATTAAGGGTCTCGAAGAAGAATTTGTTACTCTTAGGAGTAAATTTTATAGTGAATCAAATTAAAAAGGATCAAAGAAGAAAATAAAATTTGGAAAATTATCAGATGTTGAGTTGGTGGTGAGAGATAATCATGATTTTGATAGAGTTGAAAATATTTTTAATGATCAAAGACCTGCGCAAATGGGTAACAATGAAATCAGTTGTAATGTCGATATATCAAATTATGGAAATAAAATGATCCAAAGTAATGGTAATCTAAAAGTTGGCCATATTTAAAATTCACACGAAGTGTTGAAAAATAAACCCTTAATTCAAATTCAATGGAGAACTGAAAACTATTATCAAACATCCAAAAATGATAGAAATCCAAACTATTTTCCTAAGAAAAGAGACACGAGGAGTAATATAAATGAGAAGAAATTTCCACTTATGAAATGTCAATCCTATGGCTATCTGGGTCATACCATGTAATACAGTGAAGATGAAAGGAGATACTTGTATGGGGAATATCTAGGAGGTTAACAAAGGAGAGAAAATTCATATCCTACTTCTCATAGAATAAATAATTTCTATGGATACTTTTTTCATTATTCTAACTTTTTCCATAAATATGTTTATTGTAGGCAGAGGAAAGGCATGAACAATTCATACATGACTTAGAGATAAGTCAATACTCTTAAAATAGATGGTATTTATCTTACAAAAATGTTTTCTCCTATGGAAGAAAAATATGAATATAAATAACCTACTAACATGTAAAATACATTTTAAGGTCCATCTTCATCATTCACTCAATATAATATTTCATGGAAGGAAAAAAAGAAGATCGAGAAATCCAATCTTGCTGAAGTTTCTCTCAAAGATACCAAGAACAGTAGCACCTAGATTCTTGATAGTCGATTATCATCCCATATAATAGGAAATATATACATATTAATGAATGTTAAGAAATGGGTTTATGTAACAGTAAGGTTCGGTAATGATGGTGCATTGAAGATCAAAGGCAGTGGAAGTACTGAGCTAGCTAATGGCGAGATGAAGAAAAATGAAGTTCTGTATGTGGGTGGTCTACATCACAATCTCCTAAGTGTGAGTCAACTCTATGAATCAAGAATTATAGTGACTTTCAAACAAAAAAGTCTTCATTATAAAGGGAAATATATGGAATTCTCTCATGAAAGGATATAAAATAGATGGAAACGTATATCAGGTTGACAGTAAAGGGAACACTTGATATTTATTAGTTGAAGAAGAAATCAACTTGTGGCATCGAAGGTTGGGGTAAATTAATAAAAAATACATGGAAAAGATATCTAATATGAAGAGAGTTATGGATATACCCATTCTAAAATGTGAATGGGAAAAGACTTGTGATGCTTTTATACGGGGGAAGTTGGTCTATAGTTCATATCGTCCAAAGAAGAAAAGGGCATCACATCATGTTGATCTCATCTATACAGACATATGTGTCCTGATAAATTTTTTCAGAACTCATGGAGAAAGGTACTTCATACTTTTCATTGATTATTATAGTATAATGGATTGTGTGATAGTTATACATAGAAAGTGGAAAGTGTTTGATTTCATGAAAACATATCACCGAATCATTGAGGATGATACTAGATGGACAATCAAAGTTATGTGGTAAGACAATGAAGGGGAATACACATCAATTGAGTTTGAAAATTACTTGGAGAAGCATGGAATACATCATGAGGCGGAAGTTATGAGAACCCCACAACAAAATTGAGTTGTTGAACGCAAGAATCGATAGGCGAACAATATGGCCAAAATTATGCTGACTGAGAGTCGTATCCCTCGAAATTATTGGAAAGAGGTCATTCAAGATACAATGTATATTAAAAATTGAACTAGGATTTATATGGTTGAAACCAAGACACCATATGAGTTATGGAATGGAAGGAAGACCAATTTGAAGTATTTCCATGTTTTCAGAAGAAAATGTTTTATCAGAAACAAATAAGGAAACCAAGGCATGTATGGTAATGTGGTTGATGAAGGAATATACCTCAGATATTAAATGAATAGAAAAGCCTACAAATGTTTCAATAAGTGCCTTGAAAAAATTGTTTAAAGTAGTGATATTAAGATAATTGAACACAATACCATAGATACCATGAGGGGATCTTATGATGATGTGATTTAAGACATAGAAGACAATGTATATGGACCAGATCCAAATGAGGAAGTAGAAGAAGGAGTGAAAGACATTGAAAGGTCACCACATGATGTGGATTCAGAGGAAGAATCAAAAGTGGAAACTCTGGTAGAAGAAAGTTCTTTCAAACCTCCCAGAAGAAATTGAAGAGTAGAAATTGACCAGTCTAACATCATTGGGTATTGAAATACACCCACACAGACAAGGATAATGAGGAATAATGCACAATATTCATTTCTATCAGTTTTGGAACCATCCTCTTTTGAAGAATCTGCAAAGGAGGAATCATGGGTTAAATCCATGAATAAAGAATTGGACCAAATAGATAAGAACCAAACATGGGATCTAGTCAAGAGACCTAAATGACACAATGTGATTGGTATGATGTATATTTTGAAGAAAAAAATACTTTGATCATGGTAATGTGATCTGAAATAATGCGTATTGGTGTGAAGAGGATATTCACATATTGAAGGCATCAATGTTGAAGAAACATTTTCTCTGGTGGCTATACTAGAGTCAATAGGGATATTTATTTCCATAGAAATTAAAATGGGATAAAAAGTGTATCAAATGGATATCAAAATAGATTTCATGAATGGTGTCCTTTAATAATAATTCTATATATAAAAACCAATGGGTTTTCTTCTTGGTAATGATGAAATGATGATTTGATGATTAAAGAAGGAATTGTATATTTTGAAGCAGGAACCACGGGTGTGGTACTCTCAACTGGATTATTATTTAAAGAAGATAAAATTTAAAAGAGGAGTGGATCATAATCTATATGTGAATAATTATCAAAAATATTAGTTCATGGTATTAGTGTACGTGTACGATATTATATTTTGTGGAAGTGGGAAGGGATCAGTGGATGAATTTTCCAATCACATGAAATCATAATTTTAAATGTCTATGATTGGGGAACTCATGTAATTCTTGGGGTTGCATGTGATTCAGAAGAAGGATTACACTTTAATTTCTTAGGAAAAGTATGCAAGAGAGATACTGAAGAAATTAAATATACATGAATCCAAACCAATGTCGACTTTGATTGAGGTTGTGAAAAAACTGGGAAATCATGAGGTTGGGACATATCTAGATCCCATAATGTATATGAGAATCATTGGAAGCTTATTATACCTGACAGAGACATGACCATATATTGTCTTTGCAACATGATTAGTGGCCACTTTCAAAGTAATCCTAAGGATGAAAATATAGAGGCAGTTAAAATAATCATGAGGTACATTCAAGGTACTCACAATTATGGATTATACTTTTTTATAGGAAGAGATATTAAACTATCAACATTTTCTGATGCTGATTGGGCTATAGATATTTTTGATAAAAATTCCATAAGTGGTTGAGAGTTCTTTATTGGAAAAAAATGTGTGATATGGTTGAGTAAAAAATAGGAAAGTACTTCTCTTAGTATGAATGAAGCAGAATATATCTCAGCTATAAAGGCAAGCACTCAACTACTCTGGATGAAGCAAAAACTGACTAATATTGGTGATGAGGTGAAATAACCGATGGTGATTCACTGTGATAAGAAGATCACAATTGATCTTATGAATAATCCTATTCATCATTATCAAACAAAGCATATTGAAATAAGGTATCACTTCATCAAAGAAAAGGTTGAAAAAGGTGTGATTAGAATGGATCATGTTAAAACTAATGAGTAAGTAGCTGACATTCTGACCAAGCCACTAGAAGCACAAGTGTTGAGAAACATCAATTGTGCCTCAATGTTCATCCACCTCTCAGTGCATGATGAGTTCATAAAAATTCCCCTCTCCCTAGACGTATTAACTATTTTGATCTGTTTAAGGAAGTGATACATGTTTATGGGGGAGATACAATTCAAGGGGAGTATGTTTTGAGCCCTAAAAGTCAAGATTCGATTATTTGGGTTTATTTTCAATGGGGGAGAATGGATAAATTCAATGGATTAAAGGAGGGTAATTAAACGTTTTTCTGGTTATAGGAACATTGGGAACAGAGAATTTCAAAACTGTTACAATGGGGGAGAATGATGAGTTTCAAAATAAGAGAATAAAGGGAGAAAATTATAATGGAGAAAACAATTCAGTGTTATGAGGAAATAGTCAAATCTTATCTTGGACATCTTTAAGCATTAAAAACCACAATAACCCAATTCATGTTTTCCCTCTTGTTTTCTACATTGAGAATTTCTCACATAGACTTAGAGTGTTGGCTGAGTTATTTATTGAATATCAGGTTTTGATAGTGGATGGTGCTTCTTTGAATTTATCTACAGATTTCTAACAAATCCAAAGGGGGATATTGTTGGAACCAAGGATGTTATTTGATATAAATAGAGCATTGTTTGTGTTTTTTGTCAATACTATCATGGATAAACAAGGAGATTTCAAGTAAAGGGATCATACAATTCAAAATAAAAGTAGTTTTGAAGGTGGCGTCATTTCCTAGTGTTTTCCAAATTTTTGGGGTCCAAAATTTAAATAATGGTAAGCATCATGAAAAGTTTTTTTTATGAAGACCTTATAAAAATATGGAAAAGGAATGAATTTTTAAAAGAAAGGCTTCATGAATTGTGTTTTGTGAAGGATTAAAGAATTATGATTGTGTTATCTGTGATTACAAGAATTTGAGCATCAAAAAAGGTATCTTTCTGGAATCAACATTTCATAAATATAGTAAAGGCATGGATTGTACGAAGCCTGGGATTATGTTCATGAAGATGAGGAGCATCGCGAAGAGGAGCATCGCAAAGAGGAGCATCGCGAAGAGGAGCATCGCGAAGAGGATCATCATGACTGTTCAATGTTTTTATAGAAGGATCTGAGACTACGACGATCATTGGAAACAGAGAATTTAAATGGTACTTTGCAAAGGGAGGACCTCTATGAATACTTTTTTGACCGATCCTAAAAACGCGCTAGAGGAGGTGGAGCTTTATGAACGATTGAGCCTATAAATAAGAGGTTACCCCTCTTCTAAAAGTAGTGTGCCAGGGGGATTCAATATAAGTGATTAGAGGTATGTAGTGTGTTATCTCTAAAATTATTGTAAAGGTAGTGTGACTATTATAGAGTGACTATGTTTAAACTCTTATATTCCACAACTAGTGAAGATTAGTGGATTTTTTTTATGACCAACACACTGTCAGTGTATGATCCTTGGACACATACCTTAGTAATGAATCGAGTAAAATTCTTAGGTTCTATCTCTTTGCATGTGAATGGTTGATTGTTGATCATATTCATCCTATAGGTTTAACAAGTTCCTACCAACATGGGAACAATATCCATTACTTTAAAAGAAAAAGTCGACACCCTAATTCACCTCTCCCCTATCAGGGTGTCCCGGGGTCCTACAGAAATTTATTGGTATATTATCATGTTAATTAAATTCAATAGAAGACTAAAGGGATAAAGAAAACATTAACCATAACAATATGAAAATTATAAAAAATTACTATGAAAATTGTTATGGGTTTTCCAAATAAATCTATAGGTAAAATTCTATATGGATTATTGTGGATTTACTAATCAATACTACTCACTACATAACTCTTTTAGAAGATATATAACCAGATCAATATTCCATTATATATGTAAAGGATGTGATGCGGCTTTATGGGGCAGCAAATTAGATCATATTTGATCAAGATATAAGGTTCACATATATGTTCTAGATGAGTTTTCAAAATTCTAAAAATATCAAGTTGAACTACAGTATGACATGTCACTCATAGACTAATTTCCACTCTAATGGGACTATTTAGAAACTCAAATATATGATGAGATCTTGTTGGATGGATTTTAAAGGAGTTTGTAATCAACCTATTCCAATGGTTTAGTTCTCATAAAAAAATTTCAACTCAAGTATTAGGATGTCCCCACGTGAGGATCTACATGAAAAGAGATATAAAACTCTAAGATTTTTTAATGATATTGGCATATGGAAGCTACTTAGACTCAAACTTTTATAATATACGAAAAAGATGTTTCAATCAATTAAACAATATATTAAATCCTGTTATAGTTAATAAAAGAGATACGTTGAATATCATAAAAAGAATTTAGAGTTTGAAGTTGAATAAGATGTGTTCCTATAAATAACTACATGTAAGAGTGTGATGATATTTGGGAAGAAGGGAATTCATAGCCCAAGGTACATTAGCCCCTTTCATAACCTTGATCACATATGTGATGTTTCCTATCAATTAGGATAACCACCAAAGATATCCTATGATAATGATGTGTTACATGTATCTCTCCTAAGGAAGTGCATACCAAACCCCTCACATTTATTGAATCTAGATGTTTTAAACCTGGTGTATTAAATCTAATGTGTAGTGAAACTAGTGAAAATTATGAATATTAGGGACAAATTTCTATGAAACAGGAAAAATAATCTTGTTAATGTACTTGGGAAGAACCATAATTATGATGAAGAATCATGGGGACTTGGTGAAATAAATAAACAGATGTTCCATTATTTATTCTTAACTAAGAATATGCGTTCAAAATTTAGGGAAATTTTTTTAAAGTGAGAAATAATTTAATGACACAAACTTTTATATATGAAAATTTCTTTCATAATAAACATGTGTGTAATATTTAAGAATATTATAAATTATAAAACACATATAACACATAATAAAAATTGAAAATAATTTATAAAATTACTTATGAACATTACATATAGGGAATAAATATACCCAATAAAATGAATGTAGAGTAGAGGAACAATAATTACAAAAAAAATAATGTGAATAGTTTAATTTAAATTATTTTGATTTCATTGAGCTATCACTCTCATGAAAAAAATTTAAAAAAAGAAAAACATTTAGTAGTACAATTGATATTTTGAAAATGATGAATATAAAATCATATGAATAATTTAAGTGAATTATGAGTGAAAAATCATAGGTTTTTATAGTAAGTTTAAAACCAATACTACAGTTCAAATAGTGACATAAAAGTTAGGAATATTAACTGTCCATTATAAATAGTAACCAAATAATTAGGAATAATAATCTCACCATTAGAATAGTAACATAGAAAAAATACTATAATGAAATTTAATTACTATTTAACATAAATAAATAAGTAAATATAAATAATTTAATTCAACAAAATAAAAATTCAAATTTTAATCTCAAAGAAACCCTTAGTATAATTTTGATGAGGTATATTTTAATGTTCTTTGTCAAAAACACAATTTATAAGAAACTAATTAAAATTACCTATGTTAAAAAATTATTTTGATATAATGAATGTATTTAATGGAATAATAATATCAAAATTTTCTAAAGATTATTTTTTCAAATTTTATGTGGAAGATCAATTTTTAGTAGAATAGTAAAAATACACTTTTTACGTAAACAAAATATTTTAATTACATCATTATCAATGTAATAATGACATAATAACTTATATAATGGGTGTATGGACCAAAAAAATATTTAATATGATAAATTAGGAATTCAAAAATACCACACTCACTTTTGAAAAGTGAAAAGTTATTACCAAAGTATATTAATGTAGTGTATTATGTTATAAAATTAATTTTTATTTTTGATTATTTCCTTTTTTATAAACTAATATATTTGTTCTATAAATGATTCAATATCATTTATATACATATATTCAATTAAAAAGTCTTAATAATTTCTTAAAATGTTGCTATTATAGGGTTTACTAGGGAAATAATAGTGTATTCAATATTTTATCACAAAAAACTCCTCCCCTTAGGTATAAATAACTTTGTTATATTATCATGTAAAAACACTCCCCATCCAATTCTCAAGACCCATTATATTCCCAATTACCTCCTCCTAAGCATCATTTTAATTTAAGTGGAATTTATGTTCCATACAACTCTAAGATGTCAAGGAGATAAGGGTCATTGATATGGAACAAAACTATGCAGGAGGTATGGTTTCTTAATTTTCATTTTATTTTCCTTTTCTATTATTAAATCCTTCTATTCCATTAAAACCCAAAACATCTAAAATAAATTAAATAGTATTTTCAATTAATATTAATGATATTAATTAACTATAAAAGGTTATTTAAAACAAATTTATATATTATAAACATATCTCGCCCTCTCTTTTTACAATGTCTCATTAATGGCCTGTTAATCACCTATAAAGACATTGTCAATACTTTACAACTTACTTCATGGATGGATATTAAAAAATACTAGTAATATATAAATATGTAATTATATTTATTAATAATATTTGGGAAATAATTTTGCTAATTTATAATTATCATCGAGTCAATTATATGAAATCTCAACAAAACAGGATAAATAAAAAAGAAAACATAACATCAAATTATTCGGCCTTTATCAAACAAGATTAACAAATAAAATCCTATTATTGTGATTGATAATGAGTGAAAAAATTTAATTTAATTAACTTCTTGATTAATTTTTTAATAAACATAATTTTTTATACATATAGAACACATGTGAAAAAATATAATGGAACTTGTGGTAAGGGGAATCTTGAACCCCACTCTATATTCTAGAATATCCAATATTCCTCTATGAGAAAATAATATGTTTTATAAATATTTTTTAGAGAAAATTTTAATTAATAACCTCATAGGTTTAAAAATATGATAAAGGAGAACCTATTATTGGAAATTAAATATTGTAATAAGATTCTGTAGGTCATAGGAAAAAGGAGAACAACTCCTGAAGAATCAATGATATGTTTGGAAAATAAAGTTTTTTTAAAACAAAAATCAGTACATGTAGCTCAGAAATCCTCCCAAAAAAGTAGAAACATGTATATCCCAAATAAAAAAAGGGAATCAAATCAAGGACATTTGGATGGTATTTTAAGAGAATCATTTGAAAATATTTGGGGAAATAAGATAATAAAAAATAATGAGTTGGGTATGATAGTTCCCTTAACTAAGTTTCAATTATATTTAATCACATATTCACCTATTATATAAAGGAATCATGTTTATTAAAGCTTGGATCCAAAATAGAATTAATTTCTGTATGTATATATTGACCAATTTCAATAGTTGGATTTTATTTTTTAATCTTCTTTGTTAAATTTGAAATGATTTGATGTATGTTTTCATTTAAATTTACCAGTTTTGTTTTGATTACATATCTTTGATTCAAAACTAATTATAAATTAGTGAATATAATTTGAGAAGAATATATATACATAGAATTACATATTCATATATTATAAATATTTTTTTATATACATCTATAAAGGGAATGATATGTAAGGATTTGACAATGTTCTTATGGGTGGTTAACCGACCATTAATGAGACATTATCGAAAGAGAGGGAGAAATTTGTATAATATATAAATATATTCTAAATAAAAAAATTAATGGGAGAATAATATCATTATTATCTTTGTATAGTTATATTTAATTAATTTTATATGTTTTTTATTTTAATGTAATAAAATGACAGACTAATAGGAATGGTAAATGAAAGGAAATATGAAGGAACATTACCTCATTGATGTTGTTCATTTTCTACTACCCTAAACACCTTTAAAGAATGGATTAAGGTGGACACAAATTGTCCCTAAGGTTCTTAGGTAGATTATAATGAGGGAATTTGGTAGATCATGAGAATTTATAGGAATATGGGAAGTGTATTTCAAAGGGAAGGGAATCAAGGATATTATTCTTGAGGAGATTTTATTTTTTTTAAACTACTGAATAAATAATTATTTAAAAATTAATCATATTAATATGAATATTTTTACATTATTAAATATATATGATTAGAAATATTTGTTTTTATGAAATTTAAATCATTTATACACTGGATTTATTAGGTTATAAAAAAGGTAATAAGAAAATTATAATTTTATAACTTTAATGGAATATATTACATTTTTGAAACTATAGAAAGTAATTTTTAGGATTTTTAATTATTTATATTGATTATAAATGATAAATTAGTCATACCGAATCTATTTTGGGTTAATACATCCATTATATAATTTATTAAGTCATTATTAAATCATGAATGATGTAATTAAATCATACCATTTATATAAAAATGTATATTTTTTTATTTTCCTAGAAAATATAAGTTTATTTGAAAATTATCATAAACTATCCCTTTTAAAATTTTGATATTATAATTCCAAAAATTATATCACTATTAAATAAATAATTTTTAACTTAACTGACTATAATTATTTACATAATAGTTAATGTTATTAAAATATATACTAAAATACGCTTTACTGAAAATTTACTTATGCTTTCTTTGATATTCTAGTTCAAATACTTATTTTATAGCATTATAATATTTATATTTACATAATCTATTAATATTAAATTTTATTTAAATTTAAATAAATTATTTTATTGGTTATGTTAAAATTATAAAGGTTAGGTTTCCCTTCCTAGCGGCCAAGTTACTATAATAAACAACCAATTCACTATTACTAATAGTCATGATATAATTCCTAATGGTAATGTTACTATTCCAAACATTCATGTTAGTATTCATGTTGTTATATTTGTTTTATAATTTCTATAAATAAATATTATTTTCTTCATTAATTATTCCCTTAATTTTTTTTGAAGATTTTATGTTCTTAATTTTCAAAACATTTACTGCATTATTGTTGCTTTGTTTCCTTTTTAAAATGTTTTTCATGAGTGTGATAATTTTAGGAGGTCAAAATGATCAAAATTTTCAATTATACTTTTTTCCTTGTTTCTTTACCATTGTATAAATTTCAATTAAATTGGTATATTTACTCTCTAAATGTAATGTTAAAAATTAATATAATAAAATATTATTATTTTTATTATGTGATATTTTTTTTATATTTTACTATATTTTTAAATATGAAACACATTCTTATTTAAAATGAAAATTACATATATAAAAGTATGGAACATTAAATATTTTCCACCTTTAGAAAGTTTTTCCTCAAAATTTTGAATAATATTCTAGGTTTAGAATGGATAATAATACTTTTATTTCATTTATTCCTCATGTTCCCTAGTTTCCACTTCGTACATATAGATTTCAAAATGTATTTTGATAAGGTGTGTTGTATTATTGTGTAGAAATTTTCCCTATGATCCAATATCATAACCAGTTCTTCCACAAATGACTATTTTTTTCTTCAGTTGTACTACTTCTTGATTTAGTATTTGTGAGTGATTGAGTATGTACTTCCTTGGTAGAGTTACATAGAACACATCATGATATTTGGTCAAGTTTTGTGGATGTGAAAGTCAATAGGATTTAAATCCTATGCGATCAAGGATTATAAAAGGGATAATATACCTAGGTATGATTTTTACCTTTTTTCCAAACCCCATGTCTCTCTTTTAGTGTGATATTCAAATAAATACATTAATTCTCTCCTCAAACTTGAAGTCCCTTCAATGATTTTAGTAATATCTATTCTATTGATTTTTTGTGGCTTTAACGTGTTACTAAATGGATTAAAACATCACTATTATATATTATATAAGTTTAGGTCCATGGGGATTCCATTCACAAACCTTATCCTAACATATAAAAGTTTTATATCTCTTGTCACATAGATCTTCATAGTGGGACATCTAAATACCTGAGTGGAATATATTTTTATATGAGAACTAAACCAGTGGAATATGTTGATCTCCACCTCCTTTGAAATAATTTTAGTGTGCTTTAATCATGTAATTGAGTTTCTCAATGGTATATTTATTTTGGAAATCGGTATTGGGGTAATAAGTTGTATTGAAGTTCAAATCAGTATTCAAAACATTTTGAAGATCACTCTAGAATGTATATGTGATCCTTGGATCTTGATTAGATACAACAAAATGTGGTTCCCCATGCAATATCTCCACTCCCATTATGAATATCATAGAAATTATATCATTAATTAAATCTTTTCAAATAGACTTTAGGTTAGAATTAATGATGAATCTAACCACCACAACCAATATGAATTTTTTTCTATTAAATTTCTTCATAAGACTCATGAAAAACTCCATAGTGATGTTCTCCCATTTCCATGTTCATATGGATAATGATTTAATCATCCCTTTCGACATATAAAACTCTAATTTGACTTTATGACCAACTAAACACATTTTGGATTACCCAAAAATCTATTTCTTTAGGTTTTTATAATAGAAGTTCTCTAAATAATCTAAGTATATATTAAAACATTATGGATGGGTGGAGAATTCTGATTTATTCACATCATCTAATTTTTATTTTTTTATCTCTGGTAATGGTAACCCATAGAGTCTTGTCACAAACATAATGACTCTATGTTTTTCGATGTAAAATCATTGAAGAATAAATTCTATTATTTCTCTAAACATCTTTTAAAACTATAAAACATTCATTTATGCCTCCTTTATCTTTTATTAGATAGATGATTGGGAAATAAATTTATAATGGAAGGATAAATTCTTTGACTTTATGATTTCAAATCCATTCCTTTTCATATCCATGATGATAGGGTCATTCTCAATCATTATCATTGATGAGGTGGTATGTTTCTTCTAATAAGGGAATTAACTTCCATATTCTCCTCTCCATGATGGTGGTGTACTATGAAATCATAGTCCTTAGTTAACTTTATCCATTTCATTGATGGATGTTAATATCATTTGGTTTTAATATATACTTTAAACTATTATTTTCGGTATATATGCCAAATTTTTCTCCCTAAAGGCATTTTCCATAAATATTATATACAAAGATAATAGATTCTAAATTCAGATTATGTATTGGGTAATTTTTCTCATGAATTATTAATTATCTAGAGGAATATGTTGTCACTTTATAATTTTGAAAGAGTATGCAACTAGGTAAATTCAATAAAGCATTGTTATATATCACAAACCCTAATATACATGAAATTACTTTGAGTATAAGTGTTGTAATTAACCTATTAATGAGCTATATAAATCTTCCCTCACACTATTACATCAAGGAATACTTTACTCCATTCCATGCTAGTAGAGTTAGGGGGATAGAAAATTATGAGAAGTTTCTAACAAAGTATTGGTAGTACACAATTAATCGAAGAGACCTACATATCACCATGAAAATTATGGATCTAATTTATTCATTTATTTCTTTTTTCATTAAGGGGTATATAGAAATTACCTCAATTTGATCAAATTCCCTAATAATGTGACCAGATGAATCAAAAATTCATACTTGATGAACATAATGTAAAAATTCATCATCCATAATATTAGAAGAAAAAATATTAGTTACTCTTCATTTTTATCCTTTGAAGTATATGATAATTACATCAATAATAACCAGAAAAATTTATCAAGATAGTATCTAAATATTCTACTCATAACTTTAGTGAATATTTCAATATAATTTCTAATCCTAAATGGCATCTCTATGAAATCATAGTGTCCATATCTCATATAGAGGGATTCCTTACTTTTTAATATCTTATCACTTTAACTTTAGATGATGATATCTAGAATAAATTTCTTCTTTTGATAAGTATTGAAACTATAGTAAAATTCACTTATATTGAATATTTTTTTTCCTATATGTTGTTGAAAATAAGCCCATGAAAAACCGAGAAATCCTTCTGATAAGACCACCATGTTAGTTTACTATAAGATCATCCATAATAGACCTTGTGTAGTAGAAAAATGATCCCTTGACGTTCCCTTCCCTATGATAGAGTATACTAGAAATAGGAAGTCACAACACCCTACCCACCACAAAAAGTCATCCTTGGTCATGCATCAGCAAAAAAACATAAGAAAAACATCCAATTGTAAAAAACGCAATGGTTATACAAAAAAAGAACAAATGAGTTTAACATGCTTTAGATTATATCCTACAAGCACAATGGAATCAAAATCCTTTTTTTAATAACTATAGGATTATAGGTGATTACAAAGATATTATAAATACAAATATTCCTCACTGACTTCTCATATCCATAATAAATGAACAATCAGATCACCACAAATTACACTAAAGGTCCCACTCACTTAAATAATAATTTCTAACCTTTAAACCTATAATACCTTCTCCCCTGATGCCATAGACCATAGATAATGACCAAATGATATTGATTAATCTTTAATTATGTTCAACTTCTCTTCCAACCAGTTCTTTACCAAAGAACCATCAGTAGATGAAAAATTTCAATAGACCTACTATCGTCAGAGAATTTCTTCTACCGATATATCCAAATCATGTTCAGCCCATCATACAGTATATTAATTTATGATTAATTCATTTCTGATTGATGATATTCTGGTTAACTTAAATAGACTAAAACTCCAAAAAAATTTAAACTTGATGTTTGTTTCAAGGAATCATGGAAACTTTCCATTACAAAGCATACAATAACATTCCATATTCCTTTTATTCTATCATTCACCAAAGAACCAAAAAGTATTGATGATACATCATACATTCTAGATCTACCTCCTTGGTGAATATTTCTGTTATATTTTAGTTTCCCACTCTCATTCATATCTCCATATCCTATTCCTCAAGAATTATTTTGATGAAATGAAACTTTGGGATGATAATATTCATTAGATCATAGAACACTAAGTTTTTATCTAGGTAAATTGAACATTGGTTATAACAGTAATACACTTATAATTATTAAAACCTTATAAGATCCTCTAAAATTATCTTCAACTATATCATTTATTTTACATATTATACTATAATTATATAATTTTCATCCTTTGATCTTAGAGTAATAGGTTTATAAACTTTTATAACTATCTAATATGTATTCTTCCAAAAGTAAACACATAATCGGTTGTACTTTTACTTATATTAGTGTCACTCATAAAATCTAAGTCCACAAACACTTTAAATAGAAAATTTGTTCCAAAGTAAGAAAATCATAATTTTTTTATCCTTTAAAATACTAGATGTTCCACTTCACATCCTCCCAGTGCACTTTTAATAGATTTTACATGTACCAACACACAACTCCCACTGTATGGGAAATTTCTGTCTTAGTGAAAACCCTATCATAAATCAATCTTTTGACCACTGATGCATATTATAAATTTTCTTTATACTTAGTCTCAACATTTGTTTCTATTTTTTGTGATTTGGATCATTTGAAATGAATGGTAAGATGGGTAGAGAGTAGTTTTCATCCATCCATCCCAAAACTTTCAATTATCTTCCAGATATAATTCTAGAAGAAATGTTCAAGATATAATATCTATTTTGATATTAATCACGAATATCATCCTTAACTATCAAATGAACTTCATTTTTAATAATCCAAGAAAATAACACATAAACATTCTAATTTTCTGAGAATCTGGCCAGGCTATTAATATGTCAGCTAAATATAAAAAATATGATGAAAGTCACATCTTCTCATTTATTATAATAATAGTAATGTTCTACATTACAACTGATATAACCAATATTCAGACATAAATGAATTAAAATTAGGATTCCATTGTCTTTTTGATTTCTTTATTCCATAAATAATTTTCCTTATCTTACATACAAAATTCTAGTTCACTTTTATTGGTAAAACCATCGATTTCTGCATGCATTTTTCACCTATAACACACCATAATGGAAAGAAGTTGTAACATCCATCTATACTAGAAATAAAATTTTTGATATAAGCATGATTAGTGATGTTCGAAGGGTATATTTATAAACTACCAGTGAAATAATTTCAAACAAATGTACTCCTTCAATCTATTAAAAGTATTTTACTATAAGTCATTCTTTATATTGATTATTTCCATCAACTTCTTACTTGGTCAAGTAAACCAAACTTTTCTCAAGTTCCCTTTTACCCTCTAGAATATTAGTGAACTCCCACATTTTATTTAACTTTAATGAAGCCATATTTTCAATCATTACCGAATTCTAATACATATATTCACTAAATAAAGCATCTTCCTCAACATTATCATATTCTCCTACATCTGTTTGAAGAAGAAGTTTCATATCAGACCTATAACTCAAAATTAGTCTTTAAATCATGGTTGATCTCCTCAATTGAATTGAATGATTTGGGATAATCTTCTTATCACTCCCCATTGGTACTTTATTTTCTAATAACTAAACTTTCAAGGAATATAATTTTGGTGCATACACTAGGGATTTATCTACCCTTGAACTTTTTGGTCTTTATAATGGTCTTACTCATGAAATTAAAATGATTTCATCACTCCCTTATGAGTTTTATTGATTTTTAAAATCATCTATACTATAATCAACCTGAATTCAACAATTGATTATTATTAAAATTCCTTCTCTAGAATGTTTTGGTATTTTCAAAAAAAATTATAGTTGAAGAGAATATCTATGATCCGAATGATTTATGTTCATTCAACATCTGACATATGATATTTGAAATTTTTCAACTTCATAACCTTAGAAAAAGAATTGTTTTCATGTTATATCTTATCATTATCAATTACATTTATATATGCTAAGGTAAGAAATAATATGAGATGATGATCATCTAGTTATTTTACAAACCATAACTCTTCTGGATATTCTTTCCCAACTACTATTGTAGTACTTTTGTTGGTGAGATAAACATTTATAATGAGTGCCTCTGCCAAAATAATATTAGGCATTCCTAAGAGAAACCTCACACTCCAAGAATTATTTTCCAAAGTATATTTTATTCTTTCAGTCACTCCATTCTTGTGTGGAGATCTTATAACCATATTCTCATGAGTTAATCCTTCATTATTACTGAAATTCTAGAAGTTGTTTTTGGTGTTCTCACCACTGTTGTCCATCCAAATACACTTCAAATTCTAATGAAATTATGTTTATGCCAAATAATTCCACTAAAAAAATAAATGAAATATATTTTATTTATGATTCAAGGGATAAATTCAAAATTTCCATATAGATTCATCAATGAAAATTATAATTTTAATGAAACCACCATATAATTGAATATGGGAAGTTCTAAAAACATATGATTGTTCAATATCTTATTTCTAATCCCTAGGATTTTTACAATTTAAGTTAAAAGAAACCTTTTATTCTTCCCCAACACACATCTTTCACAATTTCATATTTCCATGTGATCATGTTTTAGTATGCCCTTATCCTTAAGAAACATTATATTATTCTTAATAAGGTGACTAGGTCAATAATTCTATACATTCATATCATTGGAAGTTGAACTCCCATATATTTTAATTCAGTCTGAATTTCAAGTGAATTAAAGGGTTCCGAATTTTAGTCCTTTCGTAGACACCATGGATACCTAGGTAACATTCCATACCCCATTGGAAATTCTAGTTTCATTTCTTTCATCTTCCAATTATCCAATGGAAATAATATTTTTCCATAAGCTAGGTATGTTTCTATATTTAAATAATTTCATTAGTCCAAAATTATTCTTCAAGATGTCAACCACTCCTTTTCCAAAAACTTCTAGGAATTCACTGTTCACCTGATGAACATTCAAAAACCTCCATAATACATAGATGATTTGGATTTTTTAACAAGTAGGGGGAAACTCCCCTTTTTTAATTGAAAAAATAAATTCTTGTTTTAAATAAGGTAGAGAGGAAACCATTACATGATCCAAAGTTTCAGTGGTACAATGACCCATTAAATTTGAATGTCCCTTATTCATAGTGGATATAAATCCAAATAAGATGACTTTAAGGGAAAAACAGAGAATCCAAACAACACATCATGATTCCAATCTTTTCATTGCAACCCTCCATTACCAGCAACCATTGAATTTCACAAAAACAATGTGAATTCATGATAGATAATCCCTATTTAACCCATGTATGGGAAGAGGGAAAATTATAGATGATTGATCTCCAGTTGAATATAATGATTCTCCAGAGTTAATCACCCAAATTTTACCAGAGTATCACACTTATAAAATAATTTATATTTCCTTTTGGTAATATAAGGTAATTTGAACTTCCATAATATGAGGCATTTGTAGTGTTCTCAATGGAAAATTTTCAATCATTATTTAAGTTCCTCTTATTTCTATAATTCCATAAGGTTAGACTAAAACTAACTGATTTACCTTAGCTCTTCTCCTGTGGTTTTTATTATGGCCGATTATTCCGATATACTTGCTTGTTTCAGTGTGATCATCCTTATCCATTCTCATTGATACCATTACTGTATAGTGCTTGAACTTCATTCCATTAAAGTTAATAATTGAGTATCGAATTTTGGATATCCTCAAATATTGTGTTATATTTTCCATTAGAGTTACTAACCACAATAACCATTACATCACAACTCTCTAGAAGTGATGATAATTGTAAAAATTCCCATATATCATTAGCAAAATCTACCTTTACCGATTTGATTTTTCCACAGATCATGTTGAAGTACTTCACATGATATTTTATTGACCTTATTATGATAACCTTAAGCCAAATAACCATCAAAACATGAAAACATTGTTATGGGCTATCATGTTTTCTTGCATATCAGCCAACACCATTATAACATTTGATGTAGTATTCTTCTCCCAAATGATAAAATTAATAATCCTTAGAAGAGAAATTCCAAACAACACCAAGGATTCTCTATCAAAACATTCTCATCCATCTTTATCTATCAACGCTAGATTCAATCCAAAAAATATAACTTCGATGTACTATTGAATTTGATAATATTCAATCAACATTCTCCATAATGGAAAATATAATCCATAAAATTTGATGATTTTGATCTTCCCTTCATCTGATACCATTCCTGAGCTTCTAATAGTATAAAAACCATGATCTCAGAATCATTTCCTTTGATACCACTCTTTAGAGGTGATCTCGTGAAATAAATAATCCATGCATATGATAAAACCATTAGATATATGCTCATCAATTCACTAGAAAATCATTCGTATGAGACTCCCCATAGTGGAAAATTGATCTATGGATGTTCATAATCCCATGACTAAGTTTACTAGAAGTAAGAAGTAATTCCACTATAATCACTACCAAAATTCACCCCTACACAAACATCATCATAAATTTTCATAAAAACATTCAATGGTAAAACATACAATAGAAATACATAAAGCTAGAAATAAAAATGTGTTTAAAGATTACTATATTTTTACATATATTCATGGTGTGAACAAACTACTAATTGGTTTTATAATAACTGAAATATTATAGTTGATTAAAAATAGATTATAATGAAAAGTAATCCTCACAAACTTCTTTTCTCTATAATAAATGATCAGTCAGGCCACCACACTTTTCCTTGAAGGTCCCACTCAATTATTAACTAAGAAAAAACCAATATTCCTATAATACCCACTCCCCAAAATTACTAATCATAAAAAATAAACACATAGGATTGAATACTAACCTAGTGACCGTTCAGTCATGTGGATCTTCCAGTCCTTACAATACTTCACTATAGAGAAATCAGTTGATACAAGAATCTGATAGACCTATGTTGGATTGGTGTAGCCTGATCCATTTCAGATGATGTTTGGGATGAATTATTCCAGCCTGTATTGCGCTATATCCTGCAAATTTTTTAGGTCAATCTCCACAGTGAGCTCACTGAGGGTTGTAGGGGGGAAACACGCCTTTACTCTAGGGGATGAAGCCCCCTGAACCATTTTTGGGGTACTGTAGCATCTCTGACCACTATATCAGAGATGAACAACTGACACCGACATGGAACTATAGCAGTACGAACTTTGGAATGACTATTATAGTAGGTTGGACTTTAGAGTCAATGATATTTTAGCTCCTTGGACTTCTAGCCACCATCCACTGCAACACTTTTGACTTGGGTGGCTGTCTTTCACCATAGCAACGCAGACTTCCAACCAGCTTTCACTACAACACAATAGATTTTGTGATAGTTGGTGGGATAGTGTTTCATCCTCTATATTACCCTATTTAGGGATAGGGTTTCTATGTGTGTGAGAAAACTCTATAAATTGTGCTCCAAAATCATAGTGAAGTTCTAACTCTCTGTGGGCATAGGGATTATTCCTAATCCATGAAAATCTTTGTGTTCTCATTATTTTTCCCTTCTACTCTTCTTTGATTTTTTTTTGCTACAACTCTCAGCATTTCCACACCAACCTATTCCCAAGGAATATGTTTTTCTATAGATATGTTCACCTCACATCCATCCCATAATCATATGCAAGAATTTATGATGATCATAATTATAATAGATTAAATTATTATGAACTGAATCAACCATATACTCCCAGTATACATGGTGGTTCAAATAATCATTAACATATTTATGGAAATATTTTAAAACATCACATTTAGTATTGTCTAAAATTTAACCATGATGGCATTTGTATTAGTAGTGGTTCATTATAACTGTTGTTGAGCCATTATTTAGAAATTTTTTTGACCATTTTTAAATAAAAAATAATTTTTAGTGGTTAAAAAATTTTCCAATAAAATATAAATTGTATTGTATTTTTCATATTTAAAAGAAGTTATAACCACTTTTAATTGATTTTTAAAGTGGTTTCATAGATAAAAAATCAATTTATAGTAGATTTTAGTACCATAATTAGGGTTTTAAATAACAAATATCAATTACATGTAGTTTTCCATGATTAGTAGTGTTAAACCATGGATAACAATGTAAAAAATGATGAAAATTGAAACTGAAATTTAATATACTATACTAGATATTGAAAAAAATAGTTACGAAATTATTATAACAAAAATATATTTAATTATCATTATAGAAAATAGAAACTATATTAAAACATTTCATACAAAAAAATTTACATAAGTCATATGGTCAATAAAGTGACTCATCATTATCTTATAATGTAATAATTTTAGGGGATACATAGGTGTAAAAATATTTAATACATCAAAGTTCATCAGTAATTTCATCTGCATCACTTTGGCTGGCTCGGGATGATAGACACTCCTCATCCTGAAAATTTCCATCCTACGGTTCCTATAATTACATAATTTAAAAACAGAAATTAGATTATATAAATTAATATATATATATATATATAATAAGGGGTTTTACCTACCGATAACATTATATAATGGATTCAATCCCATTGGGATGACTCCTGACTATTTCTTAAAATGAAGTAGAAAAAGAATCTTGACTAAAAAAAATGCTCATCCAAAGTTCTACTGTGTCCCTGTTGACACTATATTTTTTTCATTTGGATGAAAAGGAATAAAAGGGAAATACCTTAGGGAGAAGAGAAGTGGATAAATGAAGAAGCTCAAGGATAAAAAAATCCTCTAAAGACCATTTTTTCCAAGTACCCTAAACACCATCGGCGCACATGGTACCTATGCAGAACTCTACATGACCAACCTACGCGAGCACCTGCATGATACACCTAAGCGATATAAACCCTCCCCCAAGGTCCCATTTTTCCCTATAAATAGGACCTTAGGGTCTTCATTTGTACAGATAAAAATCCCTAAAGTTCAACTGCTTCTCTAATATCCCCGATCCTTCACTCTACCCCACAAAAATCTTCTAGGTATCTTTCTAAAACATAAAGAAGAGGGGGTTAAAGGGGGATAGTGAAATTAAATTCCTCCTAGGGTTTAAAACAAAAAACACATATGTGAGGCACTCATTCAACTTGATATTAACGAAAACTAGCATGAGGCACCATTCCTCAATCAGGGACCTACGTGAGTTATTTACAGGAACACCTATGGAGACCCTTGAAGGATTGAACAAGGTCTTTCCCAAGTGTAGTCACCTAGGTAGTATATCACCCAAGGTGTTACCAATTACCTTAGGCATACCTTTATGGAGAAACCCCTATTTGATCCTCTTTGGTTCGCTCTACCATTCACCCTATGTGAGCCAATCCTTTGAGCCCTATTCCAAGATGCCTATGGCATGGATCCTCTTACCTTGTATCTATTTTATGAAAGGGTCCAAGATAAAACCTACACATAGGCCTCCGAACATTAAAATCTTTAAGAAAAGACACACCAGCATGTATCACATTTGGATTTGGATTTCTATGGTCATAGGTTTCCCACACCAGTATTACTATACAATTAAGATCCTCAAAGAGTATGTGGATTTATATTTCCATGGTCACGAGTACTCCTACCCCATGGAAAGTGTCAGGGAGTTCCCGATATTGGACACTAAAGTTAGTACCATGTCCTACCATTCTCATCTCTAAGACCTAGAGCATCTGGTTCCAAGAAGGGATGGAAGGGATAATACTTGTATTTCCTTTTGACATGGAATAACATCCTCTTTCCCTATTGCAGAACTGATTTAAGGGAATCCCACCTGGAGTAAGCCCCTAGAATTTCTTGTAGTATGTTTCACTCCTACTTCTCTCTGCCTCCCAGTCACTGGGTCAGAGAGGGGATGGGAACTTGAGCCCTCTCTCCTCTATCCTCCTACCTTCCTTCCTCATTATATATACCCTTAAACCATTCCAGGGTAAAGTGAATAGAGGGTAGTGTCATACCCTCATCCTCTTCCACCTTCGTCTTAGGGTAGAGGAAATGGACACACTCAACACCTCATCCCTCTCCCTTAGGGATTTTTCACCATGTACACCTACATAAAAAAATACTGTGTAGTTTGTCATATCTTTTTTTCCTCTTGTTTCTCACACTGAGCATGATTCACATGGTCTTAGAGGTTAATGGTGATCATGAAATTTTCCTGATCCATATAATTGATTAAACTATGATAACTCTTATTCCTAATTAAAATCATATCCAGATACGCATGACACCCATTTATGCTTCGAGCTCAATGAGAATCCTCCTTAGAAGTAAGACCCAGTCATATTTCCATTAATCCATGCATCCTCCTTAGGATTAAGCCCTGAATCAAACCCCCAATTTATCATAGTGAATCTTCTTTAGGAGTAATCCATAATTTAATCCTCAAAAAAGGAAATACTCCCTTATGAGACCAACCAAACTATGTAGGATTGGATTCCCATACAAATGGGATACGTATGAAGCCTCCCTGAGGTTCAGACCCAACACCCCAAATCAACTCTATTCTCTCTGATCCACATTCCCAGTAGGGTTTAATTCAACCTAGGAATCCATCTTCCTTCCAGGTTTCCCTAGGTCACTTTGGTATAGGTCCCACACTAAACTTAGACTAGGCACCTTCCACCTAGATTTCTTTAGAACATGAAATTAAACTATACGTTTAGGTCCTTATCACATGAAAGTAAAGGTATGATGTGCCTCATTAAATGGTACCGAACTATGTGGTTTTTGATTCCTTTCATAAGGATATGTAGGAATCCCATTTATGGGTTTGATCCCAATATCAAAACAACTTATTTCTCCCTATATGACAATACACTTCATAGTTCCCCGTTGAATGGATTGAAAACCACCATCATCCTAATAAAGACCAAAGAATCTCTAAGTAGTACATAAGGGGATACCATTGATGGAGAACCTCAGATATATACAGATATCTCTATTGATGAAGAACCTCAGATATATAAAAATGATTCTATATCCCATACATGATAATTATTGATTGCTAATTCAAAGGAAAATCAAATCATACTTGGGAATTAATATAGGATTCATGAACATATCTTAAATCTATAAGAGAGTACCAGAGTAGGCAATAATTCCCCCCCAAAAGGGTGTGATGATCTCGACCTCCCATCCTATTGACCAATTCCATTTCTTAAGCATCATGGGTCAAAATCTCAAATAATCTCTACCTTTGGAATGTAGGTACCTTTGGATATATAACCATTGGGTGTTTCCAGTTCCATGAACAAAACTATTGGAAACCGTTTAGAAATAAAGATTCCTTACCCGAACATATCTCTAAGGGGAAAGAAAAAATTGTGAACCAAACATGAATCCTTCAAAAATATGATGGTGTAACCCACATTATAGGCCCCTTTCAATTGATAAAAGAGGGTCAAATGTGGAAATAAATCACACATGTGTTCATTCAAATGAGAATCTAATTTGACAGAGTTTCTTGTTTATTTTTGTCATATATACATGAAATTATTTTTAGAAATACCCTAAATTGAATGACACCCTTACAACTTTCACCGATGCATTCCATGTCTAATTATCTGGCCAAATATTCTTCCATGTGGAGAATGCCATCACCAACCCAGCGTATTCAACATTGGGTCTCTAACTCACTGGTCTATGAGTACCATCAGAATGGTACAATCCCAACCCTGAAGGCTACCCGACAGGCCCTCCAAATCACAAAGCCCAACCAATCGCCCGGTCAGTAATGATTAGTGGTCTTAAATCAGACGACGCTGACCACCGCCTTTGTCCATTTCTAGATTTTATCCCCAAAATGAGACAACCAGTCCCTCCCATATCTTAAGGAGGTAGATCATGAGGCTGTATATGGCCTCACCCAAAAAACACAGGGGCCCTTCCCAAGGGATCATGCTAGAAATATCCATCACCAACGCCGTGTAGTAGTAACCCCTCAACATGATGAGGGTGTTGTCACTGGTTGTCCAGTATAGAAACTACAAAATCAGGCATGCAAGATAGATCATTGGGGGTGAAAACCAGTCAATAGGGAGAAGGGTCACACCTCTTCCCCCTCCAGAGAATCCCACCCACCCAATTTGATGGAAAATTGTAAGCAGACACATACACTTGTTATCCTTCATTCAGATAGTCAGAAAAATCATTTTGTGGAATTAAAAGAATACCACCAACTAAATATAGTG
This sequence comes from Viscum album, assembly GCA_963277665.1. Classification (NCBI taxonomy): domain Eukaryota; kingdom Viridiplantae; phylum Streptophyta; class Magnoliopsida; order Santalales; family Viscaceae; genus Viscum; species Viscum album. The sequence continues at coordinate 1,546,056,420 of OY728130.1, forward strand.
ACATATTGAGAACAAGAACATACACCTACCTTCACCCATCAAGCCCGATAGAAGCCTCGTCGGAAACACCCTAAGAAGTGAGTCAGAAATTTCTAACAATAAGAGGGGGGACGACTCAATTCTATTCACCCACACATGAGTACTATTAGTATCCATTGGAAGGAAAGGGGGGATAAAATTAGGCACATACACCTATTCCATATACAGAATGGAAATATATCCATGTTCCAGTCATTGAAGTCACCAAGCATATCCTAGAAATGGTGAAAGGGTATATGAAAATCCCTACCCATATCCTACATACTTGACGAGATATTATAATGTATATGATAGTAGTTCCAAAGGGACTAACACAAAACTCTATCCCCATAAGTGGGTTAGATTATAATCATGTCATCTCAGAGAAGATATACACCTTACTCCCTTCTAGGAGGGTCATGGGCCAAAATCCACCATATTATAAACAAAACCAAATTAGGAATATACACCTACTCCAACTGGAGGCAATTGGTATATACTAATAGCCATGCTAAGGAAGGAATAAACATTTTCCCATGTAAGACTCTTCTCAAATAAAGTTTCCCAAATTGATCATAAGAAGGCATCCAAGAAAACATCTCATCAAACATGATTGAAAAATCCAGAGTCGATCTATGATCTCACTCTACTAAATTCTAGAGTTCTTGAAGCCCCAGATACTTTTATGTGGTAGATCAAGATCTTACCATCCCATTACTAAATTATAGGAGTAATAGTTTCAATTTAGAAGGTCCTCATTAGACACTTCACCATGAAGGATTTCTTCATGTCTATAATCTAATCTATCCTAAGAGCTAATCTTCTGATGAGAGTCACAACATTCCTTCATGTGACCATAAGATCAAGTAGGAAAAGGGTTTTCCCCTTGATGTAATCCATCATGGTGGTCCTTTCAATGATGGCATTCACTTAAAAAGTTCTCTCCATAGTAGTGTTTTATGCTGTCAAGAGAACTCTTTGATTGACAATGTGGTGATGAGAAATCCCTCTTATCATGAGGAACTTGTAAAAACAAGGTTACTCAAGTCTGATGCCTTGTCATTGGCATGTGAAATTATTTCTCAACTGGAAGACAACCTAATTAAATTATCATTCTCTGAACCGCCCTTGGGTTTCTTACCTTCTGGTACAATAAAGGAAGTCCCTATTGATCTTATTTCTTAAGATAAAGTAGTTAAAAAACACCCACTCTAGTCGAACCTGGTAAGGGAACCTCTGGAAAAAGACCAAAAATATGTGCTAAACATGAGAAAAAATTTGGATAATGAATACATACCAGTCATATTCTGGACTTTAACCACCACTCAATACAGAATTCCAAAGGCATTTCTGGAATATTGTGTACATGAAATTAGCCTCAACATATGGAAAACACTTTGTCACTTGAAAGAAAAAGTATTACCATATGATGAGTATCAAAGACACATAAAGTTAATAGAAGGGTCTTAATGCCAAATTGACTTGGCTTCTCTCATAGCTTCATGACAACAAAAGATCAAGAAATAATAAGGATCCCTTTAATGTTCACGCTTTAGTGCATTAATGAGGATGAGAAAACTAATCGTGGATACCACAACTAGTGTTCATATAATAGGATGGGGTGTAAATGGAGCATTTTATTTCACTGTATTCCCTAACCAGAAAATCCCACTAAAGGTTGTAACATGCAATGTTATAGATTCAGGCTAGCTTAAACAAATGAAAGTTTTTCATAACTGAATATATGTTCAATAAGAACAGGCCCCAACTAACTCTCACTAACATTGGTCTAAAAGAGATAAGGCCATTAAAAGAAATTTTCATCAAATATATGAGAATATCAAGAAAGCCTCCCATTTGGAGGATGTCATCCATCAGATAGTGGAAATGTCAAAAAAAGAGAAATAATATTCATAAATGATTGATCTAACTATATATCGAATGATTCACTCAGACCATATTTGAAAAAAAACCATAAAATTAGAGGATTAGGCATAGTGATATCATCCATGATAGTTTAGGAGAAACCCCAACCTGCATGGGATGGGGGATTTTTTAACCCAACCGTCAGAGCCAGAAAATCAGGCCTGAAGGGTTGTGAAAGAAGAAGGGGAATATCCCCATCCCTCAAGCCTGGAGGATTTTCACCCTAACAATATCCTCCTCAATGGGAATCAGTATTATCCAAATTAGGGAAAATGGTGAAATGTGGATCCTCTTAGTTTACCCCATTTTGTGATCTGGTTCCATTTCTTGGAACACATGTGACAAAATTATTTATACATTCCCTTTGGATTACTTTCCACCAAGAATCTCCCAGAAATTATCAAAGGATAGGATGAGGCCTTGTGGAGGGAATAGAAAAAGACAGTCTCACAAAGGAACTGATAGAATACCCAAAATGTATTTCGCTTCAGTGAATGTCAAAAACACCGCCCCTACTGATTCTATAGAACATGAGGCCAATTCAGAGGAGGGTCTAGAGGAATAAGTTTTGTCTCATGATGAGGTCTACACAAAAAGAGTTTAAGGATGTGTTCATACCCAAAACCAGAGACTTGCCTTAAATTTGGGCGCTCCCTTGAACAATCCACCATTACCTCCCTAAAAGAAAGAAAAAGGTAACGGTCAAATTGTACTTCAAATCCATCCCAGACAGGTTAAAACCCTTTATTTGGAGAAACGATTTGCTCAGTAGGAGGAGGTGATGAAAGAACTATGGAGAATCAATACAAAATTACTCCAAATCAACATTATTTCTAGACAGGTTCGACAAGTATATCCTCAACTTGCACCTCCAGCTAACGCACCTCAAAAAATGAGGTATACTACAAAAAATGAATCAGATATGAAACATCCACTAAAAATGGGATAATGACCACCAATATATTTGGATCACACAATAACATATCGATAATTCCCTCCTTTGGGTGAAAAACTAGGGTAGGGTCGATCACATCCATACAGACCTACCCCTATAGGAAACCCATGACAAGTACACACAGTACCACCACCAATGGCCCTACCATCCACTGCACCTGTTCAAGATCCTACTCAACAAGACATTCCTCAAATTATTATAAACACCATTTAATAACTTACAGATCTATTGGAATCCATGGTGGAACGACATGTGCCAGTATAGACAGAAAATAAGTCTTACCCCAAGTGGGTAGATCTAACTCTTCCCTCACCAAATTTTTGGAATCCTGTATTTCTAGTCTTTAATGTCTTGAGAGACCTAGAGAAGAACTTGAAACATTTTTTCTCTCCCTGTGATCTCATGATGGGTAACCCTGAGTAATAAGAGGTAGTAAAACTCATGTGCTTTGTGAAATCACTATAAGGACCCACCTTTGTGTGGTACACAAGTTTATAGGCTCGGTCACTCACTGGGTGGGAAGGCCTTCATAAGGAATTTCTCTTCCAGTTTAGATCAACTTTGTAGAAAACAATGGTCTTCGATATTATGAACTGTATGCAGTGGAATAATGAAAGTCTTAGATTTCATCACTCAGTGGAAAGGATTGACATACTTCTTAAACTTACCACCCCCTCAAGAATTTTTTTCCTATATGTGTAGAGAATCTTCATGATGAGGTGTGCATGCTATTGATCCATGTGAAATACACAAGAGGGTTTTAGGACCTTGAATCAATTTCTCAACAGGTGGAAAACTCCATCGCAGATACCAAATCCAAGTCTTGAGTAATTCCCTCAAATCAGGGAATGAGAAATAGAAAAGCAGAGAATACTATTGTTACACTTAAGCATACCTCTGTACTCACTTCCACCTCAAAGATCACAGTGTATCATATGAACCCAGCTCCTAAAAGTTAGCAACAATGCTCACCTCATCAGGATGATCAAAGTGATCAAAGTTGGAAATAGTTTGAGGATATTAAAAACATGGTTTATTCTTTTTGAAATGATTAAGTCCCTAGATACTTTATCTCAACATTGGAAAATAACTTGGTCAAGTTACCAAATCTCATGAATCTTATAAAAGAAGGAGAAAAAGATCACACAAATTATTTTCCATTCCATAAAATGTCAGGGACCACATCCATGATTGTTTTATCTTTAAATACCTCCTACAAAATATGGTGGAATCTGGGAAAGTGAAGCTGAAAAATTCACAAGATCAATTTGTGTATGTTTCTACTATTAATACATAGGAGGAAAATTAATGGAAAGAAGTTAAGATCAAGAGTGAACATAATTTAGTGACTGGATGGCCAGAAAAATGATCAACCAGACTCATTATATTCTTCAATAATAGCTGAAGCAGCTAGTTATTCCATCAAGCACATCCTCTATTGCACAACTAGCTTCATCAAAAACTCAATCCTCTGAAGGTCAATCCTCCAAAAAGCTACATGGCCATAAGGGTAAGAAGCAGATATGGGAAATGAACCTACACCAAATCCAATGTTTTACTTAACTTTAATGGACCTCATTCCTACAATCCCAAAACCACGGGTACCACCCCGCTAAATAACACAACAAGAATCGACCCATCAAGCATAATCTTAATTAGATGAGGAGTTCATTTTTGGTTCCATTAATATTATTCAATCAATGGATCCCTTTGCACATGATGATTCTGATTATTAATCTAAATTCCACACACTTGATTGGGGAACTTGGGGAAGAGGTTGATAGAGTCTAGGATATAGGGGAATATACAGTTGCGCTGGGATTCACTACTTCAACCACACCCCTTCTCAAACTGTCTACATAGACGAAACTCATGAAAGAGATCTTCAATGAGCTCAACATGAACAATTAAATTCCTCCATGTGTGATAGGATTCACCCTGACAAAATAATCCTTGAAGATCTATTAGAGGATATGTCATCACCAGATCAACCCTGACATATAGGCAGAAACAACTAACCAAACTCTCCATGAGTGGAAGCACTGTCAACTCCTACTACAATGGATGGTTCGTATAAATAAAGAACATCAACTCGCAAGGCACATGATAAATAACATACTCATATGGGGAAACACAACCCTTTGGATAATAATTATGAAATTTTTAATCATCTTTCCCATGTAATGGCTAAGTAGTCAATCCTATATGCTTTGAGTCTATCGAAAGATCTCTGAGAGGCACTCATTGAGGCCTTGTCAAACCCTCGAGAGTTTAAAGTCGAGGTTGTTACTACTAAAGTATATCAGGAAGAGAATAATCCCATAGAGTGTCATGTGATCATCTATTTCACAAAACAAAATGAGGATGTTGTCGTACAAGGACACATTAGTCCCTTGTACACATCTGGTAGGATAAATGACATTGATATCTGACTAGTCTTTATCGACAATCACTTAGGAGTCAACCTCATCCTGATCTGAACACTTTTCCAACTGGGTATCATTGAATCTCACTTATTTCCCTCCAATATGATGTTACAAATATATGATAAGAACAAACAAGAACATATTTGTGAGATCACACTCAGGACTCAGTTTGGGGATCTTTTTTCAGGCTCAGAATTTATGGTTGTTTGGTAGGATACATCTTTCAATGTTCTAATAGGAAGACCTTGGCTACATTAATATACATTCATTCCTTTGTAATACCACAAATGTCCGAAATATTATATCAATATTAAAATTAGGACATTTCATGGTGATAAGTCCCCATTCAATTCTTGTGAGTCATAATATATTAAAAAAGTGTTTTACCACAAGGGAGGGAATAGCCTGTGATTAATGATGTTACCCGAATTAATGTCCCGAATAGTCTAGAGATGATCCTATCTAACCATTTAAAATAGCACAATGTAGAGTATGTGCTACCCATTAACCAAATTGAAAGGGTGGGATCGAATTCAAACACATGTTTAGTGGCTTCAGTAATGTCAATCATGAAAACTAAACCCGATAGTGTAGGAGAAGTCATCAACCCTCCGTGCAGTGATGAAATCCAAGATGAAAATGTTCCATTCCATCCCCCACCTTCAACAAATCCATATTTCATTATCTAGGCTAGACATAGTTGTCACATCAATGGGAAAAGATAGAGATGATCATTTTCAGTCTCTCATATCCCCTATAGAGCCCTGAAAAGGAATTACGTTGTCAATTGATCCATAAATGACTGCTTCATCTTCTGAATGTCAAAATAATGATTCCTCCCCCAACTCATAAATTCTTTCTTCATCACCTACATCCCAGGAAGAGGTGAAATAAATGAAGCCTGAGCAATAAGAAGAGGAGGAAGACCTCATGGATGACCCTCCAACATTTGAGAAAAGCATCTCCACCATTGTGGATGAACTTAGAGAGACTAATCTGGGTACAAAATAAGATCCATAACCCACTCTGATTAGTGTGGCTGTGAATTTTGAAGAACATGAGATATATTACTTCCTTTATAAAGTAGTATCAGTAATTGTTTTTCTGGAACAACTCATAGATTCCTAGTCTCGATCCTGAGGTGTCCACCCATCACTTGGGTTTTATAGAAGACCATTAGGGGTAAAAACAGGTAGCTGGACAGACACACACAACTCATGCCTCTAAAATTGAGGCTGAAGTAGACAATCTCATCAGGTAAAACTTCATCCAAGAGGTACAATATTCGAAATGAATGGAAAATATTGTCTTGGTGAAGAAAAATAATGGGGAAATCAGTGTTTTCATTGATTTCAAATATCTCAACTAGCATTGTCCCAAAGATGAATTATCAGTTCCAGTCATAGAACTCATGATCAATGAAATGACCGGTTATCAAGACCTCTCCCTCATGGATGGATACTCCGGTTATAACCAAATCCGGATAACCCCAGAAGACGAGGAAGCCACAACCTTTATAACCCCCAAGGAGTAATCAAATATCAGGTAATGCCCTTTGGCTTGAATAAAATCAACACGACATACCAGCATGCTATGCATCACATATTCAAACTTTTTTAGGGGAGTTTGTTGGATTCTATATTGATGATTTGGTGGTCAAATCCTAACAACATTCTAAAAACTTGTCCAACCTAAAAACCATCTTTAACAAGATTCAACAAAATAACCTGAAGTTGAACCCCTTCAAATGTGATTTCAGGGTAACCTTCGGGAAATTTCTTTGTTTATTTGTACTCCATCATGACATCTAAGTTGATCCTGAGAATACTAAATCTATCCTTGGAATGTTTCCACCTAAAAACCTAAACGAGTTGAAAGGATATCAAGTAAACTTAGCCTACATCTAACAATTTATAGCTAAACTTGAAGGAAAGTGTTTACCCTTCACCAAATTGATGAAGTAGGGGGTCACATATCAATGGAACAATGACTATCATGAAGTGTTTGATGGACTAAAGAAACATCTCTTGAGTACACCATCATTAATTCTACATTTAAAAGGAAAACCACTCATTCTATATGTGATGACCCTGGAGTGATCATCAGGTGCTTTCTTAGGACAAAAGAATGATGTTGGGAATAAAAACAGTCTTTATTATCTCAGTAGAACCATGCTCGACATAGAGAATCAATACTCTAATATTGAAAAAAGTTGTTTCATTCCAATATTTGTGGTTCATAAGTTGATGCATTATCTGAAGCACCATGAAGTCCATTTGGTCTTTCTTAATAACCCGTTCAAGTACATCTTCAGTCTTCCTATGTTTACTGGGCGTCTGGCGTGGTGGGAAGTTATTCTACAGCAATTTGATGTATAATATGTGCCTCAAAAATAAGTGAAAGTCCAAGCCTTGGAATATTTTATGGAAGAAAACCTGTATGTATAAATGTCGTCGTTAAATACTGAATTTCCAAATAAAAAGATATTCTGTATTCATAGTAGTCCCCAAACATGGGAAATGTATTTTTAAAGTGAATCTAGGATCCCAACGGTGAAGATAATGGAATACCGTAAGCTCAAAAAAGTGGGGTTATGGATTGTTCTTATTTCTCAAGAGAAGGTAGTATTTCTATACTCCTTTTTATTATCATAAGTTTTCACTAACAATGAGGTAGAATATCAGGCTCTCATTGCATGACTAGAATTATCACATCAAATACTATTGAACCACCTGGAGGTAAAAGGTGACTTAGAGTTGGTAATCAAACAAATAAATATGAATTATTCCATCAGAAAAGAGAAGCTAATACCCCTATGTGGTTATGTCTGAGGGTTAATGGAAGAATTCCCCTGAGAGACAACATTTACCCACGTCCTGCGATCATAGAATGATCAGGCCAATGCATTGAAAAATATAGCCACATCCCTGGAAGATCCAAAATAGACAAAATAGTCATCAGTATTTCCCATCGCCATATGGTCTCACATTTTTTTTTCAAATCAGAGAAGAGGATACTGGTAAAGTCATTGTCATCCCTGATCCATATGGTACTACCACGATATGGATGAATCCCATCATGGGATATCTTCAAGATGGTGTGATCCAACTGGATAGAGTTGGGAGAGAGAAAATATAGTAGCAAGCAGTCAACTTCACTCTTTATGATGGCTCAAATCACTAAAAGATCCTCTACAAGCGAGGCTTTGATATAAATCTTCTCAGATACATTGATGGAGAAGTGGCTATGGCTATTGTGGAAGAAGTACATATAGGATCATGTGGTGTGCACTGGTCATGATATAGGATTTATGATCAAATATGAAGGCTTGGATTCTTATAACCTTCAATGATGCAAGATTGAACAAAATTTACCAATAAATTTCATTCATTCCAGGTGCATGCCAAATTCATCCATCAACCCCCAGAGTCACTACATACAGACAAAAACTCATGGACATTTTCTATATGGGGAATAGATGTAGTAGGGTCGTACCCCTTATCTACAGCCAAGCAGTTCAAGTACATCCTTACTACTATTGACTTCATCTCCAAATGGGCTGAGGCAATAACTCTCAAATAAGTTAGGGCCAAAATCATTCTCGACTTCGTAAAATCCAACATCATTACTATAGTTGGTTTCCCTCATACCATATTGATGGAAAATGGAACCAATTTCTGTTCTAATGAGGCAGAGAAGCTATATCAAGAGTTCAATATCAAATACAACCATTCATCCTACTATCAAATGGTAGATAACAGATAGATAGAGGCTTTCAACAAGACCCCAAAAAACATACTCCAAAAAAATGGTGGATAAAGATAAGAAATTTTGGTCTGAAAATATTTTTCATTCCTTATGGGCTTATAGGACTACGACCCATACTGCCACATGATTGACCCCGTACTCATTAGTATATGGAATATAATTAGTCCTTCCCATTGAATTTCAGTTTCCACTAATATGAGTTTCCATCTATGATTATCTATCCACATATGATCAATCCTAGAAATGAATAGATGAGTTGGAGAGACTAGATGGAAAGAGATTTTATACCTTGCATTACTTAGAGGTGTATCAGAATCCGATAGCGTGTGATTTAAACAAGAAATCCTGCCTCTGTTCATTCCTCTAAGGAGAATTGGTATTGGTCATTAGGACTCCAATGATACTAGGAAAGAAGCCTCCAAAAATTGATCCAAAGTGGGATGGAACTTACTTCATACACAAGGTCCACTCTAAAAAATATTATTCCTTGATCTCAATAGATGGAGAGCTCATTATGAATCCAACTAATGAAAGGTTACTGAAGAAATATTTTTTGTAATCAAATGGTGCTCATCCAAGACACATGATGTTAAACTATATAGAACCATATACGCCCAAGATACAAGATGTTAAAATGTGTAGTGGGTCTTTGTTGAATGACCTTAAAAGTCATGACATAATGTACATGTTGTATGAGATTAAATTACGTGGTGTCATCATCCTTGTTGCATAAAAATAAAATACACAACATAAGGTCCTAGTCACATGACTTAAAACTAAAAGAAACTCATTTTCCTCACTGCATGATATTAAACTACATGTTTATCATCCCTTTAATTTGAATTTAAGAAACTCCCAAAGTACCATGAATTGAGATATCCCTCATGATCCTCTAAAAATGGGTCTCAATTTCACATTTAGGTCCCAATCACATCCCTCTAACCCCTCACCAGGTGGAGATGTCCTCTTAACTAGACGCGAGGAAGAAAATATGTATAACTCCCATCTATAATCCCCACTTACATCATTTCCATTCCGTAACGACATTTGGGTCCCCTTTTACAGGTACAATCCCTAACATTTTCATGTCCTTACCGCAAGACGATAAATTTCATGGCCAACATAATCATTATATGATGATAAAATACATGATATATTTAAGAACTATGTGTGTATTGATTCTCATTTCTAATGGGATACATTGTGATGCCCAAATCTTGAATCTTGGGTCCAGCTATGACAAAAAGATTATAAGCCTTCTTTTCCCTATGTATGAACTAGATCTAAACACAGAACCCTTTTTTTGAACATATGGGTCAATTCTCATTATAATGAAATGTGTAATGATAAATATAGCTAATGTTTTGGGCACAACCATCAATATGGATTTTTTTTAAATCCCCCTTTCCCACGTCAAAACCCAGTTGGTGTGGGGAACCATCTTTTAGAACTATGTGTGTCTTGATTCTTTCTTCATCAAGATACATAGGATGATCATATCTCCAATCTAGATCCACTACATAGTAAAAAAATAAAATTTATTCCCTATGTATTAATTCATAATTACAAAGGAATTTTCTTAAGAACTATGTGTGGCTTGATTCTTACTTCAACAAGATACGTAGTGACGCCTGGGTCCAATACCCTTACTTAGCCACAACATTTCCATCCCTTCACATCGGTTCACCTTCATCCTTACTTCACGATGTTAAACCGCATGAGATATAAATAAATACATATGTATTGATCTCATCTCGATGAGATGCATAGAGATTTTTAAATAATACATCCTGGCCCAACCACCACAGATTCTCAATGCACCTATCCTTCGCTTTTGTTTCCTTTATGCTGTAAAAGGAACCTTTTTCCACTCTTTGTTTCTCATACCAATCATAACTCACATGGACTTAGTAGTTTGGTAAAGGAGTTCTCTGTATAAATAAGGTGTATTAGTTCCCATTGGGGCTATCTTGGTCCTGGTTATAAGACCCTAAAAAGAACACAAAATGTCCTCATCACATGAAAATAAACTGCATGATCTGTTTAAGAACTACATGTGACTTGATTCTTAACCTATCAAGATATGTAGTAAATCTTGGGTACTAAACCCTGTTTGAGATTTGATATTTCTTTTTTATATTACAATAACCCATTTCCTTTCCACATTATGATAAACTTCATGGTTATTTAAGAACTACGTGTGGCTTGATTCTCACCCCTGTGAGATATGTAGTGATTTATAGATCTTCGATATTGGTCCCAACCACAACAAAACATGGGAAATTCTGCTACACCCCCATGTATGAGTTAGATCTATATGAGGATATCCAATATGAGTTTTCACCCTACACATGAGCCTGTATCCAAACCCCCCAATGTCCTCCAAACATGTATTAAATCAGTATGGGGGGACTTTATTATTAAAACTACATGTGACTTGATTATCATACAATTGAGATACATAGTGATTCATAGGCCTTAATCCTAGTATCAGCTGTGAGTAAAGAAAAATTACCTCTCTCCCTCATACAAACAAACATCCTTACACGAGCTTTTATTTTTGATCTCCTCCTTAGGGGGACACCAAGGAAACAGATATGTATCCATTCTACATATGAGTCTGATTGACACAAGGGACTTCCAACTCATGGCCAATATCAGTCCAAACACTTCATTAATGATTTTAAATATCCCTTTTATAGATCATACTCTTAATCTTGAACACTTTCATATCTTCATAATATTTCTTCATCTTCTGGTAGTAGAATTTCTAATACTTGAGAGCTCTTTTTTCCTAAATATACTGTAATATTACCTAGTTTTATTCTCATAAAATGGCCCAAAAAATATGTTGGTCATTCAAATGATGCCTCTATTTGAATATGAAGTAAGTTCCCTAGTTTTCCTTTCATTAAATGGCCCACAAAACAGGCTTTTCAATCAGTAGTAATTTGTCCCTTGAGAGAAGCCTCTTCTGTCCCTATAAGCTTTGAAGACAATATATTGAAACCCTGATTCAAAGTTAACAGTCATAACACACATATTTTTCTCATATCCTCTTTTTGGGTATGAAATCCTTTAAGACCATGGCTTAATATTTCCACCCACATGTCCAAAGTATACATGAACGACCTTGTTCCGATAAGTCCACATATCACCTATCGTTTCCATGATATTATGGTCCTATTCATATGACCTATAACTAAAGGAATTTTATTCCTATGATTGGATCAGACCTATGTAGGAATCCTCATTTCCCCATTCATGGAAAACCATGACTTGAAATACCCCTTCTGTATTCATGTAATTTCCTCCCATAAACCAAACTCACTGCCCGAGGAAATTTGAATCTCCACACACTTTCATCAGCTTTTAGCAACAAAATATCATAATTATTGAAGAATAATTTGTTTTAATATGTTTTAATACAAACCAATTGTATTTTTATAAGTTTCTTACAAGTTTTAGGGCCTTTCATCTAATGGATAATCCTATTTGACTATGCACTACACACCTTAGTTGGCCTTGTATAAAATAGCCCACAAAATGGGTTTGTCAATCAGTGGTAACTTCGTCATCAAGAGAGACCTCATCTAACATCATAATCTCTTTTATACATATCACTCTTCATATCTATATATCCTTGGGTTATGGATTACAACTTTCTCCTCATACACCTAAATATTGTAGCACTTTTTTTGAAAAAATTACAAATAATGGGAGAGGCATTAAACTTTCATTCAACACTAAAGACCCTAAAATTATAGCCCGAAAAATTACCTAATTGTATGAATTTAAACTGTATAGAATAATTTCCTTTTTATAAAACTTTAAACTACACAACATAATGTTTTTCCTATATGAATTTAAACTACATAGCATAATATCCAGATCACACATTATTGAACTGCACGATACTTTTTTCCTTTTTTAGAAAGGGGAATTTCACCCTCACATTGACCATCTAATGAAATTTATTCTCCTTAACTTGAGTTAAATTTGTGTAGGAGTGGTTTCTCATTCATGGATAATTCCAATACAGATACTCCCTTCATTCTCAGACACCTCCCATTGGCAACACCACCCATCGTGGTCTTGAGAAATCTGAATCTTAAACTTTGACCATCAGTAATAGAATATTGGAATTCCTGATAACTTATTTTCCTAAATATAATATAACACGAACCAGTTTAATTTTTATAAGTTTCTCATATTCTAGAGATTATCAGCCAAAGGATAACATTATTGACTATACATTGCGTGATGTAGTTGGCCTTGTATAAAATAGCCCCCAAAATGGGTCTGTCAATCAGTGGTAATTTCATTCTCAAGAGAGACCTATTATATTCCCTAATATTGTGTTTTAGATACAGGAACTACTAAATCATGGATCAAGATTCCCCACTAAATATCTGAAGAATTTCATAATATTATTTTCCCACAATACATGTTCAGATTATTATTTCAAAATCTTTTGTTAAAGTTGATCAACCTAAAACACTAACTCTTTTAGTCCGATTTGCACAAATTTAAACTTCCCATGAAAAGAGACATAACAATCACCAGATTGAATACCCACAAAGGTAACTTTGTAAAAAAGTTGAGTCTCATCTCACTATACCTACACTTCGTGTGCTTTAGACAAAATCGAGAAATGAAAATAAATAGGCACAAAACTTGTTAGGCCAGAAACTGAAAAAGGGAAGCCTAAGAAAAATCCTAGTCTCACATGCTAAGTCTCCTTCATAACAAGATTATTAAAAAATTAACAAAAGGTTTGTAGGGTTTTTCCACACAACCCTAGCAATAGTCAAACTATTCTCACTGTCCCCCCTGGCTTCGATAAAAATTAGATTTCCCTCATCCCTATCATTGTGATTATGATTAGATGGTATGAATGTGTCATACTGTGAAAATAAAATTCAAAAATATGATCACAAGAAGAGAGCGGGGATGGAGACATATATGATTAGAAACAAAGTTCTATACATTTATGTAGCAAAACCATAGGAGAACCCACAAGATAGAGTCTCTCTATTGTATATCAAAAAAGGACTTCAACATAACTCTTCATCAGTTGAACGACCTCCTGAGCCCCATTGGCCGCTCATTGAAGCTCAGTCAAATGATTTAATTTAGTATACTCTTCCTGGTGAATTTTTTTTATCAGAATGTTTGGTTCAGGACCCAGAACAAAACCCTCTGATGATGAATTGACACCCCAAACAGATTCCTCAGTGACAGTCGCAGGGTCAGCATCAGTTGTCACAGGGTACTCTAGTTCAAAAGACAATCCTGAAATATTACATATATGGAATTCAATAATTGGCATATGACATATTATGAAGTATCTATGACATAAATTGATCCCTCCTCCCTTTCAAAAATGGCGTCAGGAGCAGTGATAGGATTAGATGATGCATCCTTAACCCTCGAAACCTCTTCTGTCAAAGGGGCCGACTCACTAGTAGGAATGTGCATCTGGAATATAATTTCCTCCTTGGTTCTTGTAGGTTCATTTTCAAGCACCTTCAATGAGACAAGATAAAAATATTATACAGGCATAAAAGAATGATTATGAACTTCAGCTGAGTAAGTTAGAGGTTAATGACACTACAATGACTCAACACTATTGGAAATATTCCTAAACAAAGTTTTTATTCTCCGATGAGTTTTCTTTTTTAGTGGCTAAGGATCAACACCAGCCTCCCCAAAAATAGGTTGTAGAGGTGGTAGTGAAGTTTCTCCTACCAACTCATCCTCTATGGCCTGTTGGACTAGAGATAACACTCCCAGATCAAGGGGAAATCCAATAAACCCAATCAGGTACTACCAGGGCTATACCGTAGTGACAGAACCTTGATTGATCTCCCTCTGGCCCACTAAAAAAATAATTATTAGGATGGTTTTCCCTCTTAAAAAAAATTCTTTAACTAAAATATTAAGGAAAAGTAGAAAGGGGCACTAGAAGAAGAGATTTTATGTCTTCTAGATCAACATTATCAATCCATTCTTTAGAATATGGGTGGTTAACCCCTTCATCATTTCCTTGTTTCACCATATCTTCCACCCATCTTATGGTAGGAATTTATTTATCATTTTCATAAATGAGAATCTATAGCTCCTGAATGTAAATCCTCACCTCAGTAAGATCTTCCTCGAAGAAAAGATCAGGTGGGTCTTAGGAATTTCCTATCCTTGGAATATATATTCTAGTATGAAGAAACAACCATATGATTTCAGCATTAGAGGACATGTTCTACCAAAATTGGGATACATATGGTCATATGAATTCTGAATACATCTCAGTCTATTATGAAAATGATTCGACAGCTTTGGATTTCATGGGTTTACAAACCCTCTCTATCATAGATGAAGGACAATAAAACATAACTCAGATCCCTTCTTGGAGATGAAAAATAGACCTCCTAGGTGTAGTTTCAGTTAGTGTAGCCCTTTGGATTTGGGTCGGTAGGTTGAACCTTGCATGATATATTTTAGGTGAGTTAGTAACCTCATCATCCTTACCCTCTGACACGAACAAATCAGCCTCCAAAGGAGATGAAACACCTTCCAAAATAGGAGAATCCTTCCTAATTTGTTTGTTCTTACCTACTCAAGGCACAAATTTGGCTAGAACACCTTCAGGGTATGATTCAATCTAGGCCTCATACTAGGAGGCCAACCCATTAGTTTCATCTTCTAGAGGCAGTTTGATTACCACCTATGCTAACTTCATGGTTGTGAGCATTAATAGCTTTCGAGCTACCATAATATGATTTTAAAATCTGATGTACACTAGGGGATATAGTTTTCTTCTAATGGATCTTGAACTGACATGAAATCTTGAAGGATCACAGGCCTCACTATGATCACACCAACAATCCTAGTTGCCGGCACATCGTCTCTAAAGCCCATCATGTATGAAATCATCTCATCACTAGCCTTCCCATCATTAGTAAATCTCTCTATAGAAAAATTCACATAGAGAAATAAGTTTAAATACTTAAATAAACACATCCTTATTTTGATTTCATTAGGATTTAATGATAGGGGAAGAAAACTAGATAAAACATAGATATATTGTTGAAACTTTTTCCCGAGAACCTTGATCTTACTTTTCATGGTGTAAGTTCTAAAGTGGGATGTGATCTGTCCCCAAAAAACTTGAAATGATCCTATGATTCTGAAAGGATCCTTCCCTATATTAAAATGGAGTAGGCTTCTATGGATTTTTTCCAAAATAGGGATAGCCAAACCCAAAACCTTTTTCTCCACCAGCTTGAATTCTACAAAGAATATTCCTAGCCATATGAAAAATCATGGACAAGTAGGAAATTGGTGCTAAGACACATGGGAAGAAATCCCACAGGACGTTTCTTTGCTAGAACATCAAGCTTGATCTCATATCCCCACTTTTCATACTCCCCCTTCTCCAAAGTTGGAAATAAGGTGCTGGGTGCGCTTATATTCACCGCCTAAGGATAGCTTGTTAGATTCTTGAAAGTGGGGATTTCCCCCTCCTTCCTTAGTAAAGTTCTCATCCATACCTTTCAATGAATATCCCCCCATGGGCATGGGTCTTTCTTCTTAATATAGTGAGATATTTTCAGTAGATCACACATTAAAGCTGGTGTCATGATTGTTTCATCCCATGTCATTTTCAGAGGGATAAATTCATCATACATATCTCTGAGTATCAGAGCCCCGAAGATCTTGTAAACATCCCAAAAACTGATGCCAACTTTTCCGTGCATCAGATTGAAAGAATTCATATATGGGATACACCGGCTCAGTAGCTCCATAATAAACTTGGTATTTTTATACACATAATATTTTTCCACCCTGACGACTTTGTATATGTTCATGGACTTCAAATCACCTGCGAATTCTGCACAGGTTTGGTGCACCTAATACACCCACATCTATGCAGGCTTAATAACCCCACCTGGGAAGATGTATGAATCTTTACTCTAGTCCCTTTGACTGAATTTTATGTGAATAACTAAATATGAATTAATATATATGTGTCTTAAATTCAACCATGTGTGGTTTCAGATCCAGAGTACACTGGCTGTGACGTATAACACATGCTACGGATGATGTCCTGACATTGATATATGCACCCATGTGGAAAATATTGGAAATGGTAAAATTCTTGTATTCTTGAAACCAAAAGAATGTAGTGTAATTCATTGAAGCTAGTGTGAGGACCTCTCATAGATATACATAACCTTAAAGTGGAAAATAGTTACTCTTTAGAAAGTCACATTGATATTTTTTCAAGGATCCTGCCAGATTATGAAGAGTAGTATCACAAAAATCATAATAATCATTCCCTACGTCATTCATAATCTCCTCAATGCATTTACTAGAATGTTCATTAGAAACTAAAATCTTCCTAGCTACCATTTAACCTACAAATAAGTAATAGTTTGGTTTTATGGAAATTTCATTTTAAAGAAAGTTGTGAAAACAAGAAAATTTGACAAATGCATAAACTCATGCAAAACACTCATGCAAGTTCCCCATACAAGTGCATCGTGTAGGTCCATCACTAATGATCCCCACACAAGTAACTTTCACAAGAGCATACACTGTGCATGAAGATACACATTGTTTCTACACGAATGATAATTTAACCAAAAAGGCTTCAGCTAAAGGGCTATGAGGGAGACTAGCATGGCGAGACCTAAAATTTTAGAGTCATGAGAGTTGTTCACCAAAATGAGCATCATATTTTTAGATGAGGAAACACCCTGTTCAACCTATGTGTGAGACCCACTTACACAACAAGATTAAGTGTAAGAAAAGCATGGAAGACCTACAGAAATTAATTTCACAGGTTACCTCAATGCTTTATCCATCCTTTTCATCCCTTTTCCTTAGGATCATTCCCTCTCCCTTCGATCAAATCCAATCCCAAGGGGGGATTTTGTTGACACTCCATTTTTGTTGTGTGGATGAAAAGTTAGAAAAAGTAAATTCCCTAGGGAGAATAGAAGAGGTGAAATGAAGAAGGCCAAGGATAAGAAAATCCTCCAAAGTCCATTTTTCTCAAGTACCCTAAACATCATCGGTGTGCAAGGTACCTACACAGAACCCTGTATGACCGACCTGCACAAGAACTTGTGCGATACACCTAAATGAGATAAACCCTTCATCCAAGGTCCCATATTTTCCTATAAATAGGACCCTAGGGTTTTCATTTGTATGGATGAAAATTCTTAAAGGCCAACTGTTGCTCTGGTCACCCTAGTCCTTCACTCTACCACTCCAAAACCATCTATGTGGATTTCTAAAATCTAAAGGATAGGGTATTAAAGGGGGATAATGAAATTAAATTCCCCCCATGGTTTAAAATACACAACACTTATGTGAGAGACTCACTCAACCCATGATTAACAAAAACTAGTGAAAGTCACCCTTCCTCAATCAGGGACCTATGCGAGTCATTTTTTGTAATACCTATGGAGACTGTTGAAGGATTGAGCAAGGTCTCGCCCAAGTGTAGTTGCCCAGGTAGTCTATCTCCCAAGGTTCTACCAATTCACCCAGGCTTACCTATGTGGAGAACCCCCTGCACAAGCCTCCTTGGTTCACCCTACCTTTCAGCCTACATGAACCAATCCTTTGAGCCCTCTTCTATGAAAACTATGGCAGGGCTCCTCTCACCTTGGATACCTTGTCTAAGAGGGACCAAGATGAAACCTCCACTAAGAAATATGGACATGAAAAGCTATGTGAAATGACACACTATCATGTCACCCATTTGTATTTCCATTTCTACATACAGAGGTTTCATGCAATGGTCATACCAGATGGTTAGGATCCTTAGGACATGTGTGGATTTGTATTTCAATGGTCATGAGGGCCCCTACCATAGGGACTGTTTCAGGGAGTTCCTGGTCTTGGACACTATGGTTAGTACTATTTCCTACCCTTCTCATCTCCATGACCTAGAGCCTCCAGTTCCAAGCATAGAGGGAAGGGATAATGCTCATGTTTCCTTTTAACATGGAATGAAATCCTCCTTTCTTGATAAAGAACTAATTTAAGGGTATCACTCATGGTTTAATACCCTATCCTTTCTTATAGGAGGTTTCACCCTTACTTCTCTCTACCACCTATCCATTGGGTCAGAGAAGGGATGGGCCCTCGAGCCCTCTCTCCTCTCTCTTGATGCCTTCCTTCCTCATTATCCATACCCTGGACCCATTTTAGGGTAAAGTGAATAGAGGGAAGTGTCTTACCCTCATCCTCTTCCATCGTTGTCCCAGGGTAGAGAAGATGGACACACTTAACACCCCATCCCTCTCCCTATGGGATTTTTCACCATGTCTACCTATGAACAAAAGTAGAGTGTGTGTTTCATCGGATTGTTTATTTCCTCTTGTTTCTCCCACTGAGCATGACTCACATGGTATTAAAGGATAATGGTCATCATGGCATCCACATGATCCATTCCATTGATTGAACTATTAGAACTTTGATTCCTAGTTAAAATCAAATCATGATACGTATGATGCTTATTAAGGGTCCAAGATCAATGGGTGCCCTCCTTAGGAGTAAGACCTAATCATAGTTCCCTTAATTAGGGTATTCTTCTTAAGAGTAAGCCCTGAAACTAACCCCCAAATTATCATAGGGAATACTTTTTAAGATTAATCCCTAATTTAATCCCATTGAAGGGTCGTAATCCCCTATGAGACCAACCGAATTTCATGGGCTTTTATTCCCATCCAAATGGGATATGTAGGAAGCCGCCCTGAGGTTCAAACTCAACACCTCAAATCAACCCTATTCTCTCTAGGCCACATTACCAGAAGGGTTTAATTCAACCTAGGAATCTATCTTCCTTCCATAATTACCTGGGTTTCATCAGCATAAGTCCCACAACAAACTATGACTAGGCACCTTCTGCCTATACATCCTTACCACATGACATTAAACTATACAGATGGGTCCTTATCACATGACCTTACAAGGCCTTCATTTTTATTGAATTTTGATAATCCACATTTCAAGGGGTGAGGTGGAATCCTTACAAGGCCTATAGGCATAAGTATTTCATGGACCATAGGCCTTAGAGGAATTCATTTCTCGTAGGATTCAAACATTACATACAACCTAGACTAACTACTTGGAAATTCTCCTCCCCAGCATCTTCATCGTGAAATCATCTCTCCACCTTCACATGGCTATTTGGATAGGATTTCTCATGCATACATAGGATTTTCCCAGTGGCAGGTTCCATACCATCTCATTCTTGCAATCCATTTAGCTTCCTCTATGGTGAAGGCTCCTTGCACATCCTCCTTCTAAAGCTTGTTCCTTGTAGGTTGTCTGGTTTGAATCTGCACTTAAGATGGTCTGAAGGCCTTGAGGTGCCCCGAAGGCCTTACTAACCTGAAAGACTAGGTGGACTGAAGTCCTTAAAGGACTGGGGGACCAAATAGGTGGCCCAAAGGCCCAAACGAGGAAATATTCCCAGCTGACATAGTGCCAAACAGTGCCTCCTACAGTTCCCGACTACTACAGTACTACTACAATACTACTACAATACCTGGAAATTAGCCTCTTCTTAGATTTGATCCCGGGTCACTTGGATGCACTTAAGGAGTCCTCACCAACTAGGCTGAGGCTCATGTTCACACATGAACTTAAAAGGTATAATATGTCCCATTAAGAGGCACCAAAGTATGTGGGTTCTGATTCCTTTCATGAGGATACATAAAAAGATTATTTATGGGTTCGATTCCAATAACAAAACAAATTCTATCTCCTGGAATGATAATACACTCGAGAATGCCCCACTGAGTGGTTAGAAAACCAACATCATCGTAATAATGACCAAATAATCTTTAAGTAGTATAAAATGGGATACCATTGATGGAGAACCTCGAATACATATAGATATCTCCATTGATGAATAACCTTGTATACATACAAATGATTCAATACCCCATAAATACTAAAAATTGATTACTAATTCAATAGAAAAGTACATCATACTTGGTAATTAATAAAGATTCATGAACATATCTTAAATCTATAAGAGAGTCCTGGAGTAGTCAATAATTTCCCCGAAAAGGGTGTGATGAGCCTGACCTACCATCCTCTCAACCAATGCAAATTCTTAATCATCGTGGGTCAAAATCCCGATGAATGTCTACCTTTGGAATCTAGGTCCCTTTAGATACAGAACCATTGGGTGTTTCTATTTCCATGAACAAACCTGTTGAAAATTGTTCAGAAATAATGACTCCTAACTTGAACATATCACTGAGGGAAAATAATCACTCCTCTTGTATTACACTATTCAATATCATAAATTTTTTTCCAATAATTGTTGACTATTAAAACTACAAGGACCTAGGGCAATAAAAGGCATTAAAAAGAATGATTTCAAGGACCTACCAAGCAGTTATGGTGGCGATGGTCCATAACCCATTATCCACACCCGACCTAGATACTCATTTTCTAAAACATTGGAAATATCATCTCTCTAGGATATCGATAATGATTGTAAGATATTTTCATCTCATAACTCCTTAATTTTATCTTATAAATTGAAGAATATATAATAATGATGTTATTCAATAAATTCAAATAATAATTTAAGTAGTTTACACATATGCTTTGATTAGGTTTAATCATATAACCCCCATCTAACTATATATGCACATTGAACCACGCCATGGTCTTCCCAACCTAATGACCAACCTTTAAAGCCTATATCATTAAACAAGAAAATAAATAATTATAAAATCTTAATAACCTAAAATTAAAAACATTTATATCTTATAATAATTAAAATATTTCCATGTTTAATCATCTCCTTATGAAACTCTTTGACACTATTGTGAGTGAGATTATTTTCTTCTCTCAACACATCTATGAAAATACCTAAAATTTAAAGTTATTTTTTTTGAAATGTAATATAGTTAAGACAAATAGAAAATTGATTATGATATACATTGAAATATAGTATCAAATAATAAAATACATTATATGGCTCTGTAGAAAACCCAACCATGATTGAATTCAAATTATCTATAGGTATCCCTTCTGGAACCATAATGTTCATGTGTCAAAGTCTTATTGGGCTATTAATAAAATCACATCATAATCTATAGATGATGTAATTTTTAAAATAATGGGCTCCATAGACCCAACTATGTAGTACTTTTGATTACCATATCATGCATATAGTTAGATATACATGATGTTTACTTACCATTGTAGTGCAAAGATTTTTGCTTCAACTATTAAATAGTAATGTCTGTAGATTAAGTGTTGTATCAAAAGGTTATAGCAGATCTCAGGCTATAATGAGAACCTCAAGGTACAATGACATTAATATTTAAGAAAGGTCATGTAGTCTAGACAGATCATACTGATTGGACACAATTTATGTTTGACTATCAGGTGTTGGGGGCTCATAAGCATTGAGACTACTTCCCATGAAGTTCGCAGTTGGTGATCTCTAGTATTGATATCATGAAGAAAGACCTTCCAATAGGAACACCACATGTTTTGGGTCTCATTGATTTTTCCTATCTATGGACATGTGTATTGGTCTCCTAACTTGAAATCATTATAGTGTGTTCCATTTGATCACGTACTTTGATACAAGAAAAAACCATGATAATGAAATCGTAGTGAGGTACATTGTGTTGGGTGCATCATTGATGGTATGGAATTGGTTGAATAGCCAAGAAAGGATTTTCCATTTCCAAGTTAAGGAAGTTATATATCTCGAGCCATGTTGATTAGGATGGTAGTACCTTTATGAGACCTTGATCAAGGCAGTTGAGGGTAAATATATCCGGTTAGATCAACAAATAATACAACAAGAAAAGGGTGATGACACACATGTGTGTCCTACATTATTAGATATGAAAGAAAAATAGATTATAGTATATAGTGAATGTTCTTAGGATGGTTTTCATTGCTATAACAATACTTATCTCTGTAGGGACCTTGATCGGTTTCTAGACTCCGCTCTTGATCTATGGATTTTATTCAATGCTATTGATATAAGGGCCTAGAGGGTCATACATAATAGCATATTCCTGAATCCTCTATATTCAGTTGAATAGGTATATCGGACATGGTGGTCCCCACCATGGGGTCCGAGTATTGTCCATGTTATCAATAACTAATAAATAAATAAATTCATATTATTCGAGTAAAGAATAATTGGTATTCAATTTATTTATTAAATGTATTTACAAGTTAAGTAAGTATGAATAATAATATTAATCGAACAAATATTATTTTAATTCTCAATGTTCATTTAAAATTAAGAGGGATTACGAGTTGAGTTAATGAATTAGGTTTTTATCATGTAATATATTATATATATATATTTCAAGAATGTGATAAAATAATAAATAATATTAACGCAATTTAGTTTGTCATAATTATTGACTTAGTGAACATTGAATTAACAGGGGTCGGGGAACCCATCTGGGTATTTTCATCATCCAATGTAAATAAGTAGAGAGAGGTTCACGATCATGACTATTCATGGAGAATTTTCCAGAGACTCTCTCTCCTCCCACTTCCTAGAGTTATAATATCTCGATCTAGTTGTTTGGATCGAGTTCTTCCTCACACATCGAATGCACATCAATGTGGTGATTGTTGGGGCGTTGAAGTAGTCATCAAATCTCCACGCTAACACCCAGAATTTGACGATCGATTCTCCAGTGGAATTTTAAAGCACATGTGGACAATCTATAGGGATCCCGCTATGGATCCTTCAAGAAATGATCATGAGTGACATGTTGCAGTCGAGCACAACTTCAGATCAAAACAAGTATGTTTTTTTGTTTACCTTTTCTTCTCATATTAATTTATGTGTGATCCTTGGACTGTACCAGGACTTGGATCATCATTGATGACAAGTATCATTGTATCAAGGATGAAAATTTTAAAATCTCCAGCCCACCAGCTTCGGTTGAGCACCCCGACACCTTCAATTAGTATCAGAGGGATCATATAAATTCTCTAAGCCTAGAAAAATTAAGTCGCCTTAAATTTAAGTAGAGGATTTGATTTTGGTCACAAAATATTTGATAGGAGGTCAATCTAATGTTTTTAATACAGATTGATTTCTTTTAGTTTGGGTATTAAAATTTAAACATATGTGTTTTATTATTAGCCATTCACATTGAATTAAATCAGAATAAATCATTCTGATCATTTTGACATACCGGTCAGGTTCCATCCGTAATATGGTTATTGGAACTTCCCTAACTAGAAAGTGTTTGTCCTTTGTGAAATAATTAACAACAATAATAATTAATTTAATTTAATTAATTTAATTAATTAAATTTAATTAATTAAATTTAATAAAATTAATATAATAATTATTATTATTATCTAAAGACTAGTTAATTAGCCTTTGAGACTTTGTTAATAAAACTAAAGGGGGTGTGTTTCTCCTTTACCCATGTGGAATAATATGCACAAAATAAAACAAAGAAAATCAAAGGAGAAAGTGGTGGGTTAACAAAGAAAAAAAACACAACAAAAGAATTCAAAGGGGTTTGCATGGAGCCCTCCCTTGAGCCGACTCAGTCACCTCCTCACTGCGGTGTAGTGCATCCCTCCCTATTAAGCGCAAACCAGGAATCAACGAGCCCTGGTTCCACCCCACCTCTCTCTACCTGGAGGTGACCACTCGAACCTGTGCTCCTTCACCACCTCAAGCCATGGCCACCCACTCCCACTCCGGCCAGATCTGTGTGAAGCCAGGCTAAGATCTCATTGTCAGCTCACCATCGTGAGAAGTCCTCTTAACTCCTTCACAGTTTAGATCTGGACCACACCCTTGTTGTCTACTTTGATTGGAGTGGCCACTGCTCGTCGACCTCTCGAAGTGCCTCCCTTTGCCACTAGTCAGAGACCGCCATCATGACACCTACATCGTTCCACCTCCCAGATCCCACAACCCTGTCATTGTGTTTCTCTCATCGGGATTTCACAAGCTCCTCGCGGACGACATCACCTTCGACTCCAGTGACCCCAGATCTAGTGAAGCTCCACCTTGATCTTTTTCCCCTTTGTCGCGGCCGCAATCCGCTGCTGCTTCCCCGGATCGTGTTTCAGCCAAATACATCATCTTCTAGCCATTGAGATGTCGCTTGATGACATAGAGAACCCCCCCCCCCTTGGAGGTACCCCTTTTAGATCCAATTTGGGAGACTATATGATTTCAGGAAGGTCTTCCCAACTAGGAATGGGTTTGGGTGGACATGTCTGGCACATTTTAGCCTAGAATGGGCTTAGCTTGGCCCAAAATGGATTTTTGCAGGTATGGCGCGACCTTCTTTGAGTATGCATGGGTTTTCAGGGCATGAGTTAATTTAATTAATATAATTAATTAATTTAATTTCATAATTAAATTAAATTATTTAATATATTAATTATGGTTTAAAATAATAAAATTTAATACCCAAGAAAATTAATTTAATTTTGGTATTAAATTAAATTAATTATGGGACTAAAAATAATTAAATTATTAGAATTATTTAATTCATTTAATTTAATTAATACTATCATACTTTAATTTAATGAAATTTAAATTTTATTGTGCATTATTATACCTTCTTATTGGTCTTGATCGCCAACCTATGTATGTCTTAATTTATTTATTTAATTAATTAATTAAATACATGTGATATTTTTAATTAATTAAATGAAGATCTACACATCATCTTTATTTTTGGTCAATTTGTATAAGGGTTTGCGCCTCAATTTTATCATATGTATATTATATCCCTAGCCCGCCTCGCCTGCACGCGAGTATTTTTTTTTGTACCTTGGATGAAGATTGTGTATGGTGTGGACCCCGCCAAGATGAGACGGTGTGCATAAATGAAGACGATGCATAACATGGACCCCACCAAGACAAGGTGGCAGGCATTGATGATGATGATATAAGATGAAAACAATGCCAAGTTAAAGAGTTACTCCAGACTAGAAACAAAAATTCTGTATAGGGGTCGAGCTGCATCACGAGTCAAGCGACGACTTAGGTATGATTCCCCTAGTTCATTTTAGATTCTCAAGACCAATTGGGTTGTTATATTTCCTTTAGAAATTTCCTTATAAATAATTAAATGCATAAATAAGTGGTGGATGTTTTTCTATTAATGTTCAATTGTGAGAACAAAAACATATATGAACAAGATTAATAGAAATGGATTACATCTATTGAGAGGAAAACATAAAACCCCTCCTAGAAATATTAAGTCATAAACAACCTTCCATCATTCAAATTTGAACAAAACTGGGTGTTTAGGGTGTCGGTCATGCCATAGCTGAGGGTTCCTCTTACTATCATGGATTTCTGATGAAAGTGGTGGGTTGACTTAACTAAAGTGGTAGTAAGGAATATTCATAGATAACTTTGTTATCATTTTAGGGGTAAGTGTTGAGTAAATAAATATATGATTTTAGAAGCTTGGACTTAACTCAACAGATCAAGGAACCGTGAGTTAATGCGGTTGGCTAGCCAAAATCCTATCTTGAACCCTTGGATTAGTGGTGTAGCCATAGATTATAGATTTTAAGGGGTGATTCAAGGATATTTTCTACTAGAATACTCAAGAGACAGAGTATTTCAATTCTAGCACAGAGGTTTTCTAGAATTCGATAAAATAATGGGAGGCATTTAATGATTTAATTATTTAATTATTTAATTAAAATGTCTAAACTGGAAATCAACATAAAAGTACTAATCTACTAAAATTTTATTTTTTTACAAAATTTCAAGAAATACCACAAGAAAAACTAAAATAATATTAGAAAAAGTTAATGTCCAAACTAGAAAAAATTTCCATGTGTAGAACAAGTGCCTGCGCATAATACTACTATATCGAAAATTCATGGTATTTTTGTCTATATACCTGTTAAGACACCTCAAGAAGAGAGGATGTAAAACATGCTTATAGGAGATTCATGTATCTATCATATGATGGTTATGTCATAATGTAATCACCAATGTTCAATTCTTGTTTCAGTGACAATGTCATGATATATATGATTACTCATGTAGTCTCATCTCTGAGATGTTTACAATGAGAAAGTTAATCAAGATATGTGTGTGATAAATTACATTGGATTATGTGTAAATATGAAAGAAAAAATAGGATTTTTCAATGTATCTCACTCTTACACCTGATTAATCTGGTTTCATTTAAGGTTAAAAAATGAACAGGATGGAGTAAATGCTTCATTGCCTAATTCAGGTAAGGGTTTCCAAGTGAATAAGAATATAAAATACAGTTTAATCTTTAGTTCTTAAGGTGAATAATTTTTTTAAAAAAGTGAAAAATCCAATTACAATTTTTATTACAAAGGTATATTAAAAACATCCTTCAATAATATGAGGCTGGTTATTTTACAAGAGGTTATTTTTATCGCATAACTTGAAATAAATTTAAATAAATTTAAAATTAAATGAATTGAATAAAATAATCAAGTAATCACTTCTTCTTCAATGTATATTCATCAATATTATGTTTTTGACATGAAACTTGGGTATTAAATACAATATACCTTTCACATTTGTGTATTGAAATATAGTAACCAAGTATAGAAACATTACAATAAGTAAGGTACATTCTTGAAGTAGAGAAAGTGTGATTCCTAAGTTAGTGGAGAGAAGTACGTGACTTATATGTTTCCAAGTGAATGGTTCTTGTAGAATTTTTTTTGATTATGAATGAAACACTTATCTCATGTGTCCATTGGAAACAAGGAGACATTATTCCAGGTTTAGGAATGAATGTTGTTTCTAGTGAAAAATACTTGAGTAATAGTTCAATGGTACTTGAATCATAGATAATTCATAGTGAATTTAAAATATAAGACTTTTACCCAATAGTGGAAAGATAATTCTTTTTCAAGAAAAACTAAAAGTGGAAGTCAAGGATATGCCCAGTTTAGTATTTAGGCTCAGTATAGCTAAATATATTTGGTATTATCGATGTACATACTTGTTTAGTTTGGACAAAGAAACCTTTAAAAATAAAGGTATTCCACAAAACTTTCGGAATTAGTTCAACAAGAGAGCCTGAACTATTCAAAGTAAAAGATAGTGGTAAATATACTTCATAAGATTCCTTTAAGTAATTAAGGAATTGTAATATGAAGTCTGGTATATGAATGGTTAGAAGATATAAGTTTCCTCAAGCCGACATGCCGAAGAATATCTTGACCAAACATTCATCAATCATGATCATGTATCATGGAGTAATTTCTAAATGCACATTACCTTATCTACATAACTACATTAATGTTAATGAGGAGGATTGACGATGAAGTATTACATGTTAATATTGATCAAAACAAATGTAGTGTGGAGTAATTCCTAAATACACATTTTATACATCATAGTCATGATGTAAGTAGTATCAATGTTTCCACTTGCAAAAACATACATTATATTTCAAGACATGATTTGAAAATAACAATGAAATATCATTACCATATGTCAACTATAATGATAAATAGATATCATATAAGTCATAATATGATGAAAATCCATTGTTTCATAAGAATATGTATTTGGAAGAATTTTTTTAGGAAATAAACAAACTTATGTCAATCTAAACACATTGTGCATATAAAGTAATAATTCTAAAGGTTTCTTAGGATATTATAGAAATCCTTTTGATAGAAATGTGGTAGTCAAGTAATAGACTACATTTTTATAAAAGGGTGCATATCTTTACTTGAGATAGTGGGTACAAGATTTACTTTGTTCTAGTTAATGCTAGAGATGCACATGTAGTAGGCATAAGAACTAGTTCTTCAAGTTCATGTGGAACATGAATGTTCTAGAGACACATACTGTGTAGGAAGGTTAAAACCATAGTGATGGTTTTATATTCACTACATTTAGTGATACATTATTCAGTGAGAATAATAATTCCTATAATAAGTATATGGAAATTAACTAAAATTTACAATATCAATTAAAATTTAATAATGGATTCCATGTATCAAAGTGCACATGGGCTTATTATAAATTGAATACTATGGTGGGAATTCAAGTAAATTGATACATGGATGGTACAAGTGTGGTAACAATAAGGATCACTTAGTTATACCAAGTCGTTCTGCCTAAATCCATTATAATTTTACTTATCATATATTAATCTCTAAGATAATTTAATTGGACATTGGATGTCAAGATCAAATTTCCTAGAAGGTGTCTATGCGGCGCAACCAGAAAGACATGTTCACCTCACAGAATGCCAATAAGTGTTTCATGTTACTGAAATAAGGTTATGGATTAAAGTGAGAAACAAGATCTTACAATATTCATTTGGAATGAATCTTTGTCATGTGTCTACCAAAGGTTAGTGGGAGCACCATAGTTTTCCAAAAGAAATATGTTTGGAAGCATTTGGAAAATAGATATTGGTCTTATAGTTAGTTAAGACCAGGATGGATGTAAATATTTAGTGATTGACTTAAAGTAGAAACCTAAGTTCTAGGGAATATGATCTACTCAGGTAGATCTAATGGTTTCTTTGACCTATCCAATTTCACATATACTGACATGGTATTGAAAATAAAAGTGAAACAATTCAAAGGAAGAATCGTTACCAATGTATCATTTCATAATCTCTCTAGGTTGTCATGTCTGGGACATGAGAGGAGATTAACATGGTGAGATGATATCCATTTACTTAAGTGATGGATCAATCATGTATATAATTATATATACAATAAATGATATTTCCAAGATATACTTTATACTAGTAAAATATCAGTTATATCCAGGAGCACTGTAAGGGACGCAACTAGATCTATCTAATTGTACTTTGACAAGTACAAAAGGTACATGCCTAGTAAGTGGAGAAGGGATACTAATTATGGTGGGACACAAACTAGTATTCCTTAGATCAATGTGATATAATATCACAGTTAGGCTATGATGATGGCTGAGATAATTTCATAAGAGCTAGTGGTGTCCATATCTATAAATACCAAGTACGTTACAACTTCTGAGGCACCTAAGAAGCAGTTAAATGCAATGATTTGTTCCAATTTTTAAAATTGAACCAAGTAAGTAAAGTATTATCATAATGTAAATTATGATATTCTTACTAGTCAGGATTTCAAGTTTTGACAGTGGAAAAAATGAATATCCTCGTGGTTACCATCTCTTGATAAGTTTTAATCAAGAATATGAGGTCTCTAATAGCATAATAGCCACACGGCTAAAACATGGCAGACCCAGCAGCTAAAGTCATTACTCAACAGAATCATGATCTTTATCATGTGAGTAGCTAACAAGTGTGGTTAGCAAGTTGGCTCTAGTGCAAGTGGGAGTGTGAAAATAGTGGGTTCCCTAGACCCATCTATGGAGTACCTTTGATTACCATATCATGTATAAAATTATATATACATGATGTTTACTTACCCATATAGTGTATAAATTTCAGCGTCCACTATTAAATGGTAATGTCCATAGATTAAGTGTCCTATAAAAAGGTTATAGCAGATCCCATGCTATAATGAGAAACTAAAGGTACTATGACATTAATCTTAAACAAAGGTCTTATGTTCTAGATACATAATAATGACTAGAAATAGTTTATCTTTGACTATTAGGTGTTGGGAACTCATAATCATTGAGACTTATTCTCATGAATTTTGCACTTGGGGATCTCTAGTAGCGAGGTCATGATGACAGACCTGCCAATAGAAACACCACATGTTTTGGGTGTCATTGGTTGTTCATATTTATGAACATGTGTATTGGTCTCCTAACTTTAGATCATTATTAATGTGTGTCATTTGATCGTGTACTTTGATGCAAGGCACAAACCATAATAATAAAATCGGGGCGAGCTAGCATGTGTTGGGTGCATTATTGGCGGTATGACAATGGTTAAATTGTCAAAAAAATATTTTTTGCTTCTAGGTTAAGAAATTTATATATCTCGGGCCATGTTGATTAGGATAGTAGTACCTTAATAAGACCCTATCCAAGGAAGTCAAGGGTTAATCTGTCCGGTTAGGTCAATAAATAATAACACAAGAAAAGGGAGATGGCACACATGTGCATCCTACTTTATGAGATATGAAATACAAAGAGATTATAGTACATAGTGAATGTTCGTAGGTTAGTTGTCATTTATATGACAATAATTATCTCTTTATGAGACTTTATGAGTTTCTAGACTCCACTCTTGGTCTGTGGATTTTATTCACTACTATAGAGATAAGGTCCTAGAGGTAGCAATGAAAAACAGATGGGTTGGGAAGGGGTGGGCTAAGCCCGTGTGGGCTTGAGTCTGTGTGGACTTGAGTCCATGCGGGTTTGAGTCTATGCAGTATTAAAACCGCAAAAACCCACATATAAAACCGTTGGATTTATCCGGCCCACCCCACCCCATAACAGATGCGGGCTAGCCCATAGGTAACCCACATTCTTGGTTTTTATAATTTTTTTATACGAAATTGATGCACCCCAATGGGAAATGTGAGTAATAAGGATAAGGAATGTTATTGATAATTAAAATGATAAATGAAAGTTATAATATTTTTTTGAATTTAAATATAATAATCAAAATTGAGTAACATATTTACATAATTATGATAAATTTTTAATAAAATTTAGAAAATCATGAATAATATGTGGGTGTGGGTAAAAGCTGCTGATCCAATCTTTGGATGGAAATAACTCGAGCCTCACCAAGCTTATAGAAGAATGGAATATCGGTGATGACCCTCCCATCTTGATGAAGATCCAAACCAGCTGTGGTGATGGAAGCTTTCAGCTAAGGAACCCAAAATCCACTATTAAAGATGACCACAAGTCATCAAGTGCATTAGAAGGACATCCATGACCGAAATAAAAAAATGAAGCCTTTGGTTTGATGAAGAAGACACCATTGAGCACTGAACGATGGTTTCAGAAGCCCATAATCAAAGATAGAAACATGATCATCCATCGTTGATAAAGAAACCACACGCCCGAAGCCAAACATCACCACTATGGAAGGAAGGATACCTGTGGAAAGGTAGAAGACCCATGCCACCTTGCCCAGGTTGATCTACAACAGAGAAGGAAAATATGACATTGATCATTGATGGAGGCCGAGATCGATATCGGAGATCCAATACCACCGCTGTAAGTCTTCACATGGAGGAAAGTTGTGGTGTTGGTGAGAGTGTTTTAGGGTGTTTCTTGTTGGGTGGAGAAAGAAGATGAAGGTCCCATGGGTAGGGTGCATTGACTGCAATGATGAGGGGATTAGGGAACTATTAAGGCATCGTGGTGTTTTGTTGACCCATCGAACCTGCACAGATGGAGGTCGGTGAGTGCATCGAGGGAGGGAGAGGGTGATGGAAAACTGGGAGTGAAAATTAATAGAAGATGGGTGGGTTTGGGGAGAAATAAGGATGAGGTAAACTTGGGAATATATGCCTTGAAGATAGATGTACATGTGGAGCACCGATCCATATCAGCCATGCATGCACCATGCATTTCATGCACAACTCGTAACTTGAAAATAAATCAATTCAACCATACATGTAAACAAAGATTAATAATATATGAGTTTTTTAAATTTTAAACAACCTGCAGGTTGGCCCATATCTGTGCAAGTAAACCCACATGGGTCAGTTTCCCATGTGTGCTGCCCATGTATGCCCACTTTTAAAACACTTTTTTTTATAAAAACTCACCCCTCCCCAAACCCGCATGGCCTGTGGGCTTGTAGCACATTTTTCACTACTACCTTAAGGGTCACATACAATAGCATATTCAAGAATCCATCATATTTAGTTGAATAGGTAAATTAGACATGGTGGGACCCACCACAAGGTCTGATTATTTTCAAAGTTATCAATCAATGATAAATAAATAAATTCATATTATTCAGGTAAAGAATAGTTGGAATTGAATTTATTTATTAAATGTATTTACAAGTTAAGTAAGTACGAGGAATAATATTAATCGAACGAATATTATTTTAACACTCAATGTTTTTTTTAATATTAAGATAGATTATGATTTGAGTTAATAACTTGGGTTTTAATCATGTAATATATTATATATATATATTATTTATGTGATAAAATAATAAATAATAATAACATAGTTTATTTTTTCAAAATTATTTATTTATTGGACGTTGAATTAACGGGGGTTGGGGAACTCATCAAGGTATTTTCATCATCCACTATAAATAATTGGAGAGAGGATAAAACTCATGAATATTCTTGGTGAATTTTGTAGTTACTAGAGAGAGAATCTCTTGATCCAGGAATTTGAATTGAGTTCTTCCACACGCATCGAATGCACGTTGATGCGGTGATCATCAGGGCATCGAAGGAGTCGTCAGATCTCCGCTCTAGCAGGCAGAATTCAACGATCAATTCTCCAGTAGAATTTTGAAGCATGTGTGGATGATCTAGAAGGATCCTACTATGGATCCTTTAAGAAACAATCATTGGCGATGAGTTGTAGTCGAGAACGTCTTCAGATCGAAATAGGTATGATTTTTGTGTTTATTTTTTTGTACTTAGATTAATTTATATGAGATCATTGGATCGTACTGGGACTTGGATTGTCTTTGACGATAAGTATCGTTGTCTCAACGATGAAAATTTTAAAATTCCTGACCCACCAGCTTCCACTAAGCACTTGAATACCTTAAATAATTCCTTTTTGTTCCCATGATTTTAAAAGTTCACTAATTCACAGTGGTTTCATCCAATCTATAATGGAAGATCACATATAAAAAAGAAATATATATATTAGTATAATAATTATCTTTTTCTTATTATTATCATAATTAGCTATTTATCATTATTAATTTTAATTTACCTTTTTTATTATCAAAGATCCTATTATTCATGTTTAATAGAACATGCTTCCAGTTATGATATGTTATGGGGAAGATCATTAGCTCATATTCAAAACTACCTTTACAACAACCCTCCTAAATCACTTGGTGGTGTGTATCCCACTTTTTGTTATTGTTGTATGTGTTCTTAGTGAGGATGAAATGTTAATTTCATGTAAATGTGGTGATGAAGAGAGGCTCATAATATAGTTCAAGATCCTAAGTATATTGAGAGAGGATTAAGGATTTCAAGTGAATATATAGAGTAGTTTAAATTTTAAAAGAGAAATCATGGATGTTTGTTGTAAGAAAAAATAAAATATGAAAGTTAAGGTTTTTTATTTTAGGTTTCTTATTACTATGTTATTATTCATACTTTTATTTGGATATATAATTTTAAGAACTTGGGATGAAATTAGACATCTTCTTTTCCAGCTCAAATATCGAAGCATCCTAACCTTTAGTCGCAGCCGATCGAGCTCATGATAGCAGCCAACCAAGAGAGGCATGGAGAGTTCATAGCACCTATATGGGTTGGAATAAGTGTGAAGGGTAAAAATATAGTTTTCATTCTACTTGGGCGTTAAAAATCATGGACTTCTTGAGAGAATCGGTTCTAGAAGATTTAATTGAGATGCTTATGGACTGTGATGGTTAATAAATAGATCAAAACTTCAAATTAAAAAGTGATTTGGGATCACTTAATGCACTACACTATTCATCCTTTTAAAAAATATGGTAATGTGAGAGCTCACTATCATAAAAGAAGACATCATATAATAGTATTCTCCAAGAATAATAAAATTATATAATATATTATGTGTGATATATTTCAAGAAAAAGAAAATTATATTATTTTTAAGATAATTCAGTGTAAGATAATTCCATGAAACATATTTTTTTCATAAGATAATTGAACCTAAGTTGTTTATGCCACATATGATAATGGTTTCATGAGATATTTAAAATCTCTAAGATATCTTATATCATGGAAAACTGAATATCCATAATTATTAATTCGAAAGAGTAATGATTACATTGATTCATAATAAAGACTTTGAAATA
Source organism: Viscum album (assembly GCA_963277665.1). NCBI lineage: Eukaryota > Viridiplantae > Streptophyta > Magnoliopsida > Santalales > Viscaceae > Viscum > Viscum album. The sequence goes on from OY728130.1 coordinate 1,546,091,468, forward strand.
AAAATATCATGATTTGTGAACCATGTTTCTTGTATCAAAATAGGGAGAATATTTTAAGGCATGGCCCAAGCATTTAATAATAAATATTATTTAAAGGAGTATGTTGTGATTAAAAATGAGAAATTGTAGCCATGATTATATCAATGAATATAATTACATGCATATTGTGATTCCAAATTAGTGGTTTTTGATTTAGATATGATTAAGAAGATGAATAAAGGGAGATTATTTGAGAGTGTTCCATTCCCCAATGTTAAGTGCCACATTGCAAGCTATATGATTGTTCTTCCATTTTTGAATGCTGATGTGAAATGTAATTAAAGAAGCACATATTTTAGAGAGAAATATGTGATAAATTTAAATATCCCATGAAGCTGAAATCCCAATTCATCAAGAAGGAATATAAGAAATATTTTTTAATTTTAAAAAATGAGTTTCAAAATTATAGAAATCTCAAAATTTTCTTATTCAAAGAAAGATATAATATTCCCACGATGATTGTATATATATGATATGTAGATAAAAAAGGGATACATTGACTCCAGTGGTTCTCACTCCATATTCTGGAAGTCAAGAATGAATGGAGGCCCTTAAAATTGTGTTCATCCCAAAAGATACATAAACCGTCAAGGAAGAAATTAAGAACAATAGATAGGCCTTTGACTGGGGAAATCATGAAGAACCAATATCTACTAAAGAAGAAAAATATGAGTGATCCAATACTACTGTTGAAATTTGAGAATTATTACTGGTATATAAGGAGGTTAAAAACTTCCTATAATATTTATATATTTTAGATATAGAGGAATAATATTGAAGATATGGGATAGATTTTGTGCTTTCTATCTATCCCTGGCATCGAGACCCTTAGAGAAACATTGGCATTAAATATAATAATGAGTTCAAGTAGAGAAAAGGGTCAGTGTACATGTGGGTTCAATGATCATTATTTGTCCATTGAAGACATGTTGATTGGTTTGTAGAGGAAGACTCATGAGTAACTTATGGTACTATTATAAATAAATACATCACACTAATGGGAGGATGAAGAGCTATATAGAGGTAGTTTCTACTACAATAATTAATGAATAACACTACCAATATCATGTATGAAACTTTTGCAATATAGTGGGGGTTTGAGGAAGAACGCTACCCTTATTCTATTGTATTCACTCTCCCATATTGGTGATGAATCTAGGTCTCAGAACTCAATCTCAAACTATTAAGGATTAGACTCTCACATTGAGGTTGAATCTTGTAAATATTTGTGTGTTGTCATTCTTACTTATTCTAAAATGCATATAAAGGATAGGGTCGAGAGGGAATATTTAGATCCATATCCCTTAACTGGGTCATGTATTTGAGTTATAATATAGGAAAATAAAACAATGAAATGTAAAACTCAAGAAAAATATGAAGACACAGATTCACTCCCCCTCTTAGTGTCCCTGAATGACCCACCGAGCAATTCAAGTGGTATAAGAGCTATTTAGGTTCTCCTATGATTTCATATACTAGTTAGTTATTATTATATTTATCATTATACATTAAGTGACAATTCTAGTAATGTTTTTAACTACCTATTACAAAGAACAAGATGTTCATTTAGTTCACATGGGATTCTCAAAAAAAACTCTAAGTAATCAAAGGAAATGAGAAGTGATGAAGTATATAGAGTTTCCAATGTACAAAAAGAATCAAACATTACTTTATATTGATCAAAGTGGTAAAAATTAATTCTCTAAAACTATTAATAGTTATCCTTTTAATGAATGAATCCCAATATGTGTTTAATTTTAGGAAGGCGAGTCTAGAAAAATAGTTGAAGACTCATACTATGAAATAATCAGTGTTACTTTTCATAAAAAAATATTTCCTTGATTTATGAAAAAATTAAAAGGAAGGTTTTTGAGAAGAAATCAATATAAACTATTCTTGAAGAATAGAATCATATATTGAAATAATTTTACAACACCTCTATGAATTTCAAATATTCCCCATTGAAGATTGAAGAAATAAAAATAAAATAAAATTCTCTAAATCAATTAAGAAATATGGATCAAAATTATATTCATAAGACGAATAAATATTAGGAAGTAAACTTGATATCATTTGAGAAATAAAAATATTCCCTCAACATGAAATGCCTTGAGTTTTGTAAAAAACTAAGAGATCAAGAAAACACAGAACCCAGTACTTCCCAAACTGTTGACAAAATTGATTCTTCCAAATAGATTTCAATTGATTGTAACCAGTTATAGATGATTTTTTTTTGAAATAATAACTTGAAGAAATATTCCAATAAAACATTATAATAATCTTAGAGAAACATACGATCCATATCTAAATCCAATAATTGTACTAATTTTTTTAGAGATAATAAAATTAAAAGAAAAATATAAACAAAAATTGATGATGAAAAAGGATCACGAGACTTACAAAATATCAATTATGAGTAGAAGATGGTATAAAAGGGATGGTTTTTAAAAAAATATCAAATTTTTGATGAAATTATTCAAAAACAAAAACCACCCATACCTAAAAATTATGGACAACATGCACTCAAAAAAAACCATGGTTTATTGATCGTTTTTGGTATTTTTATATGTTTAGGCACACAAAATAAGATTATTGGAAAAATATATTAATTTATAAGGTTTGAGGAAGGCCATATTAGAGGGGGAGTAGACCAGAATCAAGAAAGGAACCTATTGTGAAAATTTAGAATTCATAGAAAGGGGATAATCTCTTTATTAAAATATGATTTTGTTAATTAGAAATCTTATTTGGAATTTTCAATATATATGGTTACAATTATGATGAGAACTGGTATATTCCTAGACATCACAACATATTATAATAATAAAAAATACCTCTAAAGCATAATAAAGGAGAACAAAAATCCTTGGGAGATAAAAATTTGAATTAAAATAATTATTAAATAGTATCAAGCATCAAATATTATTAAATAAAAATATCATCGTCAGTTCAATGGTGATTGATAGAACTTTAAATATACTAAGAGAAGAACCACTACATCATCAATTCGGTACCATAAAGTAGGAAATATAATCATACCATAGGCATCTTCCTTCACTGCATCCAAACCAAAGCACAATTGAGACAAGCTAAAGAACTTAAATTTCATGATCTAGTAGTCGAGACCACTAAAATAGACAAAATCACTAAAACAAAATGATCCAGCATGCCAAAACTAGTTGTGACTACAACATGCAGTTGAATATTCTTCTTAACTGAACATCATAACTAAAAATAAAGAATATTTAACTCACTTAAATCATGTTAAAACACAGCTACTCATTATCTTCACTACTATCACTAGATTTTTCATCTTCTAATTTGTAAAGTAATTCATCAACATCATCCTCAACTTCATATTTAAATTCATTACTATGGTGACTCTCCATACTGGAATTTTTGTTATGGATGGAATTCCCAATATATTCAGTCACGAGATGAAAATGTCTAGAGAGTAGTAATAAAGACCGCATGGCCCAATTTTTGGGATTTACAACTCCTGTATAGATCATTAAGCACTTCTCTTGAAGACTCATCGGATTCAACATGATTACCATGGTTCACCAATATGATATAGATCTATGGAATAACATAATTTCTAGTGCATGACCTTGAATGACACAAAGACATCAGAACTTTCAATAACTTGATTTTCATACATGACAGCATGGACAAACAAATTAACTTAACCTTATTTGGTGGTATGTCATCTCCAAGATTAATTCCATTGAATAATGAAGAATTTTTAGTTTATTCATATATACAATAAAATTTTATACTAATTATCCCCAAGGATATAAGTTGGTCCTCCATGCAAAGCTTCGAATTCTTATCTCGATCCTTACATGATCCATTCTCCAAAGAATTAGCAAGGTGGACATATGATGACACTTTATCAGAACCAAGGCCTAAACATTGTAGTGTTTTCTTACTTTCATGAACTTAAAAAATACTTAGAATAGGAATAAAGGAATCTTTAGCATTTTCATGATCTAACACTATGATTCCAACCTTCAAATCTTTTCCCTGTTTAGATATTCTAGAATGGGTTTGTAGGAGGACTCCATTTTGAGAACTTCTCAACATCACATCAGTTCCAAATTGAATAGAAAACAACAAAAATAATGGATTTACTGAAAAACTAGAGGCTATAAACACATGGAAAGCCCCAGGTTTGGAAATTCCAAGTAGTTTTGCAGCATATATAATTGGTCATGCACCCTTATGATTCTTAGAGAAGTCATCTTGGAGTGAAAATGATATTTTTTTTGGTTTAGCATTATATAATACCTTAGAATTTGTACCTTTACATAAGTAGAAGACACCAATCTCTGAAATGTCCAAATCATAGAAATCAGCATCCATTCTCCCATCATTCGAGCAGAAGCAATCCAAGAAAATAGTAGGATGCTCTATTATAAGAATGCAGCTAGCTGAATACTTTTTGCTACAATCTATCCTCCAAATAGCAACATATCTCTCACCAGCTGAAGATGAGAGGATGTGATTACAAAATTTAGCAAAAATCATGTAGGGAATAGCCCCAGGGTGACCATAAAACTTTTGAAAATTATTTTTATTTGAGTAATTGAAAATTTTCAACTGAGCAGCTACAATTTCCAATAATTTCCTATCTAGTGATACTGTTAAATAAGATATAGATTTCATATATTCTTTGAATTTTCCCAGGATATTTCTTGACCTGGGGTCAATTTTTCAAACTATCTCATTGGCACTTGCAGCATAGATGCATGAACCATCTGTAGAAAATGAAATAGTGGAAACACCCCTATGATAGCAATCACTAACTTTCCATTTCAATTGACCAACGGATATGTCCATTGTTAAAACATCACCACTGCCTATTCCTAGATGTAATATTGTAGACATGGACTTCCTTTTTCTCCTTTTTTCCAAAGACATCCATTTCATGCACATGTAATCGATAGAGAGGTGACCTATTTCAGATTTTGAGTATATTCTTGATGTGTCTGCAGACATGATGTCAGAAAATTTAGTCTATATATGTCCCTTCAAAGTGTCCCAAATATCGATTCTTCTATCACTAGTAGTGATTGAGAAAAATTCCATAGATGGACTAAATGTTGTCAAAATATCTATGATATCTGAAAATCCCATGATCAGTACTTCACGAACGACCGACCGTTGGAGTCTTTGGAGTAAAGTTTTTAGCATCTTGCTGTGGTTCGATTTGAGTAGATTAGGGAGAAAGGAAGGTTCAGGTGGATTAAGTTCAATGGGAGAAGGAGGTGTTAGATCAGAAGGCTTTGGTGGGAGAGGGAGGCATGGGATGGCTTAGGTGGGAGCGGGGGGCGTGGGACGACTTAGGTGGGAGTGGGGGGTGTTCTATTTGGTATATTCTATGGCCAGGGGAGTGACCTTAGGGTTCTAGGTGATGTGTATTCATGAGGATATAAACATTAAAAGGAAGGTACTCAACAAAGGCTCTCAAGGGCTTCTCATCAACAAGAGAAGGATTTTTTTTGTAGTGAAAATAAAATCCACAACATGAATTGTTAAAACCATGCTATATAAGTCATAATTAAAGGGGGAAGGATTATATCAAAATATCCAATTAAAGAAAAAAAAATTAGAATATTGGATTTATTGAATACATCTCAAAAGAATAGTTGGAGGTATTTCCTAAGAAGGGTCAATACTAGGATAAAATAAATCCATATCGAGATTCAAATCAAGATAAATCATTTTCAAAATAGTATATGTATAATGAGTAGATTTGGAAAAGGAAATAAATATGGAAGAAACACATGTAAAATAAAGTACTAAAAGGAAAATAAACGTTTCACATGAAGAATGTAAATTTCATCAGAGATTCTAAAAAATTTACAACCCAAGGATTTCACATGAGTTGTGTGTGAGGTGAAACCTAGATTTACATTGTTATTAAGAGAAATTAGTAATGTTTCCAACATAATATGAAGCTCTAAAGAAGATAATAATTTTACCTAGTGGTGCATGTTTCATGATGGATTATCAAATAGGGAACATCCCACACAAAGAAGTGAGAAACAAGAAGACTTACATGATACCCAAAGAAAAAACACAATTGATGTCCAATTATTCATGCATGTAGGATGGATTGAAATTAGCAACATGATTGAGAAAATCATTTTAACCTTGTAGCTCAAATAGATGAACAATTAGTTCCATGTTATTCCCTTATACTTTTGTGTTATATTTCTATGATTTTTAAAGTAGTGAATGGAAGGTGAATCTAGAAGGTGTGTGGTCTATCAAAAACCATAAAACAATATAAAAAGAATGATAATCAAATCATAATTCCAGATTTCATGAAATATTTAATTTTTCCATTTTATGAGACTTGATATATAAAAATATTGAAGTCTATATGAGGAATAAATCCTTCATGATTAAGAGGAATAGATTGCATCCCTTAAAGGGGAGAAACACATGATGAGATACTACCTAAAGGTATAATGGTGAAATATGAAATTTTTATATATCTCTTAATAAAATGTGAAATAAGAGGCATTGAAATCATATTTTATACCTTTTCATTAGTAGTATTAAATATATTCTAAAGGAGGAGTGATGGTTGATGAGAAAGGAGTGGTCAAGGGGTAGTTATATATCTTATACCTGAAAATTATAATGTGTTTGTTAAGAGTGAATGTGATATATATGTGTATTCCTTTCATGATAGATTTATGTATACTGCCCCCAAAAAAATCTATATAAGTGTTATCACATGTTTTGAACATTTATGGACATCTTTCAACACCATGGTAACTCACTCTTGTTTTCTACATTGGAGTTTCCTAGAGAGACTCGGAGTTGATTAACTAGAGCCTCATAGATAAAATGACATATGGTGTTGTCTCTCTCTCAATTAATTTAGGACATAGCCCCTCTAACCTTGGTATATATTACTAATAAGGGGGATATAATAAAATTAAAAGTAAATAAGAAAGGGGGAGTAGATAGTAGAATATACTTGAATAAAATATATAGAAAAGCACATATTGATATTTCATTTTCATATTGGCATTGATAACAAATACAAAGGGGGAGACTATTGAGCTCACATTGTGTTTGTTTTGTATTAGTTGTCAATAAGGATGATAAGTTGGTTTTATGTCCATGTTTGTATTTAGTGAGGCTTGAAAGCGAGTTAAAAATCCCGAGAAATGTTGAGAGAGGAATATATGTCATGTCTCAGAAATTCCGTGTTTTTTTATTATTATATGGAATTATTTTGAGACCAGGAGTTGAGACACGCATGAAATTACTAGGCTTAGAGTGCCTGAAATGATCAATCAAAAAATGTTAAGATTTAAATAGTGCACATGGGTATTTTTTTCTGAAAAAGTAGAATAACTCTTAAATGGGTTCCTAGATCAAAAATATTAGGGAGCCGTTATGTTCAGGATGGAGGGTTTACCATAAGTGCGACTTAAGTTTAGTCGGTGCATGCCACCAGTGAGAAAACCAAAGAATGGAATAACCGTAAATAAAATAATTAATTGTTTTCAAATACTTATAACTCATGAACGGTGACTCAGATTAAAAATAAAAGACCACCTCTGACCCTATGAGGGGTTTCTTTCCTTAGGAAAATCCTAACATTGGCCGATACAGGCCAATAGTGGAAGTTATCTTTTAGCCATAAATAAATTAGCTATGCAACAATTATTTTAATTATTTTCAAATCCTTATAACTCATAAATAGTAACTATAATTGGAAATCTAAGGTTACTGTTGAGATCGTGAGTGTGTGCTCCCCTTATAAGGAGCCTAACCTCGACCGACACGGGTCGATGGTGAAAGTTAATTTTTGAACTTTTTTAAGGTTCATTTAAATAAATGTGTGAGTGGGTTTTTCTAACTTTAAACCAGTGCTCAGATCGAAAATCTGAGGGCACCGTTGAACTCATAATGTCGTGATTCACCTATAAAGTACTTAACTTTATCTAGAAAGGGCTAAATAAAAAATTTAATTTTCAGAAGTTTTGAGAAAAATAATAAAATAACTTAAAAAATTATTTTATTTATTTTCTCACCGACAAGCGGTGACATAGTGACACTATGTTATAGCGATGAGGTAACAACAAGGTATATTAATGGAACTCATTAACAGCTTGTTAACACATAGTGTAACGGCTCTTTAATGATGCATAACAGCGATACTATTTCAAAAATGAAACAATGTAATGATGCGACATCACAGCATAACAGAAACATCGTGACATGTTTTCCTTTTAATTTGGTTGACACATTGGTGGGAGGAGGAATTAAACTTTGAGGATTCTCTAACAAACCTCGGAAAAACTTCCTCTCCAACGAAGAATGAAAAATGCTGATGAATATCAAACATCTTCGAAGCACCTCGAAGAATGAAGTCAGAAGTGATGAACGATGTCAACGTCTTGAAACCTCTAGGACATAACACTGTGGCAACGAAAGTCAAAGAGGTAGGGGTGGTTTTATTTTTTAATTTCTTCCCCATTCTTTTCTAGAAACAATGAACGCAGATCAACCCATGAACAGGTTGATCCCAGAATTGTCCATTTATATGTTAGGGTAACTTTCTTTTCGGATTTTCATTTTTTGAGGATTGAAATCATCATTTTTTGATTTAATTGGAATCCTCAGACCTCCCATGTTTATAAACCTCTAACGCAGAGGGTTTAGGCTGACACAAACAAGGCCCGAGCATATCCGTCGTGTGAGTTCTTTGTGGTCACACCCTCAAGGTGGAGACAAGATGATTCTAGGACCTTTGCGGTGAAGAGGGTGTCCCCGAGAGTGCAGGAGTAGGTGGCACAAGAGGAGGTGGTGGAGCGCTCTTCAGCATGCCGCGGTGGTGGCGGGAGACGCGATACCCACCTGGAGCCGCATGGAGGGACGACCCGCATCTAGGTCGTCCGGGGGGGTTTGACGAGCCGTGGTTGATCGACCGCGGTAGGAGGTCCCTATGCATTCGAGGAGATATTGGGGGCCAGATGCAGTAGTTGGCCGCATCCAAACCAGGCGGCACACCACCAAACCGCACCACACGGGTTGAGCTTCAGGCTGGTGGGTCGCGCCCTCACCAGCGGGCCAGACCCGAACCGACAGGCTGGACTCATGACCCAGTGGACCGGTTCCATGGCCTAGTGGACCAGACCCATGATGTAAGGCCAGACCAACACCCAGTAGGCTAGAACCATGCTGGAAGGCTGGACCCATACCCTTTGGCTCGGGATGGACTAAACCGAGTCACCGGGCGACCCAGTGGGCTGGACCCCTGGCCAAATCGGGTTGGGTCCAGCGAGGCCCATTAGGCCTAGCCCATTGGCCAGGCCGGACTGGGCCGACCCAGACCTGATCTGGGTTAGGTCGAGTCAGTCGAATTTAATAGGGGTATGTGGGACCCCTGGGTTAGGTTGGTCAGGTCAGTCCGACCGGGTCAAACTAGGGCTAGACACAACCACCCCCTATTTACTAAAACGCCTGTATCTTGCCAACTGCATGTCTGATTGGCGATATGTTTGTGGTGTTGGGACCCTATCGACGAGGAAGATATTTTGAAATTTCTTGAGGATGATTTCATGGAAGTTGAGATGTGATGAATGGATTCAGGAGCAGTTCTCCCAAGAATTCTATGTATGGAACCCTACAATTGGTTGAGACCTAAAGAATGCAGACTTTTGACTATGTGAGACTTGACTATGGCCTATCAGGAAGCAATTCTATGTGACTTTATAGGAACATAGTGGGAAGAACTTATGTGTGACTTTTCAGGCCCAAGTTAGACAACGAGGATGAGTATCTAAGTTTGCCAAGATTAGTGGGAAGCACTTCTGTGTGACTTTTCAGGACTACAGTACGTGATGAGGAGGTCTACCTAAGCATTCCAAGGTTAGTGGGAAGCACTTTTATGTGACTTGGTAGGCCCATTGTACTCGATAGAGTAGGAGTTCCTCAGTAGCCAAGGTGCCTAATGATATGACTGATGATTCTTCTATCACTACCCAAAATGTATACCTGGTGTGAGTTGTCCCGTGGTTCATACTTTATTTAAGGATTTCTGTGTGGTATTACCTTTTTGTTTTGGGGTAGCTACTTATTACTTTGTTACTCACCCCTGTATAGGCTTTTCCCGTACTTGTTGTGTCTAGTGAAAATGATCAATGATTCGACAGAGACTTTAGTGGACCAGGACCTAGAGGTGCTCAGGGAGAAAAGACCATTGGATGATACGAAAGTAGACTTGGTGTCCTAGGACCAGTAGGGGCCCAATAGGATCGGTTGGACAAGACATTCTACTTAGGCTTCCAATAGCTACACTACTCTCATGATCGTGTGGGGGTTTCTGGGGATGGGAATTAGAGTTTCCTTTTTGTACTTTGCTGTTTATAGTTTTTTTGTTGAGTTTGTATTCTGGACCACATATATTAGATGTACTTGTACTCATCCTTGTTTTAGTGAAACTTTTTTTTCATTTTAGTGTTTGGGATTTGGTTGGGTGTGTGTATGCGTACAGGTACTCAGGAAAATGACTCCCAGTTATAGGTCGACGCCTTCAACGCTAATCGCTAGGCCCTGGCCTTCGGAAGGTGGGATTGAGGTAGTCACGACCTGAGACCCGGGGGAAGGTTCATGAAAAAGTGGTATCAAAGGGTGGTCAATCCTACCAAAAATACCGAGAGTCTGTTGTTTTGTTTTGGGGAAACAGTGTTAAGTGTTTCCAGTTCCACTTTCAGATTCGGGGAGTCCAGTGTTGGTACGACGACTGATGTATCCATACACCATGACATTGAATTATGATTTTTAGATCAATACATTAAAACATTGGTTACATAAGTGTCTCCCTATGTTCTTTTTAATAAGAGTCAGCTCACCAGGTATAATGTTTTGACCGTGGTTCATCTTAATTCTCTTTTAAGATGCCTCTACGTAGACAGCCAGACAGGATTCCAATGCGTGACCATGAGGATGGTCCATAGTGTGATGAGGCTTTGGTACATGGATAGTTGACCGAGATGGTACCTTCAGGTGCTATACCAGCAATACCAATGCCCATTGGTCAGCAGTTACTACCGGCGCTACCAGTAGAGGACACTTGTAGGCTCAATGCCTTACACGAGTTTCAGTGACAGATACCCCTCTGGTTCCAAGGTGAGCCCGATTCACAGGCGGATAAGGAATTTCTTAAGGTGGTGAATGAGTTTCCATCTAGAAAATGAACCATTAGATTAGATGACAGTCCTGGTAGTGAGACTTCTATGTAGCTTAGTAGGGCGATGACAAGGTTTAGATTACCCCAATCTTATGATGAAGTCACTTTTCCATGGACAGAGCGTGAGAACCTTTCTCAGAAAAGGGGTCTATTTCTATAAAAATATAAGGGGTGTGTGTGCTCAAAATCCTTTACATCTTCTTTAGGAAGACATGTTAGTGGATGAGTATTCATCGAGGCATACCAACCATTCTAGATACTCAATAAATATGATATGACCAGTGTTTTAGGGCTTGGACCTCAAAGTGAGATTTATTTAGGTACATATGAGCCGACACTATTCTTCTATGTATTCCTACTTATGTAAGGGTTCTAGATAGGACATTTTTAGTTGAAAGTTATTTATCTAAGCAGATACAACCAGCAAATGATAGTAGTTGAAAAGAAAAAAACCGATGTCAGTCTCAGAGACTTGGATGTGTAAAATGTTTCAAGAATAGAAAGTGATAGGGGTAGATGAATCTACAGGGAAGAAGATGTGGAAGAGGAGATAAGAGATAATTATGAGGTGTTATACATTTCAGCATGTTACAACCACCACCCTAATGTGGTCCCCACTATGCTCAGGGAGTTAGATGACATGGTAATGGAGTAGCTTCATGTGGTCAAGGAGTATGACCCAAGGTCTCCAAGAATTAATTGAGGTACAGTCTGTGTCTACTATTAGTTTCCATATTGATAGACATAGGTACTAAACATTCCTTCTTATCATGAATATTGTTCAATAACTAGAGTTTCCGGTTAAACCGCTGAGTTGATCCTTACGTCTAAAGATGCCTAAGGGATGAGACTCGATAATCACACTTATGATGACAATGTGATCTAACCCTTGAGGCGAGAGTTTTGGTTGGAACCTCTTGGTGGAAACATCAAGGCCTTATGATGTTAGTTTGGGTATGGAGTGGTCATCCACAATTCAAGCTCAGATTGACTGTTTTAGGCAAAATGATGCGGTATATCTGTAGTGTTGGAATGGGGTTTTCCTTGGTCAGAGAAAAAGGAAACCCAAGAATCATGGGATAAACTCATGCATAAGAGGGTTCAAACGATCACTCTTGAGTCATCCAACCTTATCCTTGTGGTTGCGGGTGTTTTATGTTTTCATTTCCCAACAGTAGTGGAAGAGTTCACGAACATCCTTTCAAAATATGTTTCCAAGATTACCCCCCATAGGGAAAGGGACTTATGCATTGACTTGTACCCAGGGATGTCACCGATATCTACACCTGCATATCGGATGGCTCCTGTAGAGCTTTGGGAGATGAGAATATGGTTGGGGGACTTGCATAGTAAGGGATTAGTAAGACCAGTGTTTAAGGTTATGTGTGGATTATTGCCACTTTAACCAAGTGTCCATAGAGAAAGAGTACCTACTACCAAAGGGTCAAGGGGCACATCAATCATTTAAAGGGGGTATCCATTCGTGTGGATGGAAAAGTACCCATAGGATCTTTAGTAGTTGAGAAAGCGACGATGGCTAGAGTTCATCTAGGACTATGACTTTGAGATAGTCTATACTCCTAGAAAGGGAAATGTGGTGGCTGATGTGCTCAGTAGGAGGTCTGGTTTGTGGTTGCTGAGTAAGGCGATAGAGCAGCTAGTCGCGATACAGATATCTTTCATAGATGATGATGGTGCAACTTACCTCTAGTCTATGACTGTCACTCCCCCAATCCTTCAGTGACTTAGGGAGGCACAACTTCTGGATGTTGACTATGAGACCCATGTGCTCATTTATCCTCAGGATGGGATCTTGATAGATTTTTGATAGGTGGGGAGCACATCACCCTTTTTAGAGGGTGCACCGTAGTGCCAAGGACATTGTGGGAGGAGGTGTTGAGAGAGTTCCATACATCCCCCGTTTAAGTACATCACGGAGTAGTGAAGATGTACCAGGACCTCGAACATTAGTAATAGTAGCCGGGGATAAAGAAATCAGTGGTCGAGTTTGTTTCATGATGCCTCACTTGTCAGTAAGTGAAAGCCAAGAATCAGGTTCTAGCATGTTTAACACAACCAATTGAGGTACTAGAGTAGAAGTGGGATGGTATATCTATGGGCTTTGTAAAGGGATTACCATGCATATACAAGGGCCATAGTTCTATCTAGGTGATTGTGGACCGACTCAAAAAGTCAGCTCACTTACTACCTATCTGATAGCAAGTATTGGTATAGGTCTTGTGACGCATCTATGTTCAGGAGATAGTGAGGCTTCGCAGGTTTCATTTGACGATCGTCTCAGACTATGATGAACACTTTACATCCAAGTTGTGAAAGGGGTTTTATGAGGCGTTCGGTAATTAGATACACTTGAGCACAGCCTTTTACCCCCAGATAAATGGTCAGATAGAGTGGACCATACATACCTTGGAAGAAATTATTCATGCTTGTGTCCTGGATTTTTTCACAATTGGGAGGAACACCTACCACTGGTGGAGTTTGCATACAAAAATAGATATCACTCCACCATTGGCATGGAACCATTTGAGGGCTTGTACGGGAGGCCATGAAGATCACTTCTATGCTAGATAGACCCAGGGGGAGTCACCACTCATGGGTCCAGAGTTGGAACGGTCTACCACTAAGAAGGTGTAGATTATCTAGGAGAAGATGAAGACTGCACAGAGCTAATATAAATCTTATGCTGACAGGAGACAGAGACACTAGAAGTTTGAGGAGGGAGACCATGTTTTCCTTTAGGCCTCACCCCGATGAGGATTGCGGGTATTTGGCTAGGGGGAAAAGCTACCTCTTAGGTTCATCGAACCATTTCAGATCCTAATAAAATTTTTTGAGGTGGTGTACCACCTATCTATTTTTCCACAGAAGCATTGGGTACATGATGTTTCCACGTGTCACAGCCGAGGTGGTACGTGTATGATTCATCACACGTTATCAACTGGGGCAAGCTAGAAATTGATGATGGAGAAATGTTTACAGAGTTTCTATTGGATATAGAGGATTGAAAGGAGTGGGTCCTATGTGGGAAGTTTATTCCTCTGGTACGAGTTTGGGGGAAGCATGAGAATCTCCAGGAGAGCACATGGAAGCAGGAGGCTCAGATTCGTGCTCAGTACCCCCATCTGTTTGATTACTTTTTGTTTTGGATTTTAGGGACATAAATCCCTAAGAGAGGGAGAATTTAATGTCTCATAAATTACATGATTTATTATTATTATTATATGGAATTATTTTGCGACTAGGATTTGAGACGGTGTGTGATTCCAATGCCCAGAGTGCCTAGAATGATCTGTCAAAAAATGTTAAGATTTAAATAGCACACATGAGTGGTTTTTCTGACAATGTGGAATAACACATAAACAGGATTCCATGTCAAAAATCTTAGGGCACCATTGGGTTTAGGATGGCGTGTTTACCCTAGGAGCGACTTAAGTTTAGTCGGTGCAGACCTCCAGTGATAAAATCCAAAAATGACATAACTGTAAATAAAATAATTTCATAAAATAATTTTATTTTTCAAATTCTTATAACTCATGAATGATGGCTTGAATTTAAAATCCAATAACACTGCTAATCTTGTGAGGGTATGCTTTCTTTAACGAGATCCTAACATCGGCTAACGTGGGCCAACAATGGAAGTTAGTTTTTGGACATAAATAAAATAATTGAGTAATAATTATTTTATTGTCAAATAATTATAACTCCTAAATGGTAACTCCAATTGTAAATCCTAGAGTACTATTGAGCACATGAGTGTGTTTTCCCCATAGGAGGAGCCTAACCTCGACCAGCGTGGGTCGAGGGTGAATGTTAATTTTTGAAATTTTTATAAGGTTCGTTTAAATAAATGTGCGATCAAGTTTTTCTAACTTTTAAATAGATGTTCAGATCAAAAATATGAGGGAACCATTAAACTCATAACACCATGATTTTTCTAGAAAGGACTTAACTTTGTCCAGTAAGGGCCAAACGAAAAAGTTAGTTTTCTAACTTTTCAAGAAAAATAATAAAATAACATAACAAGTTATTTTATTTCTTTTCTCACTAAAAATCAGTGAAATGGAGACGCTGTGGTGTAGTGATGAGGTAGAAACAAGGCACATTAATGGAACTCATTAATGGTTCATTAACATGTAGCGTAAGAATGCTTTAATGACGCATAACAGATTTTTTTTTTCATAAATTAAACAGCATAACAACCCAATGTCGCAACATAACAGAAACACTGCGACATGTTTTCCTTTTATTTTGGTTGGTGCGTTGGTGGGAGGAGGAATTAAACTACTAGGATTATCTAACAAACCTCCAATGAACTTCCTCTCCAGTGAATAATGAAAAATGCTGAGGAACATCAAACATCTTCGACGCACCTCGAAGAACGGATTCAGAAGCAATGAATGATGTCAATGTCTTGAAACCTCGAGGACATAATATTGTGGAAAAAAATATCAAATAGGTATGGGTTGTTTTAGTTTTTAAGTTCATCCCCGTTCT
Organism: Viscum album; assembly: GCA_963277665.1. NCBI lineage: Eukaryota > Viridiplantae > Streptophyta > Magnoliopsida > Santalales > Viscaceae > Viscum > Viscum album. The sequence goes on from OY728130.1 coordinate 1,546,107,246, forward strand.
TTTCTAGAAATGATGAATGTGGATCAACCCACGAACAGGTTAATCCAAGATTCATGCGTTTATGTGGGAGGGTAACTTTATTTTTGGATTTTAGTTATACAGGGATTTAAATGATCATTTATGGATTTAATTGGAATCCCTAGACCTCCTATGTTTATAAAATTCTAATGTGAAGGGCACATGTCGACATGAAGAAGGCTTGAGCACCTCTGTCATGTACATTCTTTGTGGATGCACCCTCAAAGTGGTGACAAGATGATTCCAGGACCTTTGCGGTGAAGAGGACGTTCCCTCGAGAGCACAGAGACATGCGACATGAAGAAAGGACCACCAAAGCATGTTCAGTGGTCCACCAAACATCTGTTGGTTCGCCGACAACTACAGGTGATGGGGGAAACGCGTTCATCGATGCACCATGGTGGCAGTGGGAGATGCGGCGCCCGCCTGGCACCACATGGAGGGACAACCCATGTTCGGGCTATCTGGGTTGTTCGACGAGCCACGGTCGCTCAACTGTGAAAGGAGGGCCCCACACATTTGCAGCAGGCGTCCACGTCCCGACCAAGTGGCGCACCACCGACCCGCACCACGTGGGCCGAGATTCGGGCTGGTGGGCCATGCCCCCATCCAGCTGGCTTGACCCACTGCCCAGCGGGCCAGACTCATGTCGTCAGGCCAGACCCACACTCATCGTTCCAGATCCACATCGGTAGATGGGACTCATGCCCTTCGGGCTGGGCTAGACTAGACTGAGTTTCCAGGCGACCTAGCAGGCTGGACCCTCGGCCAAATCGGGCCAGGTCCAGCGAGGCCCATTGGGCCTGGCCCACTGTCCAGGCCAGACCAGACCAACAAAGACCCGAACTAGGTCATGACAAATCGGTCAAATTTAACCGAGGTATGTGGGACCCCTGGGCCAAGTTGGTCGGGTCAGTCCGACTGGGTCAGACGAGGCCCTGACATAACCAACCCTTGTTTACTAAAACACTCGTATCTTGAAAACCACACATCTGATTGATGAGACATTTGTGGAATTGAGACACTCTCGATGAGCCATATCTTTTGACATACCCTGAAGAGATTTTCATAGAAGTTTAGATGCAAAAAATGTCTTGAGGAGTGGTTCTCACAAGCCCGCTACATACGGAACCCTATGGTTGGCTGAGACCTGAAGACTACTAACTTTCGACTATGTGATACTCGACTATGGCCCATAAGGAAGCACTTCTATGTGAATTTTTAGGCACACAGTGGGAATCACTTCTGTGTGACTTTGCAGGCCCACGGTACGTGACGAGGAGTAGTACCTCAGTTGGCCAAGATTAGTGGTAAACACTTATGTGTGACTTTGCAGGCCCACAGTATAAGATGAGGAGATGTACCTAAGCATTCCAAGGTTAGTGGGAAGCCCTTATGTGTGACTTGGCATGACCACTATACTTGACAGAGGAGGATTTCTCTAGCAGCCAAGGTTTATGATGATATGATTGATGATTCTTCTATCACTACCCTAAATATATACCTAGTGTGAGTTGTATTGTTCTTCGTGCTTTACTTTGAGGATTGTTGTGTAGTCTTCCCTTTTTTTGGGGTCCCTACTGAGTACTTTGTTACTCACCCTTGCATGATATTTTCTCACACGTGTTGTGTCTAGTTAAAATGATTGACGTTTCTACAGATAATTAAGTGGAATAGGACCCAGAGGTGCTCAGGGATATAGGACCAACTGATGCTACAACAGGGGACTTGGTGGCCTAGGACCAGGAAGGACCCAGTATGATTAGGTGGAAAAGATGCTCTAATTCGGCTTCTAGTAGTTACACTACTCTCACAATCATGTGGGGTTTTTCATAGATGGTCATCATAGTTTCTTTTTTGTACTTTGACATTTTCAGTTCTTTTGTTGGGTTTGTATTCTGGACAACTTATATTAGTTTTACTTGTACTCAGCCTTGTTTTAATGATAATTTTATACTTTTTAGTGTGTGGGACTTGGTTGGGAATGTGTATTCATATTGGTAATCAGGAAAATACCTCCCACTTGCAGGTTGACGCCTTTGGTGCTAGTCACCATCCCTTGGCCTTCGAGAGGTGGGCTTGGGGTAGTCACGACATGGGCCTCATGGGACGGGTTGTGAAAATGGATTTATAAATAAAATACATATATGGTTTTTTAAATTGTGAAAGACAAAACATGGAATATTATTTGAAGAAAAATGAAAAGAAGAGAAGAAGTTGAGATTGATGAATTATAGACTTCTTACTACTATGTTATTCTTCATACTATTTTTTTATTGAGGAATCCTAACGAGTTATTACAAAAGGTTTCCATTAATTTAGCTAGATCAACAATCTTGTAGTTGGGGTTTGGCTTAGTGGTAAGAACCCCTTAATTCTACATGAAAAATGGGGGTTCAAAACCCATTGGGTTCAGGCTACTGTAGAAGGACTGTAGCGTACTGTAGCAATGAAGAGTACTGTAGCGGCGACAGGGTACTGTAACAGTTGTGGGTACTGTGCGGTACTATAGTAACATGGGTACTATAGAAGTACTATTCATAGAATGGGCCTTGGGACAAAAAAAATGGGATTACATGCAATGTAATGTGCTAATTGCCCACATGGACTTCAGGCTATGTAATGGATCTCCCTCTACCCAGTTAAAGAGGTCTTTTCTTTGCTTTAATAATAAATGATGCTTCGGACCCAACTTAAAAAAAAGCTAGATCAACAATCCAAGTAGCATGACCACCTGTAGAAGCCAGATTAACTCAAGATAGGATCTATACAAGAGAAGCATTGAGAGTTAATAACACCTATGTGGGTCAACACAGCTATGAAGGGGTAAAGGATGCATTGTATCAATCATGGGGGTTAGACATAGTAAACTACTAGAGATCACCAGCACTAGAGGATTTAAATGAGACACATATGGATCATGGTGGTTAATAAAATGATTAACACACTAAAATGATATGTGGGATCATATACAACACCAAACTATTCATATATTTACAAAATTAGGGAAAAAGTTGTATACTTCCTTAAATGATGACGTCATATAACAATCATATTCAACCCCGAGACTGTATATGTGAGAGGCTCATGTGGTGACTGGTTCAACCTCTATAGTAGCTTGACTGTTAAACAAATATGTTTTCACAAGCATGATTGACTGATATAATCTGTCCCACATACTCATCCACTAAACATGAATTCCTAAAAGGATTATCATGTGGAATGTTATTGTTGTGAGTACACAATGAAAGTGATCTTATCAAAAGATAGAACACAAATATTTCATATAAAATATTAAATCCACATGAAAAATAAAAGTTTTTCTTATGAAAAGACATAGTCCCTACATTTCATTGATCCCTCATCATAAAATATCATGATAATCATAATTGAATCACAATTCAAGATGATTTACAGACCAATAAGAATAAATTCTTCATAATGATCAAAATTCCACAATGTGTCATGCATATATGATATGTTTCATATTGTTAACAAAAATATTGCACCTATATTATATTTTTATTATAAGAAAATTATCGTAGATTTAAGATAATTCCACATAAGATAGTTACACATATGAAAAAATTTTCATAAGATAATTCCAAATAAGAAGTTTACTCCAAATAATATAATGGGTTTTTAAGACATTTAGAAAATTTATAAGATATCTTACATCATGGAAAACTATATATCTAGAATTATTCATTATGAAGAGTAATGATTATGAAAAATCATAATCCAGTATTTAAAATGAAAATATCACAATGAGTGAAATTTGACTCTAGAAGGAAAATAGAGAGAAGACTTGGAGGCATAACTCATGCATGTATTGACTGAGATCTTTTAAAGAAGGAGAATGTTGTGATACTAAATAAGAAACTGTAACAATGACTGTATGAGTGCATGTAATTACAAGATTATTTTGATTTATAATTAGAAGGTTTTATGGGATATATTAGTGAAGAGATGAATAAAGAGATAATATTTGTGAGTTTCCATGCTAGAACATTAACTGAGATTTCAAAATCCTTCTGAGCGTTCTTCAATTTCTGAATGCTATCATGAAATATTTTCAAATATGAAGATATTGTGGAGAAAAAGATGTGATATATTAAATATCACATTAGAATTAAATTATATGTCTTCAGGAAGGCTCTGAATAAATCTCTTGACTCATTTTTAAATGAGTTTTAAACTTGTAGATATCTTTGAATATCCTTATTTAAATAAAGATACGCTATTCAAGTGAGTAGTGTATATTAATGAGACATGGGAGCACAATGGATAATTCAAATATTGTGATTCTTACTCTATATTCTGAAAGTCAAGAGGTAATAAAGTCCATTTGACTTGTGTTAATCATAGAAGATAAAAAAATATCAATGATATAAAGAAGAGGAACTAAGAGACATTCGACTGGTTCCATTAAGAATAATCCAACATCATTCATGTAATAAAAATAATATTGATATAATAATATTTATATTATTAGAGAATGCTTATAGGTATTGGTGGAGGTCTTGACTTCCCTGAAATATTGATATATTATAGAAGAATCTGAATATTACTGAGGAGAAGTAACTGATGTAATGCTTTCTATATATCCCTAACATTGAGGCCCCTAAAAACCCTCTATGATTAAATATAATAGTGTGTTTGAGTAGAGAATAAGGCCATATTTCATGTGTGTTCATTGATAATCCATTGGATGTTGATGACCTATTCGTTGGTTTATATAGGTCTCGTATGGGACTGATGGTGCTAGCATAAATTATACCATCACACTGAGGGAGGCTAAAGTGCTAGAGGGAGGTACATTATTCTACAGGACTCAAGGAAGAACCCTACCCTTAACTTTAATGACACTTGTATAATATAGTGTAACCAAGCTTTTAGGATTTAAGGATGAACACTATCCTTGGTCTATTTTAATCACTTTCCCATTCTAGTGATATTATAGGTCTCACAACACAACCCAAACCTAAAATGTATTAGGATATTATATTGAGGCTAATCCTATAAAATCTATATGTGTTTTAATTATTCATTATATTTCATTGTATATCAATGGGAGGATCAAGAGAGCATATTTAGATTCAACTCTCTTAACTAAGACAATAATTCTAGTAATAAGAGGGAATAAAAAAATAAAAAAAATTAACTATTGATAAAAGTTTGGGATACTGATTCACCCCATCCCCTATTAATGTCATTTCATGATCCACTAGGCACTTCAGTAGGCATCCCAAAATAGTCAAATGACACAAATCAAAATTATTCATCCTTTAAACATTTATTGTTTACATGTTTGTTTTTTTTCTTTGACTATTTATATTTATTAAAAAGATATATTTAGTAGTTTTTATAACATTTAAATAAATAATGTGTTTAAAATAACATATATAACAACAAAATTCACCCTTTATAACTATTTTTATGGTATGGGTGAGAAAATATGTGTAGTCGATTCATGCTCATCTACTAGCTGATCTAATGTCCCAACACCCAAGTCCAATGGCCCTGTATTAGTACGAAGTATACGAGTAGCAATGGGTAGTGTACTAGATGGTTTCAGGATCATCACTACTGGTGTAGTGTTATATAATTATGTGAACCAAATATGTTTTGTATACCATTTATTCCATGGATTTTTTTTCCAAATATATAAAAAAATTAAAGAAATTACAACATCTGAAAATGATAAAATATTATAATAAAATTTAAAATTATAATTATAAAATTTTCAAATCATTCACATGTATTGAAACTATAAATTAGATGATAAAAACCATTGGCTTATTTTAAAATGATATTAACAAAATAATATTTAATAAACAATCAAGACCTTTTTATTTCATCATAATGAAATTATTTTATACTTGTTAAAGGAACATATACTATGGGAAAAATGGGTATTTGCAACAGGTCATTTGTGACTGGGTCCCGTCACAAATGACCCATTGTAGAAAATGGCATCACAAATATTTTCATCGAGTTATTAAAAAAAACTCAATTGCAATGGGTCCGTCATATATACTATTTAAGACGGGAAAATATACCCATCGCAAAAAACATAATAAAATAAAATAAAATTTAATATTAATAAAATTAAAAAAATAATATTTACAAAATAATAATAATAATAACAACAACAACAACAAAATAATATTAATATAATAATAGTAATAATATAAATAATATTAATATTAATATTAATATTAATATAATAATAATAAAAATAATATTAATATTAATATAATAATAATAAAAATAATATTAATATTAATATAATAATTATAAAAATAATAAAATAATATTAATATAATAATAATAATAATAATAATAATAATAACAAAATATAAAAATATAAAATAATAAAAACATCAATATTCAAAAAATAATAAAAAATAATAATTTTAATAAAACAATAAATCAATACATAAATAATAAAGTATTAAAATATTAAAAAATTAAATAAATAATAAAATAATAAAAAACACAATATTCGTAACAATATAAAAAACTCACTAAACCACGAGTCAAACATCGCATATACTTTATCGTCTGCTGGTGTTTCTACTCTAGTAATCAACACATCTTTACCTCCTCCTCTTGTTGCTGTCATAAAAATATCGCGTTCTGTCTACCCCAACATATACTGATCACAACATGTGTCAAATTGAAGTGTGGTTGATTCTTACACATCCCAAAGTCTAAAAACAGTCCTAACTGCTAATGTAACCACGTTTCCATTTTCATTCTTTGTCGAACTGATGAAACTACAAATTAACTCAATTTTCTTAGTTGATTTTTTCCTATTGTTGAAATTTAAAAGAGAATAATAAGCTCATGTGCCCATTATATCATTAGAAGTCACCACAATGGGCATGTGAGCTTCCTTTACTCTCCTGTCCTTCAAAAATGAGAAAGGTTTTTCAGTTAACAACATCGAATCAAAATGCAGTGCTGGAAGTTCGACAAAGAAAGATGATGAATATGGAAAATGTGGTTACATTAGCAGAAATAATAATTTTATCTATTTTGTGGCATTTTGTAGAGAGTTGAAAACAAAACATGACTTCCCAAAAGATCTGTGAATAAAATAATTAAGTATTAGAAAAAAATGATAAATAAATTAACTTACAAATAGGAGATAAAATAATGAAAATATTAAAAATTAATAATTAGTAATTAGTAATAATTACAAATTATTACCATTTGTTACTATTTATTTCAAATTATTACTAATTATTATAAATTATTACTATTTATTATTAATTATTATAAATTATCACTAATTATTACTAATTATTTCTAATTATTACTAATTATTACTAATTATTACTATTTATTACAAATTATTACCATTTAAAACTATTTATTACAAATTATTACAAATTATTACTAATTGTTACTAATTAATCCAAATTATTACTATTTATTCCTAATTATTACTATTTATTTCTAATTAATCCTAATTATTGCCAATTAATCCTAATTATTTCTAATTAATCATAATTATTACAAATTATTAATAATTTTTACTAATTATTACCAATTATTACTAATTATTACAAATTATTACTATTTATTACCAATTATTACTAATTATTAATAATTAATACTATTTATTAATATTTATTTCTAATTATTACTAATTATTACTAATTATAAATAATTATTACTATTTATTACTATTTATTACTAGTTATTACTATTTATTAATAATTATTACTAATTATTATTAATTATTACTAATTAATCATAAATCTTACTAATTAATCATAATTATTACTATTTATTTCTATTTATTACAATTTATTACAATTTATTACTAATTATTACTAATTATTACTAATTAGTACTATTTACTACTAATTTTTAAAAATTATTACTATTTAATACAAATTATTACTAATTATCACTAATTAATCTTAATTATTACCAATTATTACTAATTAATCATAATTATTTCTAATTAATCTAATTTATTATTAATTATTACTAATTATTACTAATTATTATTATTTATTATAAATTATTACTAATTATTACTATTTACTATTAATTATTACTAATTATTACTAATTATTACTAATTATTACTATTTAGTACTAAATATTACTAATTATTTCTATTTATTAATATTAATTATTAATTATTAATAATTATTATTATTTATTAATATTTATTACTAATTAATACTAATTATTACTAATTAATCCTAATTATTACTATTTATTACTAATTATTACTATTTATTACTAATTATTACTATTTAATCGTAATTAATCATAATTATTACTAATTATTACTAATTATTACTCTTTATTACTAATTATTACAAATCAGTACTAATTAATATTTATTATTACTAATTATTACTAATTATTTCTAATTACTCATAATTATTACTAATTATTTCTAATTACTCATAATTATTACTAATTAATCCTAATTATTACTAATTATTATTAATTATTACTATTTATTACTAATTATTACTAATTATTACTATTTACTATTAATTATACCAAATTATACCAAATTATTATTATTTATTAATATTTATTACTAATTATTACAATTTATTACTACTTATTACTATTTAGTACTAATTATTAATATTTATTTCTAATTATTATTAATTATTAATATTTATTAATATTTATTACTAATTAATACTAATTAATACTAATTATTCCTAATTATTACTATTTAATACTAATTATTATTAATTAATCATAATTATTACTAATTATTAGTGTTTATTAGTATTTATTACTAGTTATTACTAATTATTACTATTTATTACTAATTTTTACTATTTATTACTATTTATTACTAATTATTACTAATTATTACTAACTGTTACTAATTAATCCCAATTATTACTAATTATTACTAATTACAACTAATTGTTACTAATTAATCATAATTATTACTAATTAATCCTAATTAATCCTAATTATTGTTAATTATTACTAATTATTATTATTTATTACAATTTATGACTATTTGTTACTAATTATTACTATTTACTATTAATTATACCTAATTATACCTAATTATTACTAATTATTAATATTTATTCCTAATTATTATTAATTATTTCTATTTATTAATATTTATTACTGATTATTACTAATTATTACTAATTAATCCTAATTATTACTATTTATTACTAATTATTACTAATTATTACCATTTATTAATATTTATTGCTAATTATTACTAATTATGGCCAATTACATCTAATTATGACTAATTACCACTAATTATCACTAATGACTATTAATTAATAATAAATAATATAAGTATTAATTCATAATAATTAATATTAATCACACATACTTATTTGTAAAAATAATAATGCAAAATAAAACGATCTAATTCTAATTTTATTCAAATGCAACTAATTAAGAATAATTATAACTAAAATAAAATAAAATAAAACCACTAAAAAATAAAAGAAATAGATGAATACCTTAAAACTGAAGCTTTCAGAGGATCTCAACCACAAATGTTGTTCTGATTTAAAACTTTAAACTTTGAAAGAATTTGAGAGAAAAAATATAAGTAGAGATGGAGAGGGCGGTAGAGAAAACGGTGGAATGAGAGAAAAAACATACAAGGATATATAGCTTAGATTAGTTGCGATGGGAATATTTACGATGGGTATCCCGTTGCAAATACCAACCTGCCGACATGCTATTTGCGACAAGATTGATCTCCCATCGCAAATACTAAAAAACGCCATTGGGTATTTGTGACGATTATAAAATTCCGTCGTAAATATCCTCCCTGCAGTTTGGTGTGGAACACGCGCCAAACCTTTTGCGACGGGAAGAATCGTCCCATCACAAATAACTAATTATTTGTGATAGGAAAAGGGTTTCGTCGCATATAGTCTCTTCTGACAGACTATTGAGACGGGACCCTGCCCCGTCTCAAATAACCCGTCACAAATACCCATTTTTCTCGTAGTGATAAGAAACTACTTTACTGCCATATAACTCATAATCAATGTTGACTTCATGATTTTTTAAGAATAACTATTAGGCACTCTATTGAATATTAATATTTAAGAAATTAATGTGAAAACAACATCTATGATAGGAACTCTATTAATGAAAGAGTCACTTTATTCTAAGTATGAACAAAATGTGATTAAAATAGTTAAAGGAGCATTGAATAGACAATGGTTTCATTAATAATTGATTATTATCATCAACCACTAACATGAGATCTTTATCGTCACTCTATTTCATGATTGCCAATTTCAATTCAATAATAGATACACTAACCAATCGCTTCCAATTGATAGGGTTCTATATCCGTAAAAAATTAATCAACTTCATTACCCATATCATATAAGTCTCTCAGTTTCACATGGACTACACCACATAACCCTTCATCGACTCCATTATCAACATAATATACCATCTTAGCTTTTGAAGAAAAAAATGGGTAATCTTATTTTTGATAATTAATATCAATTGAACAATATTAATTTACATAAGTAAACTATAATGAATCTTTCTTTACTCCTCTCTGAATATCAACACATTATAATTTGAATAACACAACCAAAAAGTATCCACTATAATTTTACTCTGCAATTTCAATCAACATTCCATAATATTCCAACTCTGTTAATTTTATAAATATTCCATTATATTGTGTTTTCAGTCATTCTTCACGATATTTTTTACGAAACTTGAAACCATTAATATTGAAGGCATAAAATCTCTTAAACTAATTCAAAGGCACTCAAGCTAAAAATTTCAAATCACGAGAAAATATAGCTTGATTATCAACGTTCATGATCTATTCAAATGGATATAAAAAATTTGTACTCATAAAATATTATTATCAATATATTATAAATATAAAAATGATTTTGAACTTAAATGATGTGAAAACCAACCAATATTATCCGTGTTCACATCATTTGATACTTTTTTTCTCATTTCATTTTCGACTCCAAAGTCATCTCTTTGTTTGTGTCTTCAATTCTTTAGTGAAATGTTCTGCAATATCACTATATAATAGAAAAAATCTACTTACTTACATGAACACTATACGAGGTAGTGAAAAGAATGTTATCCTTCCTTTTTGACAAACTAACATTGTAAATGTTATTGATTTACCAAAGGAATGAATATAATTTGAGTTATCATCATCACCTCCAACATAATTAAATATTTCCTCAATCCTAACCAAATACATTGAATAGAATGTGAGACAATCATTTTCTAAGTACCATTCAACAATATGGCCTTATGGTTGATCTTTGTTCTTTATATAGGGCATTGAATGACCAACATACCTGATTAATCAACACATAATAATCCTATGTGTTTTGAGTTCGAAAAATATATTTCAACAGTGTTGAATATTTGAAAGATAATATCTCTCAATGGGGTATATCCATCGATAGTGTATGGGTCCTCTAAATTTAACACCCCCAACCAAATGCACTGTCAGATGAACCCTCACATTGAAAAATGAAAGGGTAAATATGTAACAACCCAAACTTTTACTAATGAAAATTCCTCATGATATGATTAAATTTCTTATTATGTAAAATGGTTATATAAAACATATGTACTTCCTTGGTTTTTTTTGGTTTTTAAAACACTGTTAGGTTTTGAGACTGTTGCTAATATAGCTGTTAAATAGTGATCAGATGATTAGTATAAATATTGGGCTTTAACAAATCTAATTTACTCTGACAAAGGAAGTGATGGACTCATCCATTAGAATTGATCTATAAGAAGCCCATTTGTTGGAGCTCAGAAAGGAGGTGGTGTCACTGGGCTTCGCTCTTGACCAATCCCAAGCCGAACTTCAACACATAAAGCTCGAGCGGAACTGTCTACGAGGGAAGTAGAAGTTAATAGAGATTACCACACGAGTGATGTTATCTGAGCCCTCCCAACAGTATGTCACCATCACACACCTTATCCTTCAATCTTATACGGGTGTTATAAGGGGATATGTAACAAGACCATAACACTAAGATTATGTACATTATTTTTTGTATAGAGAATAAACATTCATTTTATTAGTGCTACTTTGTAAATAGTTTTTAAAGAAAAAATAGCATTTTTTTCGTTAATATTCAATTAAGAAATCTATTTTGATGAAATAATATATTTTTAAATAAAATAATATTTTATTGAAATATTATTACTAATTTTTTTTTTAATATATATAAATGATCATATAATTTTTATGAATACAATTGAAATTTTTATTAAGGCTTGAAAGCTGTTTTTGTCAAAACCCATGAATTTTCGATAGATGTCGGTTTTTATTTTAAAAGTAAAAAATTTACATATTTAGAAAATTATTTAGATAAAATGAATATTATTTTTGGAATTAGGACATCAAAATTATCTAATGGTGAATTTTTCATAATTTTTTGAGACAATCAAATTTTTGTGTAAAAATTAAATACAATTTCAATATATAATGTGATTTATGACATCATAATGACCCAATAGTGATGTAATAAAATACTATAAACATTATGTTCTTCCAATATATATTTTAACATTAAAATAATGTGATTTTAGATTTTTTTGATTTAATTTACAAAGCTTTAGTGGAACCTCTAAGACTTATAAAACATTTTAACTTTTTAAATTGATTTCCTTGAGAGTGTGACTCACCTCTACATAAGAAAGCCTAATATTTTAAGAATTTAGGACCTTGGAATTATAAAATAAGGTTTTCCACTCCCCTTTGGAAAAAACCATGGGTTGTTTTGTGGTTTTTATTAGTTAAATGTGTGGTGTCCAAAACCTAAATAATAAAGAATTCCCTCCCTTTTTCTATATAAACACACCCAATCCCCCACTTCCTCTTCACTCAAAGCCTTTGGATCTCGACCAACCTCTGCCATAATCTCTCTAGAATCCTCCCAAGGTGCCCCAATCTTCCAATAATCCTCTCTAAATCCTCTCCCAAGACTTTGGGATCATACTTCTAAGTAAGAGATTCATTCCTTCCCCATTTTGTCAAAGTTTCTTAATATGGTTATGTCCTTTTATTTTTAATTATAAATGTTGGGGTATGATTTATCACCACCCCATACTTTCCTCCTTATGTTTAAATGATGTTATAAACCTTTATCTCTCATTAATTACATCCATGTACACCCATTACCATTCCAAAATTCCGTAAGGAATTTCTCTCTTCTCATTTACATACAAGAAATTCTTTTGTATTATGAATCTATATTCCATTACTTATGTTGGGACATGTTTCTATATTACCTATTACTGTCCATTTCATGTACATATTATGAGACACCACTTTCTCTCTCATCAACCATTTTTATGAATTCTTATGTCACGCTGTTATGCTATTGAAATTGTACCACGATTTTCCAAGCCAAGTCATTATGTAGTGAATACCATGCCCATTTCTCTATCAAGGGTATTCACCTTTACGCGGATTTACTCATTGATTATAGATTTTCATGTATGTATTCCACATTCATTTATCTTGGAATAAATTATGATGTTGTATGATTCCATGTTGTATGATTCATGTGGCACACTTATGCATGAAATGAAATGTTTAAGAAGGGTGAGCTCTGATAGCGCTCCAATGCATTAGGTAAAGATTAGTATCATGATACGTCAAGTGCAATGAGGGTTTACTCATGATAATTCAAGTACAATGTGGTTTTACTCATGTTTCACATGCAATGATCCTTGGATAATGCTAATACCATGTTAAGTGTTGTTTTCACATTACCATGTTATGATAAGCATGTTATATCTTGCCTTTATGTTGATGTTTCTTTTATGCTCCATTGATATTAATATTGCCTAACATGTATTGTATTCTTCATGTTATGTATTTTTTACTCCATTACTGGGCTTTATAGATCACCCTTTTCTTATGCATGTCCTCAAGTTATCCCATGCAATGACAAGTACGAGGGAATGTATTGGTCATGTAAAGGAAGTTTTCAATAAAGATGTTGTGTTACATGTTTTAAGTTGTTATGTAATGTTCCTAAGCCCCAAAGACACTAGACCTCTTGATATTATATATTGTATCAAGTGAAGATTTTATGTAATAAATCATGTTTAAGTGTGTAATAAAGAGCAGGATTGTGATAAAATATCATCTATAGGGGAAGAAGTTCCCATACAATTTTTCCTATAATTATTTAAGATTGTCTGGGATAAATTTTTTCTCATAGATTTTTCTAAATAAAATGCAAGAAACAATTAAGACTAATATTATTTTATGAATTAATAAGTTACACAATTCTAATAGTGACAAGTACTCTATTAAATTATAATATTCATGAATTTTAAAACCATATACCTTATGATTTTATAGCTTAACACCTCATGAAATTTTAACATAATATACATATGGTACATTCACATTTTCATATATTTGAAGAAACATATATTTTTCATAGGCTTTCAATAAAAACGTACTGCAGGAGACTTCCCAATTATATTTTATAATAGATCATGATTTATATTATTTTTATCTAAGTAATAAAATTCACTTTTATGAACATTAATTTTTACTTACATAATAAGTATTATAAAGACAACATTATCAAACAGATTCATAAAAATGTACATAACATAAAGATTATGACATAACATCTACAATTACTAATGTGGAAGATAGAAAAATATAATTTTTCTTCCATTACTATGTTTCAATTACATATGATGTTTTATGGACTCTTTTCCCAAAATTGATCAACTGATAGTCTTCCCCAAATTCTAAAAAAATTGATGATAATTGATACAAAATATCTAACTCAGAAAACAATTTTGGAGGGGAACTAAAACTATTTTGTCTAAAAAATCATTACTTGTTAAAAGTAAATATCTAAGATGAATCTATGACTCAACGATGACACATAAAAATGGTTTTTATACTCTAAGTCATCCTTTTAGAGTCAAAATCAGTGTTACAAAATAAATATTCTAGACCACTGTGAGTACTCTAACTAGACATATTCTAAAGTCCTAGAAAGTTTATGATGGTTCACATGAGATTAGCATGAATTGTAGATATTTTTTAGTTGATGTGTCAAATATATCCACAAAATTGTCTAATAGTTATTATAATTTTCTTTATGAGTCTAAATTTACACATCAAAAACATTTCAAAGAATTTTTTTCCTATAATAATCATTTAAAAAATAAAATAATTTTATTTCATGTGCATCCACATAGGTAGATTGTAAGGGATAAAATAACAATACATATGTTATAATTTGTATTTAAATTCCTAAATAGAATAAATACATCAGTATTCAATCCCAAACAATAAATACTAGTGTTTATAGGTAAATTTTCATGTAATGAATCAAAACCTTTCAATGCGGATGTATCTTTGGGATGGAAAATAAACCCATCACAATTGTTTACTATATAATTTCACTCCATATTCTCTTTGGTTTTATATTATGCGAATAATCATTGTAATCATGGTTTCAATGGAAACTAAGAGAAAACATCCACTGAAATTTTATATCTATTCTTATTTACAAGAAAACATTAATTCAACATTGTGTCATTATTCATTTACTTATATATATATATTTATGAAATCTTTTAAACTCCTATCTTTTTTAATATTATCCTCAATATATCATAAATTCATTGGGATATACATGCATCTTCATGTAATTTATACCCAACTTTTATATAACCTTAACAATCTAATATAATTATTTAAGGATCTTAGCCATACTAAAAATATCATGCATCAATTCTAATACCGTTTTCATTTAATTATTTTTAATTATGTATAAACACTTGATTTGGTAAAATTTAATTAGAAAAGGAAAAATTTAATATTTTTCACACCCCTAATAGAAATAATTTTATTTGTTTTAAAAAAGTTATTATAACTCATTTCATTATCCATTTTTTAATCCCCTATATTGATTTCAAGAAAATCTACATGAGACCATATTGACATGTTATGATCTACACCCTGTTGTGTTTTTGTACTCAAAACAACAATAATTAAGCTCTAAATTTCATTCTATACTAATGCGGTAGTAGCTTGATGATTATGATGTTGGATAAAGATCAATTTTTCTATAATATTTGATTCACCATGCCAAATCCATCATGCATACCCAATAGAAAATTATTGCAATATCAGGTGTTCATAAAACTAAGTCTTTTCAACCATAGTATGAAATTACTAGTAATTTTTTAGTTAATTCTTCTATCGATAGATTCATTTCCAATTGAAAAATCAAAAAATGTCTCAAACCCTTAATAATATTTTGGTGTATTTGTAGGTAATGAAATTAATATTTTATACATTTATTTAATATTGAAAATAAATTTAAAAATAATATAAAACTTATTATTGAAATGAAATAATGTTTAAAATATTCCATGTGATTAATATAACAACCTTGTGAAACTAATAATAAAAAAAATCATAATATTTTGTAAATAATAATAAATCTAATATTTGACATCTATAGGAAGCTAAAAAAATATATATGAGATTAAATAGATTGAATCATTAAAAAATCACATACACACAACTAATATTTTAAAAAATTGAAAATATTCATACTCATTGATGAAAAAAAAGAAAAAATGCAGTTTATTTTGTAATTATTCAAAAAACCAACAAATTAAGAAAATAAAATTTATGCTAAAATATTGATTATAGAATGTGCCACTATTAAATAAGATAATGCACAAAGTAAAATATTAGGTAACACAAATAACAGTAAAATTTTAGATCTAACTATATCTTTGAAAAATAAAAAAAAACATAAAAAGCCTAATTAAATAAAATTTGGAATAGAGAAATCAATACCAATCTTAGTAGTTGCATCAGGTCTTGAATGATTTGTTAATAAAGAGATGATTAGGAGAGGTATTATTAGATAAGCACAACTGTAGTAAGATATATCTTGTGTCATTAGAGAATAAAACACCCTGATAATTTGTGAAATATCTTTTCCAAATGAATTTAATCTTTTCAATATTTTTCGATACACATAACACTGAGTTTATCTTTCGTTACACACAACATTGAGTTTAAACGAAACGTTTCATATTATTAAAATATTATTATATGATATCTATCACCTATTCATTGGAATGATGAGAATCTATAGGATTAAATAAATTATGAAAATATATGGTTTACACATGTATATAAAATTAATTCTTTTGTGACCAATTAATTTAAACAAAAAATAAAAACTATTTGAAAATAAAGGAAAACATTTTATGAATTTTTTTAGGGAAAAAATGTTTTAACTTAATAAATTAAATAAAACACATTTGGTTAATTATTTTAATGTAATTTATATATTATATATTCAATAAAGTATTTAACATTCATATTTTGTGTTTTTTAGATTAGAGATAATAATAAATCAAATTTTACACTTAAAAAATGTATTTTTCTAAAAAGTAGTTTTATTTCTTTTAAGAACACTTATTTTGAAGATAATTTTAGAAAATTTTGGAAAATTTATTTGAATAAATAAATTTAATATTTTATATAATCGTGCCAAAATTATCTTAGTATAAATTTTTGATAATTTTTTGAAAAAAAATAAATTTTCAATGAACAATGAAAATAATAAATTTTATTCAAAAACTACATTTTCATTTATATTATTTATAAAGTTAATTTATATTTTAAATTGGGTTTAAATTAAATTTATAATATATATATATATATAATCCAATTTAGTTCATTGGAATCATTTTCATATTGAATTTTGATATAAAACCTTGTAAAATTTGGAACATTTTCTCTTTGAAAACTCATTTTCTCATAGCATTTGTGAGATTAAATTTAAATTGAATTTTTCAACTTATGTGAATTTAATTTGTAAAAATGGATCCCATATTTAGAATAATAATAATTTATATTATATAATATGGTCAAATTAATTTTGATCAAAATTAATAGTGAAAATATTGTAAATTTATTATCGTGATTAAGGTAAAAATGGTTTTAGAGGGGGTTAAACTAAAAAAATAAGAGCTAAAGTGACCTATAAACTTATATAAACTATATTTTATGGAAATATTTCAACCCTATAATTTATAAGTCCTTATATTACTCCACTTTGGATCCTTTTTTAATGAGAAGTATGTGCTTACACCTTTTTCTTTTCAAAGAAATTACAAGTATGCCACTCACCTCACTTATAAAAGGCCATCATCTCTCCTCTCTTCCTATCACTCTAAAAACATTTTGGTTTGACCAATAACTATAAAATTAATTTAAAAAATTACCTAGTATCATAATATATGCCTTATTTTTGGAATAAATTAAACCTATGAAGGCTTTTGTAGGAATCTTACGGAGGATGCCCGAAGAAGAGGTAACATTCTTCAACGAGCATTTTTATTTTATTTTTTCCTCCACCTCCTTTAATTATTATTAAATAATGAATATATAGTAAGATAATTATATTCCATATAATTTTAATTTTTTATGTTAAGTTCATGAGTTATAACCATATCTACTTCTATTAAATGATTTATAAAATCATCATTCATGTATATAGTGGACTACCGTCTCATGAACCGATGTCATTTATTTTTCCATTACCACATCTCACAGTTTGTTATGATTATGGATATAAATTATATATATGATATTTATAATATAATTATACCTTTTTTATTTATTATATCATATATACCTTTTTAACTTTCTATTCCATGTGGGATACGATAACGCCACTCATGTGTACGACAGACTACCACCTCGTGAAGTGATGTAATTTGTTTTTCACTAATGCTTTATATGGAAGATAATAAAGACAAAGTTAATGAATATATGTGATAAAAATGATATTATTATTATATTTATAAAATATTTATCATACTTAAAAGATAATATATCATTTTATTTCTTATCTTTTCACTCACTAAACGATATTAACAACGTTCATGTATATGCAGAATACCACCTTCACGAAGTGGTGTGACTCTCTATTTTAATAACCACACTAAATGGATGATAGGTATAAGTATATTTAAAGAAATAATATTTTATTTATGATATTAAAATTATTATGGAGTGATGAAATATTACTTACCTTTTTTCCATAATGATTGTTGAAAAATAGAAACGTTACTCATGCGTACGTAAGATCTACCGTCTCCATGATTGCAACGTACTTAATTTCTCAAAACCATATTTCATGATTGATCTTAAAAGTATAATTAATTTATAAATAGTATAATTATTTCATTATTATTATTTGTTATATTATGTAACCATGATCAATGTAATATGACAGAAATTAAAAAATCAAAACATATATGAAAAACAAAGCGATTATTATCCGAAACACGGTTTTAACAAGGAATTAGTAATAAATGAGAAATAAATGGTCATAATTAAATAATATATGGTATAACATATATATTTATGGTTATATAATATATGTGAAATATAATTACATTTATTATACAGGCGGTTTGAACTTTAACGTAGGAAGTCGAGACTTAAGTTAAGTGATTTCTAGTCACTCTTTTATTTCTGGGAGACACATGTAAATTCACCACTAATTTATTTTTTTCTAAATTATATAATACCCTTTAAATATTATATCATTAATATACTTATTTTTATAATATTAAAATTTTAATTTTATGTTAGGCTTCATTGGGGATTACGATTCAAAATATTTTTTTTGGTCTCAAATTGCCTTCTTTGGGAAAAAAGTTATGTTATAAACCTATATTATTATATTAGGGGAAGATACTACCCATTTGGCATGAAATATAATTAATATACTTATTTTAATTATATTATAGGTTTCATTTATTTTTATTCTTTCATGGGACTTATAATTCAGAAATTATCAAAGTGGTAAGGATTTTATGTTACAAATTCATCGTTTATTGGTATTGTTTATGATTATGTTTACAATGATGAAATATTATGATCCATTTATAAAGAAACTCCTAAATTTTATTCTCATTTGTTCATTTCATGAGAATATATGTTTCCATTCATTTTCCTCAATTTATGTACTTAGTAGTTTAAAATAATTTTTTTAGGAAAAAATCATCTTTATTTCTCTCTTTGGTTGAAAATCCATTTTATTCTAAAACAATGATTTCTAAAAATGTTTTAAACATTATTAAAATGATTTATTAAAGAAATTTTTACCCATATTAAACTTTTAAAAAATATTTTTAAAGGAATATTTATGTCTTTTTCCAAATAATGCCCATTTGGATTTTACTAAAAATGTGAAAGTAATCATTGTTGTAAAGTGTATGGTATGAAGATAATTTTACACAATCATGACCATTATTTTATTTGAATATTAATTTATGAATTTTCAAGTTTATTTTCATAGAAAATTATTTTCTAATTATTTTATGTTTTAAAATTTATTTTTCAAAGTGAATAGTTCATTTTTGTTAAGGAATGTTTTAAATGAATTTTAAATATTCATTTATAAGTTTTAAATGTTATTTTCAAATAAAATAATTTCCAAATTATTATATGAATTTTTAGTTTTAAAAAAGTGTTTTTCAAAGAAAATTTATCTTTCTCAAGAAATGTTCTAAGTTATTTATATTTCAAAATCATTCTCGATATAAGATGACATTACTTGATGTAATTTATGATTTACCAAAGATATCAATCAAGGATAAAATTATTATTATTTATTTTAATGGTTTATAATTATTTTTTTATAAAACTAATTTCTTATCCATGGGTTACACAATGATAAAATTATTACGAAATCCTCATTTTTATCCACGGGTTATGCAATGATGAAATGATGAAATGATTATAAAACTCATATCTTTTCCATAGGTTATGATATGGAGAAATGTTTATGAAACCCATTTCATTTAATGGGTTATGATATGATTAATATTCTATAAAATTGTGGTACACGTATGTATGATTTTCATTATACGATGGGTGGGACCTATATATCCCTCTAATGCATTGGGTAATGATTTGAAAATCATGAGATAGACAGGAATAGAACGAGGAGTGAACCCAATTAAGTAAGGTATGTTTTATGATATGATGTCCTTATGTGTAACATCTTATAATTTTTGTGTATTTTTTTTATTTATATGGAATTATTTCAAGATCGGTAAATTCGACGACATATAATTCTGAGTTCCGGAGAGCCCAGAATGGAAACTTTTTTTAAGGTATGTTCAATAAACGTGCGAGCATTATTTTATATCCTTTAAATGGTCACTTAGATCAAAAATATAAGGGAAACATTCAATTCATAATTTCAGGATTCACCTATAAATGACTTAACTTTGGCCGGCAAGGGCCGAATAGAAAATTTATTTTTCAAACTTTTTGAGAAAAATAATAAAATAATTTAAATGAATTATTTTTATTTTATTTCTCACTTTGGAGTGGTGGACGATGACACTGTGGGGGAAATGATAGGGTGATGATGATTTTCATTGATAAGGCTCATTAATGGCACGTTAAAATCACAGTGTAACGACACTTTAATGACACGTAACAACGGCACTATTTCTTAAATAAAAGAGTGTAATGACGCGACGTCACATCATAATATGAATGATGCGATGTGCTCCTATTTATAATTCGACGTGTTGGGAAAATATGGATTAAAGAAATTGGAATATTCTCTAGAAATCCTCTAATGGGATTCCACCCCAACAAAGAACACAGAACACTGGCAAAAATTCATCTTCTCCGTCATGCCTTTTGAAGATCGGAGCCAAGAAGTGACGCCAACATCTTAACCCATCGAGGACGAATGTGCGAAAAAAAAACTTCAAAGAGGTAGGGGTTTTTGATTTGTTGTTCTTCCTTGTCCATTTATAAATGATGAACATGGATTAACCCACAAATAGGTTAATCCATAGATCATGCATTATAACGGGAGGGTGAATTTTCTTTTGGGCTTATTCTTCGGGATTAGACCATAGAATGAATGATTGAACAAAAATCTCCCCGAGCCTCGCCCTTGTTAAAAAATATAAAGTTGAGGGCCCAAGATGACATGAAAAAGGCTTGAGCATCTCCGCTCACGTGTTTTTGGTGGTTGCATTCTCAAAGCAACGGAAAGTCCATTTTGAAGGCTTCTCGGTAAATAAATCCTTTCCTGGAGACCATTGGTGCAAGCGGTGCAAGGAATAGACAACCATAGCGTGTTTGGTGGCCCGCTGAAGATTCTTCTGACACGTTGGAACCTGCAGCAACAGTATCGGCCAGCCTTACCGGCTTCATGGAAGCGAAAGCTTGTACCGGCATGCCACGTTGATCGGGAGGCTGCGGCTCGTCAGTCGTAGTGGTGCATCCACCATAGAGTCACACAAGAGTATGAAACACCATGTGGGTGCCGTGGGGAGGGGTGGCCCGCATCTGGGCCACCCAGTAGGCCAGAGGTGCCGCAGCCCATCGCCTGTGGTAGGAGTCAAACGTGATGTTAGGAGGGCATCACATAGAAGGTGCGCACCGCACATACGATCCCCTTATTGGCATGCCGAGCCCCCAATGGGTTGGGTCAGTCCCGCTGGCTGACGGGTTAGACCCGCGCTAGCAGGCCAGACCTGCGCCCTCTTCATGCCGGGTCGAACTAGGCTAGGTCACCGGCTGACTCGTCAAGATAGACCCTTGGGTAATTGGGTCGGGTCTAGTGAGGGTTATTGGGCATGGCCCACTAGCCAGTCCAAACCAGAGACCAACCTCGACCCACACCAGGTTAGGTCGGGTCCATCAAAATGAATCGGGGTATGTAGAACCCTCAAGCTAGGTTAGTTGGGTCGGTCCAACCAGGTCGGACCGGGCCCCATCACAACCCGCCCCCTGGTTACTGAAATGCCTCTATCTTGAAAACTGCGCATTTGATTGATAGTACATTTGCATCATTGGTACCCTCTCAATGAGGAAGATATTTTGGAATGCTTTGTGGTGACTTTCATGGATGAAGAGAAGGAATGAATGGCTTAAGGAGTGGTTCTCCCAAGTGCGCTATGTACAGAACCCTTCAGTTGGCTGAGACCTGAAGACTGCTTGAGGATGGCCCAGTGGGAAGCGGCTCTGTGTGACCTAGCAGATCCATAGTGGGGAGTGGCTTTGTGTGATCTGATAGTCCCACAATACTCGACAGGAGGAGTACCTCAGTTCGTCGAAGGTGAGAAGCGACTCTGTGTGACCCGACATGCCCATGGTGGGGAGCAGCTCTGTGTGACCCAGCATATGCACGGTACTAATCAGGGATGAGTACCACAAAATTTCAAGGTTTGTTGGAAGAAACTCTTTGTGAACCAGTAGACCCACTGTACTCTATATAGGTGGAGTTCTCCAGTGGCTGAGGAGTTCGACATTTGTGACTGACGATGCTAATGTTACAACGATAGAATATGCCTCGTATGAGCTGCCTTGTGTTTCCTTATTTACTTTTAGGAATTTTTGTGTGTTATTTATTTTTGTTTTTGTGTACCTACTGAGTAATATGTTACTCAGCCCAACACAGGCTTCTATTGCATGTGTTTTGTCTAGTGCAGATGATCGATGTTTCTATAGGGGTGCTGAGGGAGACGGTACGGATGAACACTACGATGGTGAATATGGTGGACTAGGACCAGTCAGGGCCTAGTAGGACTGGGAAGATATGACTTACTACTTTGGATTCTAGTAGCTTCACTACTCTCACGATTAGGTGGGGTTTACTGCAGATGGAAATCAGAGCACTTTTTGTAGTTTATAGTTTTCAATAATTTTTCTTGGGTTTGTATTCTGGACCACTTTCTTTTGGTTGTAGTTACACTCAGTTTATTAAATGTTACATTGTTTCCCTTTTATGAGTTGAGACTTGGTTGGGCATGTGTTTCCATATAGGTATCCACACTAATTTCACCCACTTACAGGTTGACGCCTTCGGTGCTAGTTGTCATCCCTTGGCCTTTGGGAGGTGGGCTTGGGGTAGTCACGACACGGGCCCCAGGGGACGGGTCATGACAAAGTGGTATCAAAGGGCGGTCGGTTCCCCCTAAATGACTGGGAGTCTTTTGTTTTGTTTTGGGTCAACAGTGTTAATTATTACAAGTTAGACTTTCAGATTCAGGGAGTCCAGTGTTGGTGCGGCGACCGATGTATCCATACACTAGGACCTAGAATTATATTTTCAGCTCCATACATGAAAATATTGGTTGACTAACTGTATTTATATTTTTGAGTAAGAGTGATATCACCAGTTATAAACTTCAAACTGTGGTACATCTTGATCTATCTTAGGATGCCTCCATGTGGATGACCATCTAGGATCCCGATATGAGGTCATGAGGACAACACGCCTAGCGACGAAGTGTCCGTTCAGTGACCAATTATAGAGATGGCCCCACCAGGTGGTGCACCAGTGCTACCACCACCCTATGGTTAGAATATACTACCATTTGTTCCAGTAGATGACATTCATAGGCTCAGTCCCCTACATGAGTTTCAGAAATAGATACCTCCCAGGTTCAGGGGAGAGATGGATCCTTAGGTTGCTGAGGACTGGATGGAGGCTGTGATGTAGGTATTATGCTTAGTGAGGACATCTCCCAACCAGATGGAGATCTTAGTAGTGAGATTTCTACAGGGATTGGTAGGGAGATAGTGGAGTTTGACTATCTAGACTCATGATGAGGTGACCCTCAATTGGGTGGACTTCAAGAGGCTTTTTGGGAGGAGTTTTCTCCCACGAACTTGCGCTCTGTGCGCATCTAGGAGCTACTTCACCTACAGCAGGACAACATGATGGTGGCCAAGTACTCAATGAGGTTCATGAAGATTTATTGCTACTCCATAGATATGGTGCAAGACCCTTTCTTCAGGGATCGAGCCTTTGAGAAGGGACTCAGGCGGGAGATCCGGGCTTCAGTGGTGTCTCTCAGCATCCCTACACAGGATGGGGTGATGGACCGAGCCCTTATGATGGAGAGTTTCTTGGCGAATCGGGAACCCATAGCTAGATCTACTAGCAGACCCCAGACAATGGAGTCTTTGGCAGGCAGAAGACAACAGACACATGGACCCATAAAGGCTAGGTCTTTCAGAGGACAACCCCAGGACTTAGGGTTGGTGGTGCATAGCTCCTAGTCTGGAGGGAGTTGATAGGGAACCAGGAAGTGCTACACATGCAGTGGGAAAGGACACATGGAACGTGAATGCTCGACCCTCTATACAGATAACTGGCAGACGGTCGAGGGGCCACCGAGGCAACGACAGTGGTTTGAGCGAGGAGGTCTGTAGGATAGCAGATGTGGCAGAGGAGCTGGGCAAGTGGCAGGTGGTGGGAAACAACTTGAGATGTTACTACCACCACCCCTAGGTGGTCCACCCCGACCTTAGGAAGCAGGAATACAGGGTCGAGCTTAGTTCCATGCCGTAGAGGCTTACAACTACATCGTTCCAGAGATGATCTGAGGAACAATCTGTGTTTTATCCACCCTAGCTTCAGTACTTATAGACACAGGTTCTAGTCACTCCTTTTTCCCTAGCTATCATTCATATATTGTAGATTCCGGTGGAGCTGTTGGCTCGATCCTTAAGGCTAGAGACTCCTAAGGGAGATGATTCGATGATTACACACTGGTGTCGGTAGTGTGAGATTACCCTAGGAGGAAAGATATTCGGCTGGGATCTCTTAGAAGTAGCATCGAGTCCTTATAATGTCATTTGGGGTATGGAATGGTTATCCACAGTCCATGATAAAATCAACTATTTTAGGTATACAATGTGGTGTATCTGTGAATATGGGACTAGATTTTCCTTCACCAGGGAGAATGAATCCCTTATAGCATAAGACAGACTCTCTTGGAGGAGGGTTTAACCAATCACTCACCAGTTGGCTAACCTCACCCTTGGTGTAGTGGAGGATATGAGTCTAATATTCCCTATAGTGGTGTATGAGTACAAGGATGTTTTTCCTAATGTGGTTCCAGAGAAACCTCCTCGTAGAGAGGTAGAATTCTGTATTGACTTGTACCCCAGGACTATACTGATATCCACACCGTAATATCGAATGGCTCCCACAGAGCTTCGTGAACTGAGGGTACAACTAGAGAACTTGCAGGAGAATGGGTTCATAAGGCCCATCGTTTCACCGTGGGCAGCCTCGATGCTTGTTTCCAAGAAGGCAGATGTGAGTTTGAGGTTGTGTATGGACTTCTGATGCCTAGACCAAGAAACTGTGAAGAACAAGTACCCACTTCCAAGAATTGATGACCTCTTAGACCAGCTGAAAGGAGTGAAGTGGTTCTCAAAGATAGACCTCAGATTGGGCTCTCACCAGCTTTGGGAACAAGAGGAGGATGTTTCGAAGAAAACCTTCAGGTGCCGATATGACAACTATGAGTTTCTGGTGATGCCTTTTGGCGTGACCAACATCTAAGTAGTGTTCATGGGCCTCATGAACAGGATCTTCCAACCCTACCTCGACTGTTTTTTCATGGTCTTCATCAATGACATCTTGGTGTGTTCATCATCAGAGGAGTAACAAACTACACACCTACAAATAGTACTAGATACACTCTGAGAGAACCAGCTTTATGGTAAGCTCTCGAAGTGTCAGTTCTGGATACAAGAGGTCCACTTTATGGTACACATCATATTAGATGATGTAGTTCTAGTAGATACGACAAAGATATATGAGGTTCTTTCTTGGGAGTCGTGCAAGATTGTGACTAAGGTGTGAAGCTTCATGGGTCTGGCTGGTTAATATTGGAGGTTCGTGCTTGAATTTTCTAGGGTGAAATAACATTTATCGACATTGACATGGAAGGGATATCCCTTCACATGGATAGATAAATGCCATCATAGTTTCCAGAAGCTGAGGCAGGTACTGACTAGTGCCCCCATCCTGAGACAATAGGAGGAGGGCATTGGGCATGTAGTTTACTATGACACATCAGAGACCGGGCTCAGTTGTGTCCTAATGAAGAAGAAAGCGGTGTTCTCCTATGGATCACGAAAATTGTCACAGCATGAGTATAACTATGCAACCTATGACCTAGAGTTGGAAGTAGTGGACTTTGCATTGAATATGTGGTGACACTACATGATGGGCGAGTAGTTTAAAGTTTACTCCGAACACAAGAGTCTCAGGTATATCTTCTCCCAGAAGGACCTAAACCTGAAACAATGGTGATGGATAGAGTTCCTCTAGGACTATGATTTTGAGGTAGTATATACTCTTGTAAAGGGGAACCTGGTGGCAGAAACTCTCAACAGGAGGACCGTGTTGCATCTCCTGAGTGAGGCAACAGATCATTTAGCCGTGATGCAGGTATCCATTGTGGATGATGGTGAAGCTGTTTACCTCCATTCAATGGTTGTTACTCCCCTACTCATACAACAAGTCAGGGAGGCACATATGGGGTATGTTTATTGTGAGGCCTAATAAGCTCAGATATCCTCTAGATGGGCTCCTAATGGATTTTTGACAGATGGTGAGAACATCAACCTTTTCAAAGGGTGCACCTTAGTACCAATGGCGTTGTAGGAGGAGGTATTAAAGGAGTTCATTAATTCCCCTCAAGAGGTACATCCTGGAGTGGAAAAGATGTACCAGGACCTCCAGCATCAGTATTGGTGGCCAGGGATAATGAAAGATGTGACCGAGTTCATTTCAAGAAGCCTCACTTGTCAGCAAGTGAAGGCCATGCACCAGGTTCCAGCAGGCTTGACTCATCCACTCGAGGTATCAGAGTGGAAATGAGATGATATCTTGATGGAATTCACGACAAGGTTACCACATACATCTAGAGGTCATGACTCTATTTGGGT
The DNA here is from genome assembly GCA_963277665.1 of Viscum album. Taxonomy (NCBI): domain Eukaryota; kingdom Viridiplantae; phylum Streptophyta; class Magnoliopsida; order Santalales; family Viscaceae; genus Viscum; species Viscum album. Next base: position 1,546,135,077 of record OY728130.1, read on the forward strand.
GATCTTTGACCGACTCACCAAGTCGACTCACTTCCTACCCATCCGGGAGAAGGGAATGATAGAGGGCTTGAGACGCCTCTACATCCAGGAGATAGTGTGGCTTCACAGGGTGAATTTGACTATTGTCTCAGATCACGACTCCTACGTTACATACCGATTGTGGAAGGGGTTACATGAGGCATTTTGGATGAAACTGTGCTTGAGCACAACTTTTCATCCCAAGATAGATGGTCAGACGGAGAATACCATATAGACCTTGGAGGACATGCTTCATGTTTGCATCCTTGACTTTGGTCATGGTTGGCAGGGCCACCTACCACTATGGGAGTTTTCATACAACAAAAAATATCACTCCACCATTGGTATGACACCATTTGAGGCCTTGTACGAGTGGCCTTGAAGATCACCCATATACTAGACAGACCTAGGGGAGTCAACACTCATGGGTCCAGAGTTGGTACAGGCTACCACTGAGAAGGTGAAGATCATCCAGGAGAGGATGAGGACTATATAGAGTAGGTAGAAGTCTTATACCGACAGGAGACGAAGACCCTTGGAGTTCGATGAGAGAGATCATGTGTTCCTTCGAGTCTCACCCTGATGAAGATTTCAAAGATTTGTCCAGGGTGGTAATATATCTCTGAGGTTCATCAGTCCTTTTCAGATCCTAAGCAGAGTTGGTGAGGTGGTGTACTACCTAGCTCTTCCCCCAAAGATGAACCGAGTGCATGATGTTTTCCATGTGTTTCAGTTTAGGAGGTACATGCATGATCCATCGCATGTCATCGACTGGGGCGAGATAGACATTGACGATGGGGAAACGTTTGTGGAGTTCCTAGTGGAGATAGAGTATCGACAAGAGCAGCTCCTATGTGGATGGTCAATTCCTCTAGTGCGTGTCAAATGATAATAGGAGAATCTCTAGGAGAGCACATGGGAGCATAAGGCTCAGATTCATGATCAGTACCCCCATATTTTTGTTTAGTTTTTATTTTGGATTCTGGGGATGTAACGCCCTAAGTTGGGGTAAATGTAATGTCTCATAATTTCCATGTAATTTTTTATTTATATTGAATTATTATGAGATTTCGAAATTCAACGGCACATAATTCCGAGGTCCAAAGATCCCAGAACAGAACTTTGAACTTTTTTAAGGTACATTCAGTAAACGTGCGAGTAGGATTTTCTATCTTTTGAACTGTCATTCGAATCAAAAATACAAGCGAACCATTGAATTCAGAATGTCAGGATTCACATAGATATGACTTAAATTTAGCCGACAAGGGCCGAATAGAAAAGTTATTTTTCAGAATTTTCTAGAAAAATAATAAAATAATTTAAATGAATTATTTTATTTTCTTTGTCACTTTAGAGTGGCGGAAAATGAAAATATGGGGTAGCGACAGGGCGACAACAATGCACATGAATAATTCTCGTTAATAGATCGTTAAAATTTCTTCATAGTGACGTTTTAATGATGCGTAACAACAACACAATTTCTTAAATAGAATAGTGTGATGACGCAACGTCGCATCATAATGGTAACGCTGTGATGTGCTTCTATTTATAATTCAATGCACTGGGAAAATATGGATTAAGGAAATTGGAGGATTCTCTGGTGAACCTCTAATGGACTTCCTCCCCAGCAAAGAATGAAGAACACAGGTATAACTTCATCTTCTTCATCACACCTTTCGAAGATCGGAGCCGAGGAGAGACTTCAATGTATTAACCCCTCAAGGAATAACTTGCGACAACAAACTTCAAAGAGGTAGAGGTTTTTGATTTGTTGTTCTTCCCAATCCATTTCTAAACAACGAATTCAGATTAACCCATGAACAGGTTAATCCATAGATCGTGCATTATAATGGGAGGGTGACTTTTATTTTGGGGTGATTCTTTAGGATTAAACCTTGGCATGAATTATTGAACACAAACCTCCCCAATCCCCCAATTAAAACCTCTAACACGGAGGGCCTTATTTGATAAAAATGAGGCCCTAGCATCTCTGCTCGTGTGTTATTGGTGACCTCATTATCAAAGTGAAGACAAGGCCGGTTTGAAGGCTTTGACGTAAATAAATCCTCACCTGGAGAACATTGGAACAAGTGGTGCAAGGAACAGACCACCAGAGCGTATCTAGTGGACTGATGAAGATTCAACCGATGCACTGGCACCGACAATAGAAGCGGTGGCTGGCCTCACCGACTGTGTGGAGGCAGCAGCCCGCACCAGCAGGCTATGTTGATTGGGAGGCTGTGGCTTGTCAACCGTGATGGAACGTTCGAGGACAAGGCATCAGGTGGGAACCAAGTGGAGGTGTGGATTGCATCTGAGTCGCCCTACATGTCATAGGCGTCGTGGCTCGTTAGCCATAGTAGGAGTTGGACGTGGCACCAGGAGGGTGCCGCGAAGGAGGTTCGACCCACCCTTGTAGTCCACATTCAGACCGGAGGGGACACAGATGGTTGCTGGGTCCCAGGGGCTCAGACCGGCCACATCACCCAGACGGTCCCCTTGCTGGTGGGCCAAACTTGCGATGGTGGGCCAGACCTGCACCGGCGGTATGAACCCACGCCCTCTTGGGGCCGGGACGGACTAGGCTGGGTCACCGGGGACTCGGCAGGTTGGACCCTCGACCAACTGGGTTGGGTCCAATGAGGTCTATTGGGCCTGTCCCACTGGCCATACCGGACTAGACCGACCCTGAACAACACCAGGTCAGGTCAGGTCTGTTAGAATAAACTGGGGTATGTGGAACCCCTGAGCCGGGTTGGTCGTGTTGGTCCGACCAGGTCAGACCATACCCCATCACAACCAACCCCCCGTTTACTAAAACACCAATATCTTGAAAACCGCGCATCCGATTGATAGGTTTTTTGTAGTGTTGGTACCCTCTTGAGGAGATATATCTTACGACATGCTTTGTGGTGACTTTCATGGACTCTGAGAAGCAATGAATGGATTGAGGAGTGGTTCTCACAAGATCACTATGTATGGAACCCTACAGTTGGCTGAGACCTGAAAACTAATTAAAGATGTCCCATGGGGAAGTATCCTTGTGTGACCCAGTAGGCCCATTGTGGGGAGAGGCTCTGTTTGGCCCAGTAAATGCATGGTACTTGACAAGAGGAGTACCTCAGTTTGGCCGAGGTTGGAAGTGGCTCTATGTGACCCAACATGACCACTGTGGGGAGTGGATATCTATGACCCAACATACCCATGGTACTCATTAGTGATGAATACCAAAGCAGTTCAAGGTTAGTGGGAAGCAGCTCTATATGACCCGGAAGACCCACTATACTCAATAGAGGTGGATTTCTATAACGGCTGAGGAGTTCGACATTTGGGACTGACAATGCTACTGACCTGGTGTAAGCTACCTTGTGTTTTGTTATTTAATTTGAGTAATTTCTATGTGTTCTTTTTTTGGGGGTCCCTACTGAGTACTGTGTTACTCACCTCTGTACGATCTTTGACCGCACGTGTTGTGTCTGGTGCAGACAATCGACGTTTTGAAATGGGTGATCAGGGAGATGGTATAGACGGATGCTACGACGATGGACTTGGTGGCCTTGGACCAGACGAGGCCTAGTAGGACCACGTGGAAATGGAAAACTACTTCGACTTCTAGTAGCTTTACTACTCTCACAATTAGGTGGGGTTTATTACAGATGGCCATCAGAGTACTTTTTGTACATTACAATTTTTAGTACTTTTTCTTGGGTTTGTATTCTGGTCCAATTTCTTTTGGTTGTAATTGCACTTAGTTTATTTAGTGGGATATTGTTTCCCTTTTGTGAGTTGGGACTTGGTTGGGTGGGTGTGTGCATACAGGTATCCAGGCTAATGCCTCCCACTTGCAGGTTGATGCCTTCGACACTAGTCATCATCCCCTGGCCTTCGGGAGGCAGGCCTGGGGTAGTCATGACACAAGCCTCAAGGGGACGGGTCATGACATTGGGAGTGAACCTATACTACCGTGATTGATTGTGTAGTGAACCCATTTTACCATGATTTCCTTGGTAGTAAGCCTTTAATACTATGGAAATGAATTTCTATACTTATGTGTATTCCAAAATTCCATTACTTATGAAAATTTTATTCTCTAACATAATTTGACTACAATCTAAATGATTTTATAAATAAGAATCAATATGAATGAAAACACAATATAAACTCAACATCCATCAAACATAGTCTCTAATTCTAAGAAACATCCAATAATATTCACCCATTAGACCTTAATATATATAAAAAAACCACTTTACAACAACAACATAATAAATTAAAATTATATTGTTTTTTCTAGCCACATGTTTACCAACTAACCTTTTTTATCAGGGCAGAGTAAATTAACTCATTACAACATCAAAAGTGCCGAGAAATGGAACAATTAGTTCCATTCATTCATAATAATCATCGTATATTAAACCATATTATCTATACATGACCTCCCTACTCAAATCACTCAATATTGGTTAATATTCCATAATATGTATATGATATTCTTAGGATAACACTATATATCCTATTAAAAAATTACCCATAATTAAGGATATAATTTCACCATTCATTGGTAATTTTTATAGGAGAATTTTGTTCACAATATTTTCACAAGGAAACATTCATAGTATTAAAATTCTCATGAATATATTAATACCCTAACAAGGGGATAAATAATAAAACCTTTAATAATCAAATATTTGGGGGATTGTGATATATTAAATTTATATTTATTGAATGAATAAAGAAGAAATAAATAAGGATATCACTACATAGAGAATTAGTAGATGAAATAGAATACCCAATCTCTAAGATTTGATGGTGGAATATTAGACATCAACTTTGGTGTACCAAATAAAATAAATAAACTTCTCTGAAAATATTTTTAGAATCTCTCAATGTTTGATAATATATTGTGTGTATATATATATAATTTACTCTATAGACCCACGTCCTTATAAATGATTTCAAGATAAAATATCTCAGTGGTAGGGTCTCATCAAGAATAATTTTTATATATAGTATAGTAATACATTATTGTTGAAATAATATAAAATCATTAGGGACCTCTTGTAGACCAGTTTTTGAACTCATCATGTTGTGGAATAAGCATTAAATATCAATTCTCATCACCCCTTAACTAATGAAACTACTGATTTATATATTGTAATTTTTTCCTAATGAATGATTCCGTGTATACTATGATATATTCCATATGACTAAATAGTTAGTTAACACATACTCAAAACCAATTTAGAGGGTGATTAGAATCACTCTCTCATTACATAAAATCAATTTTGTTTTGAAAATAAAAATGCATGCCAAAGAAGTGTTTTTTTATAAATTAGTCATCCTAACATGTTTGTATAAAGAACTTGTAGATTTTTCACACCTAGAATAAATCCACATTTAATGCATCATTACTACCATTAATGATAGAATACAATAAATCAGGATAATCCCATTATTGAATTATAATGTCATGTTATTTCTTTAATCAAAAAAGTTAATAGTGACAAATCCTTAGTTCACCAAACCTATTAAGGGATTATAGTTCATTAATATATATATATATACATATATATCCAAATTAAATAGTAATTATTATAATGATTTACATAAATAATGACTTTAAATGCTCATGGGAATCAGAAATGTGACTCAGAAAGTCTACAAAACATGGGACACTAGTACATCATTGAGACCAACGTGATCTTCACATTCTTTAAAAAGCATGACGAGTCTGGTTTAGGAGAATTGACTATGAGATAACCAAGACCCACACTCTTAGATATAGTTCTAAAATAACATATATTTATCATAGAACTTGAAATTTATTTCATATAAATTATTCCCACATAATAGTAGGTTTATTTTGATTGGTATATATTACATAATAACTAAAATATTATACACAAACATTTAAATTATGTGTATTATATATATATAATTGAATCCATAATATATTAAACAATTATAATATATTTATGTTCCTTACATAATTTTTTTATTACAATAAATAATTTCAATAACCAAAAGTCCTCAACATTAATGAGAGACATATGTGAAAGTGTCCATGAAAAATCATTGAATATAGTATTTAATCATTGTTCAATAATGAAATTTAAAGAAAGAGTGTTAACTTATAGGTGTGGTAAGAGGAATCCCATGTAAATATATATTAAATGTTTTATTCTTGTATTATATTGAGTGCTCCACTTTGTACATAGTGATGAAAAATATTCATTGATTCACAAAAAATTAATTAATACAAGTATTATCCTATAGAGAAGAAATTGGTAAGAAAAATTAATGTTTACAAAAATATGATATCATATTTACTTTATTCTATCATATCTCACTACTTTATACTATTTTTAAAATTTTTACAAAGAATTACAAAAATATACCACATACCTAATTTTAAAATCATAATTCTAAACATAAAATCCATTTTTTTTCAAATTAAACTTTCAATTATGTTATATTAATATTTTAAATTAAAATAGAATATTTAAATAAAATATCATAAAATCATAAATTATATTTTACTATTAATTTTTTTCACTTTAATTCCATCAAAACCCATAGATACATGACCACTTTGACTCCATATAAATCCCTATAGGTAAGGTGTGAGATGATGATACTCTCATAGGGTGATTTGAATATCATTGATCTTGTTGTAATTTATAATAACTAGTAATTTTCATGTTGATGATTCTATATGAATCTCAATTATGGGTATCCAACTTATTCTTGGTATAAGGAAGACTCTAATGATTCTACATCACTCCCAAGATCCAATAAATGTTCCTAAAATAGGATGTTCTTTTAAGGAAAATTAATATATCATTCATTCTATATTAATTAATTTACATCATTACCATTATAAAATAAAATATTCTTAATCATTATTTTTTCAAATGATAAAAGTCTAAATGGTCATAATTCTTAACAATCATATTGACATCATATAAAGTCATTCCTTGACTTATAAGTTCTTATTTCAAAACTATATTTTACTCATAACGCCTCTTCCAAATAGTGAATTATTTTTTATTACTATGTTAATTTTATAGATATGATGTTCATTAGGGGAATACCAGCTACAAAATATATATTTTACTTTTTTTATTAATTTTTATGTGATTATTTATTATCCATATTAATCCCTATCAATCATTATCTTTTTTTTTATTTGATCATTTTTTATAATAAAATATTTATTTCTAAGGATTTATAATGTATTAATTCTCTCCATTTCACAATTTCATCCTTGATATTAAAATTAGTATATTATATAGAAGATAATTCTTTATAATTATTCTTTTTTCATCCTCATGATCCCATTTTTATTGCTAAAACATTTGGTTACACCAAATCCCTTTCACTAATTTAATTGTTTGATTTTCTAGTATATCTTCCCTATGGTATTGAATCATAACGGGATCCTATTTATATGACTGATAATTTTTTAGTTTAACCTCCTCAAGATGAAATAATCATGGTAGGAATGACATGTACTTCACATATAAATATACATGAATGACATCATGAACATAATAAATATTTAATGGTAAGAAAAATATTTAATCTAATATTCCTATTCAATATTATATTAAGAAGGGAACATATACCTTAGGTTTAATATCTCATTTCTTACAAGCCTTATAGTTCCATTATAAGGAGATATAATAATGAGTAAATGTTTGAAAATATATAATTATAAATATATTAATTAGTTATTATTATATCTATGTTTTCCTACATTTATCTTCTATTGATCAATTACCATAAAATCCTTATCTTATTTTGTATATCTAAAATTAACTTTGGACAACTCAATTTACACTATGAAACAATATCAAAATATGATAGAATTAGAGATGTAATAATATATAGATCCTCATATAACCAAAATATCTAGGGTATCCAACCCCTAAAATTTATTAAAGAAAAAGTAAACAGTACAAATTCAGGCATTATAGGGAGTTTTTCAAAAATGGGAGTGCACTTCACCCTTCATATCTACATCAACCATTGATTAACAAAATATGGGGTACTAAAATTCCACATCATGTTCATCTCAAAAATCTCTCTCTTTGACAGTGAATCTGCCACTTGGTTCCCTTCCCTATAAGCATGGGGGACAATCAAATTAATTTTCATTATCTTATCAAGACATTCAATTCATTGGGGTAGGATTCACTAAGGAACATTACTGGTACTCTCTTTCAAAGACTTGAAAAAAAATTTAGAATATAATTCAACCCATAAATACATAAAATTATGAAAAATGTCATGTTTTATGGAATAAATTATTTACCAAAGTTCATCCTTATATAGTTCGTCTTGATTATTGAGTGGTAGTAATTATTTTATTTGATTTCTACTATAGATTTTTTTTATCTTTTTTCTATTGGAATCCTATAATAATGGCCTTGATATCTAATTTAATGTCTTGATAGTCCTTTCATATTTCCCCTCAATATTATTTTGGTAAGTATTATAGTAACATATCTCTAAAAATAATTCACATTGAAAACTCATCCAAAATATAAAGGTGATTCTTCAATTATGATCAATGAAAAAATAGAGGGCTATACTATAATTTTGTACCACTTCTATTGTGTATTATAACCAAATAACCTTGGTTTACCTGGCTTGTGACCCAATATGGTGCACCAAAAGGATTTATGCGTGATCATGATCTCCAGGGTCTGGCGACAAGGATTGATCATAACAAATATACACATGGGAAATGTTTTTTACCATGGTTAACTATAATGAACCATAAATGAATTGGGACCACCACTTTAATATCATCAGATTAAAGAGAGTAATAAAAAATCATGAATCTAGATAAAATATAAAATGACTAAATTCATAACAAAAGAAACATAAAATAATGAATATAAAGCATGAAATAACCTAACATTTACATGGTATCTAAAGTAAAAAATCTAAAAACTCAAAAAAAAATAGGAACATGACCAAGAAATTCCTATAAATACATTCTAATTTTAAAATCCAAAATAACTTCTCATGAGCCAACCTAGTGAGACCATGTCACCTCAAAAAAGGAAGGGATGGAAACAATCAAGAAGAGACACAAATATACATAGTTCCCTTACCTTTAACAATATCTTGAAAAAAAAGGTATACATATGACTAAAGGAATATGTATTGTGTGAGGAACATAACCTAGTTGGATTCCACTATGATTTAATTTAATTTTTTAAAACAATGAAAATTGATGAAAATGTTTAAAATATAATTTTCAAAAATATCCCACTATGAGACCATTATTCTTCTAAACAGGCCTCTGAATCTAATTGGATTCCTTCCACAAAAAATTCTTCCAAATCAATTTCTAGCATGGATTAAATAATTTAACATGTAAAACAACACAATATAAATCACATATCCAACAATGTTCAATAAGGTAAAGTATAATAATCATTATGTAACAAAATAAATGGAAATGATCAACATGAATGATATCACATCCACAAGAAACAAATAAAATTGACAAAGTATAAAAATAAACCAAGAAAGAGTAATGTGTACTTATGGATCCAATAATAAGGGTCCATTATGAGTGATTCTATACAATGTTTTCTAGTAATATAATCTTTGTGGAATCCATCATGGTCTTCCCTAAGCCCATCCCTAGGATCTCTCATGATCTCTCATTCATTAAAGATAAGATCTCATGATATTACCACAAAAGGATCTCATGTTACATTTAATAATACGTTGATGTTACCTTGGTCTTCCTATAAATTATATCATAACCCATTATACAAGACACACACACACCCTAATTATCCCATATGATACTCAATAATGAACATAATAAAATCACATGTTCCATGTAATACTAGTCATTACACAGATCAATTTCAAAAAAAACATATTTTATCAAAACACCTTCTTCAAGGTAAAACCCTTTCTAAAAAAACATTTTAAATACATTTAAAATCATAAAACCCCTTTGATCCATTTTATCAAAAACTTGATGTGAACACACGACATCCCCATTTGGAAAAACCCACTTTAAACACCAAAATTTATATACTAAGACATGAAACATAAAAATCATAGGATAAAAAAACCATATACCAATAAAATGTAAATTTGATAAAATTTAACCATGGGTGATTATGAAAATAAAGGTAATCCTTAGAAAACACCCTCAAATATATATACTAATATTGATAATGGTCCCAAACTTAGTGCCACCAACAATAACAACTCAAAATATGTAGAAGAAGTTCTTACACACTATGTCCAATAGAAATAAAACCAAATACCCAATTAAAACACTATATTTTTTCACCCCTATAAAAGCACATGATTTTATGGTATTTTTTTAAATCAAACCTCTTCGATAGCTTATATTACAAGAAACACCCAACTTAAGTGAATAATGAAATATTATTATATTATCATTTTAACCTAGAATTTAAATTAGAAGGAATGAATTGAATTAAACACATTATCAAAAATATAATTTTCCAACTCATTAGTAATGTATCATTTAATTATTTGTTAATAAGTGCTTATTATTTTGTAAAATCATTTTATTCTTCCAAAATGGTTTTCTTGATTTTAATGAGAAAATATTATAATCAAATTTTTTAACTTATATAAATCTTATTTTATAAAAATAATATCATTTTTGAAATCATAATATTAAAATTAACTTATGTTTATTTTTTGGGGAATTTTCCTAAAAGATTGATTTCCTAGTTAATAGTTAAAAATATTAATTTTTATAAAAATATCAATTTCAATATATTAAAAAGTATCTTTATGATTGGAATTTAATATCAATTAAAATTAATTAATCATTAGTTATAAATTATCTAATTTTATTCATTTTAATAATCCTTTAATGTTATTTTAGTATAAGTACATTTTTAGAATTAAAAATGAATTTGTCAAGAAAATTGTTTTTTTGTTTAATTTCACATGATTAAATTTAAATTAAATTATAGAACTTATTTTATTTTAATTTTGAAAACTAATTATATATTTGGATTTATAATTTATGAATTTATTTAATATCTCCCATTTAGTTTTTTCCTATTTGAATAGAAATCTTAGTAATTTTCCTCACCATGATAAATGGTAAATTGGTTCATATAGGTTAAAAATAAATTTAAAAGTAGTAGTAAATAACCCTAATACATTCCCCAATTTTATTGGATGATTAATGTTTGTCTATAAGAATTAAATCTTTGGATATACGACTATTTGTTTCCATTAGGGAGTGACTATGAACCAAATATTATTTCATTCAAAAAATGTCAAACATGTTACATTTATGATTTTAATAAATATATAATTTTTAATATGTGTTTATCTAGAGGATATATTTGACTATAAATTTTCATTTTCATTATAAAATATTTATCTTCATCATGGTAATTTATTTTTAATTTTTAAGGAAGACATAATTTCCTTAAAACCTAGAATAATTCTGGTGAAGTAATTATTTAACTAATGGAAAAATAAAATAAAAGATATTACAAATATTAAAATAAAAAATGTTTGAGATAATTAATTTGATTAATGAATTTTATATATTACCTCGACATGTTAGGGATGTAATAAAATAATTGGTTCAAATCATAATTATTATCTTCATATTATTAAATTCAATGTAATTGAATACATTTTAAAATTGATATTATGAATATTTTATTGTAAATAATATTTTATTAAATGATATAACATTTTTAAAAATACTATATTTGTCCAAATTATTGATATAAGGTTGAAAATTTCATACATGATCTTTTAATTGGTAGTTTTTAATTTTTATAATAACTATATTACACTATATTATTTTTTCTAGCATGACCAAAATCTTTCTATTTATCTTCTTAACATCCTTAGAAATGTTTTTGAGGTTCTGGTCCTTCCAAAAGACTGTCCCTAGTGTCCCTGAGAATAGATCTAATGGAAATTAACCGAAGAAGAGGTAATCATCTTTACCGAATCATTCATGTTTATTTCTTCTTCTACTTCATATTCATGTGTTTTTTTCATCCTAAATTACTAAATCCAATATAATATATATAATTATATGTTATTATGATTATTAAACAATAATATTATACCTTTCATACATCCTATGAAAAAGGAAACCACTGCACATGCAAACTTATGGCTTACCACCTCCACATAGCGGTGTAATTCATTTTTTCATCACCACTTCACTTGAATGGTTATAATGACAGAAACAATGGATATATATGATAATTATGACATTATATTGATTTCATAAAATTATAATACCATACACTTCATCAACCTTTCAATTTTTTATGAATTATATCATTGATCGTGCATACTTATGACTTACCATCCCCACAAAGTGATACAATTCATTTTCTATGATAAACATTAAATAATGTTTACAAAAAAACATTTAATGATAAAATATGATATTTATAATTTTAATATCATTTTTGAGATTATGGAAATATATCCAATGTGAAAGAACTAGGAATTACATGACAAAACATAAATAAGAAAATAAAACAGTTAGCACCCAAAATAGGGGTAATAACAAAAATATAATTAAAAAAATTATGATAAGATGATATAAGAGGATCATATATAATATCATAAATATTAATATTCTTTTAGTATTAATTAATAACATGTATTAAACCATTATATAAGAGGTTAAACCATGTTCAATTAAAGGAAAGCATAAGGTATGTTATTTCTTAACACAATTTCCATTCATTAGTTTAATCATCTACTTCATTAATTACATCAAGTTAAGATTACGTGTGAAATTAATTTTCATTATATTATTTTTTTATTTACAATTGTTTATGTGTATTTATAGAGTATAAAATCAATTGATTCATTTTATTAACTCTTATTTACAAGGTATGATCTTTGTAAGGGACTTTGTCTCAATTTTACTTAATTGAGGCATATTTTGATTTTATGCACATTTATTAATTTATGAATTGTATATAATGACCCTTTGAAATTTTATATAATGAATTTATTTATTACCATGGTATTTAAAGTTTTTTAAATATTATTCTTCAATTGGGAATATCATTTGACTGATTATAATGTTGTAAGAGTTTATTTCACAACCCCATCATTATTCAAGTTTTTTTTCGTTTACGTTTCCCTGGGGGAAGTTATTTATATGTTATAATAAATATATTTTCTTTCTCTCTGATCATTCATGATCTTCTCAAATAATATTATAATTTTTTCATTCTTTGGTACTTAAAATTATTGTGAAAATGGTTTTAAGAAAATTCGACTTTATTTCTTTGCGGTAGAAAACCCTTTTTCATCAAAATCCATGTTTTCTAAGAGAATGTTTTCTAAAATGTTTTAAACATCATAAAAATGATTTATAAAACACATTTTTACACTTTTTAAATTATTATAATTTTTTTGAAAGGAATCTTCATGTAATTTTCAAAATAATTCTTATTTGTATTTTAATGAAAATATTCAAGGAGTCATTGTTTTAAAGTGTACATCTTGAACGGAATATTCCGCCATTTTGACCTATCAAAATTTTAAATTTTTTCCCAAGTTTATTTTCAAAGGAAATTATTTTTAATTTTTTTTGAAGATGTTGTATTTTAATGTTTTTTTAAAAAACTTTTTCATTAAAACCCATGTTTTCTATGGGTGTGCTATTTTGATTCCATTATCCATATTTATCTAGATGGTTTATGGTTATGTTTATGGATTAGAGAATTTATCACACTTTGTATGCTATTTTTTCAGTATGAATGATTATATTTAATATTTTTCACCCCTTTTATATGAAGAATTAATTAGAATTAGTAAGTGATGAAAATAGACCATTATAGATCCTCGATTCATCAGTAGGTATCATGAGACAAACTAGTTTTGGTATTGGATAATGTAATACTCGTTTAAGTATAATGTCTTTGAAAAAGACTTGATGTTTTATTTATGATGTCCCTTGTTATATATTCCATCATTAAAAATATAGTTATTGATATTCCATGTGATTATTTTATTAGTATAAAATTTATGGTTAAGTTTTATTATCATGTGATTATTTATATGGAAATATTTTATCATCTATTATTCCTTCCATATTATGATCAAGTTATTAATTAAATGGAATGTGATTTAGTTATTTAACTTGCTATATATTTTATGCCTTATCAATTCATATCATAATTTATACGCTTACCCTTCCTATTCATTTGATCTAATCAATTTCTTATGTTTCATTTTCCATATAACATTTGTAAATGTTTTGTGATTAATATGAAGGGATTAACTAAGTGGAATATTTGAATTACGAAAGAAATTCATTGTGTATTTTATGTTTTAAAATGTATTATGGATTTCAATTATGTATATAGTTTACAAGAACTACTAAAATATTCAAAACTATGGGATGTGATTCCATTTATCTTATGATAATGTAATAAAGTAATCATATACTCTAGTTTACTGGGGTTGGGGTATTTACAACCCCCACTAAATAGAGTAACATACTTGGAAGAAAAAGAAAAATATGGGAGAAATGATGAAAAAACAGGAATATTTAGTCTTATCCCAAGCCAAACCACCATGATCCTAAGTATAATCCACTAATTATGACGAGGGTAATATTCTAAGCTAAGGATGAGGAGTTTTTCACTAAAGAGAAAAGAAAAGGGGGCCATGGGGTTATAATTTGACAATGAAATTTTGGTGAAAACACAACAATTTTAATGAGTTGGGAAATCTATACGGTTTGGCCACATTAAAAGTAAAAATATGTTATGACCATGTGGGAGATACTGCCTCCAAAAAACACTTCATCGAATCCCCTTGAAATACTAATGGTTTGAAAAACATTTCTCAAATTGTGTAAAATATCTCAGTCACCCAACCAACACCCCTGACATAGTGAGCCACATTTTTTGAAAAACTATACACTAACCCTGTGCCTTGATCTATATTCTATAGAAACTACAATTTCTGACCACGTGCACAAGAGAACTCAAAAAGAAAACTAAATGATAAATACAAATCAAATTTAAAAGTACCAGTAACCAGGTAGGTGTCACAGACTCCCCAATATGAAACTTTATTCCCCTAGAATGTCCTCATACATATCAACTTAAAATTTTCAAGTCCAATAAACCCCCACCAAAACTTCCCAATACATTATCTTTTTGATGTCTCTAACATACTGTTAGAACAAACATACCAATAAGATACAATTACACCTGAGAAACTTGTTCTAGTAATCCATGATATGAATAATATGATCATTAATAGTGGCATGAAGATCAACCTACAAATATTAACTCTATAATACATGAGTTTTATCTCAATAATATCTCTTTAGCTCAGAGTAATGAATGAAACATGGATAAATTTCATCCATGGGGGAGACTCGAACCAATTTTATACCTTCCCATGTTGTTACATGACATGAAACAACTAGATATAATGTCGTTCTAGCTTTTACTTCTTCTCAAAATTACTGTGTTCCAAATGAATAGATACCTAGAGAAACACCTAGTCATAAAAATGAAACTCAAATGAATGAAAATTTCAATTAGTGTATGACTTAGATAAAATCTAATCATTTTCTAATATTTTAGGAATTATCTATAATATGTTGGTCATCTCTTTGTTGAGGCTTAGTATGACTAAGGAATGATCACCCAAATCATCCCAATATATAATGTATTGGAATTACTTCTTGAATAATCCCCCAAATGAGGCCTTCTTGATCAAGGTATGATATATTTTATTATAATCATATTTGACTAACAAAAAGTGGCATTCCCATAAACATATGAACTCAAACACCGATACTCACAAAATATCCTCGAGAGTGTGGATGGTCCACTCAATATTATCATATATCTACAGACAACACACTATTCTAAACTTCTTACATGTTTCAAAAGCCTACATAAGTATCCTTTAGAACAGATATGTGAAATGGTAATCCCTATCTAAAACAATCATTGGGGGAACTCCATTAATCTGAAAAACCTATCAAACATATAGGTGTTTGAGGTCATATACCTTCATCAACTCCCTATAAAAAATAAAGTGGAATGAATTCATTAAAAAATTTACAATAACCCTTATAGAACTTTTTCACTAAGGGTAGAAGGTATTACAATCATGAAATCCATCAATATTTCCTCCCACTTGCACATTGGAACCTAATATTGCAACAACAAAACTGATGGTTTCTGATTCTATGCTCTGATCCTTAGGTAGTTCAATAATCTAAAAATTAAATCGGCATATTTATGTCTCATCTTGGTACACCAATATTGACCTCTCAAGGAATAAAACATCTTGGTTTCCTTGGGGTGAAATATCCAACTAGAATTATGCACTCTATACACCACCTCCTTCGTTAAGCTCAATGGAATGACTAACCACCAACTGATAAGGATTGAACAATTAGAATACTGAGAACAATCACTAATGGTCTCCCTAATATTTAATGCACTATAAATATACTAGCGCTCAGGGTAATATAATTTCCTACTCTTAAATTGGTTGATAAGATAGCGTGTGACCTATACACTAGCAAAGAAAACCTTCCATCTATCCTACTACACCTCCAAACTTGGATCATCAAATAAACCCACCAGACCCAACCACCCACTGATTCTCAAACCCACTTCACTAAAATATTCCTAATAAATTCATTTTTAACACATTTACCTTCCTAGGAATATAAGAAATGTTGAAGTAAAATGTCTGAAGATATTTTACCTAGAGTTTCTATATATGTATAAAAATACCTCTATGTAAAAATGTACATTAGGATTTTATGATTCGAGTAAACTATAAAACAATAACCAAAGATTTAATTCTGATATATCTTAAATTCATGAATAATTCATATAGATTTGAAGTTATGGGTGGGATAATTATGTTCATGTGTATACAGTCTTCATGATCCATAAGCCACAACATGATTTTCCTGCATCATCATCAAATCCCAAACCTACACTATATGTATCAAGAAACAATTTATCAGTTGTCTCAAGATTTGTGAGAATTTTAAAAATTACATATGTAAAGTGGACTATATCTGCTTGAATGAACAGTGGTATTTCTCATCCTATATGAACTTCACCAATTTTCTATTCTAGGAGATCAAGGTAGATGCTATACTTGAGAAGTATTGAATAAACATATATAATACATGACCATGAACAAAAATATAAGGATATAAATGAGATTAATAGGATACTCTATTGAAATGACATCTTAGACATTATTTGGATCCACTAAAACTCATTCTTCAGAAATCATGTGGTCCAAGACCCTCACTTCCTTGATAAAAAGTTAGGGCTTAGAAAACTAGTAATAAAGAAGGTGTTCCATCAAAAAATCCAAAAAACCTCCATCTATTTTTCACGATCCACCTCTATCATGGAATAAAACAAGATTTAAATAATAAACATGATAATAAATGAATCAAAAAATTAGTGTAAGACGTGATTTGTTAATGAAATAAATATTTTAGGGCCATTTGAAAGCTGAAATTTCATAACCAAATATCAAAATATCTGTATTGGATTCAAAATATCATCTTTTTACAAATCCATATTTTTTAATGTTGATGAAACCCCCTTTTAAATTAGATGAGGTGGAATTTAAATAATGGGCCAACCAACTTATGGATGAAGAACAAAATTTTTCCCAATGACCACTATAACCAAACCATCTAAAATGAACTATGCACACACTGATCCATCCCATCTATGATGAATATCATAAATTCCTCTATAACTATAGAGGCCCTAAGTAAAACATGAAAACATCTACAACACATATATCACATCACTACCATTATCACCACATCTTAATAATCTACTAGAAAAAAACCTCCATAGGTTAGTGACCAGGATCCTTGAGCATGTTGATGCGAGACCGATGCCATGCAGTAAAAGCTCCAAGTCCAGTGTTGATGAAACAAGAACCATCGAAGGAGGATAAAAAATGGAGAGGTATTCATTTAATGAGCACATGAATTTGGAACCATGGATCTTATGATCATCCAAGATCGATTCCACTGTGCCAAAAGAGCACCCAACTGATCAATATTCACTGAAACTATCAACCCTATCAAAATAAATCATGGGATCTATAGAAGTAGGCCATAATTGGGTCACACATGAAGGAGAATAAGGAAATGGTATATAAAACCAAGTATATGAAGAACCATATAGTCATATTAAAGGTAAAAAAAGGCACCATAGAACAAATTATAAGGGAATCAAGAAGTAAAATAGCAATGAGAATAACACAGATAATAGTGACTGTTCCTACATTTGTCATCCATGTCATCATATTAGCCCTAGAAGTTGTCGATGACAATCGTGCTATGTTTTGACTCAAATAAAACCCAAATAGCTACACCAAAAAAGTTTATCTCACTAGAAAAAATAAAAACCCCAGACATCACTCTAAAATAAACATTTATTTTGGAATAAAATTTAAAAATACACTAAATCACTAAACACAAGTCATCAAAAATTCATGGAATATAGATCAGAGATGGAGAGAGAAGGGGGGAAAGAAAATATGATGAATGATCATCACCACTGAGGAAGAATCAAATAATCCCTAAAGTGAATATGAGTGGATAGAGTTTCCATAGCTAGGGGAGTGCATAAATATTTTTATGGTCTTTGCAACATTCTCTTACTAGACTCTAAACTAGTGGTACCTGAATATCATGCCGATATATGAAAACTATCAGGTTCACCTTTTCTAGTCCAAGTGATATTAAATTATATAAAATTATAATTTATTCTTTAATGTCACCTTTTTAATCTTATGATAGTATATTAAAAGTTGAAATCACATGTTCACCTTCTCTATGAATAGAAAAGGAAAATACCATGGTGACATGCTAGTAAAAATAAATAATTTTCCCTCCTAGTACCCAGAATGAACCATAAACTATTTTGGATCATCAAAATTAATATGGTAAGATGAAATGGAAATCAATCTCATCTTGGGAAGTGGATCACTGGTGAACTCAAGCTCTCGACGAGGAAACAATCCCAAAAACTACTCTAGAAAAACCTCTATGTACCTATCCCTAAACATAGAAATTTATCCCATTAAATTATACTTAAAAGAATCTCCATATGAAAAGTTAGTGACATCAAAAAAAATTAGGCATTTCCCACTATGCATGGTTTGGCTCATGGTTGGGAAAAACATGCCCCAACCACATAGGTTTCACTAGAGGTTGAACTAAAAGGCCTCACAAGCTACACAAAATTATTAATAATCATGTATCTTGACCTTAGACATCCTCTAATACTTATATTTTAACATAAAAACTCAAAATAACCTCTTTCCTTAACATATAACTTAACACTAACTTATAAAAACAAAACAATATCATGAAAAAAACCCATAATTGGGATCAAAACGTTAACACAATCAGAAACCACCCATGGTAACAAGAGGTCTGACATGATGAAGAGATAGATAGACAATCCCCCCACTCCTATATCTTGATTATTGATGATTATACATCCAATGTAACAATGAAATAAAAATTAAAACTCTACTATGATACAATTTTGTGACTAACTAACATAGGTATACACAACCCATCACCGAATCCAATGTTACACATGTCCCCAAATATGTTCTTGATCACCATGGCTAGAGAAAAACACCATGAATAACTATTATCAACATGGGATAAGGATTTTACCTTGGTAAATAGGCATGAACCATCCATGAAATAATAACTCCACACTAAAATCATCAAAGTCCATAGAGTAATAAATAAACATGAATCCCTAGTAATGAAACAATGACTAAAAATATACCATAAGAAATGTTATTTATCAAATACAATGAATGTCATAATATTTCCTATTCATGGTACCATAATTCAAAAATAAAAATTAAAAATACTAGTAACTCGACAAAAAAAAGTCATATACATACATCATAAGGTTTCAAACCAAATAAAACTATGCATGATCCAACCTAGTGAGACCAAATCTCAAACACTTTGGGTTACACACTTCCATAAAAATGTAAAAAGAAAAATGGAAGGGGGAAATGATGAAGAAATAAGAATATTTGTACTTACCTTATTCCAAGACACCATGATCCCAATATTTTAAAGGGTGAAGAGGTTAACATCACTATAAATCATGTATGGACTCGGTGACTTGCTTTTTGTAAATAAAAAATACATTGAAGGAAGGTGTTGCATTTCATATGAATTATGATGGTTGTATAAGACGATCATTTTGAGAATGGTAATAAGGAGGTCTAATAACTCATAATCCTTCATTTTCCTTGTAAATAGTCATAAGGACTCAATTTAATCACATCATCAGGTCAAGGAGAGTGTGGTTTTAAGGTTTATTGTGACTTTCTCAGAAATCTTGTGCGACTGGTTTATGTTTGGTCGATCAATATTCCACCATTTCTTTCCAATGAGTTCCCTATTAAAACCTCCAATTTAATCATGATCACCTTATTAGGGAATTCACGCCAAGAGTGTCGTTATAACACTTAGGGGCATGTCTTGTAAGTAATTCTGATAGTGGGAGGTATTGTGGATCATAATTGTACCCTTATGGTGTTAATGCCGAAGTTGGGGAGAGCCATCAGAAAAATGTTTAAAGAGACGATGATATGATCATGTATTCACGAACATTATAGGCTAGGTGATGTTTTATTTGTTCCTAAAGGCTTCTTAAGGACTAAAAGTTCTAATATTGGGAGGTTTTAATGACCCGTTTTTTTGAACTAGATGAAAATCCAATAGAATTTGAATTTTGGTGTTTACTAGATGGGTCATTCATTAAACTAAGCCTCAAAACATAATTCCATGAGTTGGAGCACTTCAATATGTTTTTTGGACCGTAGTAAGGGACTAAAGGGTCCCTTTAGTGTCTTGATGAGTTTTAGGAGTTTTAAGGCCAAATATTTTATGTTTGGAGGGTCTATAGAGGGTGCATAGTTTGTTTGAAATTGTATGACCCTCATCCAAAAACAGAATGGATATAGAGAGGGATAATATGTGACCCATAAAGTCTATGCATAGTCTATCCAAAATGTACACCCATCCCTCTTCGTTATTTCCAATTAAGAAGTACATAATCACAATTATTCGTACGGTTTGTGAATGGTCAGGCTAACTGTACAGGACAAACCATGTGAGGAGGTTTCTTAAGGTTTGGGTGCTGAATGTATGGAGCATGGATTGATGAAACCATGTGTCCAAACCATGCGACCCCAATTTGGGGGTGAAATTTCCAAAATAACGTTAATGAGATTATTTCTTTCTTCAAAATATTTTCATATTATCCTCATGCATGAGCTCTCTTCTAGGAACCTTTGGCTTGTCCTCCAAGCCTACGCTAGTCTTGATGATACCTCCTCCATTCATTATCATAATCAAGTGACATAAATATCTATGGATCCACATCATAAAGATCTCGAGTCCTATATAATCCATTTCATGTTCTTCATTCCATATGCTGTGCTATTTTAATGTGATATCATTTCTCTTATTTTCAGAAAAAATGTTTATTTCATCAATTTCTTCCAAACCTGATCGAATCAGATATTGATATTGGATAATTGATACTTCCTAAGAATAAGGTTTTTGGTATAAAAATTATTCCCAATTTATTTTTTCATTTATAAATTTTGTCATTATGCCACGCAATAAACATTGTCGATTGTCACATTTTAATTGAGTCTTTCATGTCAAATTGATCAATGCACCTAAATGCACTCCTTATGATCATAGTTTAGTAAATTAGATTATTAATCACTCAATTATGGACACCACTTGGGTGTGTATATGTGAATTTAAATTATAATTAAATATTTTAAATGACCGTAATTCCTTCTAAGTGTTCGACATGAAATGATAATTGATTTTTTCCTCTTATAGACACTTTATTAAGATCAAATGTCACCTCCAAGTTCCATGTGGAGATTTTATAAATAGAATTTCCATAATGGATAGTTTTTCTAAAATTAATAATTGATGAATTGAGTTATGATATTATAATTGGATGATTATTTATGCTTAATGAATTGTTTTATATACAATGTCTTGCTTTTATAATAAAACCACTTAGATGAGGTGCGCTGTCATTGAATGTAAAAAGTAATGATTAGTGTTCTAAAAAACGCTTTTACTTATTTCTTTGGTTTGTCTTTTATGATTTTAGGTCATGGTTTGGAATATGGGATGTTGAGACAGGGCCTTTATTGATATTATAAAATGAGTTTCTCCTTCCTTTGTAAATGTTAGTTGAGCCAAGGACCCATATAAGTGAATGAATTGGACCAGTCCAATGTAATTGAGTAATACACCAAGATCCTTCTATGGGATTTTCTAGTTTAATAAGAGATATTACCCATTTAGGTAATTTACCAATGGATTATAGTACCTCGCAAGTTTCTCTTGAGAATTTTCAATAGAATTACCATGTTTTGAAAGACTTAAATGGCATGTCTTATTTAGAAATTGCTTCTAACATGATTCCTTACTCCTTGTGAATATATTAAATGGTTTAATTAAAATGGAAATGAATTGGGTGGTATAACCACACCTCAAGTAAGATTAAATAATCACCACTTATATGAAATGTAAGTTATTAATGGAATTTAACTTGGTTAATGAAATGCAGAAGAGGTATTTATTTATGTATTATTTTATAAATGTGATGTTCCCTTTATATGGTCTTGATAAATATAAGGCATGAGAGGTATCGCCTTATCTCCATTTATTATAAACATGATTATACCATATACATATGTTGTGGAATGATGGTAGGGGTTTTGTTGAGCATGACATTATCAAGCTACCTTAAATCGGTTGTTGAGCATGGAATATCACACCATTGATACTATATAGGTACTTGGATTTATACGCAATGTACCATGATTAGAGTGTTTCCAAGGTATCTCACTCACCATCCCGAATTTTGTTTCATGACCTCTCTCACTCTATTGGGATGCATGGAATATACCCTATTTCTTGAGATTTTATGATCATTTAGACTAGTTATTGAAGTCTGAGTTATGCCCCAGTCTAGCTAGCAACTAGTATTCCATTTATATAGACATTAGGCATCTACACGTATTTGGTTCATACATGTGTATACAATATTTAACTATATTATATACATATATATTATTACTATATATGCATCATAACTAATCAGACACTTTTTTCAGTTATGAGACGAAGTAGGTATTGCCACCTAATGTCCCTTAGTAACCTGGGAAAGTTGTCAGTTATTTGGTCCATACTGGTTTTTTATCTTTCTACTTATATATGAAAACTAATTTACATTATATTTCTCAGACTAGATTTAGCTATAGTATATGTGGTTGGGAACCTACTAAGATTTATATCTCACACCCTTCTCGACCCACCATTTCACTAGGGTACTCGAGTAGACCTTTTATATTTAGAACTATTGTTGATTACTTGTGGTGTTTAGAATGTTACTAATAGTTAGTGGAATAGGATAGATCTAGAGATCGATATACTCATGGACCCTAAACTTGGGGATTTTACTTCATTTCTTAGTCATGTACTTTACTATATCTCTTCCTTATATATGTCTATTGTAGTAGTTGCGTATCATCACCTAGACATGCATGCATCTATTGTATATTGGCATTGGACATCTCTTTATTTATTCAATTTATTATTATTATTATCCCATTGCTATATTTTCATTTATTACTGCTTCAAATACTATCTTTGATTCTGTATCTGATAAAATGATGCTCCACTCTAATCATGAGGGTATTGTTTACCCACTATCACCTCCTTACACCCTCACTACTAGTCATAATTCTCTAGTGTGTGAGGTGGCATGCTTGAGGATATGTGACCCACCGGTCTGACTACTGTATTATTGTTTTGTCGGTCCAATACATTACAAGAAATATATATTTCAATTCCATTGTTTTATTTTCAAATGAAACATTACAAAATAATTTACCATGGATTCTTTTATCTATCCCCATTGTAGTAAGAGTTTTGTAATCCTTCCAATTAAATCCATCAACAACCTTGATTAATTTTAATAGATTATAATGTATGGTGGAATCATAATCCTTAAAAAATCCAACCATAACATTTTCATCATTTTTAACTTCATTTTCATGAATATTTATTTAATAATTTTATGTTATATATATATATATATATATCTCACAATTCCCAATAAAGTTAATGAAACAAAATATTTAAGGTAAATATTCCTTATACCGACTCAAAATAATGAGTAGGATAATTATATTAATGACTATTTAATTATATTTATTTTATAATAAATCCTTTTATTTTCAATTAAAAACATATCTAACACATTTCATGAAATTAACACCATTGTTGTTGAATCCATCACCTCCAGATGGTATGGTTACTATTAGTGCATCAAACAAATTTCTCCTGTTGTCATAGAGTGATTCTTCAAAAATTGTGATCAATATAATCTTAACCATTTCTATGTTAATGGGGATAGTGGGTTGTTAAGTCCTGAAAAATTCATCACAAATCACTGATAGTACCTTGATTGACCATAGATTCTATAGATCTCTATCACATTTACTATCCAGGATCATTATTCTATTACTATAGTCTATTCTAGACCATATGATATACCTATTCTAGAATAAATTCCCATAACTAAAACATTTTATATCTATAAATCCAATAATTGAAATAAAAAACTAAATACTCCCTCTATAATTCTTTAAAAATAATCACCAGATTGTCTTCATTCTCCTATAATATTTTGGAATAAATAAGAATAAAATCAATAACATCTATAAGAAACTAGTCCATGTAACCCTTAATGAATCAATCCATTCAATATATAAACAGAATAAGTGATTTTTTTCAAATCGATGGTAATTTCCCCAAATTCTAATATCTCATACCTAGTTCAAGATATAGTTTTATGATTTTAATCCATTCATATAATAAGTTGATTATATCTCGAATTCAAATAAATCTTAGAAAAGTATAAATTTTTACAAGGTGGGTGAAATAAATAATCATTTTTAGTAAGGGATATTTATTCATAATCAAAACACCATTATGTTTAAATTAATAAATAAGTAATCTAAAAAAACTATCCTTATTCATCTCAAAAAAAGAGTACCCTAAGAAGAAAATTTACTAATGATTAACTCATAATTAGTAGATCTTATGGCCTATTCTATAACTCTTCTAGCACATCCAGTTCTATTCACTAAATTTTTTTATCAAATGTCATCCATGGAAAATATAAATTAAAAACTAAACACCAAAATCTAGGAGAGGTATATGAAATTATTTTGGGAATACATCAATAAATTCAAACATAATGGGTACATTATACATCTTTATTCCCCTATTATACTCTATTATTTAGGAGAGGGATCCATATAATCCATTTCTATTATTAATTCCAAGTAACATTGAAACAATAAATCATGAGTTTCATTCAATTTATTGTACTTGAATACTAATATAGATTGGTTCAAGATATTAATGGTAATTACATTAAAAAAAATTTATACTAGCCATATTATTTGGTAGTTAGTTTACTAATATAATAGTAACAAATTCAATAGAGGGATAATGTACTATATTCACATGAAATACATCCCCAAAAAAGGGAAGCCTCCTAATATAATGGTCAAAATTGATGTCCCATTTTGTATTACCAAATATTATATAACCTCTATCCTTTGAGTTATGGAATTATCATGGACTAAAAATTTTAACGATATGATTGAATTAGTTAAAATTTAATCAACTAGTGATAAATCCACTCACGGTCATATAAATAGTGTTCCTTTGAAAGCATTATTAGGTTGTACCAATAAATATATCATCATAGAAAATTCCCAATCTTATCTATTGAGATAATGGGGTTGAGGATGTAGATTCCCATCATTCATACTCTATTATGAATAATTATTAGAATAATTCCCCAAATAATTATAATTGAATAAATAAACCATATATTGAGGATTCACGAAAGTACTACATTTTTCATCATAGGTATTATCATAAAAACATACATTCACATCATTAATTCATTCTAAATATTGATGGTGCTTATTTATACTCTTTCCACCCATTATTTCCTTTAATATACCTTGTATAAAATATCATGAGTGGTTACTTCCAAAATTCTAGCTTGTGGGATAATAAAACCTCTTCCTTTCTATCTAATTATCATATGTTCTTCCAAAATGGTGTTATATTTTAAAAATATTATCAATGATTTCTTGAGAACTATGAATATATGTGTGTTCTATTTTCACCTTCTTTGAATAACAAAAAAATCAATAATAATTTGAAATTATGAATTTATAATGATTTATGAAAACATTGAGTTAATACTTTACAAATTATATCAATAAAACATTCTATAGAAATAGAATATAAATAAACATACCCTACTAACTGAGAAAATGTTTCTTTTTTTATGTCATAATAGATTCTTTATCCTATTATTTTATCTTAATGAATATTCACTCCATGTATGTTTGTATAATAATAGGGAAGTATTCCTCAAGGAAGATCTAATTAAAGCCTGGTCAAGTACCCCTCGCAGCTTCAATGGATTTTGGTTCTACCTATTTAGATGGTATTTCAATTTTCATATGAAGTGAGATCCTCCTAAAATGGATATTTGGGTGAGTTTTCCCAATATCCCCTTACTGTTTCAAAACCACATTTTTATTAGAATTCTTGGGAACCATGTTGGTAGATATTTGTGCTCAAATAGTCACACCAAGTCTATTTTCCATCCTGTTAACCCACATGTATGTGTTGAAATTGATGTGTCAAGAGTACTGTTTGAGTATGTTTGGATTACTATTGCTGAGAAGTACTGATGAAAAAATGCATGGTCTAAGAACCATGGACTGAGTTTTGTTCTGTCTGTAAGAAACTGGGATACTTGATGGACTATTGTCGATGGTAGTCTCATTTTCCTAAAAATAATATGGGCAATGATGGTGTTAATGAGTCATAGGTCATGTTGAGGTAGGTTTGTTGGAAAGGATGCCAACTGGTATAGAAGTTAGTGTTCAGGGCATTCTCTCTCCAGTGAGTTTTCTGAGAGACCAGGGCGTTCCTTAGTTTCCACTGCCTAATTCTTGTGGGAAAGAGGGGTATGTGGAGGAGAGGTGACCTTCCAGTTTCTTAGTGGATTACAATGTTTCAACTAAGGTTTGGTTCAAAATGATGGCAAGGCTACTGGTTTGAGTATGTCAGATACTGCTATGGAGAAACATGCAGTGGTGTCTCAGGATATACCAAAGGTCTGTAATATCTTTAAAAGGTTTATATACAACCTAGATGGTCTTTCTACTCAAAATTCACATTACTACAATGATCGTGAAAGAGTTCATGCGGGATTTGTCTAGAATGATGCTTCTACATTAGTTAGAAACTATTATGACCTAAAATGTAATGTCTTTTTCACCTTTTTATTAAATAATCCATTGAATATATAAAGGGTAGTAGGGTATCGTAAACCTAAATGATATCAATATTTTTCCCTCCTAATAACATGCATGAACCCCAATATACATTACATTCAATACTATCACTAATCTGATAATCCATCATCACAAGGAATCACCACCGACTAATCCAACAACATAAGTCTTCACCATGAACAAATCCATCAAATAAATGAATCACCACAAACTAATTAGTTGACATGAGGCATCTACACCAACTAAGATATCATCGACATAAACCTTAGACGAAGAGTGAGAAAAGGAATAGGTGTAGTTGACCATCCTCTCTTTACAACTTGGATGTTGGGGAAAATACCCCGAACAAAAAACATTTGCGCATTGGTATGGATATCCAAATCATGTAGGAAAAATTTAGAAATCACATGAAAATACATGGATAATAATCGCATATAATAACCAACCAAAGGTTTCATATAAAAAAACAGCAGCATAAACTAAAATACTGAAACATTATTATGTGATAGTCACTTCAAAATTCTACAACTACTAATTGAAACTCCCAAAACAAAAAAAAAATGACACACACAACCCACACATATTTTTTATTCTCAATATCTACCAATTTCAAGAATTCCCAATGTACGAATTGAGTATCATTTAATAAATATATAATTAAATATTTTAGGATAATTCTCTCTTAAATACACCCCATGTTTAATTTTAACCATTTTCCATTTGGTTACAGCTCTTATAAAAATTAAATTAATTAAGCAATTGCAACATATTTAATTCCAACCCTCATATATTTAATTTTTACCCAATTATTTAATTCTAAACCGTGGTATTACTATTTCATCCTTACTAACCACATCCCATAGCTATCAGGAAAACAAAAAACACACCAAAACATCACAGCCTATCTGTCTCACAATAATAATTCCATATCTCACTCTAGGAACATCACAATGTCTCAACCAAGGAATGTCAATAATCACCAACCAACCACAAAAAAACTAACCTCAACATATCCCCTTCCATACCAAACATAGTCTCATTTCCTCAACATACTCCACACTAATATGGTTACCACCATCACTGTGTAACCCCCAAAATATCTACACAACCATAAGGGAATTTTAGAAAGAATATTATCAAATGAAGTAGTATATTTTATTATCTATAGTTTTTTTAATTTTAGTTCAAAGAGGACGTTCACAACATTTCTTTATCACATATAAGGGTAATTTAATATAAATTATATATTTTAATAAAACTAGTTTATTAGAACATTTTTTTCATAACCACTTATGAATGATGATTTCAAAAAATCATTCATATTCGGGGTTAATAATAGTTACAGCTACAAAAATCACAAGATAATAATATTAAAGATGAAGTAAATGAATAAAAATTTCAATGACATAAAATGGGTAAAGAATTATGATAACACCCTTCTCTATTAATTTCATTTATACTAGTTCATTGTCTTGTTTAGGGTAGTCCTTACCATCCACCCAATTTAATATTATGGCATGTTAATGTCATAAATTCATAAAAAATGAGAGAAAAAGGTTCCCCTACCCCAAACATGGCATTTAGAATAACTACCCACGTAACATTTGAAGAGGGAATGTTTATGAGATCTAAATTGAATCAAAAAAGAATTAATAAACCGGAACACAATATTTCCATTAACACCTTCCTAAAACACCACCCAAACTAAAAATTTCCAAAACCACAGATTTCTTTGGGATAAGAATAAGAAGGGATCGAGTAGGGAAATAAAGGAAAATCACCTTACAATACCACAAATAAATCTACAAATTCCATGGGTTAATGCCATATAAGAGGGTATGAATGATCTCCCAAAAATACATCTTATCTTCCCAAGAGTCAAGAGACAAGATGAATAAGTGAAAAGTTTTTATGGGGATTTACAATTTATATACAACTTATTTTTAAAGGGCCTTGATGCAACTATAATGACCAAGATTTAGTGAATAGGTATTCTCCTAAAACAATAGCCCATACCTTGGTCTTTAATATAATCAACCCATATCAAATCTCTTCTATAATTTAAGATATAGTCTTCAAACATATCTTACTTACCCTTGTTCAGGCTATAACAAAACAAATGCAGCATGCCACAACCACACAAAAATTGATATAAATAAAAAACCAACACCTCTAGGGATCTATGCCACAAGTCTCCTCTACTATGAAACCACCTCTTAGGTTGTAGAGCCAAGGGAAACACAACTCTTCAATATTTTTCATTATAATAACAAATCCACACTAAAGTACTCTAGTTTTAAGAAATAATATGTTGTTACTACTCATCATTCCATAGCCACATAAAAATTATAAGTGCCACTAGAACCCTTAATTTATAGTCACTATGTTGTAAGGATTCCAATACACAACAAGGTCCTCCACCACAACACAACTCACAACTCCACACCACAATAAGTTCCTCTAGCAGAGATTCCATGTAAAGACCTAGAAATTTCAAGGAAATTGTTTTCTTAATTTCTTTGGAATTTTACGAGTATGCGGTTTCTGACGGCACCTGATTCCGAGTCCCGGTGTGCCCGGAATCAATTTCCAAAGTTTGGCTCGGGTACGTTCAGTGAACGAACGAGCGGGTTTTTCTATCTTTTTAACCGGTACTCGGAATTGAAATATGAGTGCACCGATGAACTCACAGCACCGGTATTTGCTTAAGAGGACTTTTACCATAGGTGCGTTTTCATTGGAGAAGATGTTAAATTTTGGTGTTTAAGGAAGAAATAAATAAAATTGTGAACAATTTTATTTTTGATATTAAAGGAAGTTAAAATCTACCAAGGGAAGTTGTTGGTGGGGTCCACAACCACCCAACTTCCCATGTGTGAATATGTGGGAGGTGGGTCCCACACCCACCTAACCTCCCATGGGAGAGTTTAGTGTGGTGGGGCCCACACGAGACCATAACCCCTTGAACTTCTTATAACCCCCTTAAACTCCCTTGCACTTAATGTGCCAACTCCCCTTTAATCTCCTCCTCCTTTAAGTTTGTATAACTCTTCACCTTTTACTTCCACCATTAATTCATTCCAACATGCCTTAATTAATGATATGAGCCTCTTCATTTAATTAATTATCTGGTTTGGTTTGAATTTTAAAATCTTTGAGGTGGGAATAAAAATAATATCATGGGATATTATTTTGTGTTAGAGCTTTTGGTGTGTGAGAAAACTTTAACAACGTCCTGGAGTTTTTGGGAGAACTTTGGTGTGAAGAAGAAGAGAACTTACCTCTGACTAAGAACGACGCATCTTCAATGAATAATAGTTCTTCTTCGATGAAGAACACCTTCCCTTCAACATAGAACTTTCTCGACGAAGAACGACCAACAACTCTTCTCTTTCTCCGCATCAAGGGAGAAGTCGCCGACCGTGGTGATCATCGCCAACAACAACGTTCTTCTTCTTCTTCCGACGTCGACGGAATCGATACCGTTCTTCCGTGACACCCAACTACCGCGACGTTCGAATTTCATGACTCGACGACGTGCGAAGTAAATTTCGAGGTAGGGGTTTGGATTTGTGTTCGTGATTATTCTTTTCCGTCCAACATCAATTCCATTAGCCGCTTGGTATCAGATTAACAGGAGGAGGTCGAACCGCACGAACACGGCCGACTCTCCTCCCCCTTCGATGTTGTGTTTGTCACAGCATGAAAAAAGGCGCGTGGTGCAACGGAACCATGAAGAAACAAAAAGAATGCGGCGAAGAAGCACGATGCCGTCGCGCCGCGCTGTTGAGGCCGAACGAAACCGTGGTTGGAGTCAGGGCCGCAGAGGCGACTCGAAGAATCTGCAGATTGTTTTATTGACGTGCGGATTGATGGGCGATGACGAAAC
The DNA here is from genome assembly GCA_963277665.1 of Viscum album. Taxonomy (NCBI): domain Eukaryota; kingdom Viridiplantae; phylum Streptophyta; class Magnoliopsida; order Santalales; family Viscaceae; genus Viscum; species Viscum album. The sequence continues at coordinate 1,546,166,518 of OY728130.1, forward strand.
GGGCCGTAGAGTCGATTTGAAGAATTCACAGTGAAGAGCAGGACCCGGGAGGACCGCTGTCGAAGGAAACAGGAAAAACGGACCACCTGAGCGCGTCTGGTGGTCCGCGGAAGACCCTACCGGCGCGCCACACCCGCACGGCGGCGCCCGGCGTGCCGCCAAGAGGGACAACCTCGGCTTCAGCCGTGGCGGCAGGCGACCGGTCCCGCGGCCGCGCGGTACCCGATGGTGACGCGGCACCCAGCGCCGCGTCCGCTGGTAGGAGCGGCCCCCCACGTGGGGGACGCGGTTTCTCAAACAGGGGGGCAGCGCCCCCCCCCCCCCCCTTCCGCTCAGCTCGGCGTGGCAGAGCTGGCCACGCAGGCCGCGAGCGCGCGCCAAGCCGGGCCGCCCCGACCAGTCCGGGACACACCGTGCCCTAATGGGCCAGACTCGGACCCGGTTCGGGCTGACCCGGGGGGGGGGGGGGGGGTATCGGGCCGGGTGGGACCGGGCCCGAACCCCCTATTTTCGGACAGAACCGTTCAAACGCCCATATCTTGGGCTACAGACCTCCGATCGACACACCGTCAGTTGAGATGCGATACTTGGATCGAGACTGTCGTTTCGGTATATTACACTCAAGGTTACAGAGAACTTTGAGTACGGCCGGGTTGGTTCGAACCCGAAACCAACCGGGCCCTCGGAGCGGAAACGCTTATAACTTGAGCTCCGGACGTCCGATTGATGTGCCATCGACTTTGTTGGATTCCTCTTGATGAGAATGAACTTTTAGAATACTTATCCTGAGGTTTGGATGCAGTTGGATTATGGCCGGGTTGGATTGTACCTGAAATCCAACCAGTTCCCTGGAACGGAAAAGCTGATAACTTTCAGACCGGACATCCGTTTGAAGAACCATTAGCGGCGTTGGTGATCACATTGAGAAACGGTACCTATGAGTATACCATATGAGAGTTCGGGGTGTAGTTGAGATACGTCCGGGTTAGTTCGCACACGAAAACAACCGCGCCCCTGGGACGGAAAGGCTAATAACTCACAGACCGGGCGTCTGATTGACGCGTCGTCTGTTGCGTTGAGACCCCTATGATGAGGCGGTCCTTTGAGATACTTCTTCGCGGGACTTTGTGATACTTGGAGTATCAAACTGTAGCTCGTGTATCGGACCCTCCCGGAGACGAGCGTACAGAGTACGGAGACCGTGTAGCCAGTTGGGACCTGACAACTGCTTGACTGACATGACTTGGAGTGAGTCGACTAGCCCAGTGGACAAAGCACTACTGTGTTTTGGTGCAGACCCACGGCGGACGGAGTTCTTGGTAGCAGGCAGCAAACCTGCGGTACTCGACAGGAGAAGTACCTCTGCAGGATATTAGGGGGGATGCACTACTATGTTTGGGTGGAAGACCCCAGTGGGAAGCACTACTGTGTTTGGGTGGCTGGACCATGGTACTCGATATGAGGAGTACCTCAGAAGTCTTAGGTTAGTGAGTAGTACCTCGGAGTCATGACAGGATCACTGTACTCGTCAGAGATGGGGCTCTTCAGCTGTTACGGTTTCGATAATGAAAATCCTGGTTTGAGATGAGTCTATGACCTTTGTGTTTACCTCATGATTGAGATGGGTCACTTGATAACTTAGGTATATGTATGGTCATATACCTAGGTAGTGGTTATCCATTGATTTCATAACCTTTGTGTTTCCTCATGATTGAGATGGGTTACTTGATAACTTATGTATAAGTATGGGCTTATACCTAAGTAAGGGTTATCTGTTGAGATCCTACTTTGTAGTTATCCTTGTTGGATTTAGTGAGACCTGAGGGTCTTGGGGTCCCTACTGAGTATCATATACTCACCACTGCACGGGCTATACCCGCACCTCGTTGTGTTGGTTGCAGATGACGGGCAGCGCTGACAGAGGCCGAGTGTTTGAGGACTGGACGGTACCCGAAGGTGGACCTCACAACGAGTCAGTATCCGGAGGTAGACTTCACAACCAGACGACACTCGGAGGAGGTTGACGGGTGAGAGAGTTGTGGAGGCTATCTGTACCTACCCTTCAGGTAGGATCCATGGTGGACGATTTAGGAGCTGCGCTATCTGTACCTACCCTTCAGGTAGGATCCGCAGAGGACGACCCAGGAACTGCTTCTATTCTTCCAGCTGTTTTTCTTTTCTGTTGTACTTTCATTTAGTTGTAGATGTACTTTTAGTTGGGTTTGTATTCTGGCCCACTTACTTTTCATCACTTTATTTTGTACTTAGTGTATTACTTCCTCTTGTACTCTGTGATGTTTTTTTTACTTTTATAAAGGAAATGCATTCCCAGTTATCAAGATTTATACCTTTGGTGCTAGTCGCCATCCCCTGGCCTATGGAAGGTGGGCTTGGGTTAGTCATGGCACGGGCCCCGAGGACGGGTCGTGAAAAATTGGTATCAGAGGAGTTGGTTCTACCGCAGAACTTAGGACTCTGATCTTTCTTTTCTGTGAAGCAATAGTGTTAAGGGTACCAAGTGTGGTCTTCAGTTTAGGGAGTCCAGTGTTGGTACAGCGGCCGACGTATCTGTACACTAGGACCCTGACAACTAATTTTCGACTTTATGCATGAAAAAAATGACGGCGTGTGTGTTTCCAAGAGTTTTAAAGTCAGCTCAAACTAGGTCATCTCACCAGGTATAAATCGTTGACCGTGTCACATTTGTTCAGGATGTCTCCACGCAGACAGTCAGTTGGAGTTCTGAGATAGTACATGATGACGGCCCACCGAGCGATGAGGCTCTGGTGTAGGGCCCTTTTTACTATATTGGCACCCTCGGGCGGTGTACCAGCAGCACCACTACCTATTGGGAAGAAGATTCCACTTTCCATACTAGCAAACAGACCACCAGAGCGCGATGCACGAGTTCCAGCAGAAGAGGCCTCCGAGGTTACGAGGCGAGGAAGATTCCCAGGTAGCAGTGGACTAGATGGAGGTGATTTCTAGAGTTTTCCGCCTAGCTGAGACATCAGTAGAGTGGATGGTGGACTTGGATACTAGTGTTTTCCAGTGAGTGAAAATGAGGATGGTCCGCATAGTGATGAGGCTTCGGTATGTGGACTGAAGCCTGAGATAGTGCCTTCAGGTAGTGTGCCAGCTATACATCACTACCCGTTGGTCAGCAGTTACAACCGGCGGTACTAGTATGTGAAACATGTAGAATTACTGCCTTACACATGTTCCAACATCAGATACCCTCAAGTTCCAAGGTGAGCCCGACTCACAGGCAGCTGAGGACTGGCTTAAGGAGGTGTCTGAGAGTTTTCTAGAGCTTATACAGCTTCGGCAGGATGACATGTCGGTAGGTGAGAATTCATCGGGGCGTACCAAACCATTCTTGGTACTTTATGAATGCGATGCGATTGGTGCTTCAGGGCTCGGACATCCGAGCCAGCACCTTTTCTCTATGAATTACTACTTAGGCTAGGGTGCTAGAAAGAACCTTTGTGGTTGAGAATTCTTTCTTTGAATAGATGCAATCAGTGAAGGTTAGCGGTGGGAAATCTGGAAACCGGTGCCAGTCTCGGAGACTTGGGTGTGTAAAATGTTTCAATTAGAGGAAGTAAAAAGGACAGATGAATCTGCAAGGTGGCAGAAATGGAAGCAGAGATATGAGAGAATCATGGGGTGGTGAACATTTTGACATGTTGCAACCACCCGCCCTTGTAATCCCCACTAGGCTCAGGGAGCTAGAGGGTGGGAGAAAGAGTAGCTGCATGTGGTCAAGGAGTGCGACCGAAAGGCTCTAAGTATTATTCGAAGTATGGACTATGTCTTCTACTAGCTGCCGTAACAATAAGACATTGATATGAATCATTCCTTCCTTCCACGAATCATTTCCCAGGCCTGGACTTTCCGGTAAGCCGTAGACTTGACCCTCACGTCTGGGGATACCTTTGGGAGGAGACTCAATAATCACACTTACCCCGACAGTGTGATCTGACCCACGAGGCGAGAGTTTCGGTTGGAATCTCTTGGTGGTAGCGTCGAGGCCTTACAATGTTGGTCTGAGTATGGATTGGATCCATAGTTCATACACAGATTGACTGTATTAGGCAAAAAGGTTGTGGTTTATCTAAAACGTTGGGATGGGGTTTTCCTTGGTCGGCAAAAAGGAAAACCCAGGCAGCACAGGATGGAATCATGTACAGGAAGGTGTAGCTGATCACTCTTGAGTTAGCCAACTTCACCCACGTGGCAGCAGGAGTTTTGAGTTTCAGTTCTAATCAGGAAAGGGAGACCTCTAGAGTTCGAGGATAACGATCACGTCCTTATACGGGTCTCACCTCAACGAGGTTTACGGAGATGTGGCTGAGGCGGAAAGTTATCTCCGAGGTTCAACGGACCTTTCTAGGTCATCAGTAGGGTAGGCGAGGTGTTTTACTGCTTGACGTTTCCACCTCAGTTGCACCGGGTGTATAATATCATCCACGTACCTCAGCTGAAGAGATACGTGCATGATCTTTCACACATCATCACTCTCAGGGATTTGGACATCGTTGACTGGACGACTTCCACAGGGATCCAGTAGGGGTTGAGGATCGATAGGAGTGGGTCCTACGGGGATGGTCTATTCCTCTTGTGCACTTTCGCTGGTAGCACGAGAACCCCTAGGTGAGCACATGGGAGAGAAAGGCTCAGATGCGTGCTCAGTGCCACTTTTGTTTCCCTAGTTTGTGTTATAGCTTTACGGGGACGTAAATCCCTGAGGTGGGAGTAATTTAAATACCCGGAAATTTCAAGGAAATTTTTTTCTTAATTTCTTTGGAATTTTACGAGTATGTGGTTTCTGACGGCACCTGATTCCAAGGCCTGGTGTGCCCGAAATCAATTTCCGAAGTTTGGCTCGGGTACGTTCAGTAAACGAACGAGCGGGTTTTTCTATCTTTTTAACCAGTACTCGGAATTGAAATCTGAGGGCACTGATGAACTCACAACGCCGGTATTTACTTAAGAGGACTTTTATCGTAGGTGCGTTTTCATGGGAGAAGAAGTTAAATTTTGGGGTTTAAGGAAGAAATAAATAAAATTGTGAACAATTTTATTTTTGATATTCAAGGAAGTTAAAATCTACCAAGGGAAGTTGTTGGTGGGGTCCACAACCACCCAACTTCCCATGTGTGAATATGTGGGAGGTGGGGCCCACACCCACCTAACCTCCCATGGGAGAATTTAGTGTGGTGGGGCCCACACGATACCATAACCCCTTGAACTTCTTATAACCCCCTTAAACTCCCTTGCACTTAATGTGCAAACTCCCCTTTAATCTCCTCCTCCTTTAAGTTTTTATAACTCTTCACCTTTTCCTTCCACCATTAATTCATCCCAACATTCCTTAATTAATGAGATGATCCTATTCATTTAATTAATTATGTGGTTTGGTTTGAATTTTAAAATATTTGAGGTGTGAATAAAAATAATATCATGGGATATTATTTTGTGTTAGAGCTTTTGGTGTGTGAGAAAACTTTAACAACGTCCTGGAGTTTTTGGGAGAACTTTGGTGTGAAGAAGAAGAGAACTTCCCTCCGATGAAGAATGACGCATCTTCAATGAATAACGGTTCTTCTTCGACGAAGAACACCTTCCCTTAAACATTTAATATTCTCAACGAAGAACGGCCAACAACTCTTCTCTTCCTTCGCGTCAAGGGAGAAGTCGCCGACTACGGTGATCATCGCCAACAACAACGTTCTTCTTCTTCTGATGTCGACGAGATCGATATAGTTCTTCCGCGACACCCGACTACCGCGACGTTTGAATTTAGTGACTTGACGATGTGAGACGTCAATTTAGAGGTAGGGGTTTCGATTTGTGTTCGTGATTATTCTTTTTCGTACAACATCAATTCCTTTAGCTGCTTGGTATCAGATTAATGGGAGGAGGTCGGACCGCACGAAAACGGCCGACTCTCCTCCCCCTTAAATGTTGTGTTTGTCGCGGCATGAACAAAGGCGCGTGGTGCAACTCCACCACGCGGAAACAAGAAGAATGCAGTGAAGAAGCGCGGTGCTGTCGCGCCGCGCCGTTGAGGCCAAACGAAACTGTGGCCGGAGTCGGGGCCGCAGAGGCAACTCGAAGACTCCGCAGATTGTTTTATTGACATGCAGATTGACGAGTGATGACAGAATGGGCCGCGGAGGAAATTTGAATACTTCGCAGTGATGAGCAGGTCTCGGGAGGACCGCTGGAGAAGGCGGCAGGCAAAACGGACCACCCGATCATGTCCGGTGGTCCACGGAAGACCCTGCTAGCGCGCCACACCGGCACGGTGGCACCGGAGGCCGGAGGCGGCGGCCGGCATCGGAAAGATGCCAGGAGGCAGCGGCACCCGGCGCACCGCCAGGAGGGACCGCTGCGGCTGAAGCCGCGGCTGCAGATGACCGGTCTCGCAGCCGCGCGGAACCCGGGAGAGACGCGGCATCTAGCACCACGTCCGATGGCAGGAGCGGCCCCCACGTGGGGGCCACAGTTTCTCAAACAGGGGGGCAGCGACCCCCCCCCTTCTGCTCAGCTTGGCGTGGCTGAGCTGTCCATGCGGTCCATGAGCGCGCGCCAGGTTGAGCCACCCAGACCGGGCCGGGTCGGACCGGGCCCGAACCACCTATTTTTGGACAGAAGTGTTCAAATGCCCATATCTTGGGCTATAGAGCTCCGATAGACTCACCGTCAGTTGAGATACGATCCTTGGATCGATACGATCGTTTTGGTATATTACACTCAAGGTTTTGGAAAACTTTGAGTATGACCAGGTTGGTTCGAACCCGAAACCAATCGGGCCCTCGGAGCGGAAACACTTATAACTTGAGCTCTGGACGTCCGATTGACGTGCCGTCGACTTTTTTGGATTCCTCCTGATGAGAAGGAAATTTTATCATACTTATCCTGAGGTTTGGACGCAGTTGGAGTATGGCCAGGTTGGATTGTACCCGAAATCCAACCAGGCCCCTGGAACGGAAAAGCTGATAACTTTCAGACCGAACGTCTGTTTGACGAACCGTCAGTGGAATTGGTGATCACGTTGAGAAACGGTCCCTATGAGTATACCCTATGAGATTTCGAGGTAGAGTTGAGATACGTCCAGGTTGGTTCGCACACGAAACCAACCGGGCCCCTGGGACGAAAAGGCTAATAACTCACAAATCGGGCGTCTGATTGACGCACCGTCTGTTGCATTGAGACCCCTATGATGAGGCGGTCATTTGAGATACTTCTTCGTGGGAATTTGTGATACTTGGAGTATCAATCTGTAGCTCGTGGAGCAGACCCTCTCAGAGACGAGTGTACGGAGTATGGAGACCGTGTAGCCAGCTGGGACCTGACGACTGCTTGACCGACTCGACTTGGAGTGAGACGACTAGCCCAGTGGACGGAGCACTACTGTGTTTGGGTGCAGACCCACGACGGACGGAGTGCCTGGTAGTAGGCAGCAGACCCACGGTACTCGACAGGAGAAGTACCTCTACAGGCTATTAGGGGGGATGCACTACTATGTTTCAGTGGTAGACCCCGGTGGGAAGCACTACTGTGTTTGGGTGGCTGACCCGCGGTACTTGACAGGAGGAGTACCTCAGCAGTCTTAGGTTAGTGAGCAGTTCCTCGGAGTCGTGACAAGATCACAGTAATCGTCAGAGATGGGGCTCTTCAGCAGTTATGGTTTCGATAATGAAAATCCTGGTTTGAGCTGAGTCTATGACCTTTGTGTTTACCTCATGATTGAGATGGGTCACTTGATAACTTAGGTATATGTATGGGCATATACCTAGGTAGTGGTTATCCGTTGATTTGATAACCTTTGTGTTTCCTCATGATTGAGATGGCTTTCTTGATAACATAGGTATAAGTATGGGCTTATACCTAAGTAAGGGTTATCTATTGAGATCCTACTTTGTGGTTATCCTTGTTGGATTTAGTGAGACATGAGGGTCTCAGGGTCCCTACTGAGTATTGTATACTCACCCTTGCACGGGCTATGACCGCACCTCGTTGTGTTGGTTGCAGACGACGGGAAGTGCTGACAGAGGCCGAGTGTTCGAGGACTGTACGGTACCCGGAGGTGGACCTCACGATGAGTCAGTATCCGGAGGTGGACTTCACGACGAGATGAAACTCGGAGGAGGTTGATGGGTGAGAGCGTTGTGGAGGCTATCAGTACCTACCCTTCAGGTAGGATCCGTGGTGGACGATCCAAGAGCTGCGCTATCTGTACCTACCCTTCAGGTAGGATCTGAGGAGGACGACACAAGAGTTGCTTCTATTCTTCTAGTTGTTTGTCTTTTCTGTTGTACTTTCATTCAGTTCTAGCCGTACTTTCAGTTGGGTTTGTATTCTGGCCCACTTACTTTTCAGTACTTTCTTTTGTACTTAGTGTATTACTTCCACTTGTACTCTGTGATGTTTTGTTTACTTTTATAAAGGCAATTCCTTCCCAATTATCGGGATTTACGCCTTTGGTGCTAGTCGCCAGCCCCTGGCCTATGGAAGGCGGGCTTGGGGTAGTCACGGCACGGGCCCCGAGGACGGGTCATGACATTCCAGCTCCAACTCCACTAGTTCTTCCTTGATCCTCCTCCCAACTACTCCAATAGTTATATCCATAAAATATAATGGGATGGAAAATCGGAGCCATCAAAAATCAAAAGGATGATGTAGCATCAGAAGAATTTAATCATATTCTTATTTGAATTAATGTTTAATAAATATATTGTTTTTTAATTTATAAAACTAAATAAGATATATTTTTTCTACTCTTTTATGAAACAAATATTTTTGTTTATAATCACAATAATTTTTAAAATATTACTTTTTAAAGAAATAATATTTTATTTTCTCAAATGTAAATATAATAAATTTTTAGTAAATGTTAAAATTAAACAAGCTAAATTAGGGTTTCTCTAAATATTTAAAAAGATATGATTTTTAATATACATTATTTCATAAATAGGTATATTTTATTATTACAATTATATTGAAAAAATGATTACTTAAAAGTACCTTTATATGAAAATTTATTGTTTTAGGTTTTAATTATATTTTTATAAATTTTATTTTGATATAAATATTTTTTTTAAATCTATACATTTATTTCTTGATGTACTTAATATTTACTTAAAAATATGATTTTTTTTAAATACAAGAGTTTATTAATTATTTAAAATATCATATAATTTTAATATGGAAATTCATAGTTTTAAAAATATTATTTTCCATTTTTAAATTATATTATTTTTTTAATAAAATTTTATTTTAAGTGATTGTTAAATATTTAAGAGTGAATTTATTTTATGAAAATTTTAATTTTAAAAACACGTGATTTTAATACTATTAGTTTTGAGTATACTATTGTTTTTAAGAAAATATAAGAAGTTTATATAATATGGTTAATAAAATATTACTTTGGAAATGGTAATATAACTTATATTAAATAAAAGTAGTTATATAAATGTTATATATATTTAATTAGAATAAGAATTAACTTAATGTAATTCAAGGTGTACATATATAACAATCATTTTATATATTATAAGTATATTGATTATTATTATTAAAACTAAATCGTATTAACAAAATTGGTCAGCAAACAACTAGATTGCTAGCTCAACCATGAATAGGAGACCACCAATACATACAATTAGTGGAAAGGGGGTGTGTATGGTTATATTCCTTTTAGGGTGCACCCATAGGTACACAAGCTGTTAGGAAGGTTAGATCATCCTCATATGTGTGTTCAATGTTTCGGGTGTCAAACCCAGATGTTGGATCGATTAGTTGATGGAACAACTTTACTAATTAAGAAATTTAAGATCGAAGAAATTATCCATGTGGGATAATTATTATACTATAAATTGTTCAACCATTAAATAGTTCCACATATAACATGAACCCTATGATCTAATCCCCATTGACCGTTCGATCCACCCTTACTTCATCTTCTTCCTTGAGTCATCCTAGAAAACCCTCAACATAATTTCAATCACTACCTCTAATGACTGGTTTTATACTTTTCCATGTGTGCTCACCCTAACTCAATATTATACTACCATTTTTGTGTTTAATCAATGAAAAACTCAAAATCATAAAGTTTCTAAGAACGGTATGACTTTGATAGTGTAAATGTAAAGAATATGGGTGAGTTTTTTTCTGTTTCAAAGAAGCTTCATAGAGAAGCTCAATCAAACCAATTTAAAACAAGTTAAATATATATATATATATATAATATAATGTAACAATAATATTTAATTCTAAAGATTATTCATAGTTAGAAATGGATCGTCCCATTTCATCTGGTCTATTTCAGTGGCAATAATGATAATATATATATATATATATATATATATATTATCAATCTATGTTTTCTCTTTCTCCACAAGCCAGGGAGTTAGTCAAATTTCTTGAAGCATCAACTATAGAGATTTTTGTAAATATTATTTTAATGATATTTATGAAAATATCTAGATGTTTAGGTATATATATAAACATTAATATAAGCTATACTAGAATCTTCTTTTAATATTACATATATCTAAATAGTGGTAATCATGGATATATAAATATATTTATATCAGAATCTATTCACTATATATATAATTTAGAAACCAGGGAGAGAGATAATTAGAGATAGAGTTATCTTCCAACAAGAAGTGGATCTATTCAAAAATTAAGGAAAGGGGAAATCTATTTTCAAAGCTATATTTATTTTTTGGAAGGGAAATTTTTGGTTTAAAAAACCTTTTTGTAAGGGGATTATGTTTTAGAAAAATATTTTATGATTTTATGTAAAAATATTACCCTATGTAAAGGGAAATTTTATATTCAAACTACTATGTATTTATTTATGAAACTCAATTTTTTATAATGGCTATATTATCTACAAAAACCTTTTGTAAGAGAAATTATTATTTTCAAACCCTTAATTTTCAAATAAAATTAAGTCCTTTAAAAAATAAAATAAAATTTTATTTATTAAAAGGTGAATTTAAAATGAAAATTTTAATCATTTTATGTTCTTCTACTTCAAAAAATATATTTACAATTCCAAGTGATTTTATAGTTATCATTTTATGAATGATTTTTTTTAAATATACTAATGTTAATCATGATTATAGATATTTCCATACACTATAATTAACAATAACATTTCATAATTCATTTATGAAAAATATCTTCCCCATTTTTTCAATATTTATATGTATTATTGTAAGTATTGATCGTGAAATATGGATTTATCATAAATTTATGGTGTTTTCTTAAAAATTATATTTTTTGAAAGATAATGTGAAAAAATATTATTTTCTATTGAAAATAATTTATGTAGTTTTAAAAAGGATGTTTTATAGAATATTAAATGAGAAAATAAACCATATCAAAAATGTTTTTATAGAACTGAACACTTGGGTATCAAATGTGATTATGATGAATTAGGAATGCACCAACAACCTCAAGAGGACGTTGTCCTAAAGGTGATACAAATAGTGGCCTCAAGGATTTTCTTAATGGATTCCAAGTATCATTTCATTCAATAAAAATTTATGATTTTAAAATAATTGTTTTTATTAAAACTTTAAGGATAAATCCAAGAATATAATTCAGAGGTTATTATGTTTTGAAATTAGATTGTGTTTTCAAAGTGATATATATTTTCAAATATTTTGAAAAGTATTTTCTACAGTTATATATTTTGAAATCCATATAATTATATTTTAGAAAATTATTTATCAAATATTTTATATTTGGTATAAAATAAAATATTTTCAATAGAGTTTTTATACAGTATTATAAAAGGAATTTTCAATGGTTTTAAAACAAATTACTCAGAAAAATTTAATCTCAACCCTTTTTTTAAAAATAGTTTTCACAAGATCTTTATAAGTTCTAAAGCTATTTGGTTTCATTTAAAGATCTTGAACTAGTGGAGCCAAATAGCTATTTTATTTTATAAATTTTTTAAAATATAATGTATTGTAAGGATGTTTACTAATCCTACAAAATCTAGATTAGAAAAAATTGTTCAATATATAAAAGACTGTATATTTTTCTATTACTTTTTATATAAAAAATTTATACATCATGTTTAAACCCCAGATCTGGATGTGTGGCTCTCGGGTTATCACAATTGGTATCATAGGAAGGGTTCAATAACTTAAAAGATTATAGAATTTTTGTTTGAGGAGAATTTAAAAATTAGATGTTTTATTTTGAGGTTTTAGGTAATTAAGTGGCCCTTAAGAATATAGAGTTTTTATAAATTCTAGTTTTTCTAATTCTGAAGATGGAAATTCAGAATTATCTTAGGTGCGATGAAAGAATTGTGAGGGAACAATTTATTTAAGTGGGGGAGAATGTAACATTATATAATTTAAACATATAAATCTTTTAATTAATATTTAATAAATTGATTGTTTTATAATTGATAATACCAACTTAGATATGTTTTTATATACTCTTTTATGAAAAAATTTATATATATATATATAATCACAATAATTTTTAAAATATTCAAATCATAACATATTATTTTTTAAGTAAATAGTATTTTATTTCCTCAAATTTAAATATAATAATTTTTTAGTAAATTTTAAAATTAAATAATCAAAATTATTATTTCACTTAATATTTAAAATAATATGATTTTTAATATACATTATTTAGAAAATTGTAATATTTTATTAATACAAGTACATCTAATATAAAAATTAATATTTAAAGTTACATTTATATGAAAATTTATAATTTTATGTTTTAATACCTTTTTTATAAATTCTATTTTAGTGTAAATATATTTATTTTTTAAATGTGTATATTTATGGCATAATCTACTTAATATTATTTTTAAAACTTAATTTTTATAAAAATGAAAGTTTTTAGTAATGATTTAAAAGAATGGTTAATTTCAATATAGAAATTCATAGTTTTAAAAATATTATTTTCCCTTTTTAAACTATATCTATTTATTAATAAAAATTTATTTTATTTGATAGTTAAATATTTAAGAGTAATTTTATTTTATGAAAAATTATAATTTTCAGAACATATGATTTAAATAATATTTTTTTGAGTATACTGTTATTTTTCAAGATATATAAGTAATTTATATAAATTTTTATTTAAATAATACTTTAGTAATGGTAATATAACTTATATTAATTAAAAGTAGTCAGTTAAATGTTATGTGTATTTAATTAGTAGAAAAATTAAGTTAATGTAATTCAAGGTTTACATATATTATAAGAACTATATTATTATAAATATATTGATTATTATTATCAAAACTATATTATATTAAAAAAATTGGCCAGGTATCAACTAACTAGATAGCTCAACCGTGCATGGAAGGAAGCTCAACCATTCATAGGAGATAGCCAAGCTAGCCACTTAACAACAAGAGGATGAGTATGTGAATAGTGCCTACAAAATGTGTCTGTAGGTGCGCCAAGGGTCATGAGGGTAGTCCTGACCCCATATGTGTGTGTGCCGTGTTTCGGGTGTCAAACCCGGCTGTCAGATTGACTAATTGACGACATTAATTTACCTATTAAGTGATTGAAGACCGAATAAAAGTTTGATGTGGGATAACACTTATATGGTACATTTTTCACCCATTAAAAAGTTCCTCATATAACATGAACCATCTAATCTAACCCACATTGTAACACCCCGATATTTTATAAGATATGTTATTTTTAATTTCTTTTATGTCTTCTATTATACACTACACCAAGATTAGCTTGTACTATACGCAACACCCTATTAGCTTGCATTATACGCAACACTATTCTTGGCTCTTGTTACACACAATTTCAAGTTCGTTTTGTGGAAATTATTCTACGCAACATTAAGTATAGATTTTGTTTAATGTAGAAATGAAATAAGTTTTGATTATGTTATACAAAAAATCAATCAGAGATTTCACTACACGTAGCCCTGACTTGTCTTGCATTACACGCAATCAAGACCATCTTCGATAGCGTGTGTAGTACGCAATACCAATTTTCATTAAACGAGATATTATTATAATATTATTATGAACTAGCTGTTATGAATAGTAATACCCACTTTTTGAAATTTTATAAATTTTATCTTTCAAAATTTACTTCATTTTTGGATTCGAAATATCGAAATTATCCTTGGGTGAATTTTTGGTATTTTTCTGAAAACTTTCAATTTTTGATGAATAGTGAAAACACTAGGTTACTATTTAAAAACCGACTTTTTATTTAAATAATTATTAATTTTATTTAAATTTATTTTATGTCAAAATTGATACACAATACCTATATAAGTTCAATGTAATTCATTTGAGTCATTTTATAATAATTTCATATATATAAAAATTTTATAGAACCTTTCACCATCTTTTACCCACCTCCTAGGAGAATTTGAAAATTTACATAAAACTTAATTTTACCACTTCTGTGAGTGGAATTTCAAAAATCCGAGAGACACGATTAATATCAAGGAGTAAAATATGGTTCAATAAGATAAAAATAATTTTTGGTGAATAGTAACTTTTTACTTTTATTTACCATGGTTAAAAGTAAATAGGGTAATTAAGGGTAAAAATGATATTATTATTACCCTAAAAGATGTCCTAATTCTATTGGATAAGTGTAATTTGAACAAAAAAAACCTTAGGAATAAAATATTACCCTTTAGGTCCACTTGTATTTGATTAGGACACTTATTATTATTTTATTTAAAGAAGAGTTAAAATAGTTAAAATCAAAATTTAATAACTAAAACATTTTTAATATAGGGTTATACATAAGATAAATTCGACTATAAATATTCATTAGAAATATAAAACTATTTCCTACATAATGGTATTTTATTTATAATTTTTAGACATTAAATAATTTAATTTATTTATGACACAATGATGATGCGGTAATTACCTTATTAATGAAATATTAACATAATTGATGTTATAAATACCCAAATAAATGTAATTTTAGACTTTTTATGAATTCCACTAATTTTATAGGTTAATATGATATGTTAGTATTGATTAAATTAACTTTTTTAGAACTAATAATGTTGTTATGATTTTCAAAAAAATAAATTACCAAATAGTGTCAAAATTGACATAAAATAGTTTTTAAAACAAATATTATGTTATTAATTGTTATTATATTCCTAAAAATATAAGGTTCGGACAAATGACTTGGATAATGTTATATATATATTAATAATGAACCACTTTTGGTTCTTTTGTCTTGTTATAGTAAGTTTATTAACCATATAGTGTAAGAAAATAAGAAGACACAATAAAAGTTAAATTATTTAACATAGAGTTAAATCTAAATGATAAAATTAAAATAGTAACCTAAACTTGTCTAAAACCTATTTTTTGTGAGGATTTAGACACATCCCAACTTTAGATTTTAAATAAATCAATTTGGAGCAATTATAAATTGAATATGACTTTATTATAAAATAATATTTTAAGTTTTTCCAAAGGTGCCCCTCTCCTCCCTTATAAAAAGGGCACCCCTTCCCTCTTCTCTTCACACCCTTTTGAGACTTGATTCTCAGCCAACCCCTACCAATTCCTATTATAAACCTATATAGTTATATCATAGAGGTTCTCGTCTTTACAAAAGACCAACACTAGTTCCCTAAGAAGAAGTTTAAAGGAGGTGCGTCGAGGAAGAGGTAATCTCTTCTACCGACTCTTTCAAGTTTCTTTCTTCTTCTACTTCCTCTTTTTTAGTTGTTTCATTATAAAGTAATAACATAAGTATTAATTATATACTTATATGTTATTATAAATATGAAACAACCCTATTTCACCTTCTATCCATCCTACAGAAAATGAAATCACCGCGCGTGCGTACGTACGGAATACCGTCTCCACGCCGTGGTGTAATCTGTTTTTCCACAACCACCTTAATTGGATGGGTATAATGGTGTAAATAATAACTATATATGATTATTATAAAATCATACTGATTCTATGATATTATATAATCCAATCCAATTCCATTGAATAAACATGGGAATGATATAATCGCTCGTGCGTACGTACGGATTACCGTCTCCACGACGCGATGAGATTCGTTTTCCATGTTAACAATTCAAGAATGATTATAAAGTATATATAATAGGTAATCATGAAATATATGAAATAATAATTCTACTAGATTTATGTATATATATATGTATGTCATCTACTTAATTCTATTCAATTCAATAAGAAAACGAAAAACATCATTCATGCGTATGTACGACCTACCGTCTCCATGAATGGTGTATTTCTTTCCATTTATCGATATATTATATATATATATATATGTATATTATGAATATATATTATATATAAATCATGTTTTATATTTTTTAATTAAGTAATCATGATCGAAGTAATCATATTAATAATTACAAGTCAAAACATGGATGATAAATGAAACGATTTTACCCAAAATGCTACTTTAACATGGAATTGATAAATGAACGGATAATATAAAGTCATAAGTGAATCATATATGATATAATAAATATTATTATGGTTCTGTTACAAGTTAATAATATTCTTAAAACCACTATACAGGAGTCTTGGACACATATGGAATAAATTGGACATAAGGTAAGGGATAATTATTCTAATCTCATTCTTATCCGAGATTATTTATTCATAAGTATTTACTGGAGTTATGTTTATTATCCATGTCCATATGTTCTCAAAATGTTTTCAAAAAATGTTTAATTTTCTCCCATTTATGTTTAAATTCATTTTACCCTTTTTTTACTTTTACCACATCGTATGGAAGGAATCGTTCTTTTGTTTACCATACGAGGTACTTTTTGACTTTTCCGGAAAAAGTACGAGAAGAATGTTTTTTAACTTATACGCCATGAATGGATTTTTAAAGTTTTATAAAACCAAATTTTCATGAATCTTACTATAAAATATTTCATGAATATTTTTAAAAAAATCTTTTTCTTTTAAAATTTCATGGCATTTTGTGAAAAGAAAATGATTTTGAAGAAGAAAGGATATTTTTCAAAAGAATTCATTTCAAGTGTTTTATAAAAACTATTTTCCATCTAAGATGACATTATTTAGTATGTTTACGTTTCAAGGATAATGTCTCTATTATTTACATGGTTTGATTTTTCTTATGATGAAATGATATCCATTTTTTTATATGGATTATGTTATGATGGGATGATGTTTATGAAACCCATTTTATTTGTTGGGTTATTACGAATGATGTATGTTTATTCTTTGGCACACAAAATAATGATTTCATTATGAGATGGGTGGGACCTATATCTGCCTACAATTAATTGCATAAATATTTATATCTCATGAGATAGACATGGCTGGAATGTCAAGTTAATCTGGTTCAGTGATACAGGACTAGAACGAGGAGTGAACTCGATTCAGAAAGGGACTTTGTCCACTAAGATGGTCTTGGCAGCAATGCCTTGGCTACTATAGAAATCATAACATGTGGTTAATGGTTTCCAAAATTACATGATTTATTCCCATTCTATTTTATCATGACTGACGATCCATTATGATCTATGCCTTACGTACTGTCATGTTTTATGTCATTGCTCAAGATTTTGATGTTTAAATATTATGTTCATGTTTTGAAGTTCAAATTTATATGGTTTGTTTTATTTTCTCCATGCTTACCATTAATAACCATTTTACATCACCCTTTATATGTTTTCTTTTCCCCAGGATATAAAGAAAGGTTTTAGGTAAGAAAAAAGGAAGATATTTATGGGAGATGTTGAAGATCATTCACCAAGATTAGAAGATTATATTTCGAGTTTCCAAAGACACTAAACTATTTTGGTCCTTTGGTGTCTATTTTTGTTATGTATTAGATATTTAGAAAAAGTAATGTAATGTCTATTTATGTCAAGATTTGGGTCTCTATAGTTGGTATCAGAGGAAAGGTTTAGTTAACCTTTGGAAACTAGGATGCAAAAACTTTAGTGAGATCCCTAGAGATATTTCTAAGGTATGTCTTGAGATGTCCCTAAGGTTAAGTATAAGTATAGGTTATAGTACTAGAATTACTGTAAAAATCTTAGAATTAACCCTAAGATGTTATATATTAAAGGTACTCCCCCTTTATTATGTTGTTTTCCCTAGAAATATTTTTGCCTCTCACATTATTCTTTTTGGGTTTTAGAAGATGGCTGGAACCTGAAGGAACCATGTTGATCAATGTAATGGAAAATGCAATGATTTTTCTCCTAAACAAACCAATGTTTTGTGAGATAGAGTGAAAAATCTTATTGTTATACTTACACAAGCTATGAATCATTCTGGACTTCCAAATGAGCAGAGAAGGGAACAATATTCTATTGAGTCATTCAAGAGGCAACGTCCACCTTCTTTCAGTGGGTCTTCTGATCCACTTGTTGCTGAACAATGGATCCGTACCATTGAAAAGATATTTTCCATAATTCGCTATTCGAAACATGAAAAATTCATTCTAGCTATTTACCATTTAGAAGGTGAAGCAGATCAATGGTGGACTCTAATTAAGAATACAAGGCCCTGAGATGAAATTGAATCCATAGAATGGGATGAGTTCAAGAACTTATTTTTCAATATGTACTTCCCTTGTATTCTTCAAACAAATTTGTAAAATGATTTCCATGAGCTTAAGCAAAAGGATTATGAATCTGTTGGTATATACAAAGAAAATTTTACAAGGCTTTCAAGTTATGCATCTGGCATTATCATCCAACCTGAAAGTAAAGTTGATCAATTATTCAGTGGATTAAAACCAAGTCTTCGAAGGGAATTAGCTATAAGAGACTTCAGTAGCTATGAAGAAATTGTGTGTTGTGCTATCAAGGTAGAAATGGAAGTTGGTGTTACATATCCATCTCATGGTTTTGACAACAAACGAAAGATGGAGTTCAAGGAGAAATCTCATAATAATGGTGAAAAGAATATGAATGTTTCTTTATGATCAAAGTGTGGAAAGAAGTATGGTGGAGA
Organism: Viscum album; assembly: GCA_963277665.1. Classification (NCBI taxonomy): domain Eukaryota; kingdom Viridiplantae; phylum Streptophyta; class Magnoliopsida; order Santalales; family Viscaceae; genus Viscum; species Viscum album. Next base: position 1,546,185,530 of record OY728130.1, read on the forward strand.
TTGTATTAAAGGGACTAAAAAATGTTTTATGTGTGGAAAAGAATGTCATCGAGCAGCTGAGTGTAGAAGTAATGGAAAAAGGGTTGCTAGTGATGTGAATAAAAAAAAGGACTGTAGAGAACGCACCACCAACACTTCAATGATTCAAGTGCAAGGAAATGGGGCATTATTCTAATCAATGCCCTAATCCAAGGGTTAATGATGATCAACGTGAGCAACCTCTTAAGGAAAAGGATAAAGGGAAGTCACATGCAATCATTATTTGTGATGTTGAGTATGACAATTATGTTGTGTAATGAATAAGTGTTTATGTAATGGGATTTCAAAATAGTATCATGGAATCTCATTTATGGCATCGTGGAATTTTAGAATATCTATGTATTGGTTTTCAATAATTATATGGTACTGGTAACCATGAAAAGTGATTGAAATATTTTTGGAAAGAAGATGATATATGCATAATGAAGCGATAAAGAAAAAATTAAATAAACTCATGACTGATATAAGGAAAAAGTTATATCATGGTTTGAGTATATAGAAATTTTGGGATTTTGGTATGTGGAAAGTGTTAAATTTTGACAGCATTCATGTTTTCACTAAGGATCAATGGGTATTCATTTTTCAAGAGAATACATGATTAAGGTATTCACATATTTTTAATTTGACCAACAAGATATATCCTATGATATATGGAGAATAAATGATGGTATGATATAGGTGGGGTTTTTTGTCTTTGTGTTGTTTCTGCATCTTTATTTTTGAATAAAAATCATAGTGACTGGATGGAGATGACATTTCTAGTAATTGTTTTCTTTATACTATGAGCTTGGATAGAAGTATTTTGGATAAGCCTAAAGATCGTAATGGGTTATGTTGGACATAAGTCAGTATTGTTTAAGGATATAACTTTTTTCGATATTATTTTTGGAATGTTATAATAATGTAGTTTTAGAAAAAGGACAACCTGAAAGACGGGCGACAACCCATCGCGTCGGACAAGGCTGTGGGAATCAAACCCACAACCGAAGTGCAACATGCCTTTATCGCCTACCACTGGCCTACAGGAAGTACCTGGTTAGTAGAAACTAGTTTTATTATATTAAGTAGTATGATATATGAAGTATAAGTCCATTTTAGGAACCATATATGATTAATCTCACTATAGATGGACTAATGTATTTTTGATAACTTTTTCTAACCTTTTGTTTGAGAAAGAAGGAATGACCCATAATTCTATAACATGATCTTCTAACACTTCACGAATGAAAAATTCAACTTCATTTATTTAAGAGATGAAGTGTAAATTGTCCAAGGAACGACCAACGGGGAGATTGTAACAAAATCCAGAAAGTATTTCTTCTAATTCCAATTTCTTCAACTTTAGGGAAATGATATTGAAAACCAAAAATGATGTCCTAGTGACCTTATATATGATGAATTAGATGGTAGCTTAGATCATCAAAAATTTATAGCTTTGTGATTGTTATCTTTTTCATAGCCATGTCCTCTACCACTCTTCATCATAAGTTGATGGTTATATTTCTCTTATATATCCATATTTTCACCTATGTTGTCCTATGTGGAAACTCAGTGCTGAGTTACTTTGGGTGACTATTATGATTCTAACTTCCCTTTTTAAAATGAAGTTTTAGTATTCCTTTTTTATGATGTGGTATTCTATAAAAGAAACTTTCAAGTAGTAAACCATTTATAACCCGGACAAATTTCAAGGGAGAAATTCATTTTAAGGGGGGTAGAATGTAACACCTCGAGATTTTATGAGATATATTATTTTTAATTTATTTGATGTATTCTATTATACACTACACCAATATTAGATTGTACTATACACAACATCGTATTATCTTGCAGTATACACAACACTATTCTTGGCTCGTGTTACACACAATTTCAAGTTCGTTTTGTGGAAATTATTCTACGTAACACTAAGTATAGATTTTGTTTAATGTATAAATGAAATAAGTTTTTATTATGTTATACGCAACACCAAACAGAGATTTCACTACACGTAGCCCTAACTTGTCTTGCATTACACTCAATCAAGACCTTCTTCGATAGCGTGTGTAGTACGCAATACCAAGTTTCACTAAACGAGATATTATTATAATATTATTATGAACTAGCCGTTATGAATAGTAATACCCAATTTTTGAAATTTTATAAATTTTATCTTTCAAAATGGACTTCATTTTTGGATTTGGAATATCGAAATTACCCTAGGGTGAATGTTTGGTATTTTTCTGAAAACTTTCAATTTTCGATGAATAGTAAAAACACTAGGTTACTATTTAAAAACCGACGTTTTATTTAAATAATTATTTATTTTATTTAAATTTATTTTAGGTAAAAATTGATACATAATACCTATATAAGTTCAATGTAATTAATTTGAGTAATTTTATAATAATTTCAGATATATAAAAATTTTATAGAACTTTTCACCGTCTTTTACCCACCTCCTAGGAGAATTTGAAAATTTACATAAAACTTAATTTTACCGCTTCTGTGAGTGGAATTTTGAAAATCCGAGAGACATAGTTAATATAAAGGAGTAAAATGTGATTCAATAAGATAAAAATATTTTTTGGTGAATAGTAACTTTTTACTTTTATTTACCACGGTTAAAAGTAAATAGGGTAATTAAGGGTAAAAATTATATTATTATTATCCTAAAATATGTTATAATTATATTGTATAAGTGTAATTAGACCAAAAAAACCTTAGGAATAAAATATTACCCTTTATGTCCACTTGGATTAGATTAGGACACTTATTATTATTTTATTTAAAGAAGAGTTAAAATAGTTAAAATCAAAGTTTAATAACTAAAACATTTTTAATATAGGGTTATACATAAGATAAATTCGACTATAAATATTAATTATAAAGATAAAAATATTTCCTAAATAATGGTATTTTATTTATAAATTTTAGACATTAAATAATTTAATTTATTTTTGACATAATGATGATGCAGTAATTACCTTATTAATGAAATATTAACATAATTGATGTTATAAATACCCAAATAAATGTAATTTTAGACTTTTTATGAATTACAATAATTTTATAGGTTAATATGACATGTTAGTATTGATTCAATTAAGTTTTTTCGAACTAATAATTTTGTTATGATTTTCAAAAAAATCAATTACCAAATAGTGTCAAAATTGATATAAAATAGTTTTTTAAAAAAATATTATATTATTAATTGTTATTATATTCCTAAAAATCTAATGTTCGGACAAATTACTTATATAAGGTTATATATATTAATAATTAACCACTTGGGGTTCTTTTGTCTTGTTATAGTAAGTTTATTCACCATATAGTGTAAGAAAACAAGAAGACACGGTAAAAGTTAAATTATTTAACTTAGAGTTAAATATAAATGATAAGGTTAAAATAGTAACCTAAACTTGTATAAAACCTATTGGTTGAGAGGATTTAGACCCATCCCCACTTTAGTTTCAAAATAAATCAATTTTGATCTATTATAAATTGAATATGACTTTATTATAAAATAATATTTTTATGTTTTTCCAAAGGTGCCCCTCTCCTCCCATATAAAAGGGCACCACTTCCCTCTTCTCTTCACAACATTTAGAGCCTTGAAGCTCAGAAAAACCATGAAAATTCCTCTTCTAAACCTCTCTATTTATATCATAGATGTTCTGGTCTTCTCAAAAGACCAACTCTGGTGCCCTAAGAATAAGTTTAAAGGAGGTGCGTTGAGGAAGAGGTAATCTCTTCTACCAACTCTTCCAAGTTTCTTTCTTCTTCTACTTCCTATTATTTAGTTGTTTCAGTAACAACTTCAGTATTACTTATATACTGATTTGTTATTATAAATATTAAACAACCCTATTTCACCTTCTATCCATTCTACAGAAAACGAAATCACCGCGCGTGCGTACGTACGGAATACCGTCTCCACGCCGTGGTGTAATCAGTTTTTCCACCACCACCTTACTTGGATGGGTATAATGGTGTAACGAATAACTATATATTATTATTATAACATCATACTTATTCTATGATATTATATCATTCACTCAAATTCCATTCAATAAATATGGGAATGATATCATCGCTCGTGCGTACGTACGGATTACCGTCTCCATGACGCGATGAGATTCATTTTCCATGTTAACAATTCAAGAATGATTATAAAGTATATATGATAGGTAATCATGAAATACATGAAATAATAATGCTACTGGATTTATGTATATATATATGTATTTCATTTAATTAATTTCATTCAATTCAATAAGGAAACGAAAAACAGCGTTCATGCGTACGTACAGCCTACCGTCTCCATGAACAATGTATTTCTTTCCATTTATCGATCTATTATATATATGTATATTCTGAATATATATTATATATAAATCATGTTTTATATTCTATAATTAAGTAATCATGATCTAAGTAATCATATTAATAATTACAAGTCAAAACATGGACGATAAATGAAACGATTTTACCCAAAACGCTACTTTAACATGGAATTGACAAATGAACGGATATTATAGTCATAAGTGAATCATATATGATATCATAAATATTATTATGGTTCTGTTACAAGTTAATAATATTCTTAAAACCACTATACAGGAGTCTCAGACACATATGAAAGAAATTGGACATAAGGTAAGGGATAATTATTCCAATCTCATTCTTATCCGAGATTGTTTATTCGTAAGTATTTACTGGGTTATGTTTATTATCCATGTCCATATGTTCTCAAAATGTTTTCACAAAAATTTTACTTTTCTTTGATGTATGTTTAAATTCATTTTTACCCTTTTTTACTTTTACCACATTGTATGGAAGGAATCTTTCTTTTGTTTACCATATGAGGTACTTTTTGACTTTTCCGGAAAAAGTACGAGAATAATGTTTTTTTTAACTTATACGGCTTGAAAGGATTTTTACAGTTTTATAATGCCTTATTTTCATGAAGCTTACTCTAAAATATTTCATGGATATTTTCAAAAAAATCTTTTTCTTTTAAAATTTCTTGGCATTTTGTGAAAAGAAAATGATTTTGAAGAAGAAAGAATATTTTCCTCAAGAATTCATTTCAAGTGTTTTATCAAAACTATTTTCCATCTAAGATGACATTATTTAAAATGTTTATGTTTCAAGTATAATGTCTCTATTATTTACATGGTTTGATTTTTATTATGATTAAATTATATCTATTTCTTTTATATAGATTAGGTTATGATGGGATGATGTTTATGAAACCCATTTTATTCAATGGGTTATTATGAATGATGTATGTTTATTTTGTGGCACACGAAATAATGATTTCATTAGGAGATGGGTGGGACCTATATCTCCCTCCACTCAATTAGGTAAATATTTATATCTCATGAGATAGACATGTTGGGAATGGTAAGTTAATCCAGTTCAGTGATACAGGACTGGAACAAGGAGTGAACTTGATTCAGAAAGGGACTTTGTCCACTAAGACGGTCTTGGCAGCAATGCCTTGGATACTATGGAAATCATAACATGTGCTTAATGGTTGCCACAATTACATGCTTTATACCCATGATATTTTATCATTATTAATGATCCATTATGATCTATGCCTTATGTATTGTCATGTTTTATGTCATTGCTCAAGATTTTGATGTTTAAATATTATGTTCATGTTTTGAAGTTCAAATATATATGGTTTGTTTTATTTTCTCCATGCTTACCCTTATTGAGCATTTGAGCTCACCCTTTATATGTTTTCTTTTCCCTAGGATATAAATAAAGGTTTTAGGTAAGAAAAAGAAGGAATATCTTTATGGGAGATGTTGAAGATCTTTCACCAAGATTAGAAGATTATATTCCGAGTTTTCAAAGACACTAAAATATTACAGTACTTTGGTGTCTATTTTTTCTATATATTAGATATTCAGCAAAAGTAATGTAATTTCTATGTACGTCAAGCTTTGGGTCTCTATACACATCAACCGTTCGACCCACACTTGCTTCATATTTTTCCTCGAGTAGACCCAAAAACCCCTCGACATAAATTTCTTTAACTTCTATAATGACCGATTTCATCCTAATCCATGTTTGGTCATATTAACTCAATAATGTACTACCATTTTCAATTTCCTTTGATGAAAAACCCAAAATCATTAATTTTAATGAATAATGTCACTTTGATAGTGGAAATGTCATAAATACTAGTGAGTTTTCGTAATTTTCAAAGAAACTTCATGAAGAAGCTTGATAACCGATTTAAAACATGTTATATATATAATGGATTGTAACAATTGTATTAAATTATAAATATCATTCATGGTTTGAACTGGACTTTCCTAGTTCTTTAGGTCTGTTTTTGTATAAAAAAGAACAATATATATATATATATATATATATATCCTTAATAATCTATTTTTAATCTTTCCCTATAAGCTATGATGAAACTCGTATTTCCCGAAGATTCAAGTTTAGAGTTTTTCATAAATGTCATTATAATGATATTTATACAAATATCTAAATGTTTAGCTAATTAATTAAATATATATATATATATTGATATAATATATACTAGAATATTTTTTAATATTATATATATCTAAATAGTTAAAAATATGTCTATATAATGATCTTTCTATCAGAAGATATTCACTGTAAATACCATTTAGAAAATTTGGTGTGAGAGAATAAGAGAGATAATTTTCATTCAATAAGAAGAGGATCTGTTCAAGAATTGTGGTATGAGAAATTCTATTTTCACAGCTATAATTATTTTATCTGAGGGAAATTTATGGTTTTCAAAACCTTTTTGTAAGGGTTTTTTAGAAAAATATTTTATGATTTTCTATAAAACTCTTATTCTATATAAGGGAAAATTTTATTTTCAAACTTATATGTATTTATTTATAAAAAAATATTTTTTTATAAAGGTTATATTATCTTTAAAACATGTCAGTAATAGAAAATACTATTTTCAAACCCTTAATATTAAAATTAAGTAAGTCCTTCTAAAAAGTAAAATATATTTTATTTATTCAATGGTGGATTTAAAATGAAAAAATTTATAATTTTACATTCTTCTATTTCAATAAAATTATTTAAAAGCCTAAATAGATTTTATAGTTATCATTTTATGCATGAAATGTAATTTCACACATATGGATGTTAATCATGATTATAGATATGTATATACACTATTATTAACATTAATATTCCCTAATTTTTTTATGAAAATAATCTACCTCTATTTTATTCCATCTTTATATGTATTATTTTATGTATTAATTATGAAATATGGATTTCTCTTATATTTTTGGTGTTTTATTAAAATTAGGGTTTCTCTAAAGATTATGTGATATAAAATTATTTTCTCTTGAAAATAATTTATGTAGTTTTCAAAATAATGTTTTAGTAGAAATTTAATTAGAAATGAAACCCTATCAAAAATGTTTTTATAAAACTCATCACATGGATATCAAACATGATTATGGGGAATGGGGAGTGAGCCCATGGAATCAATATAAAGTTATCTTAAAGTTTATATTACTAGTGGACTTAAGGATTTTCTTATAGATAACCAAGTATCATTTATTTCCATAAAAATTAATTATTTTAAAATAATTTTTTAATTAAAACATTAAGGAGAAATCCAAGTATATATTTCAAATGTTATTATGTTTTGAAATGAAATTGGGTTTTCTAAGAAATATTTATTTTAAAATTTCTTGAAAATTATTATCTATGGTTATATATTATGAAAACCCCAGAACTATATTTTTTAAAATTATTTATCAAATGTTTTATATTTGATATAAAATTAAAAAAATTGAAATAGTATTTATACAATATTATAAAATGATTTTTCATTGGTTTTAAAACCCCTTACTGGGAAAATTTTATTCTCACACCATGTTTTTAAAATATTTTTCACTGGATATTTAGAAGTTATAAAGGTTTTTGGTTTCATTTAAGGAGTTAGTGTGAGTGGATCCAAATAGATGTTTTATTTTATAAATTATGTAAAATATAATTTATTTTAAGGAATTTGCATAATAATCTAAAACCTAGACCATAAAATATCCTTGGTTATGTAAAGGACTGTATATTTTTTAGTTACATTTTATAAAAAAAATATTCATCATGTTTTAACATCAGATCTAGAAGTGTAGGTTTCAGGTTGTAATAAATTTTTTTGAAGCAATGGAGTGGGTAGAATATAAGAAATTTTTTCTTTAAATGCATTTCCCAATAACTCTTCATTGAAATATGAAATAAAATATATTGAAGTTATGAAAAAGGATAGTGAATTTTTTAAAACATATATGTTGAATTTCAAAATCCTTTCTAGGTATGTATTTGTTTTTTTCTCAATCATAATATAAAGATAGATATATTCTTTAGTGGTTTAAAACAACATTTATGAATGTCACCAGATATTAAATTCATTAGGGGATATGAGAAAGTATTTTTGGTAATATCTCAAAGTAGATATTGAGTCTGGAGATAGGACCCATGGACTCAGAGAAAAGAAATTAAGGATGGATTTTGAAACTAGATGATTAAATGATGAAGAAAGAAAAGATATTTGAACACCATTATTCCAAAGAAATGGATAAAATAACTATGGGGATTTCATCAAAGGAATAATGGAATTATTAAATGTTATAAGATAATGGAATCAAGGTCATGAATATCGAAGAAAGATAAAAAAGCTAACCAATATGGTAGAGGATAAAAAGGAAACACTCAATGAACCACTGATGGTGCAATTCATCAATTGAAAGGAACATGGGTCCTATGAAATACAGTACACCATACCAATGGTTTTTTAGGTAATCAATGATAATAAAAACCTTATACAAGGGATTAAGATAAATATTACATCATCGCCAATATTGTGGTGTGATAAGAAAATGATGTAGTATATAGTATACTTACTATTCACACAAGAATAATTAAATTTTTATTTATATTAGGGTCTATGTATTCCTTTATATCTTGTAGGTATTCTAATATAATTAAATCACTTCTATGTTACCATGAAGTATAGATATTTTTAAAAACACTAAGAGGTTAAATCATTACAACCCAAGTGTTAGACTCTTAACCTATTAGAATTTGTTGAATGATTCTTCCAACGAATCTCATAATACATCCCTTCATGGATTTTGATGCAATATATGGAATGGATTAGTTTTCATTTTATAGTTCTAACATAAACATATGAGAATAATAAATATATTTACATATCCTAAACCACACTATTTTCTTATACAAATTCAATGAAATTTACAAATCCCCTTTAGAAAATCCCTCAATAGTGTGGGTTTCGATATCAAATGAGGAAACATTTTTTTTTCTAAAATGACTTAGAAAAATGGAAAAATAAAATTTCAAGACATGAAAATTGTGTAGGAGTATATTTATGTATTTTTTGATGAATTTTTAGGCATTCCCCTATTTTTTTTATATAGAGTTATCAATAAAACTTATAATAAGATCCACACCTATATCCAAGAGTCCATATAGGATGACCTAGATACAATTAGAAGAGTTAATAAAGAAACTACCAGATAATTTAGACATATGGTTCATATTACATTTTCCATCACCTTTGAGTACACCAATTCTATTTTTCAAGAAGAAATAAAGGCCAATTCGGCTATGCATCAATTATCGAGGGCTCAAAAATATCACCATAATGAGAAACCTCTACCAAGCATTTATGAATTATTTGATCAAATTCATGGAGAAAAATACTTCTCAAAATTGTATCTTTTTTATAGGGGTAATCATATAAAGTTTAATTGAGAATAAATTAAAAAGAAAAACTTCCATATATGATATAGAAATTAAGAGTTTATAGTGATACTAATTGGACTTACAAATTACCCTATAATCATCATGGAGGTGATAAATAGATTCATTAGAGATGATGTAAATAATTTTTTGTGGTATATATTAATCAAATTACTATCTATGAAAAGGGAAATTATGAAAATATATATTATATAATAATTGTAATGAAGACATTTAAGAAGTAGAAGTTCTATTCTATATTTAGTAAGTGTGAATTTTGGATAATAAAATTAATATTCTTAGGGAATATGATCACAAGTGATAAAATTTCTATGGATCCCATAATGATAAAGGAAATTATGGAATATACTAGACCCACATGTGTGAACTAGATTAATAGTATTCTAGGATTATATGGGTACTACCGATGCCTTTTGGGAAAACTCTCCTTATTTTATAGCCCGATAACTATGTTTACATATATTTAGTAAAGTATGTATGGATTATAGAATGTGATGAAAACTTTAAGGATCTTAAGAAGAGGCTAATCACTACACCTATACTCGAAATAACCTCAAGTGGATAATATTTTATGATAGACAATGATTATTTAATGAAAGTAATGGGTTGTGTACTCATGAAGAATGATAAAGTAAAACCCAATGGCTCTCAACAATTGATGATCCATGAGAGAAAAACAATTTAAATGGTATGGAGTTATACACTATGAAATTTTCATTTAATATTTTAAGATACTAACTTTATTGAGAAATGTGTGGCATATATTCTGACCTAAATAGTTTAAAGTACATATTCACATTGTATGAGATAAACGTGAATTAATAAGATCTATAGAGTTAATAAAAGACTATGATATATCAAATCACTACTATCCTAGAAAATAAAATAATGTAGCTAATTATATAAGTATAAAGGAACCCACTAATCTATCAACTATGAGGATTGAGAAAGGATATATCTTCATCTATATATAAATTATGGATTTGAAAATCATGAAGGTAAGAAAAACATCCTACCTTTACCAAATGATTTCCCACCCATCTATCAATAAGGATATTAAATATGAACAATGTGATAATTAAAATAATGGAAAGAAGGTAATATAATCAAAGGAATAGAAGATTCATAAATTTAACATTGATAATTATAGAGTCATTTAGTTAGGTACTAGACTGTGTATTCCATCATCATAAGAGATAAATAAAAAGATTTGGGATAATGTGCATGGAACATCATTCATATTAATCCAAGATGTTCCAATAAGTATAAATATTTTTTAGAGAACCTCTACTAGGACAGCATGAGTAAGCAGATCACTAAGTAAACCTCAAAGTGCATGTTTTACCAATATATGACAACCCATATTTTAATACACCTTAATTCATGATTTATTTCATAAAGATACTCATAATACAATCTTATAATAATGCGAGGCATAGTAAATTTAAGAAATTAAATACATATCACAATATTGTGAAACATGGGTAAAACAAAATTAGTTAAAAACTCCACAATATTCCCTTAAAATTTCATTTCTCTTCTAAAACTATATGTGATAACCTAGGGATGAACATAAGAAATGGGTGAGATATGTTTCCTAGTAAAGGAACAATCAAATAATAGTAAAAGTTAATGAAGTATATGTAATTCATGAGGAATATCAATGTAACATAAGAGGGGTGAGAATCATAAACTGGAACATCAGAGCATGATATAAGATTATACCATAAAGGAAACATGGGAATGTAAAAGAAATATAAAACATGAATTCATAAAAATAATTCAAGGATAACTACAATGACATCATAAAATAGTGTGCTTAGGATTACTTCCTATGCACCATAAATGTAATATCATGAGATAAAAACATTATTCAATTCATTGGAGGGATATATAATTTTGGTCCCACCTGTCACATTTATATCATGTACATGCATTAGTGTTCCAGATATATCATACAACATAAAGGTTTATTTAATCAATTTTAATCCCATGATAATGAAGTGTGGATAACATACATTAAAGTACCCAATCAATGAAGTATAGATACATATAGGTGGTTACCATTGAGTAGAAATAGGTATTGTAAATCTCTATACAAATGTTTGGCATGGAAAATCATAGGATAGTTTTGATAACATAACATGGGTACATAATGATTATTGGAAGGGTTTAATGAGAGTGAATGGGGAAAATCAACCCTTTAAAATCACAAGGATAGTAAGAGGGACGTTTAAAAACATATTAAAACAAGAAAAATTATAAATCAAAAGATATAATATAATGGCAGTGCTTGAATAAAGAGGAGAGGAATAAGATCCCACACATTGAGAGTGAACTTATAAAATCTTGTTAGGAGTTTATTAAGATCATGGGAACACCATAGGATGGTTATAGAGAGGTGAAATTAGAGTAAATTTGTGGTCCAAGGTATTTTAGTAAAGAGTAATGGGAGGTTGGGTGGGTTTTTATATCAAAAGGGTGGAGAATTCTTTATTAATTTCTAAACTTAGGTTTTGAACTCTATATGATAAAATAATCAAAACCATAAACCTTAATAAGGTTTATACCCATGGTCTTATCCAAAGAAGATTAGTATTAAATAGTTTTTGTGTCATTAAAATAATACCCCCAGTGATGTGGATGTGATTAATGTCCATAAAGAATAAATTTTAAAACCTTAAAATGTATTATAGGTTTTTAGGAATTCATTATGGGTTTATTAAATTAATAAAATAACTTAAAAACACATTATTTTTAATTGGAATCAGAATTATTTTCATTTATACTCTTTATAATATTTATTACATCACTTTTGGTATTTTATGATGTGATAACGCATACCATATATTTATATTGTATTTAATTTGTACCCAAAAATTTAACTGTCATAGAAAATTATGAAAAAGTCATCGTTGTCTAATTTAAACATGATTTTTTTAGGGAAAAAATATTTTTCCAAAATATTTCTCTAAATATGAAAATTTTAAATTTTAAATAAAAAATATAAATTTATTGGAAGATATGGGTTTTCATTATGATAAAGGCTTTCTTACCCTTATAAAAATTATGTTTGAATGCATAAAATTATATTATCATTTATATTTAAATAAATATTACTTAATAGGAATATTTTATTAAAATAAAATATATTTTAAAAATTCTTGAATTAATCAAAAATATTCTTGATTGAATCTATATATTTTCTAAAAATACAATTTATGTTTCATTATATCAAAATCTATTTTTATCAAAATCATTATTTATTAATTTATAAAATAATAATAAAAAGGATAAATATAATAATTATTTTATTAAAATTTAAAATATAAAAATTCATATTATTAGGTTTTAGATCCATAACCCCTTATTAAACCAGTTTACACCCTAGGGGTAAGGTGTACGATGGTGACACTTTCTTGGGGTGGTTCGACGAACATGGTTTGGGATGTGAACTCGATATGCTTTAATATCTCCTATAAACATTTCTGATCATTATTTAGTTGTTGAATATTGTCTTGAGGTTAGTCAAGGTAAATCCCAGTGATTCCATATCCCTTTTAATCTCTAATAAATGGGTTTTATCTGGTATGATCCTACTAATCAATGTTGTCACTTTTTTCATGTCAATTAGATTTATAATAACCTTTAATATATACTAATCATAATGATATTTTTCAAAATTCCAATATTATCAATTATTATGATTTATAATGGTATTTTAAATTTAAAATTATATAATATATAACATTCCGAAATAACTAAATTATTGTATGTTTTTTCTATAACAACATTTCTTAATAAGGAATTTATTCATCTAAAAAGGGAATTACATTTATAAATGTTTGGTTTTTTACATTATCACCCATTAAAAAAATGAAATATCAAAATTTTATTTTATATAATAAAATAGATTAGGGTACTTCTATTTCATCTCATCTTCACATTCCCATGTTTCTTCCTCAAACTTGTGGTTCCACCACAACACTTTGACTTAGTAAGTTGTCCTATCTCATAGAACTTTATCTTTACAATTTCATATCATCAATGGATTATCCTCTTATGAAAGATCCTTATTAAAGGGTACCACCTCAGTATTTGGTACAATTGAGGGATATGGTATGTACTTCTTTAAGAGGGATACAAGAAACACATAATGTACTTTAGATAGGTTGGGTGAGAGTTTTAGTTGATAATCCATAGATTCTATGTGATCATGGATCTTAAAGGGGCCAATGTATCATGAAATAAGAATTAACTTCTTCCAAATATCATAAATTTATTCCATAGAGATATATTAAGGAACAATTTATCTCTATCCTTAAACTATAGGTCTAATTTATGATAGATTATATATATTTTTCTGACATTGTGCAAGTTTCATATGATTATGAATAATTTAAACCTTCTCTATCATCTATTGAACAAGATCAGGTCCCATAAACATTATCTCTCCAACTTCAGCCCAACATGCTAGAGTCTTAAACCTATTATTGTACAAAGCCTCATAAGGTGCCATTTGAATGATCAAATTGATGATTTTTTGTATGATATATCCACTCAGGGAAGGTTTTGATCCTAAAATCCTTATAATTATATTGAAAAATATTCCATAATGTCCTCTAGAATTTTAATGGTTCTATCAGACTGGCCATCCATCTAAGGGTGATAATTAGTACCAAAACACAACTCTATATCTAACTCTTGGAGAAGGCTTCTCCAAAATCTTGAGGTAAAACTTAGATCTCAATTGGATACAATTTAGAGTGGAAATCCATGTAGTCTTACCACTTCCCTTATATATATCTTAGTGATTTGTTCAAGAGATAAATATTCTTTGACAACAATTAAATGAATTGATTTTTTCTGGTGATCAACTACTAACTAAATGACATTATTTCCTTTATATGTCCTAGGGATTCCTATGAAGAAATCTGTGGTTATGTTTTCCCATTCCCATAATTGTTTTGGAAATAGTTTCATAATAACCATAGAACTTTATTATTATATCTTGACTTATTGATATACCAAGAATTGACATAAAAATTATGAAATCTCCAAATTCATGTTATCCCTATATAAGTTCTTCTTTATATTTATATACATCTTAGCGATTTATTTTATTAATTGTACATGCATAATTGTGCTACATAGATCATAAAAAATAATGATTTATTTTATTAATTTTAATCCCATAATTAAGTATTATGGGTTAGATACATATATTATCTAAATATATTAAATATGGGTACATCTAGGTGAATACCCTTGAGTGGAAATGAGGATGGGTATTCACTAAAAAAATTTTTATCATGGAAAATCATAGGATAATTTCTGTAGTATAAAAGGATTACATAAAGTAAGGGTTTACTAAAATTGAAAGGGATATATAATAACATTTAAATAGTATGTATAGTAAGGTTAATGTGTAAAAACACATTCCAACATGAAAAAATGGAAATAAAAAGGCATAATATAAAGAAATTTATTGAATAAAGAGGAGAAGGAGAGGATCCCTTACCTTGAGAGGGTGCTACTAAAATCTTGGGAGGATCTTCCTAGGAGCTTGGAAAAACCTTGAGAGGGATATAGAGAGGGAAAGTAAGAGTAAATTAATGCTTCAATGTATTTGAGTGAAGAGGAATGGTAGTTTGGGTGGGTTTTTAGAGAAAAATAGAAGGTAAATCTTTATTAATTTCTAAACATAGATTTTGGAATCTATACAAGTAAATAATCAAAACCACAAAATTTCCCACAGGTTTTGACCATTTTTTCTTACAAAAAAGGAGTGGTTTTCAATATTTTAAATGGATATAAACCTAAATCCTCAAAATTATACCCTTAGTGATGTAGAAGTGATTCATGTTCATAAAGAATTATTTTTTAAACCATAAAATATAATATAGGATATGGAGTATTAATTAAGGGTTTATAAAATTAATCTAATAACTTAAAAAAACTTTATTTTAAATGGTAAACATAATTTTGAACATGTAAACTCTTTATAGTATTTATTACATCACTTTTTCTATTTTATGATGTCATTTATCATAACATATATTTATATTGTTTTTAATTTTTACATAAAAAATCATCAATCTCATAAAATTATGAGAAAATAAATGATGTATAATTTCAACATGATAATTTCAAAAAAATGTTTATTTTTCTAAAATAAATCTATAATTATGAAAATTTACACTTTTATATCAAAAATAATCATTTATTAAAAAATAAGGGTTTTATGATGATAAAAGTTTTCTTCCACTTTGAAAAATTACATTTGAAATCATAAAATTATATTATCATTTTTAATTAAAAAAATATTATTTAATAAGAATATTTTATTGCAATAAAATTTATTAAAAAATTTATTTAATTTATCAAAATAAATTTCTTGATTGAATCTGTATATTTCCCAAATATATATTTTGTGTTTCATTATATCAAAATCCAATTTTTATTGAACTAATAAATTAATAGTTTATACAATAATAATATAAAGGATAAATATAATCCTTATTTTATTAAAAATAAACATATAAAAATTCATATTAGTATGTTTTTGATACATAACCCCTTATTACACCAGCGTACGTCCTAAGGGTAAATTGTGCAATGGTAACACTTTCTTGGGATAGTTAGGAAAATATGGTATGGTCCGTCATATCAATAAGATTTAAATTCTTCTATAAATGAATTTTTCAAGCATTAGTTATTGATTCTCATCTTGGGATTTGTTGAGGGAGAATCCTAGTGATACTATCTCACTTGGAAGCCCTAAAAATTGGGCTTCCTTGGGTATGATTCTATTGGTCAAGGACATCTCTTATATTGTCCATATCAATTGGAATATTCATAACCCTTAATATATACTATTCATAATGGACACTATACAATGTCTATGTTTTATAAAATTATGATTCTTAATGGTTTTTTAAATCGGACAAGATATAACTTATAATGGTCCAAAATAACCAAAGTAGTGCATGCGTTTTCTATAACTACATTTCTTAATTAGGAATTTATTCATTTAAAAATGGAATTTTATTTATAAATGTTTATTTTATTACATAGAAAGTCAAGTAAATGCAATATAAGTATAAAAGGATAACAAAACAATTATACATACCATAGTGGAAGTATAGGAACATAACCATGAACATTGTCAAAGGTATTTTTAAGACATTTAAAGGAAAAGATTCCACCTGGTATGTAGTGGATTAACTCACATATATTTCTAACATCATCTCTATTTGTGATTATTTTTAATTTGACATATATTCCATGACATATGTAAAAGAAGTGGTGAGGAAACATGGGGAACCACTTTTGACTTTATCAGATTGAGAAAAAAGGTTCACCTCTATATTTTGGATCAATCATCAAGACAACCTAAATACTAATTTGATCTTCAGTATGACCTATCACCCCTTGATGTTTGAGAAAATTTCTTCCCTTGAATATCATATTATAAGCGTGTAATGAGAATTTGAAAGAATGTGCATCTTAGACCAGAGTACATTATACCCTTTGAGATCGTTGATCATAAAAAAGTTGTGGCCTATTGAAAATTAATTTTATAAAAATTGGTTGATGTTCATGATTTATTCTATGTATATCTCTAGAGTAAGTATATACTCAATCCATCCGAAGTACTATATTTGTAAATAATTAAACTAGATAATGATCTCTCTTATGAGGAGAAATCAATGAGGATATGAGATCGTATGGACTAACTTCTATGCAATAAAAAAACTCACCTGGTTTTCATCATTGTGACATTAATTTCATTCTCTTGGGTGCCTTGACCCATTTTTAGATAGTAATATAGCACTTTAGGCAAGCCAACCTAATTCCATTGAGAAATAATCCTATAAGGTCACACATTAAGTGTTTCTATTGATCTCGATTAAATTCTATTTGAATTTAATTATTGGAATAAATGTTTTTCTCAAGACCGAGGAATAATTTTATTCAATTTTTATTGATCACTAATATTCACAAGGTAATAAATAATTATTTGTTCATTAATAAATAATTTATTTGATTATGGGAATATATATATATATAATATTAATTTTTTGGATTGTGAATAAAATAATTATTTTATTGATTGAATATTTTAATAAATATTTATTGATTAGATTTTGAATAAAATATTTATTTATGAATAAAATATTTATTCAGTTTTTCAATAAATACTAGAGGAGTTCGAACAGACCTAGACCGAGTTTGGTGACAAATATTAATTAACAAGAACATTACATAATATTTTTTATTGTGCTAGTTGGAACACCCCAAAAATAATAATAATCAAAATGTTATTATATGGAATGGGGTTTATTAAATGTTTTAAATGTTATTTAATGGATGACATAAAATTAAATAATATTTTAATCTAAATTGTAACTCTACAAATATACGGTTATGTCTATTTTATATTGTATCCAAAAAACGAGAAATGAGAATTGTTAATGTATTATCTCCCGACACCTCCCTCTCCCTCTTTCTCAAGAATTAGAAACACAAGAGAGATTTATTCAAGGCCAAAGAATAAGATATCAATAATGAACAATTCAAGATAATCTATTCACCACGCTAGCTTATAGATATAGAGTGGTGTTTCTTAAATATCATTAGAGAATATGCGGATCACTGCTATAGGGATTCAATCATTGGATCCTCACAGCACAATGAATCCAATCCAAAAAGAAATTTTTGGATGATCAACATTCATTAATGAAGAAAGTTACTACGCCCATATATTTATTTATTTAGATATTAAATGAATTAATTATAATTTTTTTGTGAAAATTATCATTCATGGTTTCAGGAAAAAATTATTAAAAGAAGTTTTAATATATCACCCACCCCTGCATGCTTCTGTTGCACCTGGAATCATCAATTGTTATTAAAGGGTCATGTTTAATGTTATAATTATTTATTTAATTACTGATCTATATGAAACCATGGTTAAATTTTAATTTCTTATTATGCATTATTTAATCTTATTTGAATCAAAATACTTCAACATATTAATCATATTTGTTTACTGTTTCATTTTTATTAAAGTTTTAATAATAGATGAAGAAAAAGAGAAGATTCCATCGGGAAGTACAAAATATTTTTCCGATAAAACAAGGTTACATGGCGTGTTTCCATAGTACACGCTGTGTACCCATACGCATTGTACATTGATTGGCCAAGTAGCTAATTACACACAGTTCATTTATTGCACAACACATGTTGACTAAACCAACCTAGAAATTGAAACTAGATACATTTTGTGTATATGGCATGTATACCCCATGTAGTTTGGCTAATTTAACACACCAAATCCCCAGACATGTGACTTAGAAACATAGAAACCGAGGTACATGGTGTGTAGCCTGACTGTATATGTTGTGTAGTCCCCCATTATTGAATATAATTATAAATTATATTAAATAGAAAAATTTCTACATTAAAATCTTAATTTATTGATTGGCACACCAATATGTTTTTGAAAATTTAATAACGATTTTAAAGAACATTAAATGATTAATTAATTTATTTTAATTAATATGTAATTATTAGTTTTTTTGTTTGTATTCCATGAATTCCATAAATGATGAGTATTACCAATTAAGATGAGATGATCATTAATATGAAATATAATAAATAAATAAATAAATAAATTAATTAATTAATGTTTGTTAATCTTAATAATAAAGAAGGAACAAATAAATAAATGCTATATAGTTATGTTTTGAAAATTCATTGAAAATATGGCCGATCATGAGCTTGACTAAGACCTATGTATGTGTTGTAATTTATTTAATTTAGTTTATTTCATGGGTTTTCAATTATTTAATATTAAATTAAATATTAGATTATGATTTATCCCTCCCCCCATTATTATGCAGGACCTACGTGTACAAGGATATTTATATACCACCCTTTAACAAATAATTTGGTTCCCCTCACCTGCATGTGAGAAATAAATACTAGTAATTAGTGGAGCATCCCAAGGGTGTAGAGGTGGTACAAGAAAGAACCATGATGATGCTATATCGGTGATACATAGTTATATAGTTGGAATATTGCAACTCATTTCCTAGCTGGAAAATTGAGTTATTTCCCTAGGTCATGGGTTGATTTAATGTTTGATCATTAAATCAATTGTCTGATAATATCATGTTGGGTCATTTAATTTCTTTCTTTCTTTCTTTATGTGAATTATTTATTTTATGTATGCATGAACTTAGTCACATAAATGAATTAATTAATATGAAAAAATAGAAATTAAATAAATGAATTATGCATTAATGTTTTACCCAATATGGTTAATTAATTATGTAATATCAACTTAATATTAAAAAGACCTATAAAGGATTAAACAAGATAAAATTTATGAATAAATTAATTAAAATACCTTAACCCGTCCCCTCGGGCACGTGACGTGACTACCCCAAGCCCGCCTTCCATAGGCCAGGGGTTGGCGACTAGCACCAAAAGGCATATTCCCTAAAATTGGGAAGACGTTGCCTTTATAAACTGTAAAATCACACAACTAAAAATAAATTAGGATACAAGCCCAAAGTAAAATTATATAGTAAATAGGGTGTGTACCGAAAGAAAAAGGGGCCAGAATACAAGCCCAACTGGAAAGTACAAGAAAACTAGGAAGTACAAGTAAACTGGAACAACTCCTGTGAACACCTGCCAAGGATCCTACCTGAAGGGTAGGTACAGCTCTCAAATGGTCGTCACTATGGTACACCTCATCTAAAGTCCACCTCCGAGCTACCTCCAGTCTCGGTACCCTCAGCCTCGATCAATGTTGTCTGTCGTCTGCAGCAAACACAACAAGGTGTGGGCGTAGCCCGTGCAGGGGTGAGTATAACAATACTCAGTAGGGACCTCGATACCCTCAAAGGTCTCACAACTTCCACAAAGGAAAAACCACAAAGCATGAAAACAAATGACAACCCTACTTAGGTATATGACCATATATATACCTGAGTTTTCGAGTAAACCCATCTCAATCATGAGGAAACACAAGAACCAACTCAAAATCCCAAATCTCAACTGTCCCATGAAGGAAGGAATACCACGAATGTAACACCACGAAGGTAAGTACCACAAAATGTAATGCCATGTAGAAGAATACCACAAAGGTATCACCATGAATGTACGCATCCCAAAGGTACGCCACAAGGATGATTACCACACAAGTAAAGACTCATCTCACACCAGGTATAACTTCGGTACGGTAGTAAGGATGATTAGATGTACCTACTAAATCATCTTACTATGTTAAGTGGCAGACCCACGTAGGATCCTATATC
The DNA here is from genome assembly GCA_963277665.1 of Viscum album. Taxonomy (NCBI): domain Eukaryota; kingdom Viridiplantae; phylum Streptophyta; class Magnoliopsida; order Santalales; family Viscaceae; genus Viscum; species Viscum album. The sequence goes on from OY728130.1 coordinate 1,546,206,697, forward strand.
CTCAGACCCATGTAGGATCCTTGTATAGAAGACCCACGCAGGATCCAAGAGTAATCCCGTGTGGATTCCTAGAGAGAATCCAAGTGGGATACTGGAACACAGACCCACGTAGTATCCCAATTTACATACCCACATAGGATCCTTATTCATAGACCCACATAGGATCCTTTTCTCATCTTACAACCAGCTATAGGGTTCCCGCACTAAGCTCACTTGATTTTGGGAGGGTCTTCTCCTCAAGCCACAGTTCGATACTCTAACTACCATGAAGTCCCATGAAGGAGTTTCCCAAAGTACCGCCATGTAATAGGGGTCTCAACACAACAGATGGTGCATCAATCAGACACCTAGTTTGTAAGTTATTGGCCTTTTAGTTCCGAGGGCCCTATTGGATTCGTGTTCAATCCAATCTGGCCATACCCCAACTTTATACAAAACTCAAATGGGATATACCAAAAGGGCCGTCTTAATCGAAGGTTCCTGGTGCCGTATACAGTTCGTCAAACGGATGCCCATAGCTCAAGTTATGGTTGAATGAGTGGAAATGGGTTGAAGCTGGTCCGGGTAAAGTCCGACCTGGCTTGGGCCGACCCGACCCGACCCAGTTCTGGTCAACCTGGCCCGACTCGAGTCTGGTCCTGGGTTTGACCTGGACTTTTGGGTCCAGCCCGGCCCGCTGGGCAGCCCGTGGTACAGCCCACGGGGGGCGGCCTGCGCTGGGCGGCCTGCGCTGGGTGGCCTGCTGGCCCGTGGCTAGGTGGCCCCGTAGTGGAGTCCGCCCTAGCTGGAACCTAAGTGGGAGGCACCCCTTGGGTACCCGAATGGCTGGGCCGTTTGGGTTGGGTGGCTAACCGGCCGACACCATGTGGCGTCAGCAGTTAGCACGTGGGACCCCCAGTCCCGCTCGGCTCCCCAGCTGGCCGAATGACCAGCCCACCCACGCAGCACGGTCACACACCACGCCACCACCGACGGCTGGAGATGATATGGGCGCCCTCCTTCACCGCCGAGAACCACCTCCGGCGGCGCGGTTACACCACCACCGTATTCATGTCTAGCCAGAGTGCCGACTACCACTTCGGAGCCCTACTGGTGCCAGTCGCCAGCACGAGTCGTCATCCTCCTCCATCGCGAAGAACGTGTCAACAAGGATGATGCGGAGGGATCAAGCCATGTTTGTTTGTCCCGTACCCTCTGTGTAAGATTGGTAGCACTCATCTCATGGGAAAAGATTCAACGTAAAATAAATTAATGAAGAATAATAAAAAACACACCCCTACCTTGTCATTCATTGGAGGTGTCGAGAGGTAGAAGATGAGCTCGATGATGGGGGCGTCGACGTTCATCACTCCCATTACACACTTCTAAAGTTGGGCTCAGGCTCGGTTCCTCATTCTTCTTTGGGGATCCTTTGACAGAGTTCTTCATTGGATAAATCATTCTTCTTTGGAGAGAACATTTCTCCACAATTCTCCCCATCTCCTTTCCCAACGAAATCCTATAACCCAATAAAAATGAAGATCCAACTTATTAAAAATAAGTCTAACAATTAATTATTGTTTGAAAAATTAATTAATTGAAGTTGTCATAATTGATTAATTGAATTTGAAAGGTTTTCCCACATTAAGAGGGGTTTGTGTGGTCCCCACAACCAAGAATTCAAATTGGGAGGTTTTCTAGCTCTCTTGGTCCATACCTCTATAACTAAAAAAGAGAGGTTTAAAAAATAAAAATAAAATCTTAATTATTTTATTTTTCTTCTTCCACGTAAAACAGAAAAACTAACTTCCTCCTTTGACCTACTGCAGTCGAGGTGAAGGTCTCCTTAAGTGAAAACCGGTACTGTGAGCTCAATGGTGTCCTCATATTTTAATTCCGAGCACCGATTCAAAAGTTACAAAATCCTGCTCACATGTTTACTGAACGTACTCGAAAAAAAGTTCAGAAATTCATTCTGGGCACTCTGGGGCTCGAAATTACACACTGTAAATTTTTTTGGACTATTAATATTCCCATATAATTAAAAAAAATTAATGGAATTTCAGGGTCTTTACATTCTTCCCACCTCAAGGATTTTCATCCTCAAAAGCCACATCACAAAAACTAGAAAAACATGTGGGGGTATTGAGCATGATTCTGAGCCTCCTGCTCCCATGTGCTCTCTTGGAGGTTCTCATGTTTCCAACGCACACGCACCAAAGGTATCAATCACCCACGAAGGACTCTCTCCTATAGATCCTCAATCTCCACTGGAACCTCTAAAAAAGTCTCCCCATCGTCGATGTCGAGATCGCCCCAGTCAATGATGTGTGAAAGATAATGTACGTATCTCCTCAGCTGGGATACATGAAAAACGTCTTGCACCTGGTGCAAATGAGGGGGAAGTGATAGGTGATAAGCCACCTCACCAACTATACTGAGGACCTGAAAGGTTCCGATGAACCTTGAAGATAACTTGCCACCCTGGCCAAATCTTCGAAAACCTCGTTGGGGTGAGACCCATAGAGAGACATGGTCACCATCCTCGAACTACAAAGGTCTCTGTCTTTTATCAGCATGAGACTTCTGCTTACTCTGTGTATTAATCATCTACTCCTAGATAATCTACACCTTGTATGTGGTAGCCCATTCCATATATGGTCCCATGAGTGATGCCTCCCCTGGGTCAGTCCAGCATAAAGGCGATCAACAAGGTCGGTCATACAAAGCCTCAAAAGGTTCCATCCCAATGGTGGAGTGATAGCTATTGTTTTATGAAAACTCCACCAAGGGAAAGTGATACTTCCATCTGCTACCGAAGTCAAGGACGCAAGCATGAAACATGTCCTCGAGGGTCTGAATAGTCCGCTCAGTCTGGACATCCTTCTGAGGATGGAAGTCGGTGCTCAGACGAAGCTACATCCCAAAAGCCTCCTGCAACCCCTTCCAAATCTGGAAAGTGAAACATGCATCACGATCAGAGAAAATCATGGAGGGTACTCCATGTAGCCATACAATCTCCTACACATAGAATAATCCCAAGCTCTCTACTGAACCCTGATCTCTGATTAGTAGGAAGTGGGACGACTTGGTGAGTTGGTCGATGATCACCCAGATAGAATCATGACCCTTGGATGTACGTAGAAGTCCTGTCATGATGTCCATGGATATCCCATCCCACTTAAACTCTGGTAACTCTAAGGGTTGAACTAAGACTACTGGTACTTGATGCTCCGCCTTCACTTGCGGACAAGTGAGGAACCGCGAGACAAACTCTACTACTTCTTTTTTCATTATCGGCCACCAGTTCCTTCTTTGGAGGTCCTAGTATATCTTATTACTCCTAGATGTACTGCTAGAGGGGATGTGTGGAACTCCCTCAACACTTCCTCCCGAAGTGACACTGGTACCATGGTATGTCCTCTGAAAAGGATGATGTGCTCCCCACCTTCAGAAAATCCATCAAGTGCATGTCCTATGGATATCTGAGCACGTCGAGCCTCACATTCAGTGTCCCTATGATGCGCCTCTCTGACTCATTGAAGGAGTGGGGGAGTGACTATAAGATACTGAAGAAAAGTTGCTCCATCTTGATCCACAAATGATATATGAAAAAGAGACCAACTGCTCCATCGCCTCACCTAGCAGGTGTATACCAGATCTCCGGCTGAGTGCATCTGCTACAATGTTACCCTTCCCAAGAGTATAGACTATCTTGAAGTCATAGTCCTAGAGGAACTCAAGCCAATGTCGCTCTCTCAGGTTCAGGTCATTCCGGACAAATATATACCTGAGACTCTGTTGATCAGAGTAGACCGTAAAATGCTTGCCCATCAAATAGTGTCACCACATCTTCAAAGCGAATACCACTACTGCTAACTGAAGGTCATGGGTAGCGTAGTTCTGATCATTCTATCTCAGCTGTCGAGAACCATATGCGATAACTACTCACTCCTACATTAGGACACATTCAAGCCCGGTCCCTGATGCATCACAGTAGACTATGCCCCCAATGCCCTCCTCCAGAAGCATCAAGATGTGGGCACTAGTCATCCTCTTCCTTAGCTCCTGAAAATTCCGTTGGCATCTCTCTGACCACACGAAGGGTTTCCCCTTCTTTTTCAATGTTGATAAAGGTGCCTCAACTCTAGTGAAATCTAGCACAAATCTCCGATAGTATCCGGCCAAACCTAGGAAACTTTGTACCTCTGTCACACTCCAGGGTGGCTTCCAAGAAAGTACCGCCTCAATCATCGCTGGATCCACCACAACTCTAGCCTTTGAGATGACATGTACCAGAAAGTGAACCTCTTGGATCTAGAACTGGCACTTCGAGAGATTACTATAATGTTTTTTCTCTTGGAGTGTGTCCAGAACTACCTACAAATGATAGGCATGCTTCTCCTCAACAGCCAAGTAGATCAGAATGTCATCGATGAAGACTACTAAAAAGCGATCAAGGTATGGATGAAATATCCTGTTCATGAGTACCATGAGCACTTCTGGAGCATTGGTCATGCCAAATGGCATAACCAAGAACTTGTAGTGTCCATATGGACATCTGAAAGTCGTCTTCTGCACATCCTCATCTCGTACTCTGAGCTGGTGATAGCCTGACCTGAGGTCTATCTTCGAGAACCACTATGCTCCCTTCAGCTGATCAAAGAGGTCTTCAATCATCGAAAGTGGTACTTTTTCTTCACGGTCACCTGGTTCAGGCATTGATAGTCAAAACAAAGTCTCAATATCCCATCCTCCTTGGAAAACAAAATCGGGGCTGCCCAATGAGAAACATTGGGCCAGATGAACCCCTTCCCTTGTAAGTCCTCCAATTCTACCTACAGCTCAAGAAGCTCTATGGGAGCCATCCGATACGATGTTGTAGATATTAGTTCTGTCCCAGGATATAAGTCAATGTAAAATTCCACATCTCTGCGAGGAGGTAGATCAAGAACATCTTCAGGGAAGTCATCTGCGTACTGGTCCACTGCAATAGGATAACACATACTCTCCACATCAACCACTCTAAGGGTAAGGCTAGAAAACTGATGATTGATTGGCTGCAATCTCATCTAGGAAAGTCCATCCTATGTTACAAAGTCTCACTTCTTGAAAGTGAAAATAAACCTAGTACCATCGGTGTAGACACACCACAATTTGCGCCTAATACAATAGATCTAGGCATGGACTATAGATAACCAATCCATACTCAATATGATGTCGTAAGGCCTCGACGCTTCTACTAGGATATCCCAGCAAAAGCTCTCACCTCCTAGAGTAAGCTCACACTATCGGCACCAGTGTGTAATCATCGAATCCTCTCCTATAAGAGTCTCTAGCCGTAAGGATTGAGCCAACGACTCTACCAAAATCTCTGAGCTCTGAACGAGTGTAGTGGCAATAAAAGAATGATTGGAACCTGTGTCTATAAGTACTGCAACTAAGGTGGAGTAGACATAGATCATACCTCATATCATCTCAATAGAGCTGTGGTCATAGGCATCAGCTTCCTGGAGCTGAGATCAACCCTATCCACCTGCTCCCTGTGGTTGGGGTGGACCACCTGGTGGTGGTGGCGGTAACATCTCAAATCGTCGCCCACTGCTAGCTGCACGGCCAGATCCTCTAACACGTCCTCCTACTCCCTGTGGACCTCCTCAGTTGAACCCCTGTCTCTGCCTGGGTGGTCCTTCGACCATCTGTTAATCATCTGTACGGTGGGTCGGGCAGTCATGAGCCATGTGACCCTGCCCTCCGCATGCGTAACACTGCCTGCTCCTCGCATGATTGGATCTATATCAGGTTCCCCGCACAACCGAACCTGAATCATGTGGTCGTCCACCTATAGGTCTAGTCTTCTTAGACCTATGTGACATCTGTCTACTTCCAGCTGTAGAAGACTCCACTACGTGATGGTCAGTGGTGGGTCTTGTTGCTGGTGACTGCTCAACAAGAAAACTCTCCACTAATAGGGCTCACACTAACACCCCTTCCTATGTCAGGATGCTAAGAGAAATCATTGAATCCCCGATCTCCCACTCAAGTCCCTGCTCGAAGGTTTGGGCCCTGAAGAATGGGTCCAGAACCATATCATTGGAGTAGCATGAGAGTTCAGTGAACCTCAATGAGTACTGAGCCACAGTCATGCTGCCCTGCTGCAGATGAAGAATCTACTATATGCACACTGTGCGATGGGTCGTTGGGATAAACTATGCCCAAAATAGGATCTCAAATTCTGCCCAAAGAAATGTCACCTCGTTGTGAACCTAGAGCATCAAGCTACACCATATGCCTGTTGCTGCCTATAGAATACTGGAATCAAGTATCACCATGAGATCAGCTGGTGTCCCTACCAGTCGGAAGACTCCCACCACAGCCTCCAGCCAATCCTCAGTTGCCTGTGGGTCCATCTCACCCCTGAACCTGGGTGGAATCTGACACTGGAACTTGTGCAACGCACTAAACTGGCATGCAATCTCCGCTACTAGGGCTGGTGGCATCGGTAGCCCAATGGGTAATGGTACCACTGGTGCCTCCACTGGTGCCTCTACTGATAAAGGGACCTACATCGAGGCCTCGTCACTCAGTGGGATGTCATCACGTACTCTTCCTATAACCCAATCTAGTTATCTGTGTGGAGGTATCCTGAAAAGAAAAAGGTCTTCTATAGTCAATAAGTTATACCTGGTGAGCTGACTCAATAAATCACAAAGAAAACTTTTCAAAACACACACACTATCAGTTTTTTCGTGCACTAAGTTAGAAATCATAATTTAGGGTCCTGGTGTATGGATATATTAGGTGCTGCACCAACACTGGATTCCCTAAACTGATAACCACACTCATAACACTTAACACTATTACCTTTAAAAGACTAGTGTCCAATGTTCTATGATAGAACTGACTCCTCTGATACCAATTTATCACGACCCATCCCACAGGGCCTATTCTATGACTATTCCAAGTCCACCTTCCATAGGCCAGGGGCTGGTGACTAGCACCAAAAGGCATATTCCCTAAAACTGAGAAGGCATTTCCCTTATAACCTATAAAATCACACAACTCAGCATAAAGCAGGATACAAGCACAAAGTAAAACTATATAGTAAATAGTGTGTGTACATAAAGAAAAAGGGGCCTGAATACAATCCCAACTATAAAGTACAAGAAAACTGGGAAGTAAAAGTAAACTGGAACATCTCTTGTGATCACTTGCCAAGGATACTACCTGAAGGGTACGTATAGCTCTCGAACGGTCATCACTGCGGTACGCCTCATCTAAAGTCCACCTCCGAGCTACCTCTAGTCATGGTACCCTTGGCCTCGATCAATGTTGTCCATCATTTTCACCAAACACAACAAGTTGAGGGCATAGCCTATGCAGGGGTGAGTATAAAGATACTCAGTAGGGACCTCGTGACCCTACAAGGTCTCACAAAATCCTCAAAGGATAAACCAAAAAGCATGAAAACAACTGACAACCCTACTTAGGTATATGCCCATACATATACCTAAGTTGTCGAGTAAACCCATATCAATCTTGAGGAAACACAAGGCCCAACTCAAAAGCCCAAAACTCAACTGTCCCACGAAGGAAGGAATACCATGAAGGTTACACCACGAAGTTAAGTACCACAAAATGTAATGTCACACAGAAGAATACTGCAAAGGTATCACCATGAAGGTACGCATCCAAAAGGTATGCCACACAGATGCTTACCACACAAGTAAAGAGTCATCTCACATCAGGTATAACTTAGGTATGGTAGTAAGGATGATTAGATGTAACTACTAAATCATCTTACTTTGTTAAGAGGCAGACCCATGTAGGATCCTAAATCACCAGACCCACGTAGGATACTAGTACAGTAGACCCACATAGGATCCTAGAGTAATACCAAGTGGATTCATAGAGTGGATCGAAGTGGGATACTGGAGCACAGACCCATATAGGATCCCAAATAATAGACCCACACAGGATCATAAAGCACATACCCACATAGGATCACTTTCTCATCTTACAGTCAGCTAAAGGGTTCCCGCACTAAGCTCACTTGATTCTGAGAGGGTGTTCTCCTCAAGCCAGAGGTCAATACTACAGTTTCCTTTAAGTCCCACAAAAGAGTATCCCAAAGTAATTCCATGTAATAAGGGTCTCAACACAACATACGGTACGTCAATCAGATGCTCGATCTGTAAGTTATTGGCCTCTTAGTCCTGAGGGCCCGGTTGGATTCATGTTCAATCCAACCCAGATTTACCTCAACTTTGTCCAAAACTCAAATGAGATATACCAAAAGTACTATCTCGATCAAAGGTTCATGGTTCCGCAAAAGGTTCGTCAAACGGACGCTCGTAGCTCAAGTTATGGCCGAATAAGTGGAAAAGGGTCGAAGTTGGTTCGGGTCCGGTCTGACCTAGTCGGACCGACCCAGCATGGGCCGAACCGACCCAGTTCGGGTCGACCTGGGCCAACTCGGCCTGCTGTGTCCAACCCGGCCCACTGGGTGGCCCGCGCTGGGTGGCCCCGCGGTGGGGTCTGCCCTAGCTGCCACCGAAGGGGGAGGCGCCCCATGGGTACTTGAACAATTGGGACGTTCGGGTTGGGTGGCCGAACGGCTGGCGCCACGTGGCACCGACAGTTGGCACGTAGGACCCTTGGTCCCGCTCAGCTCCCAGGTTGGTCGAACATCTAGCCCACCCATGCGGTGCGGACGCGCGCTGCAACCCCCCTTTATGCGACCGGCCGTGTTGCTGCCGCCACCCCTGCTACACTGCGGCCGATGGGCCGTGGACCTCCTCCAGCGACGCGGTTGCACCGCCGCAATCTTCGCGGACGACCAGAGTACCGTCCGCCGCTCCCGAGCCCTACCAGCACTAGTCACTGGCACCAGTCTCCGTCCTCTTCCATCGCGAAGAACGCATCAACAAGGATGATGCAGAGGGATCAGGCCATGTTTTTTTGGCCCGTACCCACCGCATTATATTTGTAGCACTCGTATCATGGTAAAATATTCAACGTAAAAGAAATTAATGAATAATAATAAAAAACAGACCCCTACCTTTTCGTTCATTGGATGTGTCGAGAGGTAGAAGATGAAGTCGATGATGGGGACACCAGTGTTCGTCACTCCCGTTACACACTTCTGAATTCGGGATCGGGCTTAGTTCTTCATTCTTCATTGTGGATCCTTCAATGAAGTTATTCATTGGAGAAAGTGTTCTTCATTGGAGAGAATGTTTCTCCATAATTCTTTGATGATTGTTTTCCAATGAAATCCTCCAACCCAACAAAAATGAAGAGCCAACTTATTAAAAATAAGTCTAAAAATTAATTAAAGTTGCCACAATTAATTAATTGATGTTGATAGGTTTCTCCACATTAAGAGGGGTTTGGGTGGTCCCCACCACCATGAATTCAAATTGGGAGGTTTTCTAGCTCAGGTGGTCCCCACCTCCATAACTCAAAACGAGAGGTTTCAAAAAGAATAATAAAATGTTAATTATTTTATTTTTCTTTATCCACATAAAACAAGAAAAACTAACTTCCTCCTTCAACCTACTACAGTCGAGGTGAAGGTCTCCTTAAGCTAAAACTGGCACTGCGAGCTCAACGGTGTCCTCAAATTTCAATTCCAAGCACCGGTTCAAAAGTAAAAAAAACCTACTTGCACGTTTGCTGAACGTATCCAAAAAAAAGTTCATAAATTCATTTAAGGCACTCTGAGCCTCAGAATCACATGCTATCAATTTTGAAAGACTCGTAATATTCCCATATAATTAAAAAAATTACATATAGTTTTTGAGTCTTTACACAACATATCAAAGAGTAGTAACCCTATTTTGGAAAGACTGCCAACCTAATTAATTTCTTTTGGTGATCAAATATGTATTAAAATAAAGGAACTATGTAGATTCATAAAGATTAAACAAGGAGAGGTATATCTATGAGTAACCAATGGAGATACACTTATTTTTGTAATTATCAATGACTACCACCTCACATTTCCAACTTTAATGATCTCGGTTTTGAAATATTGTTATTGTTTTCCATCCATTACCAAAAATATTATTTATGTATCCATAGTAGATACAGACGGATTTATTTTATAATTTGGGAATAAATATCCATTATTTTATAAATATGGCATTTATTATGGTAAAAAACATATATATAATTGTATTTATGTGTTGTATTACATAAATTAAGTAATGGAAATTTATGAAAAAATTACTTCACATGACTCATACCACACCCAACTTTGGAATCAATGGGCAGGTCATGTAAATAAAAGTGCTTAACTAAATTACATCAAGATGGATATTTAGATTCTTTTGAACTAAAATCACTTGATTTATGTCACACATGTTTATAAGGAAAGATGACTAAATCCCCTTTTAGTGGGAATGGTGAAAGTACCAAAGATATTCTTGAATTAGTTCATACCGATGTGTATGGAAATTTTTTTATGAGGAAAAGTGTGGGTACTCATAATTCTTAACTTTTATTGATGATTTTAGTAGATACTGATATGTCTACTTAATGAGGTATAATTCATATTATTTTGAAAAATTCACAGAATACAATAAAGAATTTGAGAACCATCTTGGTAAGAAGATTAAGAAACTCCACTAAGTCTGTGGTGAAGAACATATTGATCAAGACTTCATTGATTATTTATGGGAGTTTGGGATATTATCTCTACTCACTCCTCTATATACGACTCATTGGAATGGTGTAAGATAAAAGAGGAACTGCACCTTGTTAGACATGGAGAGATAAATGATTATTCATGTGAGTCTTTTATTATCCTTTTGGGGATACACATTACAAATAATATCATAAGTAATTAATCAAGTTCCAAATAAATAAATAGAAAGTATACCATACCAATTATTGAATGTAAAGAAAATTGTGTTTTATTACTTACATATGTGGGGTTGAGAAAAATTTATTTAGGCCTATTAAGGTAACAAACTTTCACCCATAGGTACAAAGTGTATCTTTATAAGATATCCAAAATAGAAAAAGGGATACTACCTATAAAATCCTTCTAACAATAAGGTTTTAGTTGAAATACATCCCGTATTTCTTAAATAGGATCTTATCTATAAATTATATAGTGGGATGGGGATAGAATTATATGAATTCTAGGCTCAATATACACATGGGTTTTCATAGTAAAAAAATTCTACAAAGCCCCATTCAGGAAGTAATTTTTCCATATACACAATTACTGTGTAGGATTACCGTAGAGGTTAGAGAACCAGAATGGTATGGTTTTATATTCACCGAGTATGGTGACTCATTATTAGTTGATAATAATTATCCTCTAACCTAAAAGAAAGCAATAAGTGGAATAGATGTTTCCAAGTGGCCAGAGGCCATGAATTCTAAAAAGGATTCCATATACCAAAACCAAGTCTAGATTTTGGTAGAATCTCCAGTAGATGTAAAGACCATTGGTTGAAAATGGGTATTCAAGAATAAAATAGAAATGTGAGGAAAATTCAGTAACTATAAGGCATAACTAGTTACCAAAGGGTACAAATAGTGTCAAGGCATTGACTATGATGAAACCTTTTAACCAATTGTAATGATGAAATCCATAGTAATTCTACTTCTCATTGTGGATATCCATGATTATAAGATTTAAAAAATGGATTTAAAAACATCATTACTTAATGGGAACCATCAAGAATATGTCTATATGACACAACCTAAAGGGTTTTTGACACCAAAGGATGCCAACAAGGTATGCAAGTTAAAATGATCCATTTATGGATTAAAGAAAGAATCCAGTTCATGGAACATTTTTTTATGAGTCTATAACAAAATTTGGTTTCCTAAAGAAAGAATGTGAGTCTTATGTCTATAAATAGTTTAGTGGTAGTACATTTGTTTTCTTAATAGTATATGTTGATGACATATTACTCATTGGAAATAAAATATTATTATTACAAGGAATGGTTGCATAAATTATTCTTTATGAAGGAATTGGATGATCCATCATATATTCTTGGTATCAAGATTCATTATGAAAGATACAAGAGGTTTATAACCAAAAGTTGAAGTACATACATTGAAAATATACTGAAAATATTTAGTATAGAATAATCTAAGAGGGGATTGTTTTCAGTGTCACATGGAATTCATCCTTCCAAGAAAATGTGTCCTCAGACACATGAGGAAAGAAACAAAAATAAAAAGGATTCCATACAAATTAGTGATTGGTTCATTCATGTATACCATACTTTGTACTAGTTTAGATTTATCCTATTCATTATGTATGGTAGGAATATATCAAGATGATCTAGATGAATGCCATTAGATGGTAGTCAAGACTATATTTAAATATCAGAGGTGTATTAAGGATATGTTCCTACTTTATGGAGGATATGAGGAACTAGTCATTTTATTATATGTAGATTCTAGTTTTCAAACTATTAAAGATGACATGAAGTAAAAAATGGGATACATATTCCCTTCGAATAGAGGTTTTATGAGCTGTAAGATCTCAAATAAGGTTGTGGTTCCAGATTTTACATTGGAGTTTAAGTATATTTTGGCTTCTAAGGAAGTTAAAGAAGAATTATAGATGTACAACATAATCCAATTTCATGATGTGGTACCTAGTAGTAAAGATCCGGTCACACTCTATCATGTTAATACTGTAGTGGTGGATCTTGAAAATGATCCAAGGTTACATATCTAACAAAGAACATACTTCATAATTTTCCTCTATTGAGGGATTTTTCTTAGATATGTTATGTTATAGTGAGTAGTATTTCCATGGAAGATGACATGATGTAACCCTTGACTAAATCCTTATCTTAGTAGAAACATTACTATCATGTGATTTCTATTGGGCTGAAGGTCATAGGTAGTGGGATCTAGTACAAGTGGGAAATTGTTGGAGTTGGTGTCATAGGACAAACTTTTTGTACTATGATTACATATATATTCGATGTATTGAATATTAATGAAACATATTATAACATATTGATTTTTTTTATGTATAAATCTAATGTAATAATTTCTTAGATTATACATTGCATTGATAAGTTCATAGTAGTTCTTTGCTATGATGAGAACCTTGACGTGCTATGATGATATTCTTAAATAATGTTCTATAGTTAGATAAAGTACTATTATGGGACACATAGTAAATAGAATTTTGGGAGTGAGTACTCATAATAATATGATGCTTCTTGTCTTGAAGTTTGCACTTGGTAATATCCAAGATGGGATATTATGAGAATAGACCTGCCTGTAGGAATTATTCATGTTATGGTGTCATCAGATATTCCTATTTACAAGTGTGTGCGATGGTATTTAGACTTTATTATTATTAATAATACATTTTAAAACTCACATTCTTATATTTATTTGATAAACCATGATGATAATAGTTCATGAACAAGTTGAATACATTGAGTGCATCACGAGTGACATGTTATTAATGGATAAGTCGAGGAAGGATTTTTCCCTTCCATCTTTATGAAATTTGGTATCTCCACCCTTTGATTGGAATGTAACTTTCACCCTAAATTCCATGTCCAAGGTGTAATGAAGTGTTCATTTTAGATAGTCAAATAAATAAGTATCAAGTATATTGGTTGGTAACATGGATGTGAAACCTTCTTAATGAGATACTCTGACAAAGGGATTAAACTACACAATGAGAATTCGTTTGTTGTTATCATCATTGTGGCATTGAGTTCTTTCTATTGGGTAAATTGACCCACTGATAGAGAGTAATATTAGACTTTAGGCAACCTCATGTAATGCCAATGAGAAAAAATTTTAGAGGGTCACATTTTAGGTGTTTCTATTGATCTCGATTAAATTCTATTTTTGAATTTAATTATTAGAATAAATATTATTTTCAAGAATGATGAATAATTTTATTCATGTTTTATTGATCGCTAATATTCACATGATAATAAATAATTATCTGTTTATTAATTAATAATTTATTTGATTATGTGAATATATATATAATATTTATTCATTGGATTGGGAATAAAATTTTTATTTTATTTATTGAATATTTTAATAAATATTTAATCGCTAGATTGTGAATAAAATATTTATTTATTAATAAAATATTTATTTTGTTGTTCAATAAATGCTGGAGCAGTTTGAATGGGCCAATAATGAGTCTGGATAAAAATAATAATTAATAATACTGTTACATAATGTTTGTTATTTCTCAAGTTGGCACACAACAAAAAATAATATTAATAATATTATTATTATGTGGAATGGGTTTTATTAAAGGTTTTGAATGTTATTTAATGGATGGCATACAATTACATAATATTTTAACCTAAACCCTAACTCTATAAATAGACAGTCATGTCTATTTTATATTGCATCAAAATTTTAGAATAGAGAATTGTTGCGCTCAATGAATTCTCTCTCAAATATTCTATCTCACTCCTTCTCAAGAAAGAGAAACAAAAGAGATATTTCTTGAAGACCGAAGAATAATAGATAAAGAAATAACGATGAAATACACTTGATTAAACATACTAGAACCCAGAGATTGAGTGGTTTTGATCGAAGATCATTAGAGCATGTGTGGATCATTGCTGGATGGATTCTATCCATTGATCCACAAAACGCAACGAAGCCAATATGAAAGGGTCTTTTCAGATGATCTAAATTCATCAAAGAAGCAAGTTCATAATCCCAGGTATTTATTTCTTCATATATTAAATAAATTAATTATAAGTATGAAATATGATATCCTCACTCATGGTTTCAAGAAAAAATTATTAAAACAAATTTTAATATATCACTCACCACCACATGCTTCCATTGCACTCGGAACCATCACATTATCATCATCACCACCATATCATAAGAAACATATCATCATCAAAAACATGTGGGAATTATTTGAAATACACTTGTAAATGTAATATTAATAACAAAGAAGTATTATAATAGTTTTTCTAAAATCCCACATATAATTTTTAAACAAATCTAGAATCACGTTTATGCATAACATATGTGTTCAAATCATATTTTTTAAAAATTATAAACAAATATAGAATCATTTTTGTGCATAATAACAATAATCTCTTAGGATATATCACATTACCTAATTCATTAGGGTGATATAAAATTAAAGTTTCACCCATCACATCAAATAATACTCATAATCATGTTTACCATATAGAAAGGAAACATATATCAATTGTAAAAATGAAATAAACCTAGAAAAAATTAATGGATTTCACAAACATTAAATAAATAAAATGTGAGTAAAAAAACCCTAGGTTTTCCCAAAATATGAAGTGAAAAAATATTTTTGGACATTAAATATTTTCATTAAATATCACAGGCCATAGAGAGAAGAAGGAGAACTCTATATGAACAAATGAGTTGTTTTAACAAAAAATTGTTATTGAAAAATCATTTTTAGTAGCTTAGAAATTATCCCCACAAAGTAGAAACATGAATATACCAAGGAAATGAAAATACAATGAAAAATAAAAATAAATTTAGAAGTTACATCAGAATAATTATTAAAAGTGATTAAGGAAAAGAGAATAATATGAAAGAAGGAGTTGGGTTCGAGATTCCTCTTAACATATGTCATGTTATGTTTCATCACATTTATGAATTCGGAGTAATAGTCATATTTTTATTAAAATTTGAATAATTAAGTGAAATAATTTTTTTCAGTATTGATCAATTTAAATCATTTGATTTTATTTGTTAATATTCTTTGTTAGTTTTAAAATGGTTTGATGATTTGTTTTCATTTAAATTATCTTTTTTGATTTAATTTCATAACATTAATTCAATATTTATTATACATAATTAAAATTAATTCAGGAGGCATAAAAGTATATAGAATTAATATTTATATATTTTAAATAATTATTTCTTACCATCCATGAAGGCAGTGATTTTTAATGAGTTTACAACGTCATCATTGGTTGTTAACAAAATATTAATGAGTAATTGTCAAAATAAAGGGAGAGTGATATATAATATATAAATATATTATAAATAATAATTTTAAAAAATATTAATATAATTAATATCATGTTAAAATACTATTTTATTATTTTTAAATTGTTTGGATTAAAAAGGAAGAGAAATATTGAATAATATAAAAGGAAAAAATGAAAGTAAAAAATGAAAGAACCTTAAACAATGGGGTAATGATATAATACATGAAATTTATGTTTCTCATAGTAGGATGAAAACATAACTTTAAATCCTAAATGATGTAATTCAAACACATCACTTGTGTAAAAAATGGATATTTATTATTCACCCAAATATTAATGCTTCTCAGAAAATTATAAAAAAATTACCATAAGATAATTTTTAGGTTCTTATTCTAAAAATATAATTCATTTAATTAAAAATAAATTTATATAATAGGTAATTTTAATTTTTGACATAAAATTAAGGTTTTACAAAATACGTTAAAATATTCTTTATCAAACATTTTATTTTTCATTCTGAGTTTATAATTAAAATACATATCTTATAAAATTATAATAATTATATTTATTTAATTTATTTAAGTTAAATATTATTTAAATTACATAATATTATTTTACTAGTAAATGTTCAATTAAAATGGATTTATTACTATTAAAAATGGGTAAGTTACTATTCCTAATTTTTAGTTTAACATTCCAATAATTCAGGTTACTATTCAAATTATCATATTAGTTTTATAATTTATAAAAATGTATCATTTTTTTGTTCGATCATAATTCATGTCAACACCTCTCAGTGTTTTATATACTTCATTTCAAAAAAATGATTCTATTACTAATTTTAGTTTC
The DNA here is from genome assembly GCA_963277665.1 of Viscum album. NCBI lineage: Eukaryota > Viridiplantae > Streptophyta > Magnoliopsida > Santalales > Viscaceae > Viscum > Viscum album. The sequence continues at coordinate 1,546,223,499 of OY728130.1, forward strand.
TTTTTTATAGTATTTTTCTTGAGTTATAATTCTAAGAGATAACAATGAGCCAAATTTTATTATTATAATTATTTTATATTTTTATGTTTATAGCCCAAATTTTCTAATTTCAATATTATTTGGTTTATTTATTCAATAAATATAAAATTAAACATTGATATAATAATGGGTTGTTGGTTTTTATTATGTTTTGAAATTTATTTATACTAATTATATTCCAAAATATGATAGATATGTTTATTCAGAAAGAAAATTCCACATATAAAATTTTAGGTCATTAAATTATTCATCACTTTAGAAATTTCATTCTTGAAATTTTAGTGAATATTCTTTGTTAAAAATAGAAATTAGTAATTTTTTTATATTGAATCCTCAAGTTCTCATATACCCTATTCATAAATAAGTTTCCACCAAACTAATTTTATAAGGTGGGTTATCTTTTCTCAAAGAACATTTTCCCTAAAATATAAGATCTTCACTAGTTTATCCTCATAAGAGAGGTTACAATCATATTGAACTACTTCCAAATTCAATACATATGAAGGATTGGGTATGTACTTCCTCATGATAGATAAATGTAAAACATCAAGAATATGGTTCAAATTTAGTTGTTGTTATAGTTGATAGGTCATGTATCTAATTTGATTAAGTATATAAATGGGTATAGTGATCCTTTAGCTAATCATTGCCTTCATTACATACCTCATGACTCTCTTCCATGGTGATATATAATTAATTTAAAGACCCAAAAATTCCATGTATTTTGTTTCTTAAATACATGGAAATTTTACGAGTATGCGAAATTTTACGGCGCTTGATTCCGAGGCTCGGTGTGCCCAAAATCAATTTCTAATGTTTTGTTCGAGTATGTTCAGTAAACATACGAGCTGGTTTTTATAACTTTTGAACCAGTGCTCAGAATTAAAATCTGAGGGTACCGTTGAACTCGCAGCATCAGTATTCACTTAATAATACTTTTACCTCGATGGTAGTTGGTCGAGAATAAAAGTTAATTTTTTTATTTTCATAAAAAAATAATAAAATAAAGTGTGAAACAACTTTATTTTATTTGATCCATATTTGGATGTGTAGAGGTTAAAACCTCCAAGAGGAGGTTATAGGTGGGGGCCACCACACCTTAACCTCCCATGAGAGGTTATGGTGGTAGGGCCCACCCGAACTCAACCTCCCATGGGAGGATAAATGAGGTGGGGACCACCCAACTTTTAACCCCTTGAAACTATTCATTAAGTGGGGAGAACCCGTGAAATCCCTACTTAATGGTGCCACCACCCTTGGAGCCTCTCCATTTAATTAAATGGAGCCAACCCCTTTAATTAATGTGCCAACCTCTTGTGGATTAATTAGTCGAGCCTACGTAATTTATTTATCCTTTTTGAATTGTTGTGCCAATGTAATATTAGATGACTCAATATAATATTATTTTCACTTGGCATTTTAGTGGAACTTGAGAAGAGGAAAGATTGGGAGAAAATTTCTTCCAACGAAGAACGCTCCCCCCAACGAAGAACGATGAACATGAAGAACACCGACGACGATTCTTCTTTGACTCCCTTCATCGAATCCTACCGACATGGAGAGTCTTCCACAACCATCATGAGACGTATTCCTTCCGCAACACCATCAACAGATCGATGACCGTCTCCTTGCGCCAACATCGACAAACATCGAGCAAGGTAGGGGGTTATTGAAAGTTGGTGCTTTCCTTTTCTTTTCTCCTCTTTGTTGAAAAGAATCGATGTGAAGTATTATAATTGGTTGAAGTTTAACTTCCTTCCTATTTGTTGAACAATTGTTATCACCCCTAAATACAGAGGGTGCGGGCCAACTAACATGGCCTGGCTCCCTCCACCGATCCTTTTCTGATGTTCCTTCGACATGGTGATGAATCGATGATGAAAAAGGAGGCAACGACGAAGGCCGCACTATCCGTGTCTTCCGCAAATCGCAACGCCCCCATGGTGTACCGGTGCTCTCGGCCGAACACCGCCAGCCGAGAGGTGCCCGACCCGCCTACACGCGGCCTCCCGACGCCCTGCCCGGTGCACACCCCGGCCGAAACCGCGGCCTACCCCGCGGCCTGCCCGGCCCCACTGGCGCCCTATCTGGCACCCCCGCGCCCTACCCACGCCCCCGCTCACTGCCCCGCGCACTCCCCAGCGCCCTGCTACGCCCTGCTACGCCCTGACCAGCACTCCCTGGCACCCTGATGCACATTGCTCGGCGCCCCCAGCGCCCTACTGTGCCCTGCCCAATGCCCCTGACGCCCTACGGCACGCTGCCTGGTGTCCCTAGCGCCCTGCTGCGGCTTGTCCGGCCCCTTCCATAGCCTGCCTGGTGCCCCCGCTCCCTAGCCGATTCCCCACGACATCCTGACTCCCTCGCGGCCACCCGACCGAGTCGGTATCCCTAACCCCTCACGGTGCCCTGGCCGAACTGGCCTAGCCGCGCCCTATGGGCCAAGCCGTGCCGGGCCGCGCCCTCACAATGCTCTGGGCCGAACTGGCCCTGGCCTTCGGGCCGAGTCGCCTACGTGGCGACCTCCGGGCCAAACCTCCCTTGCAGTCCGCTGGGCCGGGCCCAACAGACCGGGCCAAACATAACGGGCTAACCGGGTTGACCCAGACCGGGTCGGCCCAGACTGGGTTGGGACGAGTCGGTCCGACCAGGTCGGACCGGACCCGGGCCCATTACTGACCGATTACCTTCTTGGGTCATATCTTTGGCACGAGACATCCGTTTTATGAACCATCAATGGCGTTGGTTTTCTTGGAACTAATCCGTCACTTTGAGAATCCCCCACTAGAGTTCGAGGTATATTTGAGTTACAGTTAGGTTGGATCGTACATGAATCCAACCGAGCCCCCGGGACTAAAAGGCTAATAACTAACAGACCGGGTGTCTGATTGACGTGTCGTCTATTGCGTTGATACCCCTATGATGTGGTAGACTTTTGATATACTTATTCATGGAACTTCGTGATAGTTGGAGTATTTCCCAGTAGCTCATGAAGTGGATACTTCCTGTGATGAGCAGACAGAGTGCGGAGACCTCGTAGCTGGCAGACCTGACGACTGCTTGAACGATTCGACTCAGAATGATTTGGCTAGCCTAGTGGGGAGCACCTAGTAGTTGGTGGAAGACCCACGGCAGAGGAGCACCTGGTAGTTGGTGGCAGACCCGCAGTACTCGATAGGAGGAGTACCTCTATAGGCTATTAGGGGGAGCGCCTGGTAATTGGTGATAGACCCATAGCTGAGGAGTAGCTGGTAGTTGGAAGCAGACCTGCGGTACTCGACAGGAGGAGTACCACAGTAGTCCAAGGTTATTGTGAATCGCCTTGGTGTCACAATAGGTCTAATGTACTCGACAGAGGAGGGGTTCTCTAGCAGTCATGTTTTCGCTAATGAAAGTCCTGGTTTGAGCTTATTCAATGACTTTTTTCGCTTTCTTCATGATTGAGATGGGTTACTAGATAACTTAGGTATATGTGTGGGAATATACCTAAGTAATGGTTATCCTTTGATTTCATACTTTTTAGTTTATCCTTGTTGGATTTAGTGAGACCTTGAGGGTCTCGGGGTCCCTACCGAGTATCATTATACTCACCCCTGCATGAGTTATGTCTGCACCTTGTTGTGTTGGTTTCAGAAGATGGACAGTGTTGACTGAGGCAGAGAGTAGCAAGACTGGACGATACCCAAAGGTGGATCACTCGGTGAGACAGTGCACGGAGGAGATAGAAGGACGTGGAGTGTTGAAGAGGCCATCTATACCTACCCTTCAGGTAGGAACCCCGTAGGATGACCCAGTAGCTACTTTACTCTTCTTCAGTTGTACTTGTACTTTCCTATTGGGCCTGTATTTTCAGACCCTTTTACTTTCTAGAACTTCTTTTGTATACATTTTTACTTAGTGTTTTGCTTCCAGCTGTGTACTCTGTTGTTTTTTTGGTTATCAAGGAAATTCCTTCCCAGTTTAGGGATTTACGCCTTTGGTGTTAGTCGCCAGCCCTTGGCCTATGGAAGGCGGGCTTGGGGTAGTCACTATACAGGCCCTGGGGAATGGTTCGTAAAAAATTGGTATCAGAGGGGTCGGTTCTACCGCAAAACTTAGGACTCTGATCTTTCTTTTCTATGAATCAATAGTGTTAAGGGTACTAAGTGTGGTTTTCAGTTTAGGGAGTCCAATGTTGGTGTGGGAGGCTGATGTATCCATACACCATGACCATGACTTCTGATTTCCGACTCAGTGCTCTAAAACACTGATTGCCGGTGTGTTTTCAAAAGTTTTATTTAAGTCAGCTCAACCAAGTTATCTCAACAGGTATAATCTTTTTCCGTGTCACATCTGTTTCTTTCAGGATGCCTCTCCGTGGATGACCAGTTATATCCCCGAGAGTCATACGCACTGACAGCCCACTAAGTGATGATGCCTCGGTGCAGGGCCCCTTTCCAGTGGAGGCACCAGTGGTACTACTCCCCGTTGAGACACCGATGCCACCAGCCCCAATAGAAGACAATGCACGCTACTTGAGAACATTGCACAAGTTCCAGTGCCAGAGGCCACCCAGGTTCAGGGGAGAGATGGACCCACAGGCGGCTGAGGATTGGCTGGAGGCTGTGGTGAGAGTCTTCAGGCAAGTAGGGACACCAGCAGACTTCATGGCGATCCTTACCGTGAGCCTCATTTAGGAAGCAATAGGCAGATAGTAGAGCCCGATGCTCTAGGTTCATGACGAGGAGACTCTACTATGGACAGACTTCGAGAGCCTGTTTCGGGCAGATTTTTTCCCAGCCACCCTTCGAGTGATGTAGATACAGGAGATAATGCATCTACAGCAGGGTAGCATGACAGTAGCATAGTACTCAGTGAGGTTCACCGACCTCTCACGCTACTCCACGAATATAGTACATGACCCATTCTTCAGGGTTTGGACCTTCAAGCAGGGACTCAAGAGAGAGATCAGAGCTCCGATGATCTCACTCAGCATCCTGACACAGGCAGGGGTGCTAGAGAGAGCACTCCTAGTGGAGAGTTTTCTTGCTGACCAGACTCCAGAAGCGAGACCCACCAATAGCTGACACGCAGCGGAGTCTTATGTAGTTGGCAGTAGACAGATGTCACAGAGGTCCAAGAGGACCATACCTATAGGTGGTTGACTACATGACTCAACGTTAGTTGTGTAGGGCACCCGGAGTGGAGACAGAGCCAACCATGCCATGAGTGGGCAGTGTTACTCATGCAGCGGGTACGGTCACATGGCTCGTGACTGTCCGACCCGCTGTTCTGATGATTAGAATAAATTTGAGGGACCTCCCAGGCAGAGGTATAGGTTCGATCTAGGCGGTCCATAGGGAGGAGGCGGATGTGGTAGAGGAGTTGGATGTGTAGCTGGCGGTGGTTGACGTTTTGAGGTGTTGCCACCACCACCAACAGGAGGTCCACCTCGACCGTAGGGTGCAGGTGGACATTGGAGAGCTCAGCTTCAGGCAGCTGAGGCTTATGATCACAGAACTCCAGAGATGATACGAGGTACGATCTGTGTTTACTCCACCTTAGCTGCACTTCTTATAGAAACAGGTGTCAGTCACTCCTTCATTTCCACTGCCCTCGTTCGGATCTCGGAGATTTCGACGGAGCCGTTAGCTCGAGCCTTACAGCTAAAGACTCCTACTGGAGAAGATTCATTGATTACACAATGGTGCTGGTAGTGTGAGGTTACTTTAGGAGGTGAGAGATTCGGTTGGGATCTCCTAGTAGCAGCGTTGAGGCCTTAAGATGTTATCTTGAGTATGGACTGGTTATCTACAGTCCATGCTCAGATTGATTGTATTAGGTGAAAAGTGTGGTGTGTCTGCATGGATGGGACTGGGTTTACCTTTACTGGCGAGAAGGGATCCCTTGCAGCACAGGACAGACTTTCTCAAAAGAGGGTGCACCTGATCACTCACCAGTTGTCTTGCTTTACCCTCAGAGTAGTTGATGTGGAGAGTCTGACTTATCCTATAGTGGTGGACTAGTATGCGGATGTTTTCCCTAACGATGGTCTAATACTACCTCCTCGCAGAGAGGTGGACTTCTACATTGACTTGTACCCTGGGATGACACCAATATCTACTTCAGCATATCGGATGGCTCCTACTGATCTTCGTGAGATGTGGGTATAATTAGAGGACTTGCAGGGGAAGGGATTCATCCAAACCAGTGTTTCTCCCTGGGAAGCCTCGATTCTGTTCGCCAAGAAGGCAGATGGGATCTTGAGGCTTTGTGTTGATTACCGTCAACTGAACTAGGTTACTGTGAAGAACAAGTACCCACTCCCAAGGATTGACAACCTCTTTGATCAGTTGAAGGAAGCATGGTGGTTCTCAAAGATAGAACTCAGATCAGGCTATCACCAGCTCAGATTTCGAGATGAGGATGTGCAGAAGATGAACTTCAGGTGTCGTTACGACCACTACAAGTTCTTGGTTATTCCCTTCGGAATAACCAATGTTCCAGTAGTGTTCATGAGTCTCATGAACAGGATCTTCCAGCCTTACCTTGATTTCTTTGTCGTAGTATTCATCGACGACATTTTGATCTACTCGACTACTGAGGAGGAGTATTCCTACCATTGGCAGGTGATACTGGACACACTCCAAGAGAACCATCTTTATAGTAACCTCTCAAAATGCCAGTTTTGGATTTGAGAGGTTCACTTCTTAGGACACGTCATATCAGAGGCTGTAGTTGTAGTGGATCTAGCAAAGACTGAAGCGGTACTTGCTTGGGAGCCACCCGGGAGTGTGACGGAGGTATGGAGTTTCCTGAGTTTGGATGGGTACTATCGGAGGCTTGTTCCAGATTTCTCCAAAGTTTCAACACCACTATCATCCTTGACGAAGAAGGGGAAACCATTTGTGTGGTCGGAGAGATGCCAGCAGAGCTTTTAGGAGCTGAGGCAGAGGCTAACTAGGGCCCCTATCTTGAGACTTCTAGAGGAAGGTGTGGGGTACGTAGTCTATTGCGACGCATCAGGGGCTGGACTTGGGTGTGTCCTGATGCAGGAGCGAGTAGTGATTGCATATGGTTCTTTTCAACTGAGACAACATGAGAAGAACTATGCTATCCATGACCTGGAGTTAGCAGTAGTGGTATTCGCCTTAAATATGTGACAGAACTATATTATGGGTGAACATTTTACCGTGTACTCTTATCACAAGAATCTCATATATATCTTATATCAGAAGGACCTGAACCTGAGACAGCAGCGATGGATCGAGTTTCTCTAGGACTATGACTTCGAGATAGTCTATACTACTGGGAAGGGGAACATTGTAGCAGATGCTCTCAGTAAGAGATCTGGTATACAGCTGCTAGGAGAGGCGACAGAGCAGCTGGCTGCCTTACATATATCCTTTGTGTATAGAGATGGAGCAACCTATCTACAGTCTCTTACAGTCACTCCCCCACTTCTTCATCAAGTCAGGGAGGCACTACATGGGGACACTGACTGTGAGACACGACGTGCTCAGATATCCATAGGGCAGGCACCTGATGGATTTTTTAAAGGTTGGGAGCACATCATCCTCTTCAGAGGACGTACCTTGGTACCAGTGGCACTTTCGAAGGAAGTGTTGAGGGAGTTCCACACATCCCCTCTAGTGGTACATCCAGGAGTTGCGAATACGTACCAGGATCTTCGACGACAACACTGGTGGCTAGGTATGAAGAAGTTGGTAGCGGAGTTTTTCTCACGGTGCCTCACTTGCCAACAAGTGAAGGCAGGGCACCAGGTACCAGTAGGCTTGGTTCAGCCCTTATAGGTCCTAGAGTAGAAGCGGTATGGGATGTACATGTATTTCATGATGGTTCTTCCACATACATCCATGGGTCATGACTCGATTTGTGTGATTATCGACCGACTCACCAAGTTGGCCCACTTCCTACCAATCAGAGAGCAGGGTTCAGTAGAGATCTTGGGATGCCACTATGTGTAAAAGATTGTGAGACTATATGGAGTACCTTTTTCTATTGTATCCGACTGTTACACATGGTTTACCTCCCGGATATGGAAGGGGTTGAGGAGGCTTTTGGGGCATAGCTTCGCTTGAGAACCGCCTTCCATCCTTAGACAGATGGTCAGACCGAGAGAACCATCCAGACCCTTGAGGACATGCTACGTACATGCGTCCTCAACTTAATTCACAGCTGGGGGGATCACTTTCATTTGGTGGAGTTTGATTACAACAATAGATATCACTCCACTATAGGGATGTCACCTTTTGAGGCATTGTACGAGCGACCTTGCAGATCACCCTTGTACTGGACAGACCATGGGGAGTCAGCACTAGTGGGACTAAAGGGGGTATGATCTACCACTGAGAAGGTGCAGATCATCCAGGAGTGGATGGAGACTGCACAATGTAGGTAGTAGTCATTTGCTGATAGGATACAGAGGCCTCTAGAGTTCGAGGATGGTGACCATGTATTTCTACAGGTCTCGCCTCAATCAGGTATACAAAGATTTGGCCGAGGCGACAATTATCTCCGTAATTCATCATACCTTTCCAGGTCCTTAGCAGATTAGGCGAGGTGGCTTATCGCTTAGCTCTTCCACCTCAGTTGCACCGGGTGCACGACGTCTTCCACGTATCCCAGCTGAGGAGATACGTACACGAACCTTCACACATCATCAACCATGGAGAGTTAGACGTCGACGATGGGGCGACCTTCACGGAGGTTCCATTAGAGATTGAGGATCGATAGAAGTGGGTCCTATGTGGATGGTCGATACCTCTGGTGCGCATTCACTGGAAGCACGAGAACCTTCAGGAGAGCACATGGGAGTGGGAGACTCAGATGCATGCTCAGTACCCCCATTTGTTACCATGTTCGAGTTGTAGCTTATGGGGACATAAAGCCCTGAGGTGGGGAGAATCTAAAGACCTAGAAATTCTGTGGAAATTTTTTTTCTTAAATACATTGGAATTTTACATGTCTAAGAAATTTTACGGCACTTGATTCTGAGGCCCGGTGTGCCCGGAATCAATTTTTGAAGTTTTATTCAGGTACATTCAGTAAACGTACCAGCGGATTTTTATAACTTTTGAACCAGTGCTGGTAATTGAAATCTGAGGGCACCATTGAACTCACAGTGCCGATATTTTCTTAAGAAGACTTTCACCTCGATGATAGTTGGTCGAGAATAAAAGTTAGTTTTTGGATTTTTATAAAAATAATAATAAAATAAAGTGTGCAACAACTTTATTTTATTTGAGCCGCCTTTGGGTGTGTGGAGGTTAAAACATCAAAGAGGAGGTTGGAGGTGGGGGCCACCACACCTTAACCTCCCATGAGAGGTTATGGTGGTGGGGCCCACCCGAACTCAACCTCCCAAGGGAGGATAAATGAGGTAGGGACCACCCGACTTTTAACCCCTTGAAACTCTTCATTAAGTGGGGAGAACCCTTGAACTCCCCACTTAATGGTGCCACTACCCTTGGAGCCTCTCCACCTTTCCATTTAATTAAATGGAGCCAACCCCTCTAATTAAATGGAGCCAACCCATTTAATTAATGTGCCAAACTCTCATGGATTAATTAGGGGAGCCCACGTAATTTATTTCTCCTTTTTGAATTATTGTGCCAACATAATATTAGACGACTCAATCTAATATTATTTTCACATGGAATTTTGGTGGAACTTGAAAAGAGGAAAGATTGGGAGAAAAGTTCTTCCAACGAAGAATGCTCCTCCCAATGAGGAACGAAGAACGTGAAGAACACCAACAATGATTATTCTTCGACCCCCTTCATCAAATCCTACTGACATGGAGCGTCTTCCACAACCATCGTGAGACGTCTTCCTTCCGCAACGCCGTCAACAGATTGAAGACCGTCTCGTCATGCCAACATGAACAAACATCGACCAAGGTAGGGGGTTATTGCAAGTTGGTGATTTCATTTTCATTTATCCTCTTCGTTGAAAAGAATCGATGTGAAGTATTATAATTGATTGAAGTTCAACTTCCTTCCCATTTGTTGAACAATTGTTATCACCCCTAAACACGGAGGGTGTGGGCCAACTAACATGGCCCAAATCCCTCCACCGATCCTTTTCTGATGTTCCTTCAGCATAGAAATGAAGCGACGACGACAAAGGAAACAATGACGAAGGCCGCTCTATCCACGGCCTCCGTGAATCGCGCCACCCCTGCGGTGCACTGGTTCACCCGGCCGAACACCGCCAGCCGAGCAGTGCCCGACCTGCCTACCAGCGGCCTCCTGATGCCCTGCCTGGCGTGCACCCCGTCCGAACCCACGGATTGACCCACAGCCTACCCGGCCCCGCCAGAACCCTGCTCAGTGCCCCCGCGCGCTTCCCACGCTCCCACGCGCTGCCCCACACGCTCCCCGGCGCCCTGATGCCCCTACTCGGTGCCCCCAGCGCCCTGCTATGCCCTGTCCAATGCTCCCCGGCACCCTGCTCCACCCTGCCCGGCAACCCCCGCGCCCTACTGCACCCTGCCCGATGCCCCTGGCGCCCTGCAACGCCCTGCCCGGTGTCCCCGGCACTCTTCCGTGGCATGCCAGACCACTGTCGCGGCCTGCCCGGTGCCCCCATGCCCTACCCGACAACCCCGTGGTGTCCCGGATCCCTCGCGGCCACCCGGCCAAGCCGGTGTCCCGGCCCCCTCGCGGTTCCCTGGCCGAACTGGCCTAGCCACTTCCTCTGGGCCAAGCCGTGTCGGGTCGCGCCCTCGCAACGCTCCGGGCCGAACTGGCCCCAGCCTTTTGGCCGAGTAGCCTACATGGTGACCTCTGGGCCAAACATCCCTCACAGTCCATTGCGCCAGACCCAGCGGATCGGGCCGAACATAACAGGCTAACCAGGTCGACCAAGACTAGGTCGGCCCAGACTGGGTTGGGGTGAGTTGGTCTGACCGAGACAGACCGGACCCGGGCCCATTATTGACCCATTACCTTCTTGGGTCATATCTTTGGCACCGGATGTCCGTTTGACGAACTGTCAGCGGCACCAGTTTTCTTGGAACGAATCCATCCCTATGAGAATACCCCACTGGAGTTTGAGATATATTTGAGTTACGGTCGGGTTGGATTGTACACGAATCCAACCGGTCCCCCGGGACTAAAAGGATAATAACTAAAAGACCGAGCGTCTGATTGACGCTACATCTGTTGTGTTAAGATCCCTATGACATGGAAGACCTTTGAGATACTTCTTTGTGTCAGTTAGAGACAGTTAGAGTATTTCCTAGTAGCTCGTGGAGTGGATCCTTCTAGTGACGAGCAGACAGAGTGCTGAGACCTAGTAGCTGGCAGACCTGACGACTGCTTGACCGATTCGACTTGGAGTGATTCGACTAAACCAGTGGGGAGTGCCTGGTAGTTGGAAGTAGACCCATGGAGGAGGAGCACAAGGTAGTTGGAGGCAGACCTGCAGTACTCGAAAGGAGGAGTACCTCTGTAGGCTATTAGAGGGAGCGCCAGGTAGTTGGCGGTAGACCCACAGTGGAGGAGCGTCTGGTAGTTGGCATCAGACCCACAGTACTCGACAAGAGGAGTACCTCAGCAGTCCAAGGTTAGTGAGAAGTGCCTTTGTGTAATGACAGATCTACTATACTTGATAGAGGAGGAGTTCCCAAGCAGTCATGGTTTCGATGATGAAAATCCTGGTTTGAGCCGAGTCAATAAATTTTGTGTTTTCCTCATGATTGAGATGGGTTACTAGATAACTTAGGTATATTTATGGGAATTTACCTATGTAATGGTTATCCATTGATTTCATTCTTTGTGGTTTATCCTTGTTGGATTTAGCAAGACCTTGATGGTCTCAGGGTCCCTATTGAGTATCGTTATACTCACCCCTGCACGGGCTATGCTCGCACCTCGTTGTATTGGTTGCAGATGACAGACATCGTTGACTGAGGCAGAGAGTAGCAGGAATGGATGTTACCTGGAGGTGGATCACTCTGTGAGATGGTTCATGGAGGAGAAGGAAGGATGTGGAGTGCTGAGGTGGCCATCTGTACCTACCCTTCAGGTAGGAACCCCGGAGGATGACCCAATAGTTACTTTACTCTTCTTCAGTTGTACTTGTATTTTCCTGTTGGGATTGTATTTCCGACCCCTTTTACTTTCCAGCACTTCTTTTGTATACATTTTTACTTAGTGTTTTGCTTCCAGTTGTGTACTCTTTTGTGTTTGTTTTCAATTATCAAGGCAATGCCTTCTCAGTTTAGGGATTTACACCATTGGTGCTAGTCACCATCCCCTGGCCTATGGAAGGCGGGCTTGGGGTAGTCATGATACGGGCCCCAGGGCGATTCATGACAATTGAACACTTTATCTCTAATTTAAAAATAGAAATTATTTAACTATTTTTCATTGATCTTTTTTCAACTCTGACCATTTTTATTTTATTTCCTAATGGACTGAGCCTTCCTCATGATCTGTTATAAAATTTTGGGTCAAAATAGCTTATATTCACCAAATTCATCCCAACATGTATTGTTTTTACATCTCTTCTTATATATAGATTTATATGGGTCTATCTAAATAGTGGAGTGGAAATAATTTTTTATTTAAAACTAAAATATTATTGATATTGGGCCCAACCTCCTTTAAAATCAATCAAGCATGATCCCAATATATTTTTTAGTGTCTTAATGTTCTTTTTATATTAGGAATCCACCCATGATTTATAGCCCGTATTGATGTTTGACTTAGAAATTAATGAATTTTGATTAATCCTCCTCAACATAGAGGAGAACCTTGAATCATAATTAGATTTAATCAAAATTGGTTCCACATGAATCATTTCCACTTCCATTACACATATCATGTAATGTTGATAATCAAAAAATTCTTTCTAAATAATGATTAAGTAAGCACTATTAGTGAATCGATCCATGAGAACCAATATAACATTGTTTTCTTTAGATGTATTTGAATTACCTATGATAATGTCCATGACGATCTTATACAATTTACATGTTGGTAAATTATCCCTTTAGACATCTAATACTCTAATCTTATATACTAACATGGATATAACAATTAATTGTACTCAATAATCTATTTCTTCATGTTTTCACACAAGAACTACTCTCAATCATCTCAATACATCTTGGTAAATATAAGATAAATGGATAATGATTGGGTATATTCATCATCCAATAAATTATTCATTATCTCTAGTGATTATAGAACAAAGAGTCTTATTCCAAATAGAATAAATCCATATTTTTTAAAGTTATAATCATAATTTTTCCCTCCCATTGTATCTCTAATGTTATTTTGAAGTAGAAAATTATCATGTTATTCCTCCTTGGTCTTTACTGGGATATATGGTTGGGAAATATTTTTTATAATGTATGATGTCAAAATAAATTTTTTTATATACATGAATATTTTTTCTTTATCAATGATCATCCTCGATAAATTAGTATCTTCTTTACTTAAAATTAAAATTATCTACACTATTTATTTTTTTGGTTGGTAATCAATTTTGAAATCATATTCATTTTTTAACTCCAAGCATATTCATTAATTCATGTTCATCTCCTTTCGTGTGAATATATACTTTATGATATTTTGTTAAGTATATATGTTACAATTTTCTTCATAAACTTATTACCATTAAATCGTCAAGGAAAATATGAAAACTACTAAATCTATATCATGTTTTATCTAGTTATTATAATGTATCATCAATTTTCAATAGTCATAGGGTATCACTTTATGATTTTTTACAAGTAAGCAACCCGATCCATTCATTGAATCATACCTATATGTCATAGGCCCTTCACTAATTGAGAATATTGTGAGTAAAAATTAAGTTAATTTTCTTCTCTTTGGATCCTTAAATCATTACTCAAAAATTTCATAAAGACATACTTTGTTCCTTTACATGTTAACTAAGTTAGTGGGATATACAATCATGTGAATATTCTCACTAAGCATCGATTGCACCCAACTAATCCAAGAAAACTATAGATCTACAAGACACTTGTGGGTCTGGGACATTACTCAATATGGGATATATATAATGAGTGGAAATCCATGAATAATATATCATCAATTTATACCAATGGAAGGATTATGATATTCGCTATAAGAATATTCCCATAGTCATGATCTAGGAAAGAGTATATCACATGGGTTAAAATGATTGTTCCCCTAACACATGGTCTAAAATAAGAGGTTCATTATTATCCTCTATCATATTTATAATATTCTTCATGTCTCTTAGACATTCCGAAGTTTGATTCCCATATTTTCCAAACATGAATCATTTCATTATTACTTTTAGGAAATTCATATGTTTCTTATTTCCATATATTTAACTTGTGGGAATTCAGATATTCTTACCTATATTATCATTTTTTCCACATTAATACTCCATCCTTTATTTTTATCTCTATATTCATGGATCTATTCTCAAGAAACCATATCTATTTTGGTATTACACTAAACCACTTCTTCATAACTCCCAAAGTCACTGATATCTTGGGTTTTTGGATATTTGGTTTGAAGATGCTAATGAATTTATTTATTTTTATATCATTAATGATAAGAAAACACAAGGAATACCTTACATGCCTTTTGAAATTTTCATAGTACATTATGATATATTCAATATTATTTTTTTGAAAATATCTATAATTATCTCTCCATAATTGAGTGAATAGTTCAAGGGAAATAATTATTAAGAAATATCTTCTTGATTTCTTCATACATAATAGCTTAAACTTTATATTTTGGCTATATATTCTTGTTCAATATCCACCATTTATTAGCTTCGCCTTATAAATAGTAGATGACCCAAATAATGTTTTCCTTCTTAGGACAATGATACATATAAAATATATTTTCCACAAAGTTGACCCATTATTTAACAACAAGTGGTTTGGAAAATACGCTAAATTTTGGTGGCCATTGGAACATAAATGAATTTATTACTAATTTCTTATTATTGTGATAAAGTGGAAATTACACACAGTCTAATATATTATTCATAACATGGGTTGAGTGGTATTATAAAACCACAAGGATTTCATCTCTCCCTCTAATTGTATGAGTAATTCCATTATGAAAATCTCTACATTGTCCATTATAGGGGTTATTGTTTTGGTATTCCTAGTTCACACCTTTCTCAAAAATAGAAACTATTATAACCAAAAAATAGTTAATAGATAATGTATAAGGAAATTATTATAATATGTAAATCAATTCTAATTTCTTCTCCAATGAGATGATTATGTTTATCTGTGGTTATCTTTTACTAACCTGATTATTTATTTAACTAAACCTTTCCCTAAAACCAATAATAGAAACCAAAATATTTTAAACATGTCATTATATCATTTTTATAATAAAATAGAATATATTAATATACTCTAAAATTGAAAGATTTAGTATCATTAGAAATATAGGTTTGTACAACATAGAAATTAATTATGCATTGTACATTATTTAATTCCTCAATCCCAGTCCTCCTATTATCTTTCATATTATATACAGTTGATGTAATCTCCTAAGGACATACAACAAGGAAAGGGTGAGATAAATACCTAATAAGTAGGTTGAATAATAGGAATAGAACACAAGGAATGAGTTAAAATTAAAATTGTGTGAGCATAATAATCATCCTTATATCATAAAAAGAAAATCCACATAATAGAAATGAGGGAATCATTTAAAACAGACATAATGTGTGGACTATAAATAAACATGAATTATAATAACATTATGTTCAATGACCAAACATATGTTGGGAATGGATCATGAATCATTTTCTTATATAAAATATTGGAAGAAGTCATCAATTCATAATTTTTGAATAATTTTAGCATTATTTTCAAGAATAATACATATAATATCATGACATATATCAAATTACCTAAATCATTGGAGGTATATATAATTTTGGGACCTCATGTGACATCATAAAATACTCATAATCATCAATAAAACATATAAAGGGAATATATATCTATCATAAACATGAAATTCAACCATGAGAAAAGAATGTGTTTCATAATGTTATCATAAAACAAATTTCAATGGGTAAAAATAGAGTATCCCAAAAGAATAAGGGAGAACATAATTATGGATGTCAAATATTTTCAATAAATATTGTAGTTTATAAACAGAAGAATGAAAAATCAATAAAAATCAATGGAAAGTTTATAAAATAATTATTTTTAAAAAATCATTATTAGTAGCTTAGAAATCATATCAATGAAGTAAAAACATGCATGTACCTATAAAAATGAAAAGGGGGAGAGAAATAAAATGACATTTAGAAGTTAATTGTGATGAATCGTTATAAAACAATGAGTAATAGGGGATATTCTGGAAGGATGATCTATTGAATGACACATATAGGTCATAATTATTTATTTATCTAGGAAATATCAATATGTTCCAATATCTATGAGATCACCTATTTTGGGATGATATAAAGAAAGTGATTGTTGAGTAAACATGAAATTGTTGGAACTAAGGATGTTCCTTTATAGAAATAGAGCATGGTTTGTGTTTATTGTCAATCCTCTCATGGATGATCAAGGATATTTCAAGGAAAGGGATCATACAGTTCAAGTCAAAATCAGTTTTGAAGGTGGAATTGTTTCCTAGTGTTTTCCAAATTTTTGGGGTCCAAAATTTGAATAATGGAAAGCATCGTGAAAAGTGGTTTTTCATGAAGACATTTTGAAAATTTGGTAAAGTCATGAATTTCGAAAATATGGGCTTCAAGAATTGTGTTTCATAAAGGATTAAATAATTGTGACAATGTGCTCTATGATTATGAGAATTTGAGAATCGTGAAAGGTATCTTTTTGGAATCAAAATTTTATAAATATGGAAAAGGTGTGGATTTATTGAATCCTGGGATTATGTTTTCAAATATAAACAAGATCACAAAAAGGAGCATCATGATTGTGTAATGTTTAGACGGAAGGCTCCATGACTATGATGAGAATTATGAACATTGAATTTCTATGGAGCTTTGCAAAGGGAGGAGCACTGTGAAATTGTTTTTGATGGATTCAGAAAACATGATAGAGGTGGTGGAGCTTTGCGAACAACTGAGACTACAAATAAGAGTCTACCCATATTCCTTTCAAATGATTTTTTTCAAGGAAAATTCAAATTCTCTCTGATTTTATAGGGAGATCCATGAAACTGGGTTTCTATGTGAGTTTGAGCATTATGAAAAGACATTTTTAGTCTTGAAAGATACCTATGCTTATGAGAAAATGGTGATCCATGATGATGGGGTGTTCTGCATTGACTCAGTTAGCTTCATGAAGGAAGGTTGTTCCACAAAGGCAGTTTGATTTATGAAGATATTTTTTCCTCAAATGCTTTGGAGTTTTGTGAAGAAGTGATATTCATGAAGGAAGTTCGAAAAAGGTAGTTTTGAACTTTATTTTTTCAGTGAATAGGGATTTCAACGTTAATCATCTCAGGTATTCGGT
Organism: Viscum album; assembly: GCA_963277665.1. Classification (NCBI taxonomy): domain Eukaryota; kingdom Viridiplantae; phylum Streptophyta; class Magnoliopsida; order Santalales; family Viscaceae; genus Viscum; species Viscum album. Next base: position 1,546,241,017 of record OY728130.1, read on the forward strand.
GCAAGAAGAGTCTCGTGTTATGTTAGGGACAAAGTCTTTAATACCAATCCATTGAAGTGATCTTCAAGTCAATAAATTGAGTTAGAATTCTCTCAAATCATTGTGCTAGGGGGTGTCAATGGAAGTGATCTAAGGGATTCCATGTGCTATCCATGAATTCTTGTAAAGGTAGTGTGCCTAGTATAGAGTGACTGTGTTTAAACTCTTGTATTCCACAACTAGTGAAGATAGCTGAATTCTGGTACGACTAAAGCAATGTTGGAATATTCTCTTTGGACATATACCTTAGTGGTGAACCACATAAAATTCATGTGTGTCATATATTTGCGTGTGAATCATTGATTTATGGTTAAATTCATCCTACAGGTTTAACGAGTTTCGACCAACATGGGAACAAGATCCATTACTTTAAAAGAAAAATTTGACAATATGGTTCAACCCTCCCCTGTCAGGGTGTCCTAGAGTCCTACAAGTGGTATCATAGGTTAAATGTTATTGGTGTTAAATCTATCCTTCTTTTCAATAAAATATAACTTAATTAATGTTAGGAGAGTACCCCTATTTGATGGAAGAAACTTTCAAATATGGAAGAACAGGATGTGATCTCCTCTAATATATCTTAGAATGTAAGTCCTATTTTCTATTGTGCAAGGAATAAAAGTCACTAATCCAACAGGTCTATCTATGACTGATACATATAGGAAAATGCTTGATATAGATGCTAAAGCACATAATTCTATCACTATAGCTCTTTCTCATCAGATCTATCTAAAGGTGATGAGTTGTACTTCAACAAATTCTATATGGAAAAAATTGGAGAATATATATTAAGGATACAACAATGTGAAGGAGGTGAAACTCCATGTTTTTCACAATTAGTTTTATGATCTGAATATGCACCCTGATGAAAATAAAAATTCCTTCTTCAATAGAATTACTGAAGTTGTAAGAAAATTTTGAGTGATTAGAGAAAAGATAAAATACAATAATATTGTAAATAAAATATTGATAAGACTTCCACCTATTTACAATGAAAATGTGTTAGCTCTCAAGGAAAGGGATATCTCTAATATTTTTCTAGATGATATGATGAGAAACCTGGTGGAATATGAGATGAGAGTCAAACCAGAAGGTGCAACAACTAGAGAAAGTAAGGAAATGGAATTCAAAGACACAGACAAACTTGAAATTTTAAGAGATAGTGATGATGAAGGTAATGAAGAAAATGAACTTCTTTCTATCATTGCCAAGAAATTTAAGAAGGAAAAAAGGGAACTTTAAAGGAAATTTACCCCAAGATTGTTTTCATTGTGGAAGAGTTGGGCACATTTCCTCTCAGTGCTCAAGAAAATTCAATGATGTAGAGGGAAAATATGGAAACTTGGAGAAGCCTCAATTTTTTTTTCAAATATGGATACTTCAAATCTAGAAAGAAAGTACAAAGGAAGTGTTTTGTTTGTGAAGAGGAATATGGTGATAATTAATTCCTTGATGAAGAAGAACCAGAACTCAAATCTGGAACCCATGCTTCCATGATGGCTACCATTTAACATTTTGAACCATCCAAAGATAAAGCTAGATATAATCAGTTGACTATTGATGCTGATCTCAAGTTACAACTTAAGAATACTCTTTTTAATATTGATAATCAAAGTAATATATTCAAAAAGTGGAAATAATTTGTGGAAGAACAATCAAAATATGTTGATCAACTTGAAGCTGAAATTGAATGATTAGAATAACTAGTGAAAGTATAGTCATCAATCCTTGAAATCACAAAAGATGTAGTGGAACTAAAGCTTAGACTTGAAGAATAAGAAAATTTCATCAATGAACTTACATCCAGACTAGAGGAGAAGTCCAAAAACATTGAGGGAATTGAATAATAAGTTGTTACTCATAGGAGTAAATTCAAAAGTGAATCAAATTCAAAAGAAGAAAATAATAAAATACAATTTGGAAAATTATATGATGTTGAGTTTCTATGGATAGCTAATAATGGTTTTTATGGAGTTGAAAAGATTTTTAATGATCAAAGACCTATGAAAATAGGAAATAGTGGAATTAGTTGTGATGTTGAGACATCAAATTATGGAAATAAAATGAGCCAAAGTAAAGGCAAGCTAAAAGTTTTCCATGTTGAAAATTCATCTGAAGTGCTAAAAAAGTAACCCTTAATTTAAACTAAAAGGTAAACTAAAAACTATTCTTAGACATCCAAAAATGATAAGCATCAAAAATATTTTCCTAAGTAAAGATACATGAGGAGTAATAGAAATTAGAATACATTTACACTTATGAAATGTCAATTCTATGGCTATCTAGGTCATACCTTGTCATACTACGAAGAGGAAAAGATCTACTTGATGGGGAAGTGCTAGGAGGTTAACAAAGGAGAGAAAATTCATATCCTACTTATCATAATAGAAATAATTTCTATGGATACTTAATCCATTGTTCTAAATTTTTCCACAAATTTGTTTATTTTAGGTAGAGGAAATGCATGAAAAATTCAAACAGGACTCAAAGACAAGTCAATATTCTTTAACTAGAATGGATTGTGTGATGGTTATACACAAGAAGTGGAAAGTGATTGACTGAATTAAACATATCACTGAGTCACTGATAATGATACTGGATGGATAATCAAAGTTCTATGGCCAGACAATGGAGGGGAATACACATAAATTGAGTTTGAGAATTACGTAGAGAAGCATGGAATACGACATGAGGTGGAAGCTATGAGAACCCCATAGAAAATTAGAGTTGATGAATGTAAGAATCGATAGGTGAACAATATGTCTAGAACTATGCTGATTGAGATTCACATCCCTAAACATTATTGGAAAGAGGCCATTCAAAATGAAAAGTATATTCAAAATTGAATTGGGCTTTATATAGGTGAAACCAAGAAATTGTATGAGTTGTGTCATAGAAGGAGGCCCTCTTTGAAGTATTTCAATGTTTTCAGAAGTAAATACTTTATCAGAAAAAAAAGGAAACCAAGGCATGTATGGTGATGCAGATGATGACGGAATATTCCTTGGATATTCAATGAATATAAAATCTTAGAAATGTTTTAATAAGTTCCATGATAAAATTATGGAAATCAGTGATATTAAGATAATTGAACACAAGACCACAAATACCATGAGGGGATCTTATGCTGATGTGATTGAAGATGCAGAAGATAGTGTACATGGAACAAATTCAAAAATGGAAGTATAGGAAGGATTGAAAGGCATTAAATGGTCACCACATGGTGTGGATTCAGAGGAAGAATCAAAAGAGGAAACTTTGTTATAAGAAAGTTCTTTCAAACCTCCTAGAAGAAATCAAAGAGAAGAAATTGACAAGTCTAACATCATTGGGGATTGGACTACACCCACATAGACAAGGAGAATGAGGAATAATTCACAATATTATTTTCTATTAGTTGTGGAACCATCCTCTTTTGAAGAAGCTACAAAGGATGAAACATGGGTTAAATCCATGAATGAATAATTGGACCAGATCAACAAGAACTAAACATGGGATCTAGTCAAGAGACCTGAAGGTCACAATGTGATTGGTACAAAGTATATTTTTAAGAAAAAATACAATGAGCATGGTAATGTGGTTTGGAATAAGGCATATTTGTGTGAAGAGGATTTTCACATATTGAAGGCGTTGATGTTGAATAAAAATTTTCTCTAATGGATAGACTGGAGTCAATTGGGCTATCTCATTCCATGGAAATTCAAAGAGGATATAAAGTGTATCAAATGGATATCAAAACATCTTTCTTGAATGGTTACCTTTAAGAAGAAGTCTGCATAGAACTACCAATGGGTTTTCTTCTTGGTAATGATGAAATAAAGATTTGCATATTAAAGAAGGCATTGTATGGTTGGAATTAGGAACCATGGGCATGGTAATCTGAGTTGCATTATTATTTAAAGAAGATCAAATTTAAAATAGGAGTAGTTGATCATAATCTCTACGTGGATAATTCTCAAAAAGATCAGTTCATGGTACTAGTGTACGTAGATGATATTATATTTTGTGGAAGTGGGCAGGGATCAGTGGATAAATCTTCCAATCATGTGAAATCATAATTTGAAATTTCTATGATTGGGGAACTCACATACTTATTGGGGATATATGTGATTCTGAAGAGTGATTAAACTTTCATTTATCAGGAAAAGTATTCTAGAGAGCTATTGAAGAAATTCAATATGCATGAATCCAAATCAATATCAACTCTAATTGCAGTTGGGAAAAAACTAGAAAATCATGAGGATAAGACATCTTTAGATCCCACAATGTATAGGAGAATCATTGGAAGCTTACTGTACTTGAAAGTGACACAACCATATATTGTATTTGAAACATGCTTAGCATACCGATTTTAATTTAATTCAAAGCAAGAAAATATTGTGGTAGTTAAAATAATCACAAGGTATATTCAAGGTACTCATAATTATGTATTATACTTTGTTACAGGTGGAGATAATAAACTATCAACATTTTCTAATACTGATTGGGATGGAGATATTGTTGATAGAAAGTACAAATGTGGTGGAGCATTCTTTATTGGACATAAATGTGTGGGATAGTTGAGTAATAAATAGTAAAGTACTTCTCTTAGTATGGATGAAGAGGAATATATCTCAGCTACAAACTCATTCACTCAACTACTCTAGATGAAGAAAAAACTAACAAATATTGGTGATGAGGTGAAATAACCAATTGTGATTCATTGTGATAACAAGAGAACAATTAATCTTATGAATAATCATATTTTTAATTATCAAACAAATCATATCGAAATCAGGTATCACTTCATCAAAGGAAAGGTTGAACAAGGTGTGATTAGAATGGATCATATTGAAACTAATGAGCAAGTTGATGACATTCTTACCAAGACACTAGTAGCACAAGTGTTTGGGAAACATCAGTTGAGCCTCAGTGTTCATCCACCTCTCAATGCATGATGAGGTCACAAAAATTCCCCTATCCCCAGATGTATTAACCGTTTTGATCTGTTTGAGGAAGTGATGAAGTTTTATGGGTGAGATACGATCTAGGGGAATTATGTTCTAAGACCTATAAGTTAAGATTAAATTATTTGGGTTTATTTCCAAAGGGAGAGAATAGATACATTCAATGGATTAAAGGATGAGAATAAAACATTTTTCTAGTTGCAATAACATTGAGAATATAGAATTTCAAAACTATTAAAATAGGGGAGAATTATGAGTTTCAAAATGGTAGAATGAAGGGATAAAATGAGAATGGAGAAAATAATTCAGTGTTATAAGGAAATAGTTAGAGCCTAGCTTGGACATCTTTAAGAATTCAAAAACACGAGAACCCAATTCATTTTTTCCCTCTTGTTTTCTATATTGATCATTTCTCACATATACATAGAGTATTGTCTTAGTTGTTTATTTCATATCAGGTTTTGATAGTGGATGGTGCTTCTTTGAATCTATCTACAGATTGCTAAAAATCCCAAAGGGAGAGATTGTTATAACCACATATGTTATTTGATATAAATGGAGAATGGTTTGTGTTTTTTGTCAATCCTCTCATGGATGATCAGGGAGATTTCAAGGAAAGGGATCATATAGTTCTAGCTGAAAGTGGTTTTGAAGGTGGTGTCATTTCCCAGTGTTTTCCAAATTTTTGGGGTCCAAAATTTAAAGAATGGAAAGCATCATGAAAAGTGGTTTTTCATGAAGACCTTATGAAAATATGGAAAACGAATTAATTTTACAAATATTGGATTCATGAATTGTGTTTCATGAAGGATTAAACAACTATGATGGTGTACACTGCGATTACGAGAATTTGAGCATTGAGAAAGGTATCTTTCCGGAATAAACATTTCATAAATATAGTAAAGGCATGTATTTCAAGAATCCTTGGATTATATTTGTGAAGATGAGGATCATCATGAAGAAGATAATCACGAATATTCAATGTTTTTATGGAAATATCTACGACTACAACGGGCATTGCAAACAGTGAATTTCAATGGTGCTTTGCAAAGGGAGGACCTCCATGAATATTTTTTTGACTGATACTTAAAACGCACTAGAGGAGGTGGATCTTTCTGAATAAGTAAGCCTATAAATAATAGGATAACCCTCTTTATTTCATATAAATGTTTTCAAGGAAAATATGAATTTTCTCTGATTGTTCAAAGCAAGGGGAGATCTGCAAAACTGAGTTTCTATGTGAGTTTGAGCATCATGAAAGGAATTTTTTAGTCTTGAATGATTCCAATGCTTATGAGAAAAGGGTTCTTTTCAATGATGGGGTGTTCTGTGTTGACTTAGTGAGCTTCATGAAGAAAGGTTGTTTCATGATGGTTGTTTTCTTCACAAATGCAGTTTGTTTCGTGAAGGCTAGGGAGCTTTATGAAGGAGTGAGATTTGCGAAAGAGATTCATGAAATATAGTTTTGAACTTTAGTTTTTAGTGAATAGGTCTTTCATTGTGCATCACCACAGGTCTTTGGTGCAAGTAGAGTCTTATGCTATGTTGGGAAAAAATTCTTTAATTCCAATCCATTGAAGTGACCTTCAAGTTAATAAACTAAGTTAGACTTATCTCAAAGTAGTGTGTTAGGGGGAGTCAATAGAAGTGATTTAAGGGATGCAATGTTCTATTATTGAATTATTGTAAAGGTGGTGTGACTAGCATAGAGTGACTATGTTTAAACTCTTGTATTCCACAACTAGCGAAGATTAGTGGATTTTGGTATGACTGACACACTATCGTCATATGATCCTTGAATTTAGACCTTAGTGGTGAACCAAGTAAAATTATTGTGTGATATCTCTTGGCATATGAATGTTTGATTTTTGATTATATTCATCCTATAGGTTTAACAAGTTCCTACCAACATGGTAACAATATCCACTACTTTAAAAGAAAAAATTGACACCCTGATTCATCCCTCCCATCCCAAGGTGTCCCATGGTCCTATATAAATTTATTGGTATAGTATGATGTCAGTTAAAATCAATATAAGACTAAATGGATAAATAAAACATTAACCATAACAATATAAAAATTATAGAAAATCATTACAAAAATTATTATGGGTCTTCAAAATAAATCTACTGTTAAAAATTCTATATGGGTTATTGTATATTTACTAATCAATACTACTCACTTAATCACTCTTTTAGAAGATATATAACCAGATAAATATTCCATTATATATGTAAAGGATGTGGTGAGGCTTCATGGGGTAGAAAATTAGATCATATTTGATCAAGATACAAGGTTCACCTATATGTTCTACATGAGTTTTCAAAATTCCCAAAATATTGAGTTGGACATCAGTATGTCCTATCACTCATAGAATAATTTACACTCTAAAGATACTATTTAGAAACTCAAATATACGATAAGATATTATTGGATGGATTTTAAAGGAGTGTGTAATCAACCTATTCCAATGGTTTAGTTCTCACATTTTTTTCCACTCAAGTATTCAGATGTCCCTATGAGAGGATCTACATCGAAAGAGATATAAAACTCTAAGATTTTGTAATGATGTTGGTATATGGAATCTACTTAGACTCAAAATTTTATAAGATATGAAAATGATGGTTCAATCCATTAAACAATATATTAAATATTCTTAGAGTTAATAAAAGATCTATACTGAATATCATCGAAGGAATTAAGAGATTGATGTTGGATAAAATGTGTTCCTCTAAATAAATATTTGGAAGATTGTGATGATATTAGGGAAGAAGAGAATTCATAGCCCAAGGTACATTAGCCCCTTTCATATCCTTGATCACATAGGTGATGTGTCCTATCAACTAGGAAAACCACAAAAGATATCCTATGATAATGATGTGTTCCATGTATCTCTCCTAAGGAAGTGCATACCAAATCCCTCACATTTATTTAATCTAGATGTTTTAAACCTGGTGCATTAAATATCATGTGTAGTGAAACTGATGAAAATAAAGAATAATAGAATTTCTATGAAACATGAAAAATCACCTTGTTAATGTACTAGGTAAGAACCATAATTATGATGAAGACTCTTGGAGACCTGGTGAAAGAAAGAAATATATATTACATTATTTATTCTTAACTGAGAATATGCATTCAAATTTTGAGGAAAATTTTTTAAAGTGGGAAAGAAAGTAATGACACACACTTTTATATATGAAAATTTCTTTATTAATAAAAATGTGTGTAATATTTAATAATACTATAAATTATAAAACACATATACTACATAATAAAAATTGAAAATAATTTGTAAAATTACTTATGAACATTACATATAGGGAATAAATATACCTAATAAAACTGAATGTAGATTAGAGGAATAATAATCACAATAAAATAAAATAACATGAATAGGATAATTTAAATAATTTTTATTTCATTGAGCCATCACACTCATGAAAAAAAAATTTAAAAAGAAAAAAAATTAGTAGTGTAATTGATATTTTGAAAATGATGAATATAAAATAATATCAATAATTTAAGTGAATTATGAGTGAGAAAATCATAAGTTTTTATAGTAAGTTTAAAACCAATACTACACTTCCAATAATAACATAAAAGTTAGGAATATTAACCAACCATTATAAATAGTAACCCAATAATTAGGAATAGTAATCTCACCATTAGAATAGTAACATATAAAAAATAGTATAATAAAATTTAATTAATATTTAACAAAAATAAATAAATAAATATAAATAATTGAATTCGATCAAATAAATATTCAAATTTTATTCTCAAAGAAACCCTTAGTATAATTTTAATGAGGTGTATTTTAATGTTCTTTGTAAAAACCATAATTTTTAAGAAATTAATTAAAATTACCTATGTTAAAAAATATTTTGATATAATGAATGTATTTAATAGAATAATAATGTCAAAATTTTCTAAAGATGATTTTTTTCAAATTTTATGTGGAAGATCAATTTTTTATAGAATAGTAAAAATACAGTTTTTACGTAAAAAATGTTTTAATTGCATAATTATCAATGTAATAATGACATAATCACTTATATAATGGGTGTATGGACCAAAACAATATTTAATATGATAAATTAGGCATTTAAAAATACCACAATCACTTTTGAAAAGTGAAAAGTGATTACCAAATTATAGTAATGAAGTGTATTCTGTTATAAAATTAATTTTTAATTTTGATTATTTCCTTTTTTATAATCTAATAAATTTGGTCTATAACTTATTAAATATCCTATATATACATATATTCAATTAAAATGTCTTAATAATTTATTAAAATGTCTCTATTTTAGGGTTTACTGTGGAAATAATAATGTATTCAATATTTTATCACAAAAAACTCCTCCCCTTAGGTATAAATAACTTTGTTATATTATCATGTAAAACCACTTCCCATCCACTAATAAAGACCCATTATATGCCCAATTAACTCCTCTTAAGCATCCTTATAATTTAATTGGAGTTTATGTTCCATCTAACTCTAAGATGTCAAGGAGATAAGGGGTGTTGTTATGGAACAAAACCAAGCAGGAGGTATGTTTTCTTCATTTTCATTTTATTTTCCTTTTATATTATTAAATCATTACATTACATTAAAACCCAAAACATATAAAAAAAATAAAAATTATTTTCAGTTAATATTAATGATATTAATTTACTATAAAAGGTTATTTAAATCATATTTATATATTATAAATATATATCTCTCTCTTTTTACAATGTCTCATTAATAGTATGTTAATCGCCTATAAGGACATTGTCAATACTTTACAATTTCCTTCATAGATGGATATTAAAAACCACTAGTAATATATAAATATGTAATTATATGTATTCATAATCTCTGGGAAATAATTTTAATAATTTATAATTATAATTGAGTCAATTATATGAAATCACAACAAAATAGGATAAATAAAAAAGTAAACATAACATAAATGGATTTGGCCTTTATGAAACAATATTAACAAATAAAATCCTATTATTGTGATTGATAATGAGTGTAAATATTGAATTTAATTAAATTATCTATTAATTTTTTCATAAACACAATTTTTTATTCATATATTACATATGTGGTAAAATATAACGGAACTTATGGTAAGGGAAATCTCAAACCCAAATCCTTCTAGATTATCCAATATTCCTCTATAAAAAAAGAATGGGTTGTATAAATATGTTTTAGATAAAATTTTAATTAATAACCTTAGAGGTTCTAAAATATGATAAGGGAAAAACTATTATTGGAAATTAAATATTTTCATAAGATACTGTAGGTCATGGAAAAAAGGAGAAAAACTCATGAGGAATCAATGATATGTTTGAAAAATAAAGTTTGTTTTTCAAAAAATCAGTGCATGCAGCTTAGAAATCCTCACAACAAAGTATAAACATGAATATCCCCATGAAAGAAAAAGGGAATCAAATAAAGGACATTTGTATGGTATTTGAGGAGAATCATTTGAAAATATAGGGGGAAATATGATAATATAAAATAACGAGTTGGGTATGATAGTCCTCTCAACTAAGTTTCTATTATATTTAATCACACGTTCACCTTTTATATTAAGTAATTATGTTTATTAATGCCTAGATCCAAAATAGAATTAATTTTTTTATATATATATTGACCAATTTCAATAGTTGGATTTTATTTTTTAATCTTCTTTGTTAAAGTTGAAATGATTTGATGTATATTTTCATTTAAATTTACTACTTTGGTTTTGATCTCATAAATTTAATTCAAAACCAATTATAAATCAGTGAAGATAATTTGAGAAGTATATATATACATAGAATTAAATATTCATATATTATAAATAGTTTTTCATATCCATCTATAAATGGAATGAAATGTAAGGATTTGACAATGTTCTTGTGGGTTGTTAACCGACTATTAATGATACATTATCAAAAGAGAGGGAGAGATTTGTAAAATATATAAATATATTATAAATAAAAAAATTATGGGAGAATAATATCATTATTATATTTTTATAATGATATATAATTAATTTTATATTTTTTCATTTGAATGGAATAAAATGATAGAATAATAGGAATGGAAAATGAAAGGAAAAATGAAGAAACATCACATCCTTGAGGTTTTTCCTTTTCTACGACCCTTAACACCTTGAAAGAATGGATTAAGGTGGCCCCAAATTTTCCCTAAGGTTCATAGGTAGATTAGAAGGATGTAATTGGTTAGATCATGGGAATTTATAAGAATATGGGAAGTGTATTTCAAAGGGAAGGGAATTAGGGATATTATTCTTGAGGAGATTTTATTTTATTTTGTTAAAATACTGAATAAATAATTATTTACAAATTAATCATATTAATACTAATATTTATACATTATTAACTATATATAATTAAAAATATAGGTTTTTATTAAATTTAAAGCATTTATATGCTAGATTTATTAGGTTATAAAAAAGGTAAGAAGAAAATTAAAAAATTATGATTTTAATGGAATAAATTACATTTTTAACTATAGAAAGTAATTTTTATGATTTTTAATTATTTATATTGATTATAAATGATTAATTAATCATACTAAATCTATTTTGGGTTAAACCATCCATTCTATAGTTGATTAAGTCATTATTAAATCACAATATATGTAATTAAATCATATAATTTATATAAAAAATGAATATTTTTTTATTTTCCTAGAAAATATATGTTTCTTTGAAAAATATCATAAATGATACCTTTTAAAATTTTGATATTATACTTCCAAAAATTATATTCTTATTAAATAAATATTTTTTAACTTAATTGACTATAATTATTTATATAATAGTTAATGTTATTAAAATATATATTGAAATACGCTTTATTTAAAACTTACTTATGCTTTCTTTGATATACTAGTTCAAATAAATATTTTATAGCATTATAATATTTATATTTACATATTTTATTAATATTAAATTTTATTTAATTGTAAATGAATTATTTTATTGGTTATGTTACAATTCTAAAGGTAAGGTTTCCCTTCATAGCAGTCAGGTCACTATTCTAAATAGTCAATTCACGATTACTAATAGTCATGATACAATTCATAATCATAATGTTATTATTCAAAATAGTCATGTTAATATTGATGTTGTTATATTTGTTTTAAAATTTCTTTAAATAAATCATATTTTCTTCATTAATTATTCCCTTAAATATTTCTGAAGATTTTATGGTCTTCATTTTCAAAACATTGATTGCGTTATTATTGCTTTGTTTTTTTACAATGCTTTCCATGAGTGTGATAATTTTAGGAGGTCAAAATGATAAAATTTTTCAATTATAGTTTTTACTTGTTTCCTTACCATTGTATAAATTTAAATTAAATTGGTATATTTACTTTGTAAATGTAATGATAAAAATTAATATAATAAAATGTTATTTGTTTTTATTATGTGGTGTAATTTTTTTATATTTTACTATATTCTTCGATATGACATGTATTCTTATTTAAAATGAAATTTACATATAGAAAACTATGTACCATTAAATATTCCCCCCCTTTATAAAGTTTTTCCTCTTGAATCATATTCTTGGTTCAGAATGGATAATAATAATTCTATTTCATTTATTCCTCATGATAACCAGTTTTCACTTCATACATATAGATTCCCAAAGGTATTTTTATACGATGTGTTGTATTATTGTGTATAATTTTTCTCTATTATCCAATATCATAACCAGTTCCTCCAAAAATGAATATTTTTTTTAGTTTTACTACTTATTGATTTATTATATGTGAGTGATTGAGCATGTACTTCCTAAGGAGAGTTACATAGAACACATCATGAGCTCTGGTCAAGTTTTTTGGATGTGAAAGTCAATAGGATTTAAATCCTATGTGATCAAGGGTTATAAAGGGGATATTATACCTAGGTATGAGTTTTCTATTTTTTCCAAACCGCATGACTCTCTTTTAGTGTGATATTCAAATGAATACATTATTTATCTCCTCAAACTTGAAGCCCCTTCAATGATTTCCATCATATCTCTTCTGTTGACTCTATGTGGATTTAATGTGTTACTAAATGGATTAAAAAATCACTATTATATATTATACAAGTTTAGGTCCAAGGGGATACTATTCAGAAAACTTATACTAACATATAGAAGTTCTATGTCTCTTCTCACATAGATCTTGATAATGGGCCATCTGAATACTTGAGTGGAATCTATTATTATATGAGAACTAAACCATTGGAATATTTTTATCTCCAGCTCTTATGAAATAATTTTAGTGTTCTATAATCATTTATTTGAGTTTCTCAATGGTATATTTATTTTGGAAATAAGTCTTGGGTAATAGGTTGTATTGAAGTTCAAATCAGTATTCAAAACATTTTGAATACCACTCTAGAATGTAGAGGTGATCCTTATATCTATATTAGATACAGTCAAATGTGGTTCCCCATGCAATATCTCAACTACCATTATGAATGTCATTGAAATTATATCATGAATGAAATCATTTCAAATAGAGTTTAAGTTATAAGTAATGATGAATTCAACCACCACAACCAATATGAAATTGTTTCCATTAAATTTCTTCACAAGACTCATTAAAAACTCCATAGTGATGTTCTCCCATTTCTATGTTCATATGGATAATGATTTCATCATAACTTTTGACATATAACACTCTAATTTGACTTTATAACCAAATAAACACGTTTAGGATTACCCTAAAATCTATTTCTTTAGTTTTTCATAATAGAAGTTCTAAAAATAATCTAAGTACATATTAAAACTTCATGGATGGGTGTAGAATTATGATTTATTCACTTCATATAATTTCTATTTTTGTATATCTGGTAATGGTTACCCATAGAGTCTTGTTGAAAACATAATGACTCTATGATTTTTGTTGGGCAAAAATCCCTCCAGGTATCATTGAGGATTTTTTTGAGGTGATTGTGTTTGTTGACAAAGTGGACATCTGAGTAGTGATTGTTGACAAAGCAAAACAATGACTTAAAAATTTGTTGACAAAGAGGATTTCATGGTGGAATGTCAAGTTCAAGAGCTGAGGTCAACGATCCATGTTTGATTCGAGAACGTCGATAAAAGGAATGGATGATCTGGAGGCAGTTCAAAATAACAGATACAAGGTGGCGCCGTTTTCCAGTGTTTGCCAATTTTTAGGGCCTGAAAATCGGCAAATGAAGAAAAGTGTTTTTGGCAAAAGGACTTGCGCGCCGAGGACTTAGAGAATAGGAAACTTGCGCGCCATATGTTTTTCAAGATCAGAAGATCAAAATATGGCAAAGGAAGTAGGTTCGCACAAGTTTGGGGGTTGGTCGTGCAAGTGTCTAAAAGGATAGAAGACTTGCGCGCCGAAACTGGGTCGCGTAGGTGACTTGCGCGTCGTCGCGCAGGGTGGTCAGATTGCCTATAAATACTGGACCACCCCTCCTCATTTTTTAACGGAGTTCAACACTTTGAGAAATCAGAGCTCCCGTCACGCAGGTGTGGTGGTCGCGCAAGTGGTGAGTGTGGGTCGCGCAGGTGAATTTGCGCGCCAGTAGTTGAAGTTGTGCACCGGTGTTAGAAGTTGCGCGCCAGTTGGCAGTTGCGTGACAATATTGGTTTGAGCGTAAAAGGAAGAGAGTCGCTCAAGTTTTTAGTTGAGGAAGCTTGAGTCGCGCAAGTGTCTGAGGAGGACTTGTGCGCCTGTTGTGACTTGCGCGCCGAGATTGACTTGCGCGCCAAGTAAGGTTTTGTTCCAGTGGTGCTTCTCAGACTGCGTGGAAGCTGGTACGTTTCCCGATACCTTCGGTGCAAAGAGATATTCATCTACGGATGAAAGTTGTACTTCAACAGAGCATCTACACACAGAGAAAAATGCATTCATTCATGCAAATGAAGAGACCTACAGGTCTATAAACTGTGAGTGGATTCCTTCCAAGAGCAGTGAGCTTAGGAAGAGGAAAAAGGTGATCCTCTCCACCGGCAGTGAGCCAGAGAGAGAGAGAAATAGGTAGTGACCCTTGGGAAAGCAGTGAGCTGACCCTAAACTTGTAAAGGCAGTGAGCCTGGGCTTAGAAGTGATCTAACCCGAACCTTGTAATCCACAACTAGTGAAGATTAGTGGAATTTGGTACGACCGGAAGCTTGTCGGCGTATGCTCCTTGGACGTAGCCCTTTGCGGTGAACCAAGTAAAATTGATGTGTCCTGTGCATACTTCGCTTTCTATTTACTTTGTGCAACAGGAAAAAGAGAGAAGAGAGTTTTGCTCAACAGTGAAACAAGATCAGAACAGGCATTAATTTTAAATTAGTCATACCCTGATTCACCCCCCCTCTTAGGGTATTCAACCCTGTGGACCTAACAATTGGTATCAGAGGGAAAGGGTGAAAGTTGTTCTTCTCTCAATGGAGGTCACCAATCATAAAGGGATTCCTATCTTCGACGGATATAATTTTCAGATATGGAAGAATCGGATGCAACACTATTTCCGATCCTTGGGAATGGATGTGTTTTCAGCGGCTATGCATGGTATCACAGCTGATATTAATAGTGGTGCTTTAACAGAAGCTGAGCATAGAGAGTTGGATGCTGATTCTAAAGAAATCAATGCCTTAGGGGGGAGAACTTTCCAATCCCATCTACATGAAGGTGATGTCATGCAAAACGTCACATTCCATGTGGGAAAAGCTTTTGAATATATATGAAGGGGGCACAAAAGTCAGAGAGGCAAAGCTGTAGGTGTTGTGGAACAAATATGAAGATCTGAAAATGAACCCGAATGAGTCTATTGACGCATTCTTTGATAGGGTAAACATTGTTGTGGAAGATATGCGAGGTCTTGGAGAAGTCATTGAAGACATAAATATTGTAAAGCGCATCTTGAGGAAACTTCCACCTCGGTTTAATCCGAAAGTTTCAGTACTAGAAGATAAAGATCCAAAGGAGCTGACATTGGAAAATTTGCACAGTACCTTGGTTGCATATGAAATGAGGAACGATGATAATGAGGCTGTGGAAAAGGGAAAGTCTAAAGAGGTGGCATTTAAGGCCATGAAGAAGCTCACCATTGAAGATTCTAATGAAGAAGAAGAGACAGATGAGGTGATGTCATTTATTTCTTCAAATCTACAAAGAGGAAGAGGAAAATTTAAAGGTAAACTTCCACTAGCATGTTTTCGATGTGGAAAGGTTGGTCATCTTGCAACAAGATGCCCAAAGAAGTTTCAAGATGATGATGATGATGAAGTTGAAATTCCCAAGAAGAAAACTTCAGCTTTTGTGAAAGGGAAGAAGCAATTCAAGAGAAATTTCTTCAAGAAAAAGAATCTTCTCTCACAAGAACTTGAAAGTTCAGATGAGTCTGAGGATGAAGAGGTTGAGGAAATTAAAAATTGCAGAGATCATGGGGTAAATGCCTTGGTGGAGATTTTTGGTAGTTCTCAAAAGGGAGAAGAAGCTGATGCTAAAGAAGAAGAAGAAATTGAAGGGAGAGTTGATATGGAAGCCGAATTGGAAGCAGCTCTTGAGGAGATAGACGTTTGGAGAGCCAAAACAAAGAAAGCCAATAAAGTGGTTCGTGATGCCAAACTCTATATGCAACAACAGGATGAAGAAAAGTCTGAGCTGTTAGAAGAAATTGAAAGACTAAAATCCTCAGCACCAGAGAACTCAGAAAATATTATTGAGTATAAGATTATTGTTGAGGAACAAAAGAAGGAAATTGATTGTTTGAACAACACAGAAAAAGATCAGGTTAGACGTATCAAAGAGCTTGAAGAAGAAGTGGTCAGTCTGCGACAAAAACTTAAGGATCAAGATAAACTCTTGACCCCCAATGTGATATCTGAAAAGCAGGCCATTCAGAAGACAGAGAAGATAAAAGCGGAGCCCAGCAGTTCATTAGGGAAGAAGCAGAAATTGAGCTCAGATGTTAAGGTCGTTTATGGGCTTAGTCAAGAACAATAATTTGCGACAATTGCAGTCAGACCGCAAGCACTCATCCTGAAAGTGAAGGTTGATTTGGGCACAAAACAGAATCAGAATATTCAGAGATCTCAAAGGGAAAATCGTAGTGCTGAAATATCACGAGGGAATGCATCCTATATCAGGTGTTATTGCTGTGGGAAAATGGGATATTCACAATATGTGTGTTCCATAGCCAAGAGATATAGAAGGGAACATGAACAGAGATGGTAGCCAAACAGAGAACGGTTTTCCAGAACACATTTTGAAGGACACTGTTTTTGGTTCGGAGGATTTGGACACATGGCTAGGTATTTCACTTCAACCATTCAGAGAAATGTGTCAAAGAAGAATCAAAATGTTCGCAAGCAGCAGATCAATAAACCAACAAGTGAGTTAAAAGTTCAGAATAGATTTGCAGTTCTGCAAGATGGGGGTGGTCCATCATACTCTGAGAAAGAACAGAAGTCTCAATCCATGCCGAGCTTGAAAGAAAAAGTATGGACCAAGAAGAAGAAAAATGAGAAGGCTGTGGTGGCGGAGATTTCCCTTAAAGCATCAAATCGATCTGGTGTTTGGATCCTTGATAGTGGTTGCACATCCCACATGACGGGTAATAAGGATCTTGTTACAGGCATCAAATATGACAAATAAGGAGTTGTCAAATTTGGAAATGATGAAGGCCTGAAGATTGTTGGCTCAGGGAAAGCCAAGTTTGGGGGCAAAGAGATGAGACGTGCTGATGTCTTGGTAGTAGAGGGTCTCAGTCATAACTTACTCAGTGTCAGTCAACTATGTGACTCTGGGCACTCTATCCAATTTACCAAGAAGATGTGTGTTGTGAAAGGAAATGATGGAGCAGCTGTTCTGCAGGGAAAAATGTCAAAGGGAAATCTCTACCTTGTAGGTGGGGAAGAAGGTACTTGTCTTTTATCTAGAGAGGAAGAAAACCAGCTGTGGCATAAGCAACTTGGTCATCTATGCCAACCATCTATGGAGGATCTCGTAAAATGTGATGCTGCTAGAGACCTTCCCAAACTATCACGTGATCTCACTCATACATGTGATTCTTTCCAACAAGGGAAGATCATCAGAAAGACATATAGGCCAAAGGAACAGAAATCAACTAGAGTGCTCGAATTGGTTCATGCTGATGTATGTGGATCTATTTCACCACGAGCTATAAATGGGCAAAGGTACTATGTTCTTTTCATTGATGATTATAGAAGAATGGCCTGGGTATTCATCATTACCCATAAGATAGAGGTGTTCAGTTGTATAAAGCAGTATAGGAGGGAATCAGAAAAGATGCTTGGGTAGAAAATCCTGAAATTTCATACTGACAACGGTACAGAATTTACAAACAGTCAGGTTGAAAACTATCTCGAGAAACATGGGATAAGGCATCAAGTATCATCAGTAAGAACTCCCCAATAGAATGGAGTGGTTGAAAGAAGAAATCGGATCATCAACAACATGGCCAGAACAATGCTTATTGATAAGGACCTACCAGAGAAATTTTGGAAGGAAGCCGTTTTAACATCGATCTATGTTTCAAACAGGTCTCTGTTGTGTCCGAAGCAATGGAAGACTCTGTATGAACTATGGTATGGAAAGAAGCCAACGTTGAAATACTTTTGAATCTTTGGAAGTAAGTGTTTCATTCTCAACAAATAAAATCATAGGAAGTTTGAGGCACGAGGAGATGAAGGGATATTCCTTGGCTACTCAAGGAAAAGTAAAGCATATAAATGCTTCAACAAGAGGCTGGGAAAAATCGTCGAGAGCAATGATGTCACTATTGTTTAAAATGAACAGAATACTCAACGATCCAGTGAACAGTTCATGGATGAAAGTGATGATGAGGAAAGTAACACAGGGGGGGCAGAAGTTGCAGAGGCTGACTCAGAAGAAGATACTGATGATGAACAAGAAAGTGTCAAGTCTATATCTGCAAGGAAGCCAAAGATTCGAGCTGAAATTGATAGGCAGAATATCATTAGTGACCAGACAGCACCAGTTCAGACTCGAAGAATGAAGTTATTACAGCAGACATCGTTTTTATCTCAGGTGGAGCCGAAATGTTTTTCTGATGCAGCTGAAGATTAAAACTGGGTTCAAGCTATGAATGAAGAGATTGATCAGATTGAGAAGAACCAGACGTGGGAGATTGTTTCGAGACCATCAGACAAGAATTTCATTGGGACTAAATGGGTCTATCACAACAAGATGAATGAAGATAGAACTGTGATTCGAAACAAAGCACGACTAGTGTGCAAGGGGTACTCCCAGATCGAAGGAATAGATGTTGATGAGACATTTGCACCAGTTTCAAGGCTAGAGACAATCAGATTATTCTTGGTCATAGCAGTGCAAAGAAAGTTTAAAGTGTTCCAGATGTATGTCAAATCCGCGTTCTTGAATGGGGTTCTGGAAGAAGAGGTTTACATTGAGCAGCCAGATGGTTTTCTTATTCATGAGGATGAGAACAAAGTTTGCAGGCTGAAGAAGGCATTGTATGAGATGAAACAAGCAACACGAGCATGGTACTCAAGGCTTGATCAGTATTTGAAGAAGATTGGTTTTCAGCGTGGAGGAGTTGATTACAATCTCTATTTTAGTAATGAAAGTAATCAACGGATGATGGTGCTGGTTTATGTTGATGAAATAATATTCGGTGGATCAGATGAAGCTCAATGCAGACAGTTCTCCGAATTCATGAAAAATGAGTTTGAAATGTCAATGATTGGAGAGCTAACATTTTTCCTTGGTTTACAGGTGACACAAGGAAGTAATGGCACTTTTATTTCTCAATCCAAATATGCCAAGCAGGTTCTAAGAAGGTTTGGAATGGATAATTCCAAGGAGATGAAGACTCCGGTTGCTACCCGGATGAGATTATCAAAAGACGAGGATGGCAAGGCAGTTAATATCACAGAATATAGGCAAATTATCGGAAGTCTGTTGTACTTGACCGCGACAAGGCCTGGTATTGTTTTTACCACATGCCAAGCCGCGAGATATCAAAGTAATCCCAAGGAAAGTCACATTATTGCAGTGAAAAGAATACTTCGGTATATCAAGGGCACAATGGACTTCGGGCTGACATATAACGACAAGTCTCAGAAAGAATTATTGGGATATACTGATGCAGACTGGGCCAGTTCAGCAGATGACAGGAAATCAACATTTGGAGGTGCATTTTATCTTGGCGGACTATGTATTGCTTGGTTGAGTAAGAAGCAGGATTGCATTTCATTAAGCACCGCAGAAGATGAGTATATTGCAGCCACTCAAGCATGCACACAGTTATTGTGGATGAAGCAGCAGCTTGAAGATATGGGAGTTGAAGTGAAGTCTCCGATCGGAATCCAGTGTGACAACTCAAGTGCTATAAATCTTTTCAAAAATCCTGTCCATCATTCCAGGACAAAGCACATTGAGATCAAGTATCATTTCATCAAGGAGAAGGTTGAGCAGGGCATCGTGAAGTTGGAGTATGTGCCTACAGAGCTACAGGCTACAGACATTCTGCAAAGGCCTTACCCAAGGAAGCTTTTGAGAGGCATCGACTGGCTCTGGGAGTTCAGTCGATTCCCCTCACTTGAAATAGTGTGGATGAGGGACCCCCCCTCTCCCCGTGGTATGATGTGTTTTTCCCTAATATGCTGATATGTGTTCTCTACTATGTTACAGACTACAAAGGAGTGTCCTTTGGGTTCATTGAAAAACGGGGAGAAAAGTGTTTGTTAAAGGAGGAGAAAATAGTGATTGTTCAAGGGGGAGAAAGTTCAGAGATTTGATAAATCATAATTGATACGGGGAGAAGATGATAGGTGGAGCAGCCAGAAAGGGGGAGAAATAACAAAGGGGGAGTGTATTAAATCTGACGATGCTAGAAGTGATCGATAAAAGCATAGATATCACGACAGATGAGGATCATGATAAAAGAAGAAGAGTGGTGTTGGAAAGTGGTAAGACTATTTCCAAACCAAACATTGGTCTTCCAACAAATCCATCAACAATTGGTATCAGTTTAGTACAAATTGGTATCAGTTTTTTGTCAATAGTGGATGTTAGAGATAAAGTGATTCATTGATGAACTTTTCATTTACTCTTTTTTCTCATGCTGATCATTTCTCATGTGGGCTTAGAGTATGTGTTGAGTAAATCCTTGATCGCTATCAGAATCGCAATGAGGCGAATGGAGGCTGAAGAATCAATGACGTATCTTTGTTTTGGAAGAGTTGTCAACAAACCCAAAGTGGGAGATTGTTGGGAAAAAATCCCTCAAGGTATCATTGAAGCTTTTTTTCAGGTGATTGTGTTTGTTGACAAAGTGGACATCTGAGTAGTGATTGTTGACAAAGAAAAACAATGACATACAAATTTGTTGACAAAGAGGATTTCATGGTGGAATGTCGAGTTCAAGAGTTGAGGTCAACGATCCATGTTTGATTCAAGAACATCGATAAAAGGAATGGATGGTCTGGAGGTGGTTCAAAAGAACAGATACAAGGTGGCACCGTTTTCCAGTGTTTGCCAATTTTTAGGGCCTGAAAATCGGCAAATGAAGAAAAGTGTTTTTGGCAAAAGGACTTGCGCGCCGAGGAATTGGAGAATAGAAAACTTGCGCGCCATATGTTTTTCAAGATAAGAAGATCAAAATATGGCAAAGGAAGTAGGTTCACACAAGTTTGGGGGTTGGTCGCGCAAGTGTCTAAAAGGACAGAAGACTTGCGCGCCGAAACTGGGTCGCGCAGGTGACTTGCACGCCGTCGCGCAGGGTGGTCAGATTTCCAATAAATACTGGACCACCCCTCCTCATTTTTTAACGGAGTTCAACACTTTGAGAAATCAGAGCTCCCGTCTCGCAGGTGTGGTGGTTGCGCAAGTGGTGAGTGTGGGTCGCACAGGTGAATTTGCGCGCCAGTAGTTAAAGTTGTGCGCCGGTGCTAGAAGTTGCGCACCGGTTGCCAGTTGCACACCAATATTGGTTTGGGCGTAAAAGGAAGAGAGTCGCGCAAGTTTTGAGTTGAGGAAGCTTGAGTCGCGCAAGTGTTTGAGGAGGACTTGCGCGCTTGTTGTGACTTGCACGCCGATACTTACGCGCCGAGATTGACTTGCGCGCCAAGTAAGGTTTTGTTCCAGCGGTGCTTCTCAGACTGCGTGGAAGCTGGTACGTTGCCCGATACCTTCGGTGCAAAGAGATATTCATCTACGGATGAAAGTTGTACTTCAACAGATCATCTACACACAGAGGAAGATGCATTCATTCATTCAAATGAAGAGACCTACATGTCTATAAACTATGAGTGGATTCCTTCCAAGAGCAGTGATCTTAGGAAGAGGAAAAAGGTGATCCTCTCCACCGACAGTGAGCCAGAGAGAGAGAGAAACAGGGAGTGACCCTTGGGAAAGCAGTGAGCTGACCCTAAACTTGTAAAGGCAGTGAGCCTGGGCTTAGAAGTGATCTAACTCGAACCTTGTAATCCACAACTAGTGAAGATTAGTGGAATTTGGTACGACCAGCAACTTGTCGGCGTATACTCCTTGGACGTAGCCCTTTGTGGTGAACCAAGTAAAATTGTTGTGTCCTGTGCATACTTCACTTTCTATTTACTTTGTGCGATAGGAAAAAGAGAGAAGAGGGTTTTTCTCAACAGCGAAACAAGATCATAACAGGAATTAATTTTAAATTAGTCATACCCTGATTCACCCCCCCTCTCAGGGTATTCAGCCCTGTGGACCTAACAATTTTATATGTAAAAGTTTTAAAGAATAAATTCTATTTTTTTCTCTAAACATCCTTTAAAACTATAAATCATTCCTACTTGATCTTTTATTAGATATATGATTGGGAAATAAATTTATAATGGATGGCTGAATTCTTTGAATTTATGATTTCAAATCCATTCCTTTGCATATCTATGATGATAGGGTCATTCTCAGTCATTATCTTTGATGAGGTGGTAGGTTTGTTGTAATAAGGGAATTAACTTCCATATTATCCTCTCAATGATGGTATTGTACTAATAAATCAGAGACTTTAGTTAAATTTTTCCATTTCATTGATTAATGTTAATATCATTTGGTTTTAATATATACTTTAAACTCTTATTTTTGGTATATATGCCAAATTTTTCTCCCTAAAGGAATTGTCCATAAATATTCTATACAAATATAATAGATTCTAAATTCAAATCATGTATTGGGTAATTTTTCTCATGGATCATTAATTATCTAGAGGAATATGTGATCACTTTATCATTTTGAAAGAGTATGCAACTAGGTACATTCAATAAATCAATATATATATTACAAACCCTAATATACATGAAATTACTATGAGTGTAAATTTTGTGATTAACCTATTAATGAGTTATATAAATCTTCCCTCACATTATTCAATCAAGGAATACTTTACTGCATTCCATGCTAGCAGAGTTAGGGGGATAGAAAATTATGAGAAGTTTCTAACAAAGTATTGGTAGTACATAGTTAATCTAAGAGAAGTTCATATCACCATGATACTTATGGTTATAATATATTCCTTTATTTCCTTTCTCATTAAGGGGTCTATAAAAATTACCTCAATTATGATCAAATTCTCAAATAATGTGACCTGTTGAATAAAAAATTTAGACTTAATGAACATAGTGTAAAAATTTATCATCCATAATGTTAGAGGAAAAAATCTTAGCTACTCTTCATTTTCATCCTTTATCTTAGAGTAGATGATAATTTTATCAATAATAACCAATAAAAATTTATCAAGGTAGTATCTAAACACTCTACTAATAACTTAAATGAATATTTCAATGGAATTGCTAAGCCTAAATGGAATCTCAATGAAATCGTAGTGTC
Source organism: Viscum album (assembly GCA_963277665.1). Taxonomy (NCBI): domain Eukaryota; kingdom Viridiplantae; phylum Streptophyta; class Magnoliopsida; order Santalales; family Viscaceae; genus Viscum; species Viscum album. Next base: position 1,546,264,846 of record OY728130.1, read on the forward strand.
CATATCTCATATAGATGGATTCCTTCCTTTTGAATATCTTATCACTTTAACTTTAGATGGTGATATCTAAAATAAAGTTCCCCTTTTGATAAGTATTGAATCTATAGTAAAAATAACTTGTAGTGATTATTTTTTTCTATATGTTGTTGAAAATAATCCCATGAAAAACCAAGAAATCCTTCTGATAAGACCACCATTTAGTTACATGTTAGTTTACTATAAGATCATCCATAAGAGACCTTGTGTATTGGAAAACGGATCCCTTGATGTTCCCTTCCCCATGATAGAGTATACCAGAAATAAGAAGTCACAACACCCTACCCACCACAAAAAGTCATCCTTGGTCACACATCAACAAAAATATATAGAAAAACCATCCAATGGTAAAACACACAATGGTTATACAAAAATAAAGAAAGAACAAATGAGTTTAACATGATTTAGATTATATTCTATAGTTATAGGGGAATCACACTATTGTTTTCTTTTTTAATAACTAGAGGATTACATGTGATTAAAAAGACATTATAAATACAATTATTCCTCACTAAATTCTCATATCCATAATATATGATCAATCGGATCACTACACATTGCACTAAAGGTCCCACTCACTTAAATAATAATTTCTAACCTTTCAACCTATAGTATCATCTCCCCTGATTCCATATACCATAGAGAATGACCAAATGATATTGATTACTCTTATATTATATTAAACTTCTCATACAACTAGATCTTTACCAAATAATCATCAGTAGATGAAAAATTTTAATGGACATACTATCATCAAAGAATTTCTTATACCGATATCTTCAACTCATGTTCAACCCATCATCCGATACATTAATTTATGATGAATTAATTTTTAATTGATGATATTCATGTAAACTGTAATAGACTAAAAATCCCAAAAAATTGAAACTTGATGTTTTTTTTAAGAAATCATGGAAACTATCCATTACATAGAATACAATAACACTCCCTATTACCTTTATTCTATCATTCACTAAAGAACCATAGAGGCTTGATGATGCATCATACATTCTGGATTTACCTCCTTGGTGAATATTTTCACTAGATTTTAGTTTCCCACCCTCATTCATAGCTCCATATCCTATTCCTCGAAAATTATTTTGATAAAATGAAACTTTAGGGTGATAATATTCATCAGAGCATGGAACACTAAGTTTTTATCTGGGTAAATTGAACATTGGTTATAACAGTAACAGACTTCTACTTCTTGAAACCTTCTGAGGTCCTCTAAATATATATTTAACTATATCATTTCTTTCACATATTCCACTATAATTATATAATTTTATTCCTTTGATGTTATAGTAATAGGTTTTGGAAACTTTTACAACTAGCTAATAGGTATTCTTCCAAAACTAAACACATAATCGGTTTCACTTTTCCTTATATTAGTTTCACTCAAAAAATATAAGTCCATAAACCCTTGAAATAGGACATTTTTTCCAAAGTAAAAAATCATAATTTTCTGATCCTTTTAAATACTTGATGTTACACTTCCCATCCTCCCAGTTCACTTTAAATAGATTTTACATGTACTAACTCACAACTCCCACTACATGGGAAATTCCTGGCTTAGTGAAAACCCTTTCATAAATCAATATTTTGACCACTAATGCATATCGTACATTTTCCATATACATGGTCTCAACATTTTTTGCTAGTTTTTGTGATTTGGATCATTTGAAATGAATGGTAAGATAGGTAGAGACCGGTTTGCATCTAGTTACCCCAAACCTTTTGATGATCTTCTAGGTATAATTCTAGAAGAAATGTTCAATATATAATATATCTTTTTATCTTAATCAAGAATATCATATTTACCTATCAAAGGAACTTTATTTTAAATAATCCAAAAAAATCTCACATCAATATTCTATTTTTTTTGATCATCTGGCTAGGATATTAATATTTCAGCTACATATAAAATATATGATGAAATCACCTATTCTCATTTATTCTGATAATTGTAATGTTCTACATTACACCTTATATAGATACTATTCATACATAAATGAATTTAAATTCAGATTTCCTTGTCCTGTTGATTTTTTCATTCCATAAAATATTTTCCTCATATTACATACAAAATTATGGTTCAATTTTATAGGTAAAACCATCGATTTATACATACATTTTTTCACCTATAACTCACCATGATGAAAAGTAGTCATAACATCCATCTAAAATAGATACAGGACTTTTGATATAACCATGATTAGTGATGTTCAAATGGTAGATTTATAAACTAATATTGAAATAATTTATAATAAATTTACTCCTTTAATCTATTAAAACCCTTTCACTACAAGTCATTATTTATATTGATTCTTTCCATCAGTTTCTTATTTCGTCAAGTAAACCAAACTTTTCTCAACTTCTTTTTTACCCTATAGAACATTAGATAACCCACACATTTGATTGAACTTTGATGAATCCATATCTTCAATCATTAATGACTCCCAATACATAGATTCACTAAATGAAGCATCTTCCTTCAGATTATCATGTTCTCCTACATCTGTTAGGAGTAGAAATTTCATATCAACCCTATAACTCAAAATTGGTCTTCAAATCATGGTTTATCTCCTCAAATGAATCAGATGAATTTAGATAATCTTCTTATCACTCCCCATTGGTACTCTATTTTCTAATAACAAAACATTCAAGGCATATAATTTTGGTGCATACATTAGGGATTTATCTACCCTTGAAATTTTTTGTCTTTCTAATGGTCTTACTCATGGGCTTAAAAATGCTTTAATCACTCCTTTATGAGTTTTTTGGTTTCTTAAAATCATCTATACTATAATCAACCTGAAATCAATAATTTATTTTTATTCAAATTCCTTATCCACAATGTTTTTGTCTTTTCAAAAAAAAGTTGAAGAGAATATCTATGATCCTAATGATTTATTTTCATTCAACATCTGACATATGATATTTTAAATTTTTAACTTCATAACCTTAGAAAAAAACATTTTTTCATGTAATTACTTATAATTATCATTTAAATTTACATATGCTAAGGTAAAAAATACTATGAGATAATGATCATATAGTTATTTTAAAATCCATAACTCTTCTTGATATTTTTTCCCAACTACTGTTGCAACACTTTTGTTGGTGAGAGAAACATTCATATTGAGTGCCTCCTCCAAAATAACCTTAGGCATTCCCAAGAGAAACTTTATACTCCTAGAATTATTTTCCAAAGTATATTTTATTATTTTAGTCACTCTATTCTTGAGTGGAGATCTTATAACTATATTCTCCGGAGTTATTCATTCCTTCTTACTAAAATTATGGAAGTTGTTTCCAGTGTTCTCATCATTTTTTCCATCCAAATACACTTAAAATTCTGACGATATTCTGTTTATTCCAAATAATTACACTGAAAAAATAAATGAAATATATTTGATTTATGATTCAAGGGGTAAATTTACAATTTACGTATAGAATCATCAATTAAAATTATAATTTTAATTAAATCACCATATAATTGAATATGGGAAGTTCTCAAAACATATGAGTGTTCCAGATCTGATTTCTAATCCCTATGATTCTGACCATTTAGGTTAAAAAAACTTTTTCTTCTTCCCTAATACACATCTTTCATAATTTCATATTTCCATGTGATCATGTTTCATTATGACCTTAACCTTAGGAAACAATATATTATTCTTAATAAGGTGACTAGGAAAATAATTCTGTACATTCAGATCATTAGAAGTTGAACTCCCAGATGTGTTAATTCTGTCTGAATATCAAGTGAATTAAAGGGTTCCAACTTTTAGTCCTTTCGCAGCCACCATGGATACCTAGGTAACATTACATACCCCATTGGAAATGCTAGATCCATTTCTTCCATATTCCAATTAACCAATGCAAATAAGATTTGTCCATAAGCTAGGGACATTTCAATCTTTAAATAATTTCATTAGTCAAAAATTATTCTTCAAGATTTTAACCACTCCTTTTCCAACAACCTCTAGGGATTCACTATTCACCTGATGGTCATTCAAAAAACTCCATAATAAATAGATGATTATGATTTTTTTAACAAGTAGGGGGAAACTCCCCTTTTAATTGAAAAAATAAATTCTTATTTTAAATAAGGTAGAGAGGTAACTATTACATAATCCTATGTTTCAGTGGTACAAATACCTATTAAATTTTGATGTCCCATAGGCATAGTGGATAGAAATCCAAATAGGATGACCCGAAGGCCAAAACAGAGCATCCAAACAACACATCATGATTCTAGTCTTTTTATTACACCTCCCATTACCAGAAACCATTGAATTTCACAGCAACAATGTGAATTCATGATATAGTTCCCCTCTTTAACCCATGTATGGGAAGAGGGACAATTATGGATGATTTATCACCAGTTTAATAGAATGATTCTCTAGAGTTAATCACCAAAATTTTACCAGAGTGTTCACACTTAGAAAATAACTTCTCTTTCCTTTTGGTAATCCAAGGTAATTTGAAATTCCATAATTTGAGCCATTTACGGTGTTCTCAATGGGAAATTTTCAATCATTCTTTAAGTTATCTTTATTTACATAATTTCCAAAGGTTATACCAAGACTAGATAATTTACCTTAGATATATTCCCATTGTTTTTATTTTGATCGATTCTTCTGATATACTTACTTCTTTTGGGGTGATCATCCTCATCCATTCTCATTGAGATCATTACTATATAGTGCTTGAATATACTTACATTAAAGTTAATAATTTAGTATCAAATTTTTGATATCCTAAAATACTATGTTAGATTTTTCATTAGAGTTACTAACCACAGTAACCATTACAACACAACTCTCTGAAAGTGATGATAATTGTAAAAATTCCCATATATTGTCAGTAAAATCTACCTTTATCGATTGGATTTTCCCACGAATCATGTTGAAGTACTTCACATGATCTTTTATTGACCTTCCTTATGATAACCTTAATCCAAATAACCATCACAACATGAAAACATTGTTATGGGATATCATGTTTTCTTACATATTAGACAACACCATTATAACATATAATGTAGTCTTCTTCTCCCAAATGATAGAATCAACAATCCTTATAAGAGAAATTCCAACCAACCCTAAGGAATCTCTATCAAAACATTCCCATTAATATTTCTCTATCAAAGATAGATTCACTCCAAAAAATATAACTTTGATGTCCTATTGAATTTGATAATATTCAATCAACATTCTCTAGAAGTGAAAATCTAATCCATCAAATTTGATGATTTCGATATTCCCTTCATCTAATGCCATGCCTGAGCTTATACTAGTATAAAAACCGTGATATCAGAATCATTTAATTTAATACCACTCATTAGATTTGATCTTGTGAAATAACTAATCCATGCATATGATAAAACCATCAGATACAGGCTCATCAGTTCACCAGAAAATCATTCATATGAGACTACCCATAGTGAAAAATTGTTCTATGGTTGTTCACATTACTATATTTGAGTGTATAAGAAGTAGGAATTCACTCCACTATACTCACCCCCAAAATTCACCCCTACACAAGCCACAACATAAATTTTCATAAAAAAATTCAATGGTAAAACATACAATGTAAATACATAAAGAAAGAAATAAAAATGTCATTAAATATTACTGCATTTTTTCCTATATACATTGTGTGAACAAACTACTAATTAGTTTTATAATAACCAAAATATTATAGTTGATTAAAAAATAGATTAAAATGAAAATTAATCCTCACCAACTTCTTAGCTCTATAATAAATTCTCAGTCACGCCACCACACTTTTCCTTGAAGGCCCCACTCAATTATTAACTAAGAACAAACTAGTCGGATTATAATACCCACTTCCCAAAAAATACTAATCCTAAAGAATGAACACTTGGGATTGACTACCAACCCAGTGACCCTTCATTCATGTGAATCTTCCAGTCCTTCTATCACTTCACCATAGAGCAATCAGTTGATACAAGCATCTAATAGACCTATGTTGGATTGGTGTAGCCCGATCCATTACAGATGATGTGTGGGAAAAATTCTTTTGGCCCATATTGAGCTTTAAAAATTTCATAGGTTGAGCACTGCAGTGATATCGCTGGGGGTTATAGGGTGGCAACGCGCCTCTGCTCTAGGGGCTGAAGGCCCCGACCCATTTTTTTGGGGTACTATATAATATTTGATCACTATAGTAGAGATGACCGACTAAAAATAATAGGGTTCTATAGAAGTATGGACTTTGACATGACTATTATAGTAGGTTGGACTTTAGAGTCAATGATACTATAGATCCTTGGACATCCAGTCAGAATCCAATGTAGCACTTTTGACTTGGGTGGCCATCTTTTACTGTAGAAACATGGACTTCCAGCTGCTTTTCACTATAGCACAACAGATATTTTGACCGTTGGTGGAATAGTGTTTCATCCTCTACATTATCCCATTTTAGACTAGGGTTTCTATGTGTATGAGAAAACTCTTCAAATTTTTCTCCCAAGTCCTAGTGAAGTTCTGACTCTCCGTGGATGTATGGATTATTCTTGAACCATATAAATATTTATGTTCTCCTTATTTTTACCATTTACTATAATTTGAATTGTTGTTTTGTTTATAAAACTCCCAGTGTTTCCACATCATCCTATTCCCAAGGAAGATGTTTTCTATAGCTATTTGTACCTCACATCCATTCCATCGTCATATGCAATAATTTCTGATGATCATAATTATAATAGATTAAATTTTGATAAACTGAATCAATCATATCCTCCTGATATATGGGGTGTTTTAAACCATCATTAACATATTTATGGATATATTTTAAAACACCGCATTTATTATTGTCTAAAATTTAACCATAATGGCATTTTTATTAGTAGCGGTTCATGATAACTGTTGTAGAACTATTATTTAGAAATATTTTTTTGACCATTTTTAAATAAATAATATTTTTAGTGGTTAAAATATTTTCTAATAAAATATAAATTTTATTGTATTTTTCATATTTAAAAGTGGTTATAACCACTTATAAATGATTTTTAATGTGGTTTCATAGATGAAAAATCAATTTACAGCCGATTTTAGTACCATAATTAGGGTTTTAAATGACAAATATCAATTACATGCAATTTTCCATGATTATCAGTGTCAAACCATGGATAAAAATGTAAAATATGATTCAAATTGAAACTAAAATTCAATCTACTATAGAAGATATTGAAACAATATTTACGAAATTAGTATAACAAAAATATGTTTAATTATCATTATAGAAAATAGAAAACTATATTGAAAAATTTCATACAAAAAAATTTACATCAGTAATATGGTCAATAAAGGGACCCATAGTTACCTTCTAATGTCATAAATTTAGGGGATACATATGTGTAAAAATAGTTAATACATCAAAGGCCCTTAGGAATTTCATGTGCATCACTTTGGCTAGCTCAGGATGATAGACACTCCACATCCTGACAATTTACATCCTACAATTCCAATAATTACCTAATTTAAAAACAAGAATTATATTATATAAAATAATAATTAGAAATATATATATATATAATAAGGGTTTTTACCTATTGAGAACGTTATTTAATGGATTCAATCCCATTGGGATGACTTCTAACCATTTCTTAAAATGAAGTAGAAAAAGAATCCTAACTACAAAAAACTACTCATCCAAAGCTCTACTGTGTCCCTATTGAAACTCTATTTTTTGTCATGTGGATGAAAAGTAATAAAATAGAAATAAATTAGGGAGAAGAGAAGGGGAGAAATGAAGATGTTCAAGGATAATAAAATCCTCTAAATTACATTTTTCCCAAGTACCCCAAACACCATCAGCACGCATGGTACTTGCGTGGAACTCTGCGCGACTGACCTGTGCGAGCACCTACACGATACACCTGAGCGAGATAGACCCTTCCCCTAAGGTCCCATTTTTTCCTATAAATAGGAATTTTGGGTCTTCATTTGTACAGACATAAATCCCTAAAGGTCAACTACTTCTCTGATGTAAAGACCCGTAAATTTCAAGGAAATTTTTTTCTGAATTTTCTTTGGAATTTTACAAGAACGTAGTTTCTGACAGCACATGATTCCGAGGCCCGGTGTGCCCGGAATAATTTTCCGAAGTTTGGCTCGGGTATGTTCAGTGAACGAACGAGCGGGTTTTTCTAACTTTTTAACCAGTGCTCGGAATCAAATTCTGAGGGTACCGATGGAATCGCAGCGCCGGTACTTGCTTAGAAACGCCTCTTCCGGAGTTTCATTTGCTCGGGTGTGGTTTTTAATTTTTGGGCTTTATGTTAAGAAATAAAATAATGTGGTACGACAAAGTTTATTTTATTTCACTTAAAACCGCTTAAATCCACTTAAAGCTGCTTAAGATGAGTTGAAGCGGATAGGGTGGAACCCAAAATATCCTACCCTCTTGGTAGGATATTTGTGAGGTGGGGCCCGCACGAGCCTCACTGTTTCTTTTCCGCTAAGTAACGCACCCGCAAAAACCCCTATTAAACGAAAGTCAACTGATGCATTTTCTAACCTCTTAAACGCTCCTATTTAATTGGGCGGTTAAGTTCATTGAAATTAATTCTATGAATTAATTTGTTCGTTTCTTAACCTTTTTTTCAACCGTTGGCATATTAATAAAATAAGACCAACACACCTTTCTTCTGGGATGAGATTTGTTGAGAGGATTTGGAGATTCAGTGCCTTCATCCTCCTTCGTGAAGAACGCAAAGAACGCGAAGAACGCCGGCCTCCGACGAAGGGCGACGAAGAACGCCCAACCCCCGGAGATCGATGCGATGCTGACGCTTCTTCCGCGACATTCGTTCCCCGCGACATATCTTCGATCAACTGCTTGAGGTAGGAGATTTAAATTCTTTTAAATTCCTTTCTGGTTTTTATCCTCATCATGGATTTAATTGTTATAATTAAATCCATGTGTTTTCTTTAAACCTCGGAGATCGACAACGCGACGCCCTTCCAGGATGACGCGACGCCCTTCCGCAACGACGCGACGCCCTTCCGCGACGCGACGATCCTTTTTCTTTCGCGATGGTCAATTTTGTGACGAACTCACGTCCGAAGATGACGTTGAGGTAGGGGTCGTTTGAAAATATTTTTTCCTATGTTTGTTTTCCTCCAAGGCAAGAACACGGACCAACCAATTAACAAGTTGGTCTGCGGATTATTATTGCGGGACGTGGTTTATCAATTGCTGGATTTATGGTCTTGTTTTAAACCGCTAACGCGGTGGGTGCGGACAAACGAACAAGTCCGAACCCACCGCCCTTTTTTCTTGGTGTGCGGAATGGCGGACGATGACAAAACGTGCCGCAGAGAAGATTTGTTGATTTCGTAGTGAAGAACAGGACCCGGGTAGAGCCACAGCGCAGACAAAAATGGAATCGGACCACCGGAGCAGCTCCGGTGGCCCGCGAACTCCACCGGCGGCCGAAGGTGGCGGCGGACGACCAGACCCGCAACCGCGCGGGTCCGGCGAGACACGAGACGTGGCTCTGCCGTGTCTGTTGACCAAGCGCGGCCCCACGTGGGGCCGCGACTCCTCTTCACGCGGGGGCAGCACGCCCCCCGTGGCTTCCTTTGCTCGGCCGCTCGGCCGAGCCGAGCCGAGCTGATCCACCGGCCGGGCCGGGTCATGCCCAACCGGGTCGGACCCAGACCCGGGTCGGTTCGACCCGGTTCGGGCTGACCCTGGGGGGGTTGGGCCGGGTCGGTCCGGGCCCATACCCCCCGTCTCCGGACCTTTTTCGGTATTTTTCTCATAACTTGAGCTACGGGCCTCCTAACGACGCGCCGTCAGTGGTGATGCGATCCTTGGATCGAGACGGTCGTTTCGGTATATTACACTCAAGGTTTCGGAATACTTTGGGATCGGCCTGGTTGGTTCGTACACGAAACCAACCGGGCCCTCAGAGCGGAAACACTCATATCTTGTGCTTCGGACGTCCGATTGACGTGCCGTCGACTTTGTTGAATTCCTCTAAGTGAGACGGATCTTTTGGCTTACTCCGCCTGAGATTTGGACGCAGGTGGAGTACGTTCGGGTTGGTTTTTCCTTAAAAACCAACTGGGCCCCTGGGACGAAAAAGCCAATAACTCTCAGACCGGGCGTCCGATTGACGCGCCGTCTTCGACGTTGAGTTCCTGTTGACGATAAGGAACTTTTGGATACATCAACTTTGGACTATGTGTCAGTTGATGTATCAGCCTCTCGGCTCGTGGAGCGGACCCTCCCGAACGAGCTTGCTGTGTGCGGGAACCCTAGAGCTGGCTGCGACTGCTACTGTGATGACGACGACTATGCAGAGATCCTCAGTGGATTCGGCGGTGACGACTATAGCACTCAGCGATCCTTTGTGGGTCAGTGCTACCGATCCTGTGTGGGTCCGATCCTGTGTGGGTCAGCGCTCAGTGGTCCTGTGTGGGCCAACGCCTACAGATCCTGTGTGGGTCCGATCCTGTGTGGGTCTTTGCGGGGGTTAGTTACCTATCGATCCTGTGTGGGTCTGATCTTGTGTGGGTCATTACGGGGGTTAGTACCTATCGATCCTTTGTGGGTCAGATCATTTGTGGGTCATTGCGGGGGTTAGTTACCTATCGATCCTTTGTGGGTCAGATCCTTTGTGGGTCATTGCGGGGGTTAGTACCTGTCGATCATTTGTGGGTCCGACGGCTTAGATGAATCAGTGGATATATTTGATCATCTCTATCATCATTCAAGAAGTATACCTGTGTGAGCTGAATCCTGTTTTAATTTCCTTTGTGGATTGTGTTGTTCTATCCTGTGTGGATTTACGTTTTTCTTTCCTGTGTGGACTGGGTTGTACTTGATCTCGGATGTTGGAGCCGAGTGAGAATTGATGACTTAGGTATATGTATGGGGATATACCTAAGTAGTGTCGGATGTGACTTCGTGATTGTATCTTTACTTTGTGGTTTATCCTTTGTGGATTCTGGGAGACCTTCGGGGGTCTCGGGGTCCCTACTGAGTAGCTTATACTCACCCCTGCACGGGCTATGCCCGCACTTCGTGGTGTTGGTTGCAGACGATGGACAGCGCTGATCATGTTGGAGGCTTGCGGAGCAGGACGGTACCTGGAGGTGGACCATTGGGTGGGACATTCTCGGAGCGGTCGGCTGGACCCGAGGAGCAGTGGAGGCTATCTGTACCCACCTTTCAAGTGGGACTTCCAGTGGACAAATCGACATTGTGGCTTTACTTTTCAGTTGTTGTTTTCCCTTTCCAGTTGTACTTTACTTTCAGTTTGGGTTTGTATTCTGGCCCAGTTACTTTTCCGCACTTACTGTTGTACCAGTTTTTACTTAGTGTTTACTTCTGCCTGCTTACTCTATGGTGTTTGTTGTTTATTTTACAAAGGCAATGTCTTCCCTTTACCGGGATTTACGCCTTGGTGCTAGTCGCCAGCCCCTGGCCTATGGAAGGCGGGCTTGGGGTAGTCACGGCACGGGCCCTGAGGACGGGTCGTGACAAATTGGTATCATAGGAGTTCGGTTCTACCGCAGACTCTGATCTTTCTTCTATGTGAAGCAATAGTGTTAAGCATATTGAGTGTGGTTATCAGTCCAGGGAGCCCAGTGTTGGTGCGGCGGCCGACATATCCGTACACCAGGACCCTGACTTCTGATTTCTGACTTAATGCACAAAAACATTGATTGCATGTGTGTTTCATGTTTTCTTTGTGATTACTTTATTTCAGCTCACCAGGTATACTGTTCTGACCGTGGTGCACCTGTTTCTTTTCAGGATGGCCCCACGATGGCATCCAGCTAGGGTTCTAAGAGTTGTACGTGACGACAGCCCGCTGAGCGACGAGGCCTCGGTACAGGGCCCTTTGACAGTAGAGGCACCGACGGTACCTCTACCCGCCGAGCCACCGATGCTTCCAGCCCCATCTGCTGATGATGCACATCGCCTTAGTGCACTGCATGAGTTCCAGCGCCAGCGACCACCCAGGTTCCGCGGGGAGACGGACCCCCAGGCATCCGAGGACTGGCTGGAGGTAGTTGTTCGAGTTTTTCGGTTAGTGAGGACACCAGAAGACCTCATGGTGATCCTCGCAACGAGCCTACTGCACGCAGCAGCAGGCCGATGGTGGAGCTTGATGCTCCAGGTGCACGATGAGGAATCTCTCCTCTGGATAGACTTTGAGGGCCTCTTCCGCTCAGAGTTCGTCCCGGACACCCTCCATGCGGTGCGCATCCAGGAGCTTCTTCATCTGCGGTAGGGAAGCTTGAAGGTCACCCAGTACTCGGCGAGATTTACCGATCTCTCGCGCTACTCGACCAACATGATACAAGACCCATTTTTCCAGGCCCGAAACTTTGAGAAGGGATTGAGACACGAGATCAGGGCATCTCTGATCTCCCTCAGCATTCCGACTCAGGCAGGTGTACTAGAGAGAGCCCTTTTGATCGAGAGCTTTCTTACTAAGACTTCTCCAGCGGTGAGACCTATCGCGGGGCGGCACGTAGCAGAGTCTTCCACAGCAGGTAGTCGATGGATGACTCAGGGGTCCAGGCAGACCAGACCCTCACGTAGACGACCTCAGGACACTGGCTCAGCAGTGCGGGGCACACAGCGTGGAGCCAGTCTTTCAAGAGGCAGGCAATGCTACACATGCGGCGGGCAGGGTCACATGGCTCATGACTGCCCGACCCACCGTGTCGAGAAGTAGTAGACAGTTGAGGGGACACCCAGGAAGAGGCAGAGGGTTGACTGTGGTGGTCCGCAGGGAGGAGGCAGATGAGGCAGAGGAGCTGGCCGAGCAGCAGGTGGTGGACGGCGCTTTGAGGCTCTACCACCACCACCACCAGGAGGTCCACCCCGACCACAGGGAGCTGGCGGGCAGAGATAGCCACAGCTCCAGGCATTGGAGGACTACGACCACGGCCCGCCCGAGATGATTCGAGGTACTATCTGTCTCTATTCCAACCTTGCTGCAGTTCTTATAGACACAGGAGCGAGTCACTTTTTCATAGCCGCTGCCCTTTTTCGGATCTCGGAGATTCCGACAGAGCTGTTGGCTCGATCCTTACGGCTAGAGACTCCTACGGGAGCAGACTCGATGATTACGCACTAGTTCCGGCACTGTGAGCTTACTCTAGGAGGCGAGAGCTTCGGCTGGGATCTTCTTGTAGCAGCGTCGAGGCCTTACAACGTCATCTTGGGCATGGATTGGTTATCTACAGTCCATGCTCAGATCGACTGTATTAGGCGCAAGGTGCGATGTGTACGCACCGACGGGAGCAGGTTCACCTTCACCGGCGAGAAGGGAGCCTTCGCAGCACAGGATGGACTTCCGCAGAGGAGAGGACAACCCATCACTCATCAGTTGGCTAGCCTCATCCTAGGAGCAGTTGACGTGCGGAGTCCTAGTTTTCCTGCAGTGGTGGATCAGTACGCGAACGTCTTTCCCGACGATGTTCCAGGGCTACCTCCTCACAGAGAGGTAGAATTTCATATTGACCTATACCCCGGGACTACCCCGATATCGACTCCAGCATATCGGATGGCCCCCGCTGAGCATCGAGAGCTACGGGTACAGTTGGAGGACTTGCAGGGCAAGGGATTCATCCGACCCAGTGTTTCACCCTGGGCTTCCCCGATATTGTTCGCCAAGAAGGCGGACATGAGCTTGAAACTGTGTGTCGACTATCGTCTCCTGAACCAAGTGACAGTGAGGAACAAGTATCCGCTACTGAGGATTGATGAACTCTTCGATCAGCTCAAGGGATCACGGTGGTTCTCGAAGATAGACCTCAGGTCAGGCTATCATCAGCTCAGAGTTCGGGACGAGGACGTGCAGAAGACGGCCTTCAGATGTCGGTATGGCCACTATGAGTTCTTGGTTATGCCATTCGGGGTAACCAATGCTCCAGTAGGGTTCATGGGCCTCATGAACAGGATCTTCTAGCCATACCTCGATCGATTTGTCTTAGTCTTCATCGACGACATTTTGATATACTCGACGACTGAGGAAGAGCACGCCTACCACTTACGGGTTGTACTAGACACACTCCGAGAGCACCAACTTTATGGAAAGCTCTCGAAGTGTCAGTTCTGGATACGTGAGGTCCACTTCTTGGGTCATGTCATCTCTGAGGTGGGATTTGCAGTGTATCCTGCGAAGATCGAGGCAGTGCTATCTTGGGAGCCACCCAAGAGCGTGACGGAGGTGCGGAGTTTCTTGGGACTAGATGGATACTACCAGAGATTTGTGTCGGACTTATCCAGAGTTGCGGCGCCACTCTCATCTTTGAAAAAGAAGGGGAAACCCTTTGTGTGGTCAGCCAGATGTCAGAAGAGCTTCCAGGAGCTGAGACAGAGGTTGACCAACAAACCTATCTTGAGGTTTCCTGAGGAGGGAGTAGGGTACGTAGTCTACTGTGATGCATCAGGGACCGGACTCGGATGTGTCCTGATGCAGGAGCGGGCAATGATCGCCTATGGATCACGTCAGTTGAGGTCGCATGAGTAGAACTACGCCACCCATGACCTGGAGTTAGCAGCAGTGGTCTTCTCTCTGAAGACATGGGGACACTATCTGATGGGCGAGCACTTTAAAGTCTTTTCTGACCACCAGAGTCTCAGGTACATCTTCTCTCAGAAGGACCTGAACCTGAGACAGCGGTGATGGCTCGAGTTCCTCCAGGACTATGACTTTGAGATAGTCTATACTCCTGGTAAGGGGAACGTGGTATCCAATGCTCTCAGTATGAGGATGGGCATTCAACTACTTGAGGAGGCGACAGAGCAGCTAGCCTCTTTGCAGATATCCTTCATGGATAGAGATGGAGCGGACTTCCTTCAGTCTCTCATAGTCACCCCTCCACTACTGTAGTGGGTCAAAGAGGCACAGCGTGGGGACACTGACTGTGAGACGCGGCGTGCACAGATATCCTCAGGACAGGCACCTGATGGATTCTCCTTTGGAGTAGAGCACGACATCCTTTTCAGAGGACGTAATTTAGTACCAGTCTCTTTACGAGAGGAGGTGCTAAGAGAGTTTCACACTTCTCCTTTGGCGGTACATCCTGGAGTGAAGAAGATGTACCAGGACCTCAGACGACAGCACTAGTGGTCGGTCATAAAGAAGGCTGCCGCAGATTTCGTTTCTCAATTCCTCACCTGCCAGCAGGTAAAGGAAGAGCATCAGATACCAGCAGGCTTGGTACAGCCCTTGGAGGTCCCAGAGTGGAAGTGGGACGGGATATCTATAGACTTCGTGACTGGACTTCCACGCAATTCCAGAGGTCACGACTCCATTTGGGTGATTGTTGAATGACTCACCAAGTCGGCTCACTTCTTACCCATCAGAGAGTAGGGCTTAGTGGAGAGCTTGGGGCGTCTCTACGTTCAAGAGATTGTACGGCTTCACGGTGTGCTATCATCTATCGTCTCCGATCGAGATGCTCGCTTTACTTCTCGGATTTGGAAGGGGTTGCAGGAGGCGTTCGGGATGCAGCTATGTCTGAGCACCGCCTTTCACCCTCAGACGAATGGTCAGACGGAGAGGACCATTCAGACTCTCGAGGACATGGTCCTCGCATGTGTCCTCGACTTTGGTCGCAGCTGGAAGGACCACCTACCCTTGGTGGAGTTCACGTACAACAACAGCTACCACTCCACCATCGGGATGGCACCATACGAGGCGTTGTACGACAGACCTTGCAGATCTCCTTTGTGCTGGACAGACCCTAGGGAGTCAGTACTTGTGGGACCAGAGATGGTCCGGGCCACGACAGAGAAGGTCCAGGTCATCCAGGAGAGGATGAGGACAGCTCAGAGCCGGCAGAATTCTTATGCTGACAGGAGGCGGAGGCCACTAGAGTTCGAGGATGGCGACCGCGTCTTCTTGCGAGTCTCACCTTGACGTGGTTTAATGAGATTTGGCCGTGGTGGCAAGATGTCTCCATGCTTCATCGGACCTTTCCAGGTCCTCAGCAGGATTGGTGAGGTGGATTATCGCCTGGCTCTACCACCTCAGTTGCACAGGGTGCACGATGTCTTCCACGTATCTCAGCTGAGGAGATACGTGCACGACCCAATGCACATCATTGAATATGGGGAGCTGGACGTTGATGATGGGGCGAATTTTGCAGAGGTCCCGGTGGAGATCGAGGATCGACAGGAGTGGGTCCTACGTGGATGATCGATTCCTCTTGTGCGCATCAGATGGCAGCACGGGAACCTCCAGGAGAGAACTTGGGAGCGGGAGGCTCAGATGCATGCTCAGTACCCTATTTATTTCTCTAGATTTTGATGTATCTTTACAGGGACGTAAATCCCTGAGGTGGGAGTGATGTAAAGACCCGTAAATTTCAAGAATTTTTTTTTCTTAATTTTCTTTGAATTTTACAAGAACGCAGTTTCTGACGGCATGTGATTCCGAGGCCCAGTGTGCCAGGAATCATTTTCCGAAGTTTGGCTCGGGCACGTTCAGTGAACGAACGAGCGGGTTTTTCTAACTTTTGAACCAGTGCTCAGAATCTAATTCTGAGGGTATCGATGGAATCGCAGCGCCAATAATTTCTTAGAAATGCCGCTTTCGGAGTTGCGTTTTCTCGGGTGTGGTTTTTAATTTTTGGGCTTAAAGTTATGAAATAAAATAATGTGGTAAGAAAAACATTATTTTATTTCACTTAAAACCGCTTAAAGCCACTTAAAGATTCTTAAGCAGAGTTGAAGCGGATAGGGTGGAACCCAAAATACCCTACCCTCTTGGTAGGATATTTGTGAGGTGGGGCCCGCACGAGCCCCACAGTTTCTTTTCCACTAAGTAACGCACCCGCAAAAACCCCTATTAAACAAAAGTCAACTGATGCATTTTCTAACCTCTTAAACGCTCCTATTTAATTGTGCGGTTAAGTTCGTTGAAATTAATTCTATGAATTAATTTGTTCATTTCTTAACCTATTTTTCAACTGTTGGCATATTAATAAAATATGACCAACACACCTTTCTTCTGGGATGCGATTTGTTGAGAGGATTTGGAGATTCTGTGCCTTCATCCTCCTTCGTGAAGAATGCAAAGAACGCGAAGAACGTCGGCCTCCGACGAAGGGCGACGAAGAACACCTGACCCCCGGAGATCGACGCGACGCCGACGCTTCTTCCGCGACGTTCTTTCCCCGCGACAAATCTTCGATCAACTGCTTGAGGTAGGATATTTAAAATCTTTTAAATTCCTTTGTGGTTTTTATCCTCAACATGGATTTAATTGTTATAATTAAATATGTGTGTTTTATTTAAACCTCGGAGATCGACGACGCGATGCCCTTCCGCGACGACGCGACACCCTTCCACGACAACGTGACGCCCTTCCGCGACGCGACGATCCTTTTTCATCCGTGACAGTCAATTCCGCAACGAACTCGCATCCGACGATGACGTTGAGGTAGGGGTCGTTTGAAAATATTTCTGCCTATGTTTGTTTTCTTCCAAGGCAAGAACGTAGACCAACCAATTAACAAGTTGGTCCGCGGATTATTATTGTGGGACGTGGTTTATCAATTGCTGGATTTATGGTCTTGTTTCAAACCGTTAACGTAGTGGGTGCGGACCAACGAACAAGTTCGAACCCACCGCCCTTTGTTCTTGGTGTGCGGAACGACGGACGACGACAAAACGTGCCACAGAGACGATTTGTTGATTCCGCAGTGAAGAACGGGACCCGGGTTGAGCCACGGCGCAGACAGAAATGGAATCGGACCACCGGAGCAGCTCCGGTGGACCGCGAACTCCACCAGCGGCGCGGGTCGCTGGCGCGGCGGCCGACCAGACCTGCGACCGCGCGGGTCTGGCGAGACACGGGATGCGGCTCTGCCGCGTCCGCTAACCAAGCGCGGCTCCTCTTCACGCGGGGGCAGCACGCACCCCACGACTTCCTTTGCTCGGCCGCTCGGCCGAGCCGAGTCGAGCCGACCCGCCGGCCGGGTCGTGCCCAGGCCGGGCTAGGCCGCCCTGTCTGGGCCGGGTCATGCCCAACCGGGTCGGTCCGGGCCCAGACCCCCTGTCTCCGAACCTTTTTCAATCTTTTGCTCATAACTTGAGCTACGGGCCTCCAAACGACGCGCTGTCAGCGGCAATGCAATCTTTGGATCGAGACGGTCGTTTTGTTATATCACACTCAAGGTTTCAGAATACTTTGGGATCGACCGGGTTGGTTCGTACACGAAACCAACCGGGCCCTCGGAGCGGAAACACTCATATCTTGAGCTTCTGACGTCTGATTGACGTGTTGTCGACTTTGTTGAATTCCTCTAAGTGAGACGGATCTTTTGGCTTACTTCGCCCGAGTTTTGGAAGCAGGTGGAGTATGGTCGGGTTGGTTTTTCCTTAAAAACCAACCGGGCCCCTGGGACGAAAAAGCCAATAACTCTCAGACCGGGCGTCTGATTGATGCGCCGTCTGCGACGTTGAGTTCCTGTTGACGATACAGAACTTTTGGATACATCAACTCTGGACTATGTGTCAGTTGATGTATCAGCCTCTCGGCTCATGGAGCGGATCCTCCCGAATGAGCTTGCTGTGTGCGGGAACCCTAGAGCTGGCTGCGACTGCTACTGTGACGACGGCGATGACTGTGTAGAGATCCTCAGTGGATTCAGCGGCGACGACTACAGCACTCAGCGATCCTTTGTGGGTCAGTGCTACTGATATTGTGTGGGTCTGATCCTGTGTGGGTCAGTGCTCAGCGGTCCTGTGTGGGCCAGCGCCTATAGATCCTGTGTGGGTCCGGTCCTGTGTGGATCTTTGCGGGGGTTAGTTACCTATCGATCCTGTGTGGGTCCGATCCTGTGTGGGTCATTGCAGGGGTTAGTACCTATCGATCCTTTGTGGGTCAGATCCTTTGTGGGTCATCGCAGGGGTTAGTAACCTATCGATCCTTTGTGGGTCAGATCCTTTGTGGGTCATTGAGGGGGTTAGTACCTATCGATCCTTTGTGGGTCCGATGGTTTAGATGAATCAGTGGATATATCTGATCATCTCTATCGTCATTCAAGAAGTATACCTTTGTGAGATGAATCCTGTTTTACTTTCCTTTGTGGATTGTGTTGTGCTATCCTGTGTGGATTTACGTTTTTCTTTCCTGTGTGGACTGGGTTGTACTTGAGCTCGGATGTTGGAGCCGAGTGAGAATTGATGACTTAGGTATATGTATCTGCATATACCTAAGCAGTGTTAGATGTTACTTCGTGATTGTATATTTACTTTGTGGTTTATCCTTTGTGGATTCTGGGAGACCTTCGGGGGTCTTGGGGTCCCTACTGAGTAGCTTATACTCACCCCTGCATGGGCTATGCCCGCACTTCGTGGTGTTGGTTGCAGATGACGGACAACGCTGATCATGGTGGAGGCTTGCGGATCAGGACGATACCTGGAGGTGGACCATTGGGTGGGACATTCTCGGAGTGGTCGGCTGGACCCGAGGATCAGTGGAGGCTATTTGTACCCACCCTTTAGGTGGGACTTCTAGTGGACGGCTCGATGTTGCGGCTTTACTTTTCAGTTGCTGTTTTACCTTTCCAGTTGTACTTTACTTTCAGTTTGGGTTTGTATTCTGGCCCACTTACTTTTCCACACTTACTGTTGTACCAGTTTTTACTTAGTGTTTACTTTTGTCTGCTTACTCTGTGGTGTTTGTTGTTTACTTTACAAAGGAAATGCCTTCCCTTTACTAGGATTTACGCCTTGGTGCTAGTCTCCAGCCCCTGGCCTATGGAAGGTGGGCTTGGGGTAGTCACGACACGGGCCTCGAGGACGGGTCGTGACATCTGATATCCCTGGTTCTTCACTCCACCCCTCTGAAATCTTCTAGGTATCTTTATAAAACCTAAAAAGAGGGAATTAAAGAGGGATATTGAAATTAAATTCCTCCTAGGGTTTAATACAAAAACACCTTCATGAGGCATTCACTCAACTTATGATTAATTAAAACTAGCATGAGTCACCCTTCCTCAATCAGGGACCTACGCGAGTCATTTCCAGGAACACATATGGAGACCCTTGAAGGCTTGAGCAAGGTCTCACCCAATTGTAGTCACCCAGGTAGTCTGTCACCCATGGTGCTACCAATTACCTTAGGCCTACCTATGTAGAGAAACCCCTATGTGATCCTCCTTGGTTCACTCTAACCTTCACCCTATGCGGGCCAATCCTTTGATCCATCTTCCAATTTACCTATGGAATGGATATTCTTCCCTTGGATCCCTTTCTTGAAAGTGAATAAGATGAAACCTACACATAGTCCTCTATATATGAAAATTTTTAGGAAAAGACACACCGGCATGTCTCCCATTTGGATTTTCATTTCAATGGTCATAGGTTTCCCGCACCAGTTTTACCATACGGTTAGGATCCTGAGGGTGCATGTGGATTTATATTTCCACAATCATTTGTACTCCTAACCCAGGGATAGTGTCAGGGGGTTCCCAGTCTTGGAAACTAAATTTAGTACCATGTCCTACCATTCTCATATCTAAGACCTAGAGCATCATGTTCCATGTAGGGATAGAAGGGTTAATAATTTTATTTCCTTTTGACATGGAATGAAATCGTCCTTACCTTATATAGAAATGATTTATGGGAATCCCTAATGAAGTAAGACCCTATCCTTTCTTGTAGGAGGTTTCACCCATACTTCTCTCTACCTCCTAGCCATTTGGTCAAAGAGGGGATGTGAAGTTGATCCCTCTCCCCTCTCTCCTCCTACCTTCCTACCTCATTCTCCATACACTTGAACCATTTTAGGGTAAAGTGAAGAGAGGGAAGTGACATACCCTCAGACTCTTCCACCGTCGTCCCAGGGTAGAGGTCATGGGCACACTCAACACCACCGTCCCTCTCCCTCTAGGATTTTTCACCAAGCCCACCTACATAAAAAGCATAGTGTGTGGTTTGTTAGATCATTTTTTCCTCTTATTTATCACACCGAGCATGAATAAAATGGTCTTAGAGGTTAATGGTGATCATGAAATCTACATGATCCATTCCATTTATTGAATTATGATAATTTTTATTCCTCATTAAAATCAGATTCAGATATGTTGGACACCCATTTAGGGTTCGATCTCAATGGGAATCCTCTTCAGAAGTAAGCCCCTATCATATTTCCCTTAATCCGTGGATCCTCTTTAGAAGTAATCCCTAAATCAAACCCAAAATTTATCAAATGGAATATTATCTAGGAGTAATCCCTAATTGTATCTTCTAAAAGGGACATACCCCCCTATGAGACCAACCCAACTAAGTGAGATTTGATTCCCATCCAAATGGGATACGTAGGAAGCCTCCTTGAGGTTCAAAACCAACAACCCAAATCAGTCATGTTCTCTCTAAGCCACATTTCCTAAAGGGTTTAATTCAACCTATGAATCCATCTTCCTTCCAGGTTTCCTTGGGTCACTTAGGCATAGGTCCCACACCAAACTTCGACTATGAAACTTTTACCTAGATGTCTTTACCACATGAAATTAAGCTATACATTTAGGTACTTATCACATGATAGTAAAATTATTATGTGCCCTGTTAAGAGGAAATTATATATGTGGTTTTTTATTTCTTTTATGAGGATATGTAGGAAGCCCATTTATGGGTTTGATCCCAACATCAAAACAACTTCTTTCTTCCAAGATGACAATACACTCCAGAGTTCCCGACTGAGTGGCTAAAAAACCACCATCATCCTTATAAAGACCAAAAAATCTTTAAGTAGTACATAAGGGGATACCATTTATGGAGAACCTTGGATACATACAAATATCTCCATTGATGAAGAACCTTGGATATATACAAATGATTCTATATCCCATACATGATAATAATCGATTTCTAGTTCAAAGGAAAATCATATCATACTTGGGAATTAATAAAGGATTCATGAACATATCTTAAATCTATAAGTGAGACCTATAGTAGGAAATAATTCCCCCTAAAAGGGTGTGATGAGCCTAACCTCCCATCCTCTTGACCAATTACATTTCATAAGCATCATGGGTCAAAATCTAAAAGAATTTCTACCTTTGTATTGTAGGTCCCTTTGGATATAGAACCATTGGTTGTTTCTGGTTCCATGAACAATAATGTTGGAAACTGTACAAAAATAATGATTCCTAACTCGAATATATCTCCAAGGGGAAAGAAAAAATGGTGAACTTGACATGAATCCTTAATAAATATGATAGTTTCACCAACCTTCCAGGCCCCTTTCAATTAATAAAAGAGGGTCATACAAGGAAATTAGTCACACATGTGTTCATTCAAAAGAGAATATTCTTTTATGGAGTTTCTTGTTTATGTTTGTCATATATAAATGCACTTATTTTTATAAATCCCCTCAATTGAATGACTTACTTCCAAATTTCACTGATGCATGCCATAGATACTACTCAGGCCAAATATTCTTCCATGCAGAGAATTCCATCACCAACCTAGAATCTTCAACACTGGGTCTCTAACTCACTGGTCCAAGAGTACCATCAGAATGGTACAATACCGACCCTGGAGGCCACCTAAAAGGCCCTCCAAATCACAAAGCCCCACCGATCGCTTGGTCAGAATCAATAGGTGTTCTTAAAGCAGACGATGTTGACCACCATCTTTGGCCATTTCTAGAGTTTATCTATAAAATGTGACGACCAATCCCTCCCATATCTCAGGGTGGTAGATCATGAGGCCACATATGGCCTCACCCAAAAAACACAGGGGTCCTTCCCAAGGGTTCATGCTAGAAATCTCCACAGCCAACACCACATGGTAGTAACCCCTCAACATGATGAGGGTGTTGTAACTAGTTGTCCAATATAGAACCTTTGAACTCAGGCATGAAATATAGACCATTGGGGATGACAACTAGTCAATAGAGAGTAGGGTCACACCTCTTTCCCCATTAGAGAATCCTGCCAACCTAATTTGACAGAAAATTGTAAGCTGGAACATACACCCATTATCCTTCATTTATCCAGTTAGTAGACTCATTTAGTTGAATTAATAAAATCCTTCCAACTAAATATGGTGACATATTGTGAGAAAGAACATACATCTACCTACACCCATTAAGCCTGCCATCAGTCTCGTCTTGTAGCACCCTGAGAAGTCGATCAAAAATTTCCGATGACAAGCGGGGGGGAGGCTCAATTCTCTTCCCCCACACATGAGTATTGTTAGTATCCACTAGAAGTAAATGGAGGAAAGGAGTAGGCACATACACCTACTATGTATATATAATGGAAATATATCAATGTTCCAATCACTGAAGTCACCAAGAATATCCTGGAAATGGTGAAAGTGTATATGAAAATCCCTACCCATATCCTACATACATTACGGGATATTATAAAAAATATGATTTTAGTTTCCAAGGGATGGACACAAAACTCTATCTCCATAAGTGGGTTGGCTCATAAGCTTGTCACCTTGGATAAGATATACACCTCTACTCCTATCTAGGAAGGTCATCGGCCAAAATACCCCATATTATACAGACACCCAAATCAGAAACATAGACACACTCCAACTAGAGGCAATTGACATATCCCAACAGAAACTCTAAATTAGGAAAAAACATCATCCAATGCAATCCACTTCTCAAAGCATGTGTCCCCAATCACTCATAACTAGAAATATATGAAAAAGTCTAATCAAACATGATTGTAAAATCAAGAGTCAATATATGATCTTGCTCTACTCAATTCTAGAGTTCTTGAATCCATCAGATGCTTGTATGTGGCAGCTCAAGATGTTACTCCTCATTTCTAAATTATAAAAGAAATAATAGTAATTATGAAGGTCCTTATTAGAAACTTCACCATGAAGTATTTCTTATTGTCTACAATCTTATCGATCCTAAGAGATCATCTTTTGATGAGAGTCAAAAAATTCCTCTGTTTGACCTGAAGATCAAGGGGGAAAAGGGTTTTCCCCTTGCTGTAATCTACCATGGTGGTCCTCCACATGATGGAGTTGACTAGGAAAATTCTCTCTATAGTAGCGTTTCATGATTTCAAGAGAATTCTATAATTGAAAATGTGGTGATGAGAAAACCCTCATATCATGAGGAACTTGTGAAAACAAGGTTATTCATGTCTGATGCCTTGTCATTGGCATGTGAAATTCTTTCTCAACTCGAAGAAAAACCAAGGTGAAGATCATTCCCTGAACCACCCTTGGGTCACATACCCTCTGGTATAGTAAAGGAAGTCCCTAATAATATTTTTTTCTTATGATAAATCGGTCAGGAATCACCCACTCTAGTCAAGCCTGGTAGAGGAACCTCTAGAAAAAGACAAATAAGATTTTCTAAACATGAGAAAACAATTGGATAAAGAAGAAATACCAGTCATATTCTAGCCTTTAACCACTGCTCAATATAGCATTCCAGAGGTATTGCTGGAAGATTGTGTTCAGGAAATTAGCCTCAACATATAGAAAACACTTTTTCACTTGAAAGAAAAATTATTACTATCTGATGAGTATCAAATCCATGTAAATGTAATAGAAGGTTCGTAATGCCAAATTGACATGGTTTATCTCATAACTTCACAACACCAAAAGACCCATAAACAATAAGGATCCATTCATTATGCATGCCTCAGTGCATTAATGAAGTCGAGACAACTGATCGTGGATACCACAACTAGTGTTCATATCATAGGATGTGGTGTAACTGGAGCATTGCATTTCACTGTATTCCCTAACCTGGAAATCCCAATAAAGGTTGTAACATGCAATTTTATAGATTTGGGATAACTTAAAAAAACAAAAAAAATCATGACTAAAGATATGTTTAATAAGAATAGGTTCAAACTAACTCTCACCGATGTTGGGATAGAAGAGAGTGGGTTGTTGAAAGACTTTTGTGTTGAACATATGAGAATATAGAGAAATCCTCCCTTTTAGAGGATGTCATCCACCAGATAGTGAAAATGTCAGAAAAAGTGAAATGATCTTCATAAATGGTTTATCCAAGTTCATATCGAATGATGCACTCATCCCATGTTTGATAAAAATCCATGAAATTAGAGTAGCAGGCATGGTGATATTAGCCACCGTAGTTCGGGAAAAAATCTAGCCCACATTGGATGAGGGATTTTTTAAGGGCTCACAAATAAGTCCCAAAGGGATGTGAAAAAAGGAGGGGAAGATCCTAAACCCTCAAGGATGGTAGCATTTCTCCCCAAAAATCTCCTCCTCAATGAGAATCATTCTTCTCCCAATTATAGAAAATGCTGAAAATTCGATCCTCCCAGTTCACCCCATCCCTTGATCTGGTGACATCGCTTGGAACACAAGCGATATAATTATTTGTACATTACCTTAAGATTACTGTTCCCTAAGAAGCTCCCAGAAAATTAGTAAAGGAGAGGATGAGGCCTCGTGGAGGGCATAGAAAAAGACAGTCTCGCAAAGGAACTGATAGAATTCCCACAATGAATTTTTCTTCAGTGAATGTCATCAATGCAACCCTTGCTAATTCAATAGAACATGAGGCCAATTTAAAGGATAGGCTAGAGGAAGAATTTCTAGCTCATGATTTGGTCTACATGAAAAGTGTTTAAAGAGGTGTGCATACCCAAAACCAGAGGCTTGCCTTAAATTTGGGCGCTCCCTCGAACAATCCACCATTACCTCCCCAGAAGAAGGAAAAAGGTAAGGGTCAAATTGTACTTCAACTCCCTCCTAGATAGTTTAAAACCCTTTCTTTGGAGGAATGATTTTCTCAGTATGAGGAAATGAAATAACTATGAAGAATCAATGTAGAATTACTCCAAAGCAGCATTCCTACGAGATAGGTTCAGCAAGTATATCCTCAACTTACACCTCCAGCTAATGCACCTCTACAAAGGAGGTATACCACAACAACTAAAGTAGATATAGAACATCCTCTCAACATGGGATATCAAACACCAATCTATTTGGATCACGCAATAACATATAGAGAATTCCCTCCTTTGGGTGCATAACTAGGGCTAGGTCAGTCACTTCCATATAGACCTACCCATATAGGCAACCCATGATAAGTATCCGTAGTACCACCACCAATAGACCTACCATCCACCACAAATTTTCAAGCTCCTAATAAACTAGATGTTATTTTAATTATTATAAAAACCATTGAATCACTAAGGGATTGATTGGAAGCCATGGGGGAATGACATGCACCAATATAGAAAGAAAATAAGACTTACCCCAAGTCGGTAGATCTAACTCTTCCCCAACAAAACTTTGGGAATCCTATATTTCCAGTCTTTAATGGCTTGAGAGGCCCAGAGCATCGCTTGAAAAATTTTGTCTCTTTCTGCGATCTCATGATGGGTAACCTTGAGAAATAGGAGTTGGTAAAACTTAAGTGCTTTGTGAAATCACTACAAGGACCAGCCTTTGTGTGGTACACAAGTTTATAGGTTCGGTTATCCACTGGGTGGGAAGACCTTCATCATAAATTTCTCATCAAGTTTAGGTCAACTCTACAGAAAACAATGGTCTTCAACATTATGAACTGTAAGCAGTGGGAGAATGAAAGTCTCCTATTTCATCACTCAGTGGAAAGGATTGACATACTCCTTAAACTTAACACTCCCTAATAATATTTTGTTCCTATTTGTGTAGTGAATATTCATGATGAGTTGTGCATGCTGTTGATCCCTATGAAATAGATAGGAGGGTTTCGAGACTTTGAATCAATTTACCAATAGTTGGAAAACTCCATCGTAGAGACCAAGGCTAAGTCTTGAGTAATTCCATCAACTACAGGAAGGAGAAAAAGAAAAGCAGATACTGCTACTATTATACGTAATCAAACACATGTACTCGCTTCCACCTCAAATCTTGCACTGTATCATATTACCCCACCTCCAAAACATCATCAACAATTCCCACCTCATCAGGATGATTAGAGAGATCAAAGGTGGAAATGGTTTGATGAGATGAAAAACATGGTCTATTCTTTTCAAAATGACCAAGTCCCTGGATACTTTATCTCAGCATTGGAAAATAACTCGGTCAAGTTATCAAAGCCTAGGAATCTTGGAAAAGAAGGTGAAAATGATCACACAAATTATTTCCCCTTCCATAAAATATTGGGGACCACATCCATGATTTTTTTTATCTTTAAATACCTTTTACAAAATATGGTGGACTTTGGGAAAGTGAAGTTGACAATTTTTCATGATCAAGTTGTGTGTGTTTATACCATTAATCCATAGGAGTAAAATTAATGGAAATACATTTAGAGAAAGAGTGCACATAAGTTTAGTGACTGGATGGCCAGAGAAATGATCAAATAGACTCATGATATTCTTTGATCATAGCTGAATATTCTAGTTGTGCCCTTGACCACTTCCTCAACTACACAACTAGATTCATCAACAACTCAGTCCTCTAAAGTCCAATCCTCCAAAAATACACATGGAGGGAAGGGTAAGAAGCAGATGCAGAAAAATGAACCTGAACTAAAGCCAAAGTTGTCCTTAACTTTAGTGGACCTTATGCCTATAGTCCCAATACTATGGATACCGCCCCGCTAAATGAAACAAAAATAATCAACCCGTCAAGCATAATCTTCATTAGATGAAGAGTTCATTTTTGATTCCATTAACGTTATTCACTTAATGGACCCATTCACACATGATGATTCTGATTATGAACCTGAATTCCCCACACTTGATTGGGGAATTGGGGGAAGAGGTTAATAGAGTCCAGGATATAGGGGAATACATAGTTCTGCTAGGAGTGACTACTTTAACCACACCCCTTCTCAAACTATCTACATATTTGAAACTCATAGAATAGATATTAAATGAGCTCAACATGAACAAGGGAATTAATCTATGTGTGATAGGATTCAGACTAAAAAAATCATCCTTGAAGATCGATTAGAGGGTATGTCATCACTGGATCAAACTCAGTGTATACGCAGACCCAACTGACCAAACTCACCATGAGTGGAAGCGCTGTCAACTCCTACTCCAATGAATGATTCATCTATATTAGGAGCATCAAATCCCAAGTAAAATGTGAAAGAACATCCTCATGTGGGGAAACACAACCCTTTGGATCAGAATTATGATCTTTTGAATCAACTAGCCCAAGTACCAGCTAAGTTGTTAATCTTATATGCTTTGAGTCTATCGAAAGATCTCTGGAAGGCACTCATTGAGGCCTTTTCAAACCCTAAAAATTTTAAAGTAGAGGTTGTTACTGCTAAATCATATCAAGCAGATAATGATCCTATATAATGTCATGTGAGCATCTCTTTTGCAGACCAAGATGTGGATTTTGTCGTACAAGGACACATTAGGCCCTTGTACATATCTCGTAGGATAAATGACATTGATATCTGATGAGTCTTTATTTATAATGGTTTAAGAGTCAACCTTATCCAGATCCAGACACTTCACCAACTGGGTATCAATGAATCTAACTTTTTTCCCTCCACTTTGATGTTACAAGGATATGACAAGAACAAACAACAACCTCTCTATGACATCACACTTAGAACTCAATTTGGGGATCTTGTGTCAGGTTCGAAATTTATGGTTGTTTGGTAGGATACATCTTTCAATGTTCTTCTAGGAAGACCTTGGATACATTATCATGGAGCCATTCCTTCATCATACCACCAATGTATGAAATACTATATCAATTATAAAATTGGGAAATTTTATGGTGATATGTCCCCATTAAATTCTTGTGAGTCACAATATATTAAGGTAGGGTTTTAGCAAAGGGAGGGAAATATTCTGTGATTAATGATGTTACCCAAATTAATGTCTCGAATAGTCTAAAGATGATCCTAGCTATCCATTTAAAATAGATCAATGCAGAGTATGTGCTACCCATTAACCAAATTTAAAGGGTGGGATTGAATTCAACCACTCTTTTAGTAGCTTTAGTAATTTCAGTCATGACAACTAAACCCGATTGTATCAGAGAAGTCATCAACCCTCCGAGCAGTGTTGATAGCCTAGATGAAAATGTTCTATTCCATACCCCATCTTCACAAAATCACTATTTCATTATCTAAGATAGACAAAGTTGTCACATAAATGGGAAAAGATAGAGATGATCATTTTCAGTTTCTCATATCCCCTTCAGATCCCTAAAAAGGCATTACACTGTCAATTGATCCATAAATGATTACTTCATCTTCTGGATGTCCAAATGATGATTTCTTCCCCAACTCATAAATTATTGATTCATCACCTACCTTCCAAGAATAGGTGAAAGAAGTTAATCCTGAGAATGAATAATAAGAGGAAATCCTCATGGATTCCCCCTCCATTATTTGAGGAAGGCATCTCCACCACTATGGATGAACTCAGAGAGACTAATCTGGGTACAAAAGAAGATCCATAACCCATATTGATTAGTGTGGCCATGAATTCCGAAGAACCTGAGGTATATTACTTCCTTTATAATGTAGTATCGATACATGTTTTCCTAGAACTACACAAATATTCCATGTCTTGATCCTGAGGTGTCCACCCATCATGGGTTTTACAGAAGACCATTGGGGCTACAAACAGGTAGCCAAACAGGCACACCCAACTCATGCCTCTAAAATTGAGGATGAAGTAGACAATATCATCAGGGCCGAATTCATCTAAGAGGTAAATTATCCGAAATGGCTAGAAAATATTGTCTTGGTGTAGAGAAATAATGTGAAAATCAGTTTTTTTTCATTGATTTCAAAGATCTCAACCGACATTGTCCCAAAGACGACTTCTTAGTTTCAATCACACAACTCATGATCGATGAAACAACCAAATATCATTCCATATCCATCATGGATGGATACTCTGGGTATGACCAAATTTGGATGGCTCTATAAGATGAGGAAAGACACAAAATTTATGACCCCTATGGAGTAATCAACTATTAGGTAATTCCCTTTATCTTGAATAACATCGACTCCACATAACAATGTGCTATGCATCACATATTAAAACCTATTTTAGGGGAGTTTTTTTATTTCTAAATTGATGATTTGGTGGTCAAATCTTGACAACATTCTAACAACTTTGACATCCTGACAACCATCTTCAACATGCTTCAACAAAAAAACCTGAAGATAAACCCCTTCAAATGTGTTTTTGGGGTAACCTAGGGGAAATTTCTTTGTTTCTTTGTGCTCCATAGTGACATCGAAGTTGATCTTGAGAAAACTAAATCTATCATTGGAATGTCTCCACCTCAAAACCTGAAAGATTTGATAGAATATCAATTAATCTTAGCCTATATTTGACAATTTATAGCTAACCTTGCAGGAAAGTGTTTACCCTTCATCAAATTGATGAACAAGAGGGTCACATATCAATGGAACAATGACTATCAAGAAGTGTTTGATGGAATAAATAAATATATCTTGATTCCACCATCCTTAATTCCACATGTAGAAGGAAAACCACTCATTCTATATGTGATGACCCGAGAACGATCATCAAGCGCTTTCCTTTCACAAAATAATGATGTTGGGAATGAAAAAAAGTCTTTATTAACATAGTAAAACCATGATCGACATAGAGAAACAATACTCTAATATTGAAAAGGTTGTTTGGTTACAATAGTTGTAGTTCATAAGCTGATGTATTATCTGTAGCACCATGAAGTCCATTTTGTCTCTCATAATAACCCATTTAAGTACATCCTCAGACTTACTATGTTGACTAGGAATCTGGTATGGTGGGAAGATATTCTGCAGTAATTTGATGTATAATATGTGCCTCAAAAAGTAGTGAAAGGCCAAGCCTTGGTAGATTTTATGAAAAAACACCCATCTGTAGAAATTTCATTGTTAAATAATAAATTTCTAGATAAAAAGATATTCTCTATTCAAGGTAGTCCCAAAATATAGGAATTGTATTTTGACATCTCATCCAGGAGCCCAACAAGGAAAATAACAGAATACTTTAATCACAACAATGTGGGGTTAGGGATTGTTTTTATTTCCCCAGATAAGGAAATATTTTCATATTCCGTCCCATTATCAAAAGTTTTCACCAACAATGAGGTGGAATATCAGGCTCTCTTTACAGGCCTAAAATTAGCACTCCAAATACTAGTGAACCACCTAGAGGTAAAAGGTGACTCAGAGTTGGTAATCAAACTGATAAACATGGATTATTCCATTAGAAAAGAGGATATAATACCCCTATGTTATTATGTTTGAGGGTTAATGGTAGAATTCCCCTCAGAGCCAACATTGACTCACACCCTACGATCATAGAATGCTTGGGCCGATGCATTGGCCAATGTAGCCACAACCCTAGAAGATTCAAAATAGAAAAAATATTCATCGGTATTTCTCATCTTCATATGGTATCATGTTTTATTCAAATCATAATAGAGAATATTGGTGAATTCATCACCATCCCTGATCTATATGGTACTACCAGGAGATGGATGAAGCCTATCATGGGATATCTTCAAGATGGAGTGATCCCACTTGATAGAGTTGGGAGAGAGAAAATTTATTATTAAGTAGTCAAATTCACTCTTTATGAGGGAAAATCACTAAAAGATCCTCTACAAGTGAGGCTTTTATGGAAGCCTTCTTAGATGCATCGATGGAGAAGAGGCTACGACTATCATGGAAGAAGTACATGTAGAAGCCTGTGGTGCACACTAGTTAGGATATAGGATTTTTGATCAAACATGAAGGCTTGGATACTTCTAACCTTCAATGATATAGGATTTCATAGAATTTACCAAGAAATTTCATTCACTCTAGGTGCATGCCAACTTCATCCATCAACCCCCAGAGTCGCTACATACAACCAAAAAGTCATGGCCATTTTCCACAGGGGGAATGGATGTAGTGGGGTTGTTCCCCTCAGATACAACTAAGTAGTTCAAGTATATCCTTATTATTATCGATTTCTTCTCCAACTAGACTTAGGAAATACCTCTCAAAGAATTCAGGTCCAAATGCATTGTTAAATTCATAAAATCCAACATCATTACTAGATTTGGTGTCCCTCATACCATACTGATGGAAAATAGAACCAATTTCTATTCTACTGAGGTAGAGAAGCTATATCAAGATTTCAATATCAAATACATCCAATCATCCTGATATCATGCATTAGATAACAAATAGATATAGGATTTCAACAAGACTATATCAAACATACTCAAAAAATGGTCAATAAAGATAATAAATTTTGGCGTGAAAATATTTTGCATGACTTATGGGCTTACCGGACCGTGAACCATATTTTCATGCGAGTGACACCGTACTCATTAGTATATGGAACAAAATCAGTCCTTCCCATTGAAGTTTAGTTTCCACCAATCTGAGTTTCCATTAATGATCAAATATCTGTAAATGATCAATTCTAGAAACAATTAGATGAGTTGGAGAGAATAGATGAAAAAAGATTTCATACCCTGCATTACTTGGAGGACTATAAGAATCCGATAACGTGAGATTTCAACAGGAAATCTCACCCCTATTCATTCCTCTAAGGAGAATTATTATTGGTCCTTAAGACTCTAATGATACCAGGAAAGAATCCTCCAAAACTTGAGCTAAAGTGGGAGGGACCTTACTCTATACACAAGGTCCACTCTAAAAAATCTTATTCCTCGATCATAATAGATGGAGTTCTCATTTTGAATCCAACCAATGAAATGTTTCTAAAGAAATATTTTGTGTAATAACATGGTGATAATACAAGTTACAATATGTTAAAATTCATAGAACCATATACATCCAAGTTGAAAGATGTTAAACTATGTAGTGGGTCTTTATTGAATGACCTTAAAAGGAATGACATAATTTCCATGCCATATGAGATTAAACTGCAAGGTATTATCATCCTTATTGTATGAAAATAAATTAAACAACATAAGAGCCTATTCATATGACTTAAAACTACAATAAACTCATTTTACTCATCACATGATATTAAACTGCATGGTTAACATACCTATCATTTGACGTTAAGAAACCCCCAAAGTACCATAAGTTGAGATATCCCTCATGATCCTCTAAAAATGGTCCTCAATCTAACATATAGGTCCCAATCACATCCCTCTAATCCCTCAGTAGGTTGAGATGTCCTCTTGACTAGATGTGAGGATGAAAAGATGGACAACTCCTATCCATAAGCCCCACTTACATCATTTCCATTCCATAATGACATTTGGGTCCCATTTTACAGGTATAAGCCCCAAAATTTTCATGTCCTTACAGCAAGACGATAAATTTCATGTCCAACATCCTCATTATATGATGATAAATTGAAGGATCTGTCTAGGAACTATGTGTGTGTTGATTCTCATTTCTAATGGGATACATTGTGATGCCCAAATTTTCAATCTTGGGTCCATCCATGAAAAAAAGATTATAAGCCTTATTTTCCCTATGTACAAACTAGATCTACAAATGGAACCATTTTTTAGAACATATGGGTAAATTATCATTAAAATGAAATGTGTAATGATACCTAGAACTAATGTTTTGGGCATAACCATCAATCTAAAAAATATTTTTTTAAATCCCCCTTCCCCACGTCAAAACCTAGTTGGTGTGGGGAACCATCTTTTAGAACTATGTGTGTCTTGATTCTTACTTCATTAAGATATGTAGTGATGATCATGTATCCAATCTTGATGCCAGCTATAGTAATAAAAATCCCCTTTATTCCATGTGTACAAATTCAGAATTACAAAAGAATTTTCTCAAGAACTATGTGGGTCTTGATTCTTGCTTCAACAAGATACATAGTGATTCTTGGGTCCAATACCCTTGTCTAGCCTCATCATTTCCATCCTTTCACATCAGTTCATCTTCATACTTACCACATAATGTTAAAATGAATGAGAGATCAAGAACTACATGGGTCTTGATTCTCATCTCGATGAGATACATAGCGACGCCTAAATAATACATCCTAGCCCAACCACCACAGAGTCTCAATAACACTATCTTTAGATTTTGTTGCCTTTGTGATGTAAAAGAAACCTTTTTCCACTCCTTGTTTATCACACCAAGACCATCTCACATTGACTTAGGAGTTTGGTAAAGGATTTATCTTCATAATAAGGTGTATTAGTTTCCATTAGGGTTATCTTGGTTCTGGATATAAGACTCTAAAAGGAACACTAAATGTCCTCATTTCATGACAATAAATTGCATGATATATTTAAGAACTACATGTGGCTTGATTATTACCCTAGAAAGATACATAGGGACACTTAGGTACTACACCCTGGTAGAGCTGTGATATTCCTTTTTATATCGTAATCACCCACATCCTTTCCATATGATGATAAACTTCACGGTTCTTTAAGAACTACATGTGTCTTGATTCTCACCCCTGTGAGATACATAATGATGTCTAGATCTTCAATCTTGGGCCCAACCACAACACCACATGGTAAATTACTCTACACTCCCATGTATGATTCATATCTATATGAGGAGATCCAATACAAGTTCTCACCCTATGCGTGAGCTAGTATCCAAACCCCCCAATGTCCTCCACACATGTATTCAATCAGTATGGGGGCCTTTATTATTAGAACTACATGTGACCTGATTCTCATACGCTTGAGATATGTAGTGATGCATATGCCTTAATCCTAATCTCTACTGAAATGTAAAGAAAAAATTTCTTTTATCCCGCATACAAACAAACGTCCATACATAAGATTTTATTTTGGGTCTCCTCATTAGGGGGGACACCAAGGAAACATATATGTCTCCCTTATATGTATGAGTCAGATCAACATAAGGTACTTCCAACTCATGGCCAATATCAGTCCAAACACTTCTTTTATTATTGGACATATACCTTCTACACATCATACTCCTAATCTTGAACATGTTTAGATCTTTATAATCTTTCTTAAGCTTCTGGTATCATAATTTCTGATACTTGAGATATCTTTTTCTAGAATATACTGCAATATACCCTAGTTGTATTTTCATAAAACGACCCACAAAATAGTTTGGTCAGAAAAAGTATGACTCTATTTGAATATGAAGTATGTGCCCTAGTTGACCATGCATTAAACAGCCCACAAAACAGGTTTTTCAATCAGTAGTAATTTATCCCTTGGGAGAATCCTCTTATGTCCCTATAATATTTAAAGACAATATAATGGAACACATGATTAAAAGTCTGTGGTCATCCCATGCATATTTGTCCCATATCCTCTTTCTGGTTCTGGAAGACTTTATGATTCTGGCATACAATTTCCACCCACATTTCCAAAGTATACAAGAATGAATTTGGTCCGATATATCACCTATTATTTACATGATATTATGGTCCTAGTCATATGACTTATAACGACAGGAATTGTATTCCTATTATTCAATCAGACCTATGTAGGAAACCTCCTTTCCCCATTCTTAGAAAACCTTGACTTAAAATACACCTTCTGTAGTCATGTAATTTCCTCCCCTAAATCAAACTCGTTGCCCAAGGAAATTTCAATCTCTAAAAACTTTAATCAGATTTTAACAATAGAATATCACAATTCTTGAATACTCGTTTGTTTGAATATATTATAATATACCCCAGTTGGATTTTCATAAGTTTCTCACAAGTTTTAGGGCTTGTCAGACAAAGGATGCTATAATTTAACTATGTAGTAAACACCTTAGTTGGCCTTGCATAAAAAAACCCAAAAAATGGATTTTTCAATTAGTGGTAACTTCATCCTCGAGAGAGACCTCCTCTAATGTCATAATACATTTTCCACATATCAATATTCATATCCAGATATCCCTGGGTTATGGTTTATAACTTTCTCCTCATACACCTGAATATGGTAGAACTTTTTCCGAAAAAATTATAAAGAATGGGAGAACCATTAACCTTTCATTCAACACTAAAGAACTTAAAATTATAGACCCCAAAATGTCCTTATTGTATGAATTTAAATTTAATAGAATAATGTCCTTTCTGTAAAAAATTAAACTTTATAGCATAATGTTTTTTTGTATGAATTTAAATAGCATAACATAACATCCTGATCACATGACATTGAACTGCATGATAATTTTTTTTCTTTTTTCAGAAAGGGGACTATCACCCTTACATCAATCATCTAATGAAATGTACTATACTTTACTTGATTGAAATTTGTGTAGGAGTGGTTTCTCATTCATGGAAAACACTAATATAAATACTCCCTTCATTCTCATACATGTCCCATTGGAAACACCACCCATCGTGGTCTTGGGAAATCTGAATCTTAAACTTTGACCATCAACAATAGAATATTGGAATTCTTGATAACTTATTTTCCTAACTATGATGTAACATGTCCCAATTTTATTTTCATAAGTTTCTCATATTCCAAAGATTATCATCCAAAGGATTCCACTATTTACTATGTTGTGTGTGATCTAGTTGGCCTTGTATAAAACAGATCCCAAAATGGGTTTATCAATCAGGGGTAATTTCATACTTAGGAGAGACCTATTATATTCCCTAATATTGTGTTTTATATCCAATAACTACTAAATCATGGATCAAGATTCCCCACTGGATATCTGAAGAATGTCATAATATTATTTTCCCACAATCCTTGTTCATATTATTATTTCAAAATCTTTGGTCAAAGTTGATTGACCAAAAACACTAACCCTTTTAGTCAAATTTGCACGACTTTAAACATTCCATGAAAAGAGATGCAATACTCACTATATTGAATACCCATAAATGGAACTTTAGAAAAAAGTTTATTATAAGCTCACTAGACCTGCACTTTGTGTGGTTTAGATAAAATAGAGCAATTAAAAGAAATAGGCACAAAACATGTTAGGCTGAAAATTGAGAAAGGGAAGCCTAAGAAAAATCCAAGTCTCACCTACAAAGTCTCCTTCACAAAAATATTATTAAAAAATTAGGGTAATAACATAAAATACAAAAAGTTTGTAGGGTTGTCCACAGAACCCTAGAAACATTCCAACTATTATCGTTATGCCCCTTGACTTAGATAAAAATTAGAGTTCCCTCATCCCTATCATTGTGATTATGATTAGCTGGTAAGAATATATCATACTATGAAAATCAACTTCTACGTTATGATCACAATATGAGAGAGAAGATAAAGAAATATATTATTAGAAACAAAGTTATTTTTATTTATGGAGAAAAACTATAAGATCATCCACAAGATGGAGTCTCTCTGTCATATTTTACAAAAGGCCTTCAACATAAATCTTCATTGGTTGAATGGCCTCCCGAACTTCATAGTCCACTCATTGAAGTTCGTTAAAATGATTGGATTTAGTGTCCTCATCTTGGTGAAGTTCTTCTATAGGAATGGTTTTTTCAAGACCCAAAACAGAACCATCCGATGATGACTTGACACCATGAACAACTTCCTCAGCGATAACCGCATGGTCATAATTAGTCATCGAAAGGTCCCCTAGTTCAAGAGATGAACCCGGAATATTTAAAATATGGAATTCAATCATTGTAATATGAAATATTATGAAGTATCTCTGACATAACTTGATCAATCCTAACTTTCAACAATGGTGATAGGAGCAGTGATAAGAGTAGATGATATATCCTTAACCCTCTACACCTCTTCTGTCAAAGGGGCCAACTCACTAGAAAAAATGTGCATCTGGACCAGAATTCCCTCCTTGGTTCTTAGAGGTCTATTTTTAATCCCCTTAAAAGAGATATGATAAAGAGATTATCTAAGAATAAAAGAAGTATTTCACACTTGAGATGATTAAGTACAATGTTAATGACACTACAATGAATCAACACTACTGTCCGAAGGCCTAAACATTGTTTTTGTTCTCCGATGAATTTTATTTTTTGGTAGTTGAGGGCCAGAACTGGCCTCCCCAAAATAGATATTAGAGGTGGCATCAAAATTTCTCCTACCATCCCATCCTTCATGGCCTTTTGGCATAGAGATAACTCTCTAGGATCATGGGGAGATCCAGTAACCCCAATCAAGTACCACCAGGGCTATACTGTAGTGAAATAACCTTGATTGATCTCGCTCTGGTCTACTGAAAATAATTAAGTTGGTGTTCCCCCTTAACAACAATGATTTGACTAAAATATAAAGGCAAAATAGAAATGGCCATAAGAAGAAGAGAGATTACATCTCTTGATTTGAAATTCTCAATCCATTCTTCTGAATATGGTTGGTTAACCCCTTCAGTATTTCCTTGTTTCACCATATCATCCACCCATTTTGTGGCAAGAATTCAGTCATCAGTTTCATAAATGAGCATCTCTATATCTTGAATGTAAATCCTAACCTCAGTAGGATTGTACTCGAATAAAATATTGGGTGGGGCTTGGGTATAACCTATCCTTGGAATATTCATTCCAGCACAAAGAAGAGATCATATGATTTCAGCATTAGAGGACATGTCTTTCCAAAATTGGGCTACCTCTGGTCGTATGAATTCCGAATACATATTGGTCTATGGTGAAAATGATTCGGCAACTTTGGATTTAATGGGTTTACAAACCCTCTCTGTCACAGATGAGGGATGAGAAAACATAACTCAGATCCCTTCTTATCAATGAAATCTATACTTCTTAGGTGTAGATATAGTTGGTTTTTCCCTTTTGATTTGGGTCGACAGGTTGAACCTCACATAAGGTCTTTTAGGTGAGTTGGGAACCTCTTAATCCTCACCTTCTAACAAGGAAAAATTAGCCTCTGTAGGAGATAAAACACCTTCCAAAATAGGTGAATCCTTCTTGCTATGTTTCTTCTTCCCGATTTGAGGAAAAACTTTGGCTAGCACCCCTTCATGGTATGACTCAATCTAGGCCTCAACATACCAGGAGGTTAATCCATTGGTTGCATCTTATGAAGGCAGGTTGATTACTGTCTGCGTCAACTCCATGGTTGTGAGCATTATTATCTTTCAATCTACTATCATATGATTTTCTAATCTTATGTGCGCTGGGGGATATAGTTATCTACTACTGGAGCTTGAACATGCAAGAAAATCTGTAAGGATCATAGGCCTCACATATGATCTCACCAACAATCTTGATTATCAGAACATCATCCCTAAAGGCCATCATGTATAAACTCATCTCATCACTTGCCTTACCTTCATCAATAAATATCTCCATGGATGGATTCCCATAGGGTAATAAGTTTAAATCCATAAATAAACTCATCCTTGCTTTGATTTAATTTGGATTCAATGACAGATGTGGAATACTAGATACAACATGGACATATGGTCGAAACTCACTCCCGAGAACCTTTATCCCACGTTGCATGGCGTATGTTCTGAAGTGGGTTGTGATCCATCCCCAGAAAACATGAAATGATCATATTATTTTGAAAGGAGCCTTACCTATATGAACACATAGCAGGATTCTATGGAGTTTTTGTAGAACAAGGATATCCAAACCCATAAACTTTTTCTCCACCATCTTGAATGCTACAACGAATGTTCCTATCCTTATGAAAAATCATGGACAGGTAAAAAATAGGTTCTAATACACATGGGTAGAAATCCCACAAGACATGTCTTAGATGGAACATCAGGCTTGATCTCATATCCCAATTTGTCATAATACCCCTTCTCTAAAGTTATCCAGAAGGTGCTGGGTTTGATTCTCTTCGCCGCCTAAGGACAACTTGTTAGATGCTTGCAAGTGGGGATTTCCCCCTTCATTCTTAGGAATGTTCTCATCCACACCTCTGAATGAATATCCCACCTTGGTCGGGGGTCTTCCTTCTTAATATAATAAGCTATTTTTAGTAGCTCACGTGCTAAAGCTAGTGTCCTGATAGTTTCATCCCACATCACCCTTAGAGGGATAAATTCATTATACATATATTTAAGGATCAGAGCCCTGAAGTTCTTGTAAACATCCTGCAAACTGATTCCAACTTCTCTGTGCATCAGATAGAAATAATTCTACTGTGGGAACCACCAGCTCAATAGTTCTATAATGAACTCAGTATTACTATACACATAATCTTTTCCCACCATGAAGGATTTTTATAAGTTCATAGACTTCAATTTAGCTGTGAACTCTACACAGGTTTAGTGCACCCAATACACCCACATCTATGCAGGCTTAATACCCCCACCTGGGCGGATGTCCCAATCTTTCCTCTAGTCTCGTTGACTAATCTTTATGTGAATAAAAAAAGATGTATGAATATAAATTTGGATTCAATTAAACCATGTGTGGTTTTAGATCCATAGTACACTAGATGTGATGCATAACACGTGTTATGGATGAAATCCTAACATTGATATATTCACCCATGCTGAAAATACTGGAAGTTGTAAAATTCTTGAATTCTTGAAACCAAAAGAGTGTGGTGTAATTAATTGGAGCTAGTGTGGGGACCTCCCTCACATGTCTATGTACTTAAAGTGGAAAATAGACACTCTTCGGAAAGTCACAGTGATATTTCTTCAAGGATCCCACCAGATTATGAAGATTTGTATCACGAATGTCATAATTATCATGCTTTGCAACATTCATCATATCCTCAATGCATTTAAAAGAATGTTCATCAAAAACTAAAATCTCCCTAGATATAATTGAACCTACAAAGAAGTATCAATTTGGTTTCATGGAAAGTTCATCTTAAAGAAAGTTGTGAAAACAAGAAAATTCGACAAAGGCTTAAACTTGTACAAAACACTCATGCAAGTTCCCCACACAAGTTCCTAACGTAGGCTCATCACTAATGATACTCGTGAATGTAATTCACCCAAGCACATTAACCGCACATAAAGATACATGTTGTGTCTATATGAATGATTATTTAACCAAAAAGGGTTCAGCTAAAGGTATGTGCGGGATACTAGAATGGAAAGACCTAGAAGTTCAGAGACGTGAGAGTCGTTCACCAAAATGAGAACCATATTTATAGATGAGGAAACCCCCTGTGCAGCCTGTGTGTGCGAACCACTTAGATTACAAGCTTATGTGGAACACAAGCGTGGAATACCTACATAGATGACTTTCATAGGTCACCTCAATGCTTCATCCATCCTTTTCATCCCTTTTCCTTAGGATCATACCCTCTCCCTTTGATCGAATCCAATCCTAAGGGGGGATTTTTTTGACACTCTATTTTTTGTTGTGTGGATGAAATGGAAGAAAAGGGAAATACCCTAGGGAGAATAGAATAGGTGAAATGAAAAGGTCCAAGGATAAGAAAATCCTCTAAAGGCCATTTCTCCCAAGTACACCAAACACCGTCGGTGCGCAAGGTACCTGCACAAAACCCTGTACGACCTACCTATATAAGCACCTGTGTGATATACTTGAGAGAGATTGACCATTCACCCAAGGTCCCATATTTTCCTATAAATAGGACCCTAGGGTCTTCATTTGTATGGATGAAAATTCTCAAAGGCCAACTGTTGCTCTGATCACCCTAGTCCTTCACTCTACCACTCCAAAACCATATAGGTAGCTTTCTAAAACCTAAAGGTGAGGGGATTAAAGTGGGATAATGTAATTAAATTCCTCCCAATATTTAAAATACATAACACCTATGTGAGGAAATCACTCAAACAATGATTAATCGAAACTAGTCTGAGGCACCCTTCCTCAATCGGGGACCAACACGAGTCATTTTTGGGAACACCTGTGGAGAACCTTGAATTCTTGACAAATGTCTCTCCCAATTATAGTCGTCTAGGTAGTAACTTTCCCAAGGAGCTA
The DNA here is from genome assembly GCA_963277665.1 of Viscum album. Classification (NCBI taxonomy): domain Eukaryota; kingdom Viridiplantae; phylum Streptophyta; class Magnoliopsida; order Santalales; family Viscaceae; genus Viscum; species Viscum album. The sequence continues at coordinate 1,546,306,605 of OY728130.1, forward strand.
CCGATTCACATAGGCTTACCTGCATGGAGCACCCCCAGCACAAGACTCCTTAGTTAGCCCTACCCTTCAGCCTACATGAGACAATCCTTTGAGCCCTCTTCCAAGCCACCTATGGAAGTGATCCTCTTACCTTGGGTCCCTTGCAAAAAGGGAACAAGCTGAAACCTCCACTGAGGCCTATGGACATGAAAATCCACAAGAAATGACACACCAACATGTCTCCCATTTGGATTTGGATTTCTACGATCATAGGTTTTACGCACTGGTCATACCAGATGGATAGAATCCTCAAGACGTGTGTGGATTTTTATTTCCATGGTCATGAGGGCCCTACCCTAGGGAAAGTGTTAGGGATTTACCAGTCTTGAACACTATGGTTAGTACCATTTCCTACCCTTCTCGTCTCTATGACCTGGAGCCTCTAGTTCCAAGTAGGGAGGGAAGGGATAATTCTTGTGTTTCGTTTTGGCATGGAATGGAATCCTTCTTCCCTACTGAAGAACTAATTTAAGGGTATCATTCATGGAGTAAGCCCCTAACCTTTCTTGAAAGAGGTTTCACCCTTGCTCCTCTCTACCTCCTGGCCAATGGGTTAGAGAGGGGATGTGCACCCAATCCCTCTATCCTCTCTCTTGTTACCTTCCTTCCTCATTCTCCATTCCATGGACCCATTTCAGGGTAAAGTGAAGAGAGGGAAGTTTTTTAACCTCATCCTCTGCCATCATCGTCCCAGGGTAGATGAGATGGGAACACTCAACACCCCATCCCTTTTCTTATGGGATCTGTCACCATGTCCACCTATGGACAAAAGTAGAGTGTGTGGTTCATTGGATTGTTTGTTTCCTCTTGTTTCTCACACCAAGCATGACTCACGTGGTCTTATAGGTTAATGGTCATCATGAAATCCACATGATCCATTCCATTAATTGAAATATTAGAACATTTATTCCTGGTTACAATCAATTCAGGATATGTAGGACGCCTATTAAATGTCTAAGCTCAATGAGAATCCTTCACAAGAGTAAGAACCAATCAAAATTTCCTTAATTTGGGAATCCTCCTTAGGATTAAGCCTCGAAACTAACCCCCAAATTACTACAGGGAATCCTTTTAAAGTATTAAGCCTTAATTTAATCCTCTTGAGGGGTCATACTCCCCTATGAGACCAACCGAACTATATGGGATTTAATTCCCATCCAAATGGGATACGTAGGAATCCTCCCTAAGGTTTAAACTTAACACCTCAAATCAACCCTACTCTCTCTAGGCTACATTCACAGTAGGGTTTAATTTAACCTGGGAATCCATCTTCCTTCCAGGATTCCCTGGGTTTCTTCGGCATAAGTCTCACACCAAACTACGACTAGGAACCTTCCGCCTAGACTTCCTTGGAACATGAAATTAAATTGTATAGTTGGGTCCTTATCACATGACCTTAAAAGGTATAATGTTCCCCATTAAGAGGAACCAAACTACATGGGTTCTGATTACTTTCATGAGGATATGTAGGAAGCTCGTTTATGGGTTCAATCCTAATATAAAAACAAATTTTATCTCCCTAGATGATAATACACTCAATAATTCCCCACTGAGTGCTAGAAAACCAGAATTGTTGTAATAATGACCATAGAATTTCTAAGTAGTACATAAGGGGATACCATTGATGGAGAACCTTGAATACATATAGATATCTCTATTGATGAAGAACCTCTTATACATACAGATGATTCTATATCCCATACATGCTAATAATTGATTACTAATTCAAGGGAAAAGAACTCAAAACCTAAGAATTAATAAAGGATTCATGAACATATCTTAAATCTATAAGAGATTCCCTAAGTAGGTGATAATTTCCCCCAAAAGGGTGTGATCATCCTGACCTCCCATCCTCGCGACCAATGTGAATTATTAAGCATTGTGGGTCAAAATCCTAATGAATGTATGCCTTTGAAATCTTGGTCCCTTTGGATACAGAACAATTGGGTTTTTCCAGTTCCATGAACCAAACTATTGGAAACTGTTCAGAAATCATGATTCCTAACTCGAACATATCTCTGAGGGAAAATAGTCAATCCTCTAGTATTACGCTATTCAATATCATATTTTTTTCCAATCATTTTTTACTATTAAAACTACAAGGACCTAGGGAAATAAAAGGAATTACAGAGAATGATGACAGGGACCTCCCAAATAGTCATGGTGTTGATGGTCCTTAACCCATTATCGACACTCGACCTAGATACCAATTTTCTAAAATATGGGAAATTTCATCTCTCTAGGAGATCGATGATGATTGAAAGATATTTTCATCTCGTACCTCCTTAATTTTATCCTATAAATTTAAGAATATAAAATAATGATGTTATTAAATAAATTCAAATTATAATTTAACTAGTTTACACTGATTCTATGAGTAGGTTTAATCACATAACCCCCATCTAACTATATATGTACATTGAACCACATCATGGTCTTCCCAACCAGATGACCAAACTTTAAATCCTATACCATTAAAGAATAAAATACATAATTATAAATTTTTAATAACCTAAAATTGAACACATTTATATCTTATAATAATTAAAATATTTCCTTGATTAATCATCTCCTTATGAAACTCTTTGACACTATTATGTGTGATATTATTTTATTCTCTCAACACATCTATGAACATACCTAAAAATTGATGTTATTTTTGTTTGAAATGTAATATGATTAAAAAATAGAAAATTGATTATGATATACATTGAAAGATAATATCAAATAATAAAATACATTATATGGCTCTGTAGAGAACCTAACGATGATTGAATTCAAATTTTCTCTAGGAATCCCTTCTGAAACCACATTGTCCATGTGTCAAAGTCTTATTGGGATGTTAATAAACTCACATATTAATCTATAAATGATGTAATTATTGTAATAGTGTGTTCCCTAGACCCAAAAATGCAGTAATTTTGATTACCATATTGTGCACACAGTTATATATACATGATGTTTATTTACCATTGTAGTGCAGACATTTTTGCATTCACTATTAAATGGTAATGTTCCTAGATTATGTGTCGAATCAAAAGGTTATAGCATATTCCAAGATATAATGAGAACCTTGAGGTACAATGAAATAAATCTTCAAGAAAGGTCATATGGTCTAGACACATAATAATAATTGGACATGATTGATGTTTGATTATCAGGTATTGGGGGCTCATAAGCATTGAGACTTCTTCTCATGAAGTTCACACATGGTGATATCTAGTAGCGAGATCATGAGGACAGACCTGCCAATAGGAATGCCACATGTTTTGGGTGTCATTGATTGTTCATATCTACGGACATGTGTATGGGTATCCTGACTTGAAATCATTATAGTGTGTATCATTTTATCACATACTTTAAGTCAAGGAAAAAACCATGATAATGAAATCGTAGCGAGGTACCTTGTGTTGGGTTCGTCATTGGTGGTATGACATTGGTTAAATGGTTAAGAAATGATTTGTCACTTCTGGGTTAAGGAAGTTATATATCTTGGGTCATGTTGATTATTATGGTAGTACCTTCATAAGACATTGACCAAGGCAGTCGAGGGTAAATATGTTTGGTTAGATCAATAAATAATAAATCAAGAAAAGGGTGATGACACATTTGTGTGTCTAGCTTTATTAGATATGAAAGACAAATAGATTATAGTATACATTGCATGTTCGTAGGTTGGTTGTCATTTCTATGATAATACTTATCTCTTTAGGGGTCCTGATTGGTTGCTATAATTATCTCTTGATCTATGGTTTTTATTCACTACTATTGAGATAAGGGTCTTGAGGGCCACACAAAATAGCATATTCAATAATCCTCCATATTCAGTTGAATAGGTATATCGGGCATGGTGGGACCCACCAAGGGGTCTGAGTATTGTCCAAGTTATCGATCAATAATAAATAAATAAATTCATCTTATTCAAATAAGAATAATTAGTATTAAATTTATTTATTAAATGTATTTTCAGGTTATGTATGTGTGAGGAATACTATTAATCAAATGAATATTATTTTAATAATCAATGTTCATTTAAAATTAAGTGGGATTGCGAGTTGAGTTAATGACTCAGGTTTTTATCATGTAATATATTATATATATATATTTCAAGTATGTGATAAAATAATAAATAATATTAATGTAGTTTAGTTCATAATAATTATTTATTTAGTGGATGTTGAATTAATAGGGGTCGGGGAACCCATCCGAGTATTTTCATCATCCACTATAAATAAGTGGAGAGAGGCTCAAGATCATGAATATTCATAGTGAATTTTTTAGAACCTCTCTCACATCCCACTTCCAAGAGAGACAAGCTCTCGATCTAGGTGTTTAGATCGAGTTCTTCCTTACGCATCGAATGTACATTGATGTGGTGATCATCGGGGCATCAAAGTAGTCATCAGATCTCCACGCTAGCACCCAAAATTCAACGATCGATGCACCAGAAGAATTTTGAAGTGCGTGTAAATTATCTAGAGGGGTACTACTATAGATTATTCAAGAAATGATCACCACACGACATGTTGTAGTCGATCAAAACTTTTGATCGAAACTTGTATGTTTTTTGTTTACCTTTTTAATCTCAAATTAATTTATGCGAGATCCTCAGACTATACTAGGACTTGCATCGTCGTTGATGACAAGTATCATTATCTTGACGATGAAAATTTTAAAATCTCGAACCCACCGGTTTCTTTTGAGTACCCATGTACCTTCAATTAGTATTAGAGAGATCACATAAATTATTTAAGCTTAGAAAAATTAAGTTGCCTAAAATTTAAGTAGAGGATTTGATTTCGGTCCCAACATCTTTGACGGGAGGTCAATCTGAAGTTTTTAATACGGATTTATTTCTTTTAGTTTGGGTATTAAAATTGATGCATATGTGTTTTATTATTTTCCATTCACATCAAATTAAATCATAATAAATCATAATAAATCATAATAATAATTATTATATGAAGACTAGTTGATTATCCTTTGCGAGTTTGTCAATAAAACCAAAGGGGGTGTGTTTCTCCTTCACCCGTGTGGAATAATCTGCACAAAAGCAAACAATAAAAATCAAATGGAAAATTTGTGGGTCAACAAAGAAAAAAATGATTCGGTCGCCTCCCTGCTGAGGTGCAGCGCCGCCCTCCCTCTTGAGCAGAAACCAGGAATCTGTGAGCCCCGGTGCCACCCCACCTCTATGTGCCCGGCGGTGACCACCCAGACCTATTCTCCTCCACCGCCTAAAGCCGAGGACACCCACTCCCTACAAGGGTTTTCAGGGCACAAGTTAATTTAATTAATATAATTAATAAATTTAATTTAATAATTAAATTAAATAAATTAATATATTAATTGTGGTTTAAAATAATAAATTTTAATACTTGGGAAAATTAATTTAATTTTGGTATTAAATTAAATTAATTATGGGACTAAAAATAATTAAATTATTAGAATTATTTAATTCATTTAATTTAATCAATACTATCATAATTTAATTTAATGAAATTTAAATTTTATTGTGCATTATTATACCCACTTACTGTTCTTGATCACTGACCTATGTATGTCTATATTTATTTATTTAATTAATTATTTAACTACTTGCGATATTTTTAATTAATTAAATGATGATCTGCGCATCGTCTTTATTTTTGGTTAATTTGTATAAGGGTTTTCGCATCCATTTTATCATATGTACATTAAATCTGTAGTCCCCCTCGACTCTGCACGAGTATTGTTTTGTACCTTCGACCAAGATTGTGTATGATGTGGACCCTTCCAAGATGAGGTGGTGTGCATAGATGAAGGTGATGCACGACATGAACCTCACCAAGATGAGGTGGTGGGAATTGATGAAGATGATGTAAGACAGAGACAATGCCAAGTTGAGGCATTACTCTAGACTAAAAAATGGACATTCTAGATAGGGGTCAAACTGCATCACGAGTCAAGAGACGACTTAGGTATGATTCCCCTAGGCCGTTTTAGATACTCAAGACCAGTCAGGTAGTTAGATTTCCTTTAGGTATTTCTTTATAAATAATTAAATGCATAAAGAAGTGGCGTATGATTTTCTATTAATGTTAAATTGCGAGCGAGGAAACATATATGAACATGGTTAATAAAAATGGATTACATTTGTTGAGAGAAAAACATAAAATCCCTCACAAAAATATTAAGTCATAAACAACCTTCAATCATTCAAATTTGAACAAAACTGGGTGTTTGGGGTGTCGAAAATTCCATAGATGAGGGTTCCTCTTACTATCTGGGAGTTCTTATGAGAGTGGTAAGATTACTTAACTAAATTGGTAGTAAGGAATAGTCATAGATGACTTGCTATTATTTTAGAGGAAACCATTAAGTAAATCAAGATATTATTTTAGAAGCTGGGACTTCACTCAACAGATCAAGGAGTCATGAGTTAATGAGGTTGGATAGCCAAAAGCTTACCTTGAACCCTCCAAGTAGTGGAATAACCATAGCTTGTAGACTTTGAGGGGAGGTTCAGGGATGTTTGTGACTAGAAAACTCAAGTGATAGAGTATTTCAATTCTAGCACAGAGGGTTTATAGAATTTGGTAAAATAGTGGGAGACATTTAATGATTTAATGATTTAATGATTTAATTATTTAATGATTTAATTAAATTGTCTAAACTGGTAATCATCATAAAAGTAAAAATCTACTAATGTTTTATTTTAAAAAAATGGATTAAAATACCAAAATAAAAACTATGATAAATATTGGACAAAGTTAATGTACAAACTAGAATGAATTTTCAAGTGTAGTACAGGTGCCTGTGAATAATACTACTATATCAGAAATTCAAGGTGTCGTTGTCCATGTACCTGTTAAGCCACCTCAGGAAGTGAGGATGTAAATATGATTATAGGAGACTCATGTATCTAGCATATGATGGTTATGTCATAATGAAATCACCAATGTTCGATGCTTGTTGCGGTAACAATGTCATGATATGGAGGATTACTCATGTAGTCTCATCTCTGAGATGTTTACAAGGAGAAAGTTAAGAAAGATATGTGGATGATAAATTACACTGGATTATGTGTAAATATGAAAGACAGGTCATGATCTTTCAATGCATCTCACTCTTACACCCAATTACTCTGGTTTCATTTAAGGTTACAAAACAAACAGGATGAAGTAAAAACTTCATTTCCTAATTTAGGTAATGGTCTCCAAGTGAATAAGAATATAAAAGACAGTTTAATATTTAGTTCTTATGGCGATGAATTTGAAATACAAAGTGAAAAGACCAATGGAAATTGTTATGCTTAAGGAAAATTCAGAACATAATTCAATAATATGAGGTTGGTTATTTAACAAGAGGTTATTTGCATCACATAACTTGAAATAAATTTATGGATGTTTAAAATGCAATTAACTGAATAGAATAAGAAAGTGCTCACTTCTTATTCAGTGTATATTCATCAATATTATGTTTTTGACATGCTACTTGGGTATTAAATACTATATGACTTTCATATATGTCTATTTAAATATAGTAACCATGTATAGAAACATTACAAGAAGTAAGTTCCATTCTCAAAGAAGAGAAAGGGTGATTTCTAAGTTAGCAGAGAGAAGTACATGACTTCTATGTTTCCAATTGAATGATTCTTGCAGATTTTTTTTGATTATGACCCAAACATTTATCTTATGTGTCCATTGGACACGAGGAGACATTATTCCATGTTCTGGAATAAATGTTGTTTGTGGTGAAAAATAGTTGAGTAATAGTTCAATCTTACTTGAATCATAGGTAATGCATGGTGAATATAAAATGTAAGACTTTTACCCAATTGTGGAAAGATAATTATTTTTCAAGAAAAACCTAAAGTGGACGTCAAGGATATATACAGTTTGGTATTTAGGATCAGTAAAACTAAATACCTTTGGTATTATCGATGTACATACTTGTTTAGTTTGGACAAAGAAACCTCTATAAATAAAGGTATGACACAAAAATTTTAGAATTAGTTCAACAAGAGAGCCTGAACTATTACAAGTAAAATCTAGTGTTAAATATACTTCATAAGATTTCTTTAAGTAATTAAGAAATTTTAATATGATGTGTGGTATATGCATGGTTTGAAGATATAAGTTTCTTTGGCCAACATGCTGAAGAATATCTTGATCAAGCATTCATCGATCATGATAATGTAGCATGAAGTAATTCCTAAACGCACATTACCTTATTTGCAGCACTACATTGATGTTAATGAGGAGGATCTATGATGAAGTCTTACATGTTAACATTGATCAACAAAATATAGCATGGAGTAATTCTTAAATACACATTTTATACATCATATTCATGATGTAAGTAGTATCAATGTTTCCACTTGTAGAAACTCCCATTATATTTCAAGACTTGCTTTGCAAAAAATGAAAAATTTCATAACCATATGTCAACTATCACGAAAAATGGATATCATATAAGTCATAATATGATGCAAATCCATTATGTCATAAGAATATGTATTTATAAGCAAAGAGTTTGTTAAGAAATAAACAAACTTGTATCAAGCTAAAAACATTGTGCATCTAAAATAATAATTCTAAAGGTTTCTTAGGATATTACAGAAATAATTTTGACAGAAAAGTGGTACTCAAGTAATAGACCAATTTTCTATATAAGGGTACATATATTTACTTGAGATAGTGGGTGAAATATTGATTTGGATCTAGTTAATTATAGATATTCACATGTAGTTGGCATAGGAACTAGTTCCTCAATTGCATGAGGAACATGAATGTTCTAGAGACACATACTACATAAAAAGGTTAAAACCATAGTGATGGTTTTATTTTCACCGTGATCGGCGATACATTATTTAGTGAGAATAATAATTCATACAAGAAATATATGAAAATTAACTAAAATTGAAAATATCAATTAAAATTCAATAATGGAATCCATATATCAAAGTGAATAGGGGGTTATTATAAATTGAATACTATGGTGGGTATTCAAATAAATTGATAGATGGATGGTACAAGTGTGGTACCAATAAGGCTTAATTAGTTATACCAAGTCATTCTACTTAAATCCATTAGAATTTTAACTGTCATAGCTTAATATATATGATCATTTAATTGGCCATTGGATGTCAAGATCAAATTTCCTAGAAGGTGTCTATGCGACACAACCAGAAAGGCTTGGCTACGTCACAAAATTCCAATAAGGGTTTCAAGTTTTTGAAATTTGGTTTTGGATTAATGTAAGAAAAAAGATCATAGAATATTCATTTGGAATTAGCCATTTCCATGTGTCTACCAATTTTTTTTGAGAGCACATTAGTTTTTCAAAATAAATATGTTTGGAAACATATAGAAAAAAGATATTGTTCTTATAGTCAGTTATGACCAGGATGGACATAAATCTACAGTGATTGATTTAAAGTAGAATCCTAAGTTCTAGGGAATAAGATATACTCAGGTATATCTAATGGTTTCTTGCACCTAGTGAATCATACATATACTAACATGGTATTGAAAATACAAGTGGAATAATTAAAAGGAAGAATTGTTTCAAATATATCATGGAATAATCTCTCTAGGTTATCATGTTTGGGACATGATAGGAAATTAACATGGTGAGATGATATCCGTTCACTTAAGAGATGGATCAATCACGTATGTCATGATATGTACAAGAAATGATATTGTAAATATATACATTATAGTAGGAAAATATCAGTTATATCTAGGAGCACTACAATGGAAACAATTAGAACTATCTGATTGTACTTCGACATGTACAAAAGGTAAGTGCCTTGTAAGTGGAGAAGGGGTACTAGTTATGGTGGGACAAAAACCAGTCTTTCTTATATCAATGTGATTGAATATTGCAGTTAGGCTAAGATGATGAGAGATAAAAGTTTATAAGATCCACTGGTATCCATATATACAAATACCAAGTACTTTGCAGCTTCTGAGGCAGCTAAGAAGTAGGTAAATACAACAATTTGTTCCAGTTTTTGGAATCTCACCTAGTAAGTAATGTATTATCATAATGTAAATTATGATATTCTTACTATCCAGTATGTCATGTTTTTATAGTAGAAAAATGAAATATACTTAGGGTTACCATCTCTTGGGAAGTTTTACTCAAGGAGATAAGGTCTCTAATAGAAGAATAGCCACACAGTGGAAATGTGGTAGACCCAGAAGTTAAAGCCATTACTTATAAGAAACATGATCTTTATCATATGAGTAGCTAACAAGTATGGTTGGAATGTTGGATTTAGTGCAAGTGGGATTGTGGAAATAGTGGGTTCCCTAGACCCAACTATTCAGTACTTTTGATTACCATATCATGCATATAGTTATATATACATGATGTTTACCATTATAGTGTAGAAATTTTGGCGCCCACTGTTAAATGGTAACATCCATAGATTAAGTGATGTATCAAAAGGTTATAGTAGATCCGAGGTTATAATGAGAACCATAAGGTACTATGAAATTAATCTTAAACAAAGGTCTTATGCTCTAGATACATAATAATAACTGGACATAGTTGATGTTTGACTATCAGGTGTTGGGCACTCATAAGCATTGAGACTTCTTCTCATGAAGTTCTCACTTGGTGATCTCTAGTAGTGAGGTCATGAGGACAAAACATCCAACAGGAACACCATATGTTTTGTGTGTCATTGGTTGGTAATATCTATAGACATGTGTATTGCTCTCCTAACTTGAGATCATTACCAGTGTGTGTCATTTGATCACGTACTTTGATGAAAGGAAAAAACCATGACAATAAAATTTTGGTGAGCTAGCTTATGTTGGGTGCATTATTGGCGGTATGACATTGGTTAAATGGTCAAAAAAGGATTTGTCGCTTCTAGGTTAAGGAAGTTATATATCTCAGGCTATGTTTATTAGGATAATAGTACATTCATAAGACCTTATCCAAGGTAGTCGAGGGTAAATATATCTGGTTAGATCAATAAATAATAACATAAGAAAAGGGTGATGACACACGTGTGAATCCTGATTTATGAGATATTAAAGACAAAGAGATTATAGTACATAATGAATGTTCGTAGGTTTTTTTTTCATTTCTATGACAATACTTATCTCTTTAGAAGCCTTGATGGGTTTCTAGATCCTGTCTTAGTCCTTGGATTTTATTCACTACTATTGAGATAAGGGCCTAGATGTAGCAATATGAAACCGATGGGTTGGGGTGGGGCGGACTAAGCCCATGTGGTCTTGAATCCACGTGGGCTTGAGTCTGTGCAGGCTTAAACCCAAAAAAACCCACATATCAAATGGGTGGATTTATCCAACCGACCCCACCCCACAATGTATCCATGCTATCCCACATGTAACCCATGATCTTGGTTTTTATAATTTTTTATACGAAATTGATACATCCCAACATGAAATGCTGGTAATAAGGACAATGCATATTATTGATAATTAAAATAATAAATGAAAGTTATAATATTTTTTTGAATTTAAATATAATAATCAAAATTGAGTAACATATTTACATAATTATGATAAATTTATAATAAAATTTAGAAAATCATGAATAATATGTGGGTGTGGGTATAAGAAGCAGATCCGAACTTTGGATAGAAATAATGAGATCCCCACTAAGATCGTAGAAGAATGGAATGTCAGTGATGACCCTCCCATATTGCTGAAGAATCAAACCAACTATGGTTATGGATGCTTTCGGCTGAGGCACCTCAAATCCACTGTTAAAGATGACAACGAGTCACCGGGTGCCGTATAAGGAAAACCACGACCATAAGAAAAAAACGAAGCCTTCAATTTGATGAATAAGACACCAATGAGCACTGAACTATGGTTTCAAAATCTCGTACTCAAATATGGAAACACGATCATCCACTATTGATTAAGAGACCATGCGCTCGAAGCCAAACCTCATCACTGTGTAAGGAAGTATACCTGTGGAAAGGTAGAAGACCCAAACCACCTCGCCTAGGTTGATATCCAAAAGAGAAGGGAAATATGACACTGATCATTGATGGAAGCTGAGATCGATGTCACAGAGCCAATGCCACCATTGGAAGTGTTCACATGCAGGAAAGTCACGGTGATGGTGAGAGTGTTTCAGGGTGTTGCTTGTTGGTTCAAGAAAAAATATGAAGGTCCCATGGGTAGGGTGCACCAACTACAACGATGAGGGGTCTAGGGAACTTCTATGGAAACATGGTGCTGCGTCGACCCATCAGAACTGCATAGATGGAGGCTGGTGAGTGCGTTAAGCGAGGGATAGTGTGATGGAAAACTATGACTAAAAATAAAGAGAAGGTGGGTGGGGTGGTGGAGAAATAAGGATGAGGTGAACTTGGGAATAGATACCTCAAAGACAGATTTACATGTGGAGCACCAATTCGTGTTGACCATGCATGCACCGTTCATTTCATATGAAACTCGTAACATGGATTGAAATCAATTCAACCGTATATTAAAAAAAAGATTAATAATATATGTGTTTTTTAAAATTTTAACAACCTGTGGGTTGGCCAGTATCCATGTGGGTAAAACTGCATGGGTTGGTTGCCCATGGGGGATGTCCACATATACCCATTTTTATAATGTTTTTTTTATAAAAACCTACACCTCCCCAAACCCACACAACCTATGGGTCTACATCCCGTTTTTCATTCCTACCTATAAGGTCACACACAATAGCATATTCAAGAATCCACCATATTCAGTTGAATAGGTATATCAGACATGGAGGGCCCCACCACGAGGTCTGAGTATTGTCTAAGTTATCGATCACTGATAAATAAATAAATTCATATTATTCATGTAATGAATATTTGGTATTGAATTTGTTTATTAAATGTATTTACAATTTAAGTAAGTATGAGGAATAATATTAATCAAAAAAAATATTATTTTAACACTCAATGTTCGTTTAATATTAAGCGGGATTACGAGCCGAGTTAATGTCTTGAGTTTTTATCATGTAATATATTATATATATATTATAGGTATGTGATAAAAGAATAAATAATATTGACGTAGTTTAGTTCATCATAATTATTTATTTAGTGGATGTTGAATTAACGGGGGTCAGATAAACTCATCCAGGTATTTTCATCATCCAATATAAATAAGTGGAGAGAGGCTCAAGCTTAAGAATATTCATGGTGAATTTACCAGCCTCTCTCTAATCCCAATTCCTAGAGAGATAATCTCATGATCTGGGCATTCAGATCAAGTTCTTCCTCACGTATTGAATGTGCATTGATGCAGTGATCATCTGGGTGTCGATGGAGTCGACAGATCTCCATGCTAGCACCTGAAATTCGACGATCGATGCTCAAGTAGAATTTTAAAGCATTTGTGGACATTCTAGAGGGATCTTTCTATGGATCCTTCAAGCAAAAATTGTTAGAAATGAGTTCCAGTTAAGGATAAATTCAGATCGAAACATGTATGTTTTTTTGTTTATGTTTTTTTGCTCAGATAAATTTGTATGATATCCTCAGACTGTACCAAGACTTGGATCATATTTGATGATAAGTATCATTGTCTCAATGATTAAAAATTTAAAATTACCAACCCACCATCTTCTGCTAAGAACCTCAACACCTTCAATAATTCCATTTTGTTTCCATGATTTTAAAAGTGCACTAATGCACAATGGAGTCATCCACTCTATAATGTAAAATCATATATAAAAAAGAAATATATATATTAGGATAATAATTTTATTTTTCTTATTATTAAAATAATAAGCTATTTATCATTATTAATTTTCATTTTCCTTTTTTTTATTATTATAGATCCTATTATTCATGTTGAATAGAACATGCTTCTAGTTATGATATGTGATGGAGAAGTTCATTGGATCATATTCAAAACTTTCTTTACAACAACCATCCTAAATCACTTGTAGGTGTTGAGACCAAATTTTTTTTATTGTATGTGTTCTTAGTGAGGATGAAATGTTAATTTCATGATAATGTGGTGATGAAGAGTGGATCATAATATAGTTGAAGATCCTAAGTATATTGAGAGAGGATTAAGGATTTCAAGTGAATATATAGAGTATTTTAAAATTTAAAAGACAAATCATGGATGGTTTTTGTAATAAAAAAGAAAATAATAAAGTTAAGGTTTATTTATTTTAGGTTTATTATTACTATATTATTCCTCATTATTTTTTTGGATATATAATTTTATGAACTTGGGATGAAATTGGACATATTATTTTCTAGCTCAAATATCAAAGCATCCTAAACACTACTTGCAGCCGACCGAGCTCAAGATAGGAGGAAACCAAGAGAGGCATAGAGAGTTCATATAACCTATATGGGTTAGCATAAGTGTGAAGGGAAAAAAGATGGTTTTTATCCACAATGGGCATTAGAAATCATAGACCGCTTATAAGAATCAGTTCCATAAGATTCAATTGAGTTGCTTGTGGACTATGATGGTTAATAAATATATCAAAAATTCAAATTAAAAAGTGACATGGGATCACTTAATTCAAAAAATTATTCATACTTTTAAAAAATATGGTAACATGAGTTCTCGCTATCATAAAAAAAGACATCACATAATAGTCATCTTCAACCAAGAGCTTTCATATGTAAGAGTCTCCCATTGCGATTGGTTGAACCATGCCATGAGATTGAGTGTGGAATGAAAATCAGGTCCTATTGAATGACTTAGAAAATCACTCCTATATACTCAACTAGTAAACATGAATTCGTGAAAGGATTTTCATGAAGAATGTTATTTCTACATGTGGATAGTGCATGTAAGCTTATCAAATGAGAAGACATAGAGTTATCACATAGAAGATTAAATCCACTAGAAAGAATAAGATATTCCAAGATTTGGGGTCGATTATTTGTAATGATCTCTCACCATAAAAACTCACGATGATCATAAGTACATTGTGATTGAAGATGAATTGTAAACCAATGTGAATGATTTTTTCATAAGGATAAAAAATGAAAAATGTGTTGTGTGAGTAAGATGTGTGTTAAAAACATAAGAAAAATATCTTGTGTTTAAGATATTTCAAGAATAAGAAAATTATATTATTTGTATGGTAATCCCATGTAATATTTGTTTTCACAAGATTATTTTTATTCCATATATTACAATGGTTTCATGATATATTTAAAATTTCTCTAAGATATCTTAGATCATGGAAAACTGAAGATCTAGAATTATGAATTCAGAAGAGTAATGATTAAATTTATTCCTAATAAAGATTTAAAATGAAAATATCATTATTTGTGAACTATGTTTCTAATATCAAAATAGGAAGAAGATTCTAAGGAAAAGCTCAAGGATGTAATAATAAAGATTATTTAGAGGAGTATGTTGTTCTGAAAAATGAGAAACTATAGCCATGGTTATATCAATGATTTTAATTACATGCATACTGTGATTACAAATTAGTGGGTTTTGATTTAGAAAAGATTGAGGATATGAATAAATGGAGATTATTTGAGAGTATTCCAAGCCACATTGTTAATTTCCACATCGCATGATATATGAGTGTTCTTCCTTTTTTTAATGTTGATGTGGAATGTATTTAAAGAAACATATATTTTGGAAATAAATTTGTGATAATTTAAATATCCCATGAAGCTTAAATCCCATGTCATGAGGAAGGAATATAAGAAATCTTTTTTTCTTTTTAAAATGCATATAAAGGAGAGGGTTGGGGGGGATCTTTTGATCCATATCTCTTAATTAGGTCATGTATTTGTGTTATAATATAGGAAAATAAAATAATATAATGTTAAACTCAAGAAAAAGATGAATACATAGATTCCCTCCACCTCCTAGTATCCCTACATGACCCACCAAGCACTTCAAGTGGTATCATAGCTAATCAGGTTCTCATTTGATTTGATCTACTTGTTAGTTCTTGTTGTATTTATCATTATACATGAAGTGAAAATTATAGTACTGTTTAGAAATTCTTCATATGAAGAACATGATGTTCCTTTAGTTCACATGGGATTATCAATAAAATCACTAAGTAATCCAAGGAAATGAGAAGAAATGAAGTAGACAAAGTTTTCAATGTAAAAAAATAATCAACCATTACTTGATGCTGATCAAAGTGGTAAGAAGCCATTCTATTAAACTATTAATAGTTATCCTTTTGATGAAAAAATACCAATATGTTACCAACTCTAGGAAGATGAGTCTAGAAAAATATTTGAAGATTCATACTCTAAAATAGAGTGGTATACAAGAGAAGTTCTCTATGAATTAATCACTAACATTCATTATTTTATTAAGGAACGGATGAAAAATAATAACTAGAGGAAGAAGTTAATGAAATGGAAGAAACATTAGGATGAAAAATTTTAAGGTATAATACTCTCATATACCTTATTGAAGATAAATAATAATCAATGTTACTTTTCATTAAAAATATTTCCTTGATTGATGAAAAAATGAAAAGGAAGGGTTTTTAGGAAGGAATCGATATAAACTGTTCTTAAAGAATTGAATCATATGTTGAAATAATTAGACAACACCTCCATGAATTTCAAAGTCTCCAAAATGGATATTAAATAAAGAAAAATAAAATAAATTTCTCTAAATCAATTAGTAAATATGGATGAAAATTACATTCATAAGATGAATAAATACAAAGAAGAAAAGTTGATATCATTTGATTAAAAAAATATTCCCTCAAAATGAAATGCCACGAGTTTTATAAAAAACTGAGAGATTAGGAAACCACACATCTCAGTACTTCCCAAACTATTGAAAAAATGGATTCTTCCAAATATATTTCAATTGAGTTTAATGAGTTATATATGATTAGTTTTTATTTTCAAATAAGATCTTGAAGAAATCTTCCAAAGAATCTTGGAGAAAGGTATGGTCCATATCTAAATCCAATAATTGAACTATTTTTTAGAAATAATAGAATTAAAAGTAAAATATAAACAAAAATATATGATAAAAAACTATCATAATACTTCCACCATCTCAATTATGAGTAGAAGATGGTATACAATGGCTTGTTCCTCATAAAAAGCTCAAATAGTTGATAGAATTATTCAAAAACAACCACCACCCTACCTAAAAATTCTGGAAAACATGATCTCAAAATAAGAAAACCATGTTTCATTGGTCATTTCTGGTATTTTTATATGTTTAGGAACACAAAATAAGATTATTAGAAAAATATATTAATTTATAAGGTTCAAATAAGGCCAAATTGGAGTGGCAGTAGACCAGAAGCGTGGAAGGAACCTATTGTGAAAATTCAAAATTCATAGGAAGGGGGTAATCTTTTTATTAAAATTTGATTTTATTAATTAGAAATATTATTTTGAAATTTTCAATATATATGGTTACAATTATTATTAGTTATGGCATATTCCTATATATCACAACATATTCTAACAATAAAAAATACCACTGAAGTAGAATAAATGAGAAAAAACTTCCTTGGGAGATAAACATTTGATTTAAAATAATTATTAAATAGTATCAAGAATAAAATATTATTCACTAAAAATATAATCCTAAATTTAATGGTGATCGAATGACCTTTAAATCCACCAATAGTAAACCCACCGAAGCATCAATTTGGTACCATGAAGCAGGAAACATCACCAGACCACATGTAGATTCCTTCACTACAGGAAAACCAAAGCACAAATGAGACAAGATAAAGAATTGAAATTTCAAGATCTAGTAGCTGAGACCATTAAAATAGACAAAGTCACTGAAAAATACTGATCCAGCATGCCAAAACTAGTTGTGAATGCAACCTTTAACTAAATCTCCTTCTTAACTGAATAAAAAATCTACAAATAAAGAAATTTTAACCAACATAAAACGTGTTAAAACACAACTACTCTTTATCTTCACTTACATATTCATATTTATCATATTATAATTTTTAAATTAATTCAACAACATCATACTCACCTTCATATTCAATTTCATTATTTTGGTGACTCTCTATAATAGAATTTTTATTATGGAAGGCCTTCCCAATCTGTGCAGTCACGAGATGAAAAAAACCATAGAGTTGTAATAAAGACTACATGTACTGCTTTTTGGATTCAAAACTCTTATATAGATCATTAAGAACTTCTATTATAGACTCATAAGATTCAAAATAATTATCATGGTTCACTAATATGATATAGATCCATGGAATAACATACTTTCTAGTGCATGACCATGAGTTCCCTAAAGACATCAGAACTTCCAATAACTAGAATTCCTCACTTGATGGCATCGGAAAAATAGTTGACTTCACCTTATTTGGTGGGAAGTCTTTGTAAATATTAATTCCCTTGAACGATAAAGAATTGGTATTTAATTAAGATATATAATCAACTTTGCTTATAATGATCCCCAAGGATCTAAGTCGGTCCTCCATGCAAAGCCTCCAAGTCTCAGATGGAACCTTACATGATCCATTCTCCAAAGAATTAGAAAGGTGGACATCTGATGCCTCTTTATTAGGACCAAGGCCTAAACATTTTACTATTTTATAACTTTTATAAAATTCAAAAAACCTTAAAACAGGAAGAAAAAAATCTTTTTTATTTTCACGATCTAACACTGTGATTCCAACCTGCAAATCTTATCCCTATTTAGACATGCTAGACTGGCTTGGTAAGAGGAATCCATTTTGAGAACTTCTCAACATCACATCAATTCCAAATTGCATATAAATCTGTAGAAATAATTGATTTACTAACAAAACACAATCCAGGAACACATAGAAATCCCATGTTTAGTAATTCCTAGTAGTTTTGCAACATATATAATTGGATGTGCACCCTTATGATTCTTAGAGAAGTCGTCTTAAATAGAAAATGATATTTTTGTTGGTTTAAAATTAGATAATCCCTCACTATTTTTCCCTTTCCATAAGTAGAATATTACAATATCTAAAATGCCTAGAACATATAAATTTGTATCCATTCCCCCATCATTCAGGCAGAAGCAATCCAAGAAGACAATAGGATGCTCCATTGTAAGAATCCAGTTAACTGACTGTTTTTTGCTACCATCTATCCTCCAAAAAACAACATACCTCTCACCGACTAAAGATGAGAGGATGTGATTCCCATATTTAGAAAAAATAATGCAGCGAGTAACCCCAGGGTGACAAGAAAACATATGAAACTTTATTTCATTTGAGTAATTGAAAATTTCCAATTAAGAAGCTATAGTTTCCAACAATTTACTATCCAGAGACACAACCAAAGAAGATATATCTTTTGTATATTATTTGAATTTTCCCAGGTTATTTACTGAAATGGGTTCAATTTTGAAAACCATCCCATCAGCACCTACAACATAGATGCATGGACCATCTTTAGGGAAAGAAATGGAGACAACACCCCTAGGATGGCAATCACTAACTCGCCATTTCAATTGACCAATGAATATGTCCACTGCTAAAACATCATCGATGATTGTTCCTAAAAAGTAATACTACAGAAATGGACTTCCTTTTTCTATTTTTTCCAAATAAATCTATTTCTTGCACATGAAATCAGTAGATAGGTGACCTCTTTTATATTTAGAGTATATGCTTGATGTGTCTGTGGACATGGTGTCAGAAACTTCAGTCTGTAGATGGCCCTTCAAAGTGTACCAAATATTGATTCTTGCTTCTCTGGTAGTGATTTCAAAAAATTACATAGATGGACTAAATGCAGTCAAAAGATCCATGATATTTGAAAAGCCCATTATCAGTACTTCATGAATGACCGACCATTGGAGTCTTTGGAGTAATGTTTTCTGCATCTTGCGGCAGTTGGATTCATGTAGATTAGGTAGAAAGGGAAGGTTCGGGCAGTTTCGGTTTAGGAGGAGAGGGTGGGGTTAGATTGGAAGGCTTCAACAGGAGAGGGAGGCATGTTATGAATTAGGTGGGAGAGGGGGCCTTCTTATCTGGTAGCTTCAGTAGCCGGGGGAGTGGCCCTAGGGTACAAGGTGATGGGGATGCATTGGAAGATAAACATGAAAAAGAAGGTACTCAACAAAGGATCTCAAGGGAATCTCATCAATAAGAGAAATATTTTATGTAGTGAAAAGAGAATACACAACATGGATTTTTACAACCATGCCTTGGAAGTCAAAATTAAAGGGGAAGGATTAGATCAAAGGATTCAATCAAAGGAAAAAACAACAATATGGGATTTATTGAAAATATCTCAAAAGAATAGTTGGAGGTATTTCCAAAGAAGGTTCAATCCTAGGATCAAATAAATCCATGTAGTGACTCAAAAAAAGATAAATAATTTTCAAAATAGTATATGTATAATGAGTAGATTTCGAAAATGAAATAAGGCTAGAAGGAACACATGTAAAATAAAGTACTAAAGGGAAAAAAAGTTTTAAATAAAGAATTTGAATTTCATTGAGATTCAAAAAAATTGACAACTCAAGAGTTTTACATGAGTTGTGTGTGAGGTACCACCTAGCTGGAAATTGTTATTAAGAATGATTAGTAATGTTTCCAATTAAATGATAAGCTCTAAAGAAGATAAAAATTTTACCCTATGTTGCATGTTTCATGATGGATTATCAAATAGGGAACATCCCACACAAAGAAGTGAGAAACAAGAAGACATAAATGCTACCCAAAGCAAAATACACAATTGATGACTAATTATGCATGAATGTATAATGGAATGAAATGAGAAACAATATTGAGAAAATCTTTTTAACCTTGTTGTTCAAATCGAGGTACAATTAGTTCCATGTTATTACCATATACTTTTGTGTTGTATTTATGTGATTTTAAAGTAGTGAATCGCATGTGAATCTAAAAGGTATGTGGTTAATCAAAAACCAAAAGACAATATATAAATAAGGATAATCGAATCACAATTCCAGATATTGAAAAAGTTTTAATTGTTCCATTTATGAGACTCTTTATATGAAAATATTGAAGTTTATCCGATGAAGAAATCATCCATGATGTCGAGGAATAGAGTGCATCCCTAAAAGGGAAAAAATGCATGATGAGATATTTCCTAAAGGTATGGTGGTGAAATATGGAATTTCTATATATCTATTAAAGGGCTAAATAATAGGTATTTCAATCATATTTTATACCTTTTTATTAACAGTATTAAATATATTCTAAAAAAGGAGCAATGGTTGATGAGAAAGGAGTGGTCAAGGGGTAGTTATATATCTTATACCTAAAATTTTTAATATGTTTGTTGATAGTGAATATGATATATATGTGTATGCCTTTCATGATATATCTATGTATAATTCCCCCCAAAAAATCTTTGTATGTGTTTTCACATGTTTTAAACATTTATGAACATCTTTCAACACCATGGTAAATCACTCTTGTTTTCTACAATGGAGTTACCTATAGAGACTCAGAGTTGATTAAGTAGAATCTTATATATAAAATGACATATGGTACTATCTCTCTCTCAATTAATTTATGACATAACCCCCAATAACCTTGATATATATTAATAATAAGCTAGAGATAATAAAATAAAAAGTAAATGAGAAAGGTGGAGTAATAGTAGAATATACTTGAATAAAATATTTAGAGAGACACATATTGATATTTAATTTTCATATTGGTATTGATAACAAATAAAAAGGGGGAGACTATTGAGATCACATTGTGTTTATTTTTTATTAGTTGTCAATAAGTATGATAAGTTGATTTTATATACATGTTTGTATTTAGAGAGGCTTAAAAGCGAGTTAAACATCCTAAGAATGTTGAGAGAGAAATGGATTTCTAAATAAAATACATATATGGTTTTTTAAATTGTGAAAGAAAAAACATAAAAGATTGTTTGAAGAAAAATTAAAGGAAGATAATAATTTGATATTGATGAATTATAGTCTTCTTACTACTGTGTTATTCTTCGTACTATTTTTTGGTTGAGGAATCCAAAGGAGTTATTACAAAATTTTCCATTAATTTAGCCATCCCAACAATCCAAGTAGCATGAACACCTGTAGAATCCAGATAAACTTAATATAGGATCTAGTCAATAGAAAAATAGAGTGAATAACACCTATGTGGGTCAATATAGCTATGAAGGGAATAAGGATATATTGTATCAATCATGGGGGTTGGACATGGTAAATTTCTAGAGAGCACCAGCTTTAACGGATTTGAATGAGCCACATATAGAGCATGGTGGTTAATAAAATGATTAACACTCCAAACTAAAAGTATATATAGGATCATATACCACAATAAACTATTCATCTATTTAAAAAATTAGGAAAAAAGTTGTACACTTCCTTAAATGATGATGTCATATAACAGTGTTATTCAACCTCAAGGCTGTATATATGAGAGGCTCCTATTGTGACTGGTTCAACCTCTCTATTAGCTCGGCTGTTAATTAAATATCTTTTCCCCAGAATGATTGAAAGAGTCAATAACTCCCACATACTCATCCACTGAACATGAATACCTAAAAGGAGTGGCATGTGGAATGTTATTGTTGTGAGTAGACAATGCAAGTGATCTTATCAGAAGATAGAACATGAAGATTTCATATAAAATATTAAATCCACATTAAGGATAAATTTTTTTCTTATGATGGGATGTAGTCCCTACATTCAATTGATCCCTCATCATAAAAATATCATGATAATCACAAGTGAATCATGATTCAAGATGATTTACAAAACAATAAGCATAAATTCTTCATAATGGTCAAAATTCCACAACGTGTCATGCATATAAGATATATTTCATATTCTTAAATTTTTTTTACGTATAATATATTTTGATTATAAGAAAATTATATTAGATGTAAGATAATTCCACATATGATAATTACACATATTATAATTTTTCATAAGATAATTTCAAATAAGAAGTTTACTCCACAAAACATAATGGTTTTTTAAGAAATTTGATAACATTATAATATATCTTATATCATGGAAAACTAAATATCTAAGATTATGTATTCTAAAGAGTAATGATTATGAAAATTCATAAGCCACTATTTAAAATTAATATATCATATTGAGTGAACTATGACTCTAGAAGGAAAACACATGGAAGACTTAGAGGCATAACTCATGCATGTATTGACCGAGATCTTTTAAAGAAGGAGTATGTTGTTCCACTAAATGAGAAACTGTAACTATGAATGTATCAGTGCATATAATTACATTCATATTGTGATTTATAATTAGAAGGTTTTGTGGAATATATCTGTGAATAGATGAATAAAGAGAAAATATTTGTGAGTGTTCCATGCTAGAATATTAACTGAGATTTTAAAATCCTTCTGAGTGTTTTTTAATTTATAAATTCTATCATGAAATATTTTAGAAGAAGAAGATATTGTAGAGAAAAATATGTGATATATTAAATATCACATGATGATTAAATTTATGTCTTTAGAATGGTTTTTAATAAATATCTTGAATCATTTTTAAATGAGTTTTGAACTTGTAGAAATCTTAGAATATCAATATTTAAAGAAAGTGATGCCATTCAAGTGAGCTATGTATTTTAATGAGACATGGGAGCAGAAGTGATAATTAAGATGTTGTGGTTCTTACTCTATATTCTAAAATTCAAGAGAGAATAAAGTACATTTGACTTGTATTCATCATAGAAGATAAAAAAATATCAATGATACAATGAAGAGGAACTAAGAGACATTTGACTGGTTCCATTAAGAAGAATCCAACATCAATCAGAGAAGAAAAATAATAGTGATATAATAATATTTATATTATTGGAGAATACTTATAGGTATCAGTGGTGGTCGTGACTTCTCTAAAATATTGATATATTGTAGAAGAAGATGAAGATTACCAAGGATAAGTAACCAATGCAATGCTTTCTATCTATCCCTCACATTGAGACCCTTGAAAAACCTCTATGATTAAATATCACAGCGTGCTTGACTGGAGAACAAGGACATATTTCATGTGTGTTCATTGATCATTTATTGGATTTTGATGACTTATTAATTGGTTTATAGAGGTCTTTTATGGAACTAATAGTTCTAGAATAAATTATACCATCACGCTAGAGGGAGGCTGAAGTGCTAGAGGGAGGTACTTTCTTCTATAAGACTCTATGAAGAAACATTCCCTTAACTTGCATGACACTTATATAGTCTAGTGTAACCAACCTCTTAGGATTTTAAAATGAACAATATCCTCGTTATATTTTAATAACTTTACCATTCTAGTGATATTTTGGGTCTCACAACACAACCCAAACCTAAAATGTATTAGGATATTATATTGAGGCTAAACCTAGAAAATATCTATGTGTTTTCATTCTTCCTTATATTTCATTGCATATCAAGGGGATGATCAAGAGAGAATCTTTAGATCCAAATATCTTAACTGAGACAATGGTTCTAGTAATAAGAGTGGATAAAAATGAAATAAAATTAACCATCGATAAAATTTTGGGATATTGATTCACCCCCATCCCCTCTTAATGTCCTTTCAAGATCCACTAGACACTTCAGTAGGCACCCCAAAATAGTCAAATGTCACAAATCAAAATTATTGAACCTTTAAACATCTATTGTTTACATGTTTGTTTTTGTTATTTGACTATTTATATCTATTTAAAAAATAAATTCAATAGTTTTCGTAACTATGAAATAAATAATGTGTTCAAAATAACATTCATAACAGAAAATTCACCCTCTATAACCTTTGTTATGGTATGGGTGAAAAAATATGTTTAGTCAATTCATGCTCATCTATTAGCTGAGCTAATATCCCAATACCCAAGTCCAATGGATCTATATTAGTGAGAAGCATACGAGTAGCAATGTGTAGTGTACTAGATAGTTTCAGGATCATCACTAGTGGTGTAGTATTATCTTGTTGTGTAAACTATGTTTTTCATACCTTTTAGTCCATGTATTTTTTTTCAAAATATATAAAAAAATTAAATCAATTATGAAATTTGAAAATGATAAAATATTATAAAATAATTTAAAATTATAATTATAAAAATTTCAAATCATTCACACGTATTGAAACTATAAATTTGATGATCAAAACTATTGGTTTATTTTAAATAATATTAATAATATAATATTTAATAAACAATCAAGAACTTTTTATTTAATTATAATGAAATTATTTTATACCTATTAAAGGAACATATGAAACTAATTTACTCCCATATTACTCATAACAAATATTGACTTCATGATTTTTTATGAATAACCATTAGGCACTATATTGAATATTAATATTTAAGCAATTAATGTGAAAATAACATCTATGATAGAAACTCTATTAATAAATGAATCACTTTATTCTAAGTATGAATAAAATATGATTTAAATACTTAAAAGAGCATTGACTAGATAATGGTTTCATTCATAATTGATTATTATCATCATCTGATAACATGCGATCCTCATCTTCACTCTATTTCAAGACTTCCAGTTTCAATTCCATAATGAATACACCAATCAATCGCTTCCAATTGATAGGGTTCTATATCCATAAAAAATTAATCAAATTCATTACCCATATCATATAAGACTCTTAGTTTTACATGGACTACACCACATAAACCTTAATTGACTCCCTTATCAACATAATATACCATTTTAGATTTTGAAGAAAAAATGGGTAATCTTATTTTTGATAATTAATATCAAACGAAAAATATTAATTTACATAAGTAAACTATAATGAATCTTTCTTTATTACTATATAAATATCAACACATTATAATTTGAATAACAAAATCAAAAAGTTTATAATATAATTTAACTCTATAATTTCAATCATCATTCCATAATATTCCAACTCTGTTAATTTTATAAAGATTCCATTGTACTATGTTTTCAAACCTTATTCATGATATTATGTACCAGACATGAAACCATTAATATTTAAGGCATAAAATATCTTAAACTACTTCAAAGGCACTCAAGCTAAATATTTCAAATCATCAAAAAATATATCTTGATTATCAACGTTCAGGATCTGTTCAAATGGATATAAAAAATTTGTATTTATAAAATATTATTATCAATATATTATAAATATAAAAATGATTATGAACATACAAGATGTGAAAACCAACCAATATTATCCATTTTCACACCATTTGTTAGTTTTTCTCATTTTATTTTTGACTCCGAAGTCTTCTCTTTGTTTGTGTCTTCATTTCTTTAGTGAAATATTCTACAATATCACTATATAATAGAAAAAATCTATTTACTTACATGAACACTATATGAGGTAGTGAAAAGGATGATATCATTCCATTGTGAAAAAATAACATTGTAAATGTTATTGATTTACCAAAGGAATGAATATAATTTGAGTTATCTCCATCACCTCCAATATAATTAAATATTGGATCAATCCAAACCAAATACCTCATATAGAATGTGAGATAGTCATTTTCCAAGTACCATTCCAAAATATGGCCTTATGGTTGATCTTTTTTATTTATATAGGTAATCAAATAACCAAAATACCTGATTAATCAACACATAATAATCCTACGTGTTTTGAGTTCAAAAAATATATTTTAACAGTGATGAATATTTGAAAGATAATATCTCTCAATGGGGTATATCCATTGATAGTGTATGGGTCCTCCAAATTTAACACCCCCAACCAAATGTACTGTCAAATGAATCATCACATTGAAAAATGATAAGGTAAATATCATCTTTAGGGGAATAAGTTTCCATACAATTTTTCCTATAATTATTTAAGACTGTTTGGGTTAAAAAGTTTCTGAAAGGTTTTTTTGAAGAACATACAATAAACAATTAAGGCTGATATTATTTTATGAATTAATAAGTTACACAATTCCAATGGTAATAATTACTCTATTAGATTATAATATTAATTAATTTTCAAAGCAAATACCTTATGATTTTTTAGTTTAACACCCAATGAAATGTAAACATAGTATACATCAGGTACATTCACATTTTCATATATTTGAAAGAACATATATTTTTCATGGGTTTTCAATAAAAAATTACTACAGGAGACTTCCCAATCATATTTTTACATAGATAAAGATTTATATTATTTTTATCTAAGTATTAAAATTCACTTTTATGAACATTAATTTTTCCTTGTATAATAAGTTTTATAAAAATAGCATTATCAAATAGATTCATTAAAATGTACATAACATTGAGATTGTGACATAACATATACAGTTCCCAATGAGGATGATATAAAAATATAATTTTCCTTCCATTTCTATGTTCCAATTCCATATGATGTTTTATGGAATCTTCCTAAAATTGATCAAATTATACTCTTCCCCAAATTCTAAAACAATTGATGATAATTGATACAAAATATCTGACCGAGATAGCAATTTTAGAGGGGACCAAAAACTAGGTTTTTTATAAAATAATTACTTGTTAAAATGAAATATCTAAGATAAATCTATGACTCAAATATGACACATAAAAATGGTTTTATACTATAATTCATCCTTCTAGAGTCGAAATTAGTTTTTTAAAAAATATATTTTAGACCACTCTGAGTATTCTAACTAGATATATTCCCAAGTCTTGGAAAGTTAATGATGGTTTACATGATAATAACATGAATTGTAGATATTTTTTAGCCGAAACGTAAAATATATCCACAAAATTGTCAAATATCTATTATAATTTTTTATAAATCTAAAGTTCACATCAAAAGCATTTCCAAGCATTTTTTTCCTGGTATAATCATTGAAAAAATAAAATAATTTTATTTCATGTGAATCCACATTGGTAGATTGTAAGGTATAAAAATAATAATACATATGTTATAATTGGTATTTAAAATCCTAAATATAATTAATCCATCATTACTAAATACCAAACAATAATTACTAGGGTTTATATGGAAATTTTCATGTAATGAATCAAAACCTTTCCATGCTGATGTATATTTTGGATGAAAAATAAACCCATCACAATTGTTTACTATAGAATTTCACACCATATTCTCTTTGGTTTTATATAATGTAAATAATCATTGTAATCTTGGTTTCATTAGAAAATAAGATAAAACATCCACTGGAATTTTATATGTCTTCTTCTTTATAAGAACACATTAATTCAACAATGTGTCATTATTCATTTACTTCTATCTATATGTATGACATCTTTTAAACACTTCTCTATTTAAATATTATCCTTAATATATCATACATTAATTTTGATATGCATGCATCCTCATATAATTTATACCCAAATTGTATATAACCATAACCATCTCATATATTGATTCAAGGATCTTAGCCATACTAAAAACATCATGCATCAATTCTAATAACATTTTCATTTAATTATTTGTAATTTTATATAAACACTTGATTTGGTAAAATTTAATTAGAAAAGTAAAATTTTAATATTTATCAAACCCCTCATAGAAATAATTATTTATATTTTTAAAAAGTTCTTATAACTCATTTTATTAATCAATTTTATAATCCCCTATTTTGATTTCTACAAAATCTACATGAGACTGTATTGACATGTTATAATCTTTATCTCGTTGTGTTTTTGTGATCAATACAACAATATTTAAGTTCTAAATTTCATTATCTACTAATTTAGTAGTAGATTGATGATTATGATGTTGGATAAAGATCATGTTTTCTATAATATTTGATCCACCATGCCAAATCCATCATACATACCTCGTAGGAAATTATTTAAATATCAAGTGTTCATAAACAATGAGTCTTTTCAACCATCATATGAAATTACTTATAAATGTATTTAGTTAATTATCCAATAGTTAGATTCATTTCCAATTGAAAAATCTAAAAATGTCTTTAACCCTTAATGATATTTTGGGGTATTTTGAGGTAATAAAATTCATATTTTATACATTTATTTAATATTAAAAAAAATTTAAAAATAATAGAAAACTTATTAGTGAAATTAAATCATGTTTAACATATACCATATGATTAATATAACATCCCTCTGAAACTAATTATAAAAAAATAAAATCATAATATTTTGTAAATAATAATAAATTTGATATTTGACATCTATAGAAAACTAAAAAAATATATATGTGAATAAATAGATTTAATCATTGAAAAATCACATTCAAAAAACTAATATTTTATAAAAGTTGAAAATATTCATACTCATTGATGAAAAAAAAGAAAAAATGTCATTTATTTGGTTATTATTTAAAAAGTCAACAAATTAAGAAAATAGAATCTATGATAAAATATTGATTATAGAATACGACCCCATTCTCTATGATAATGCACAACGTAAAATATTATGTAACCAAAATAACACTAAAATTTTAGATATAATTATATAATTGAAAAATAGAAAAACATAAAAAACCTAATTATATAAAATTTGGAGTAGATAAATCAATACTAATCTTAGTAGTTGCATCAGGTGTTGACTGATTGGTTAATTGAGAGATGATTGGGAGAGGGAGAACTAGATAAGAACAACTGAAGTAGGCTAGATCTGGTGTAATTAGATAATGAAACACAATGATATTTTGAGAAATATATATTTTTTCAAATGAATTTAATTTTTTTCAATGTTTTTTGAAAAATGTAACACTGAGTTTATCTTGCATTACAGGAAACACTGCGTTTAAACAAAACATTTCATATTATTAAAATATTATTATATGATATTTATCACCTATTCATTTGAATGATGAACATGCATATGATTAAATAAATTATAAAAATATATGGTTTAAACATGTATATAAAATGAATTCTTTTGTGACTAATTAATTTAAATTGAAGATAAAAACTATTTAAAAATAAAAGAAAATATTTTTACGAAAAATAATTTTTATACAAAAAAATGTCTCACCTCAATATATTAAATGAAACAACTTTGGTTAATTATTTTGATTAAATTTATGTAGTTTATATTCAATAAACTATTTAACAATCATATTCGGTCATTTCTTGATAAGATATAAGAATAAATCCCTTTTATAATAAAAAACTATATTTTTCTAAAAAGAAGTTTTATTGCCTTTGGGAACACTTATTTTAAATATATTTTTTATAAATTTTGGAATAAAAATTTTAATAAATAAAGTTGATATTTTATATCATCTTTAAAAAATTATCTTATGGTGAATTGTTTAGAATTTTTTGAAAAAAATCATTTTTTGATAAACACTGAAAATACTAAATTTTAATCGAAAACTACAATTCATTTAAATTATTTATAAAGTTAAGTTATGTTTAAAA
This sequence comes from Viscum album, assembly GCA_963277665.1. Lineage (NCBI taxonomy): Eukaryota > Viridiplantae > Streptophyta > Magnoliopsida > Santalales > Viscaceae > Viscum > Viscum album. The sequence continues at coordinate 1,546,336,869 of OY728130.1, forward strand.
TTGATTTTAAATTAAATTTATATAAATTATATATATATAAATCTGATTTAGTTCATTGTAATAATTTTCATATTGAATTTGGATATATAAACCATGCAGACTTTTAAACTTTTTCTATTTGAAAACCCATTTTCTCATCGCGTTTTGGAGGTTAAATTTAAATTGAATTTTCAACTTATGTTAATTTAATTTGTTAAAATATATTTTATATTTGGAAAAATAATAATTTATATTATATAATGTGGTCAAATTAATTTTTATCAAAATGAATAGTAAAAACATTAAAAATTAATTATCACAGTTAAGGTTAAAAAGGTTTTACAGGGGGTTAAACTAACATTATAAGATGTAAAATGACCTATGAAATTGTATAAAATCTATTTTATGGAAACATTTCAACCCTATAATCTATATGGTTTTCTAGTACTATATTTTGGATCCTTTTTTCATGATAAGGATGTGGGTACACATTTTTCATTTCAAAGAAATTACAAGTGTGCCACTCACCTCACTTATAAAAGGCCACCCTCTCTCCTCTCTTCCTTACACTCTCCAAATCTTTCAGGTTGACAAATAAATATAAAAATAATTTAAAAAAATAATTATTATCATACTAGATTCCTTATTTTGGGAATAAATCTTACCAAGGAAGACTCTTGGAGGAATCCTAGAGAGGATGCCTGAAGAAGAGGTAACATTCTTCAATGAGTGTTTTTATATTACTTATTCCTCCACCTCCTTAAATTATTATTAAAACATGATTATATAATAAAATAATTATATTAAATATAATTATATTTTTTATGTTATGTCCATGAATTACAACCGTCTCCACTTCCATCAAATGGGTTACAAAATCATCACTCATGTGTATGGTGGACTACCGCCTCACTAACGGATGTCATTTGTTTTTCCATTACCACATCTCACAGTTGGGTATTATGGCGGATATAAAGTGTATATATGATATTTATAATATAATTATACCTTTTTTTACTTTATATTCTATTGGGGATACAATAACTCCGTTCATGTGTATGACAGACTACCACCTCGTGAAGTGATGTGATTCGTTTTTTACTAATTCTTTACATGGAAGATAATAATGATGATGTTAATGAATATATGTGATACAAATGACATAATTATTTTATTTATGAAATATTTATCACCATTAAAATAGAATATATAATTTTATTTCTTACCTTTTCACTCATTGAAATATAATAACATCGTTTTTGTACATGTGGACTACCACCTCCACGAAGCGACGCGACTCTCTATTTTCATCACCAAACCAAATGGATGATATGTATAAGTATATTTAAAGGAATAATATTTTATTTATGATATTATAATTATTATTTAGTGATGAAATATTACTTTCCTCTTTTCCAAAATTATTGTTGAAAAATAAAAAACGTTACTCATGCGTACGTAAGATCTACCATCTCCATGATCGCAACATACATAATTTATCAAAACCATATTTCATGACTGATATTAAAAGTATAATTGATGTATAAATAGTATAATTATGTCATTATTATTATTATTTAAATTATTTAACCAAAACCAATTTGATAGGAAATAAAAAATAAAAAAATATATGAAAAACAAAGCGATTATTACTTGAAACATGAATTTAACATGGAATTGGTAATAAATGGGTAATAAATGGTCATAAGTAAATAATATATGGTATAATATATATAGTTATGGTTCTATAATATATGTGATATAAAATTATATTTATTATACATGAGGTTTGAACATGTACGTAAGAAGTTGAGACTTAAGGAAAGTGATTTCTAGCCTCTCTTTTATTTCTTGGAGACATATATAAATTCACCACTAATTTATCTTTGATAAATTATATAATACAATTTGACATATTATATCATAAATATACTTATTTTCATAATATTTAATGTTTCATTTGATGTTAGGATTTATTGGGTGTTATAATTCAAAATACTTTTTTGGGTATCAAATTGCCTTCTTTGGGATATAAGTTATGTTATGAACCAATATTATTCTATGAGGTACATATAATACCCATTTGAAATGAAATAAAATTAATTTACTTATTTTAGTTATATTATAAGTTTCATTTAGTATTATGCTTTCATGGTACTTATAATTCAAAGTTATCCAAGTGGTAAATATTTTCTGTTACAATATCATCATTTATTGGTATTGTTTATGATTATGTTTTCGATGATGAAATACTATAAACCATTTATAAATAAACTCTTTAATTTTCTTATCCTTTTGTAATTTTATGATAATATATTTTTCCCCTTTATTTTCCTCAATTTATATACTTAAGAGTTCAAAAGATTTTTTTAGGAAAAGAATCATCTTTATTTCTCTCTTTGGTCAAAACCCATTTTCTTCCAAAACCATGTTTTCTAAAAATATTTTCATTTTTTTAGATTATTAAAATGATTTATTAAAGAAATTTTTACCCATGTTTTATTTTTTATCATTTTTTAAAGGAAACTTCAGGTCATTTTCCAAAAATGACTATTTGGATTATACGAAAAATGTAAAAGGAATCATTGTTTTAATTTGTATGGCATGAAGATAATTTTCGACAATAATGACCACTATTTTATTAGAATATTAATTTATAATTTTTCAAGTTTATTTTCAAAGAATATTATTATCTAAATGTTTTGTGTTTTAAAAATTATTTTTCAAAGTGAATACATCATTTTACTCAAGGAATGTTTTAAATGAATTTTAAATATTCATTTATAAGTTTTAAATGTTATTTTAAAAGAAAAGGATTTCCAAAATATTGTATGTATTTTTAGTTTTAAAAAAGTGATTTTCAAAGAAAATTTATCTTTCTCAAGAAATATTCAAAGTGATTTATCTTTCAGAACCATTCTTGATATAATATGACATTTCTTGATGTAATTTATGCTTTACCGGAGATATAAACCAAGAATAAAATTATTACTATCTATTTTAATGATTCATGATGATTTTTTATAAAACTCATTTCTTATTCATGGGTTATACCCTGATAAAATTATTATTAAAACCTAAAATTTATCCCTGGGTTATGAAATGATGAAATTATTATGAAACTCATCTCTTCTACATAGGTTTTGATATTAATAAATGTTTATGAAACCCATTTAATTTCATGGGTTATGATATGATGAATATTCTATAAAATTGTGGAACACATATATATGAATTTCATTATGTGATGGGTGGAACCAATATATCCCTCCAATGTATTGGGTAATGATTTGAATCTCATCAGATAGATAAAACTAGAATGAGGAGTGAACCCAATTCGGTAAGAGACTTTTTCTACAATGATGTCCTTGGGAGTGAACTTATACTACTATGATTGGTTGGGAAGTGAACCCATTACACTATAATAGCCTTGTAAGTGAGTCTTTAATACTATTTAAATTAATTTCTATACTTATGTGTATTCCAAAATTCCATGTATTATGAAAATTTTATTCTCTCATAGACCATGTTATTTGATTTCCATATGATTCATGTCCTACAAACTTCTAATCATTATGACATGACTCATGATTCTGATATATTATATATAGGGTATGGTTTTAATATGTTATGATCATATTTTTATAATATTATGTTCATCTTATTCATTCACATCTCCCTTGTTTATCCTTATGGAACATCTAATCTCACCATTTCTTATGTTTCCATTCCTCATGTTATGAAGAAATGTTTTTGTAGGGCATGTTTTTGACGATTACAAAAGGAGAATATATTTATGGGAGATATTAAAGATATTTCACCAAATTAGAATATTTTGTACCTAATCTCCAAAGTCACTAAACTATTATGGTCCTTAAACATGTGTTTGTGTAATTTAATGAATATTCATAAAAACATATGTAACATCCATGTAATAAAATCCTGGGTCACTATAGATAACACCTCATCAGGATACAAAATATGTTTTTGGGAGTAAAAGATGTTTTAAAGAGGATAGGAGGCCATCAAAGGGTCATTGGGAGGGGTGGATATTATTGAAGTGTTTTTTCAATGATAATATTTATTATAGGGGAGGATATAACTGAATGTCCTAATGAGGGAGGTTAGGAGTGGAGGACATGGTCTTGATCCAAGAGTGGTGTAAGTAAGGGGATGCAAATCATGAAATAAAGTTTCTTATTGATGATGTATTTTTAAAACTATTTCATAATAATAAATTTATAGTTTTTAAAAAAACCTCTAATAATAATTCAAAGTCAATTCCTTTTATGTTACAATTAATAAATTTAGATTTTTTTCTAATTTTAGGTGGTTTTATATAACCACCTCTAATAAAATTACACAAATAAGTTATTTTGTTTTAATGTGATCTCCTTGATTATTATCTTATAATCCATCAATCCTGGGTAGTAGTTACTTGTTTTTGACACATGATATTCAATTATAGTAAGTAAGCATTTCATTCTAAAGATATAATAATATAACGCACCTTGATTTATTCAAGAATGTGATTAAAACCTAAATTACATAATTTTATAAATATAATTTTAAGACAATAATTAAATTTATAATTAATCATGTAAGAATTATCATATGATTGATTTTTTTATATTTTTTATAAATAATTAATTTTTGAATGAATAGTGAGAAATACTGATTTTACAAAAAATTATCAATTTTATGATATTATAATGACGTAATAATAACTTGAATGTTTATGAAACCTTTTTTCTATAATATTTATATAATAATTAATAAAATTTATAAAAAAATTTAATGTTGAAATTATAAATATGTTCATAAAATATTGGAAATTTTTGTAATGTTTTGTTAAAATTAATTTTTTTTAGTTCTTTGTGAATAATCAAGTATTTATAAGGTTAATTTTAATTTTATATTAGTTTTAAAGACATATATTCTTCCATTTATTTATCATAATCCAATTTATCCTCTTATAATCAATATTATACTTATTTTTCAAGAAAATTATGTTTTCTTAAAACAATTGTTTTTTGAAAAATGGTTTTCGTTGTATTTTAGAACCATACATTAAACGTAATTTCCTCCACTAATAGGTTTTTAATAATGTAAAATTTATTCTATATTGTTAAAAAGTTTAACTAAAATTAGTTAATATGGCTAAATTAATTTTTGGTCTTAATAAATAGTAATGATAATAAATATTTATTATCTCAGTTAAGGGTACAATGAATTAAATTGGTTAAAAATAAAGGGATAAAGTTTTTGGATAACATAAAACACCTTATTGAACCTCATTTGTTGTTTTTATTTCTACCATACAATTATCATGTTCCAATATAAGATAATTTACAGCCACATACATATGAAAATGAATTTAATTATTATAATATTTCTTATAATTCCATGTGTGCCTCTCCCCTCTATAATAAAAGGGAACCTCTTCTCCTATATTATTCATAAAAATTAATTACTCTATATAATAAAATATATATGTAAAAAAACTTCTTATATTCCTTAACATCATTCTTGATATAATTTTTATACTCTATAACTATCCTATAATGGGTTGAGATGTAACCTAAATGAATTATTTCAAAGAATCTGAAATCATATTATTAAACTCTTTCAATGTTTATTTCTTTTCTACTTCATCTAAATCTATTTTATATAACCTAACATAATTAATATTTCACCACCAATATATTGATATGTTATAATGATTATGTAATAACCATTTCCCATCTCCTTTCAATCCTATAGAAAAGGAATGCATCATTCGTGCGTATGTTGGACTTACTATCTACACATAGAGGACAATTCATTATTCATATTCATTCTACTTGCATGGTTATAAATATGGAATTAATGAATTATATATTATATTTATGACATAATTATGATTCTATAAACATAAAATATCATATACATTATTCCCCTTCAATTTATTAGAAAATGATGGCATTGTTCATGCGTATGTGTGGACTACAACCTCTAGGAAGCGATATGGTTAATTTTACTATTACTATACTTAATGGATTGTTATTAAATTACATATAATGAATAAAAATCATATTAATAAAAATTAATAAAATTATGAAGTTTATGGAACATTTTCATGACTCTATTAACCTTGAATAATAAACCAAAGTAATTTTGGAGAAATTGATCGAAAAATCATAATATGGGTAAGGTAAGAAAGAATTATTCAATTAATGGATTTAAAATGATTATAAAAGGACCATAATAAAAGGAATAAATTTGAATAATTTTCTTAATAAATAGTTTAATAAATTTAAATTCATTATACTAGATGATAAAAATTGTATGACTGTACAGAGATCCAAGGTTATGCATTTCTGTTATAATATCAGTTTATTTTGGGATTGTTTATATTCCTATTTATATAGGAAAAATTATATGATAATAATATTTTAAACAAATAATATTTTATTATAATATGGTTATTTTTGTTCTATATGTTTATTTTCCATTTCTAATATTCCTGGATCAAGAATCAATAAGTACATTACATTTAACAGACTTTCTACTTAAAAATATCACTGTAAAGTCTTCCTTATAACTCTTTTTCTTATAAGTCAAGGTTCTTTTAAATTTTTCATTAATTTTTATATTTATCTTTAAAATTATGGTAAATTTTATTTTTATCTGTTTTTGACATTATATAAAAATGATTAAATATGAATCTTCGTACCATTTACTATGTAGGTTATTGTAAATTTTTTATGAAAGTACAAAAATAATGATTTTAATGTATATAGATAGAACACCATTTTACATCGTCATGTAAATCATAAGTTATCATGATTCCATCAAAAGTTTCAATTTTTATTTTTTTCTTAAAATTTTCGCATTTTATATTTAAAATAATATCAAACAAAAAGGTTATTATTTTCTTCAAGTAATGAAAATAATTTTGAAATGTGATTTATAACTCGGTTATTATATATAACTACAAGGAAGTTATTTTTAATGTATTTATTTCATTTTATTTTCTAAATATTTTTTTACAACCAAACCTTAATTTAAGATGAACCAATGACCTTATATCATCCTTTATTGTTAATGAGTTAGACTTTTTTTGAGATCATTCACTTTCCTGTGATCATGTTATCTATCACTCTCTATTATTATTTGGAAATTATTGTTCTCTTTCAAGTCCAAATTTTTAAATATTGATTTATTTAAAATCATTTCTATTACATTTTTGATGTTTGAAATGTATACCATTTATATATATGCTATCATTTGAATGAATCTTATGAAGTATGTTATTTCATTTTCTGGGAAAATATTGATGTTTTATATTCTTAATTCAATATAGATATTTTTGACTTATTAATAATTTTTGAGAATGACTTATATTGATCATTTAAAATATAAGGAATTACTAGGATAAGAAAGTAACAGGTGGGTCTCTATTATTGATAGACCCTTGATGCTTTAATAAGCCTCATGAGATAGAATAGTAGGCTATCCATATTAGATGGGTATTTTGTTTACATCTACCCATTTATTAATTATTATACCTTGGTTAAGAGGCCTTTTGTTAAGATTCATGATATCTTGGATGAGGACTTGATATAAAGTTCATGAATATCCCGATTTATGCATTTATTTTATTGAAAATTTTGTTTCCATTATACATGGAATTTATATTTTGTTATTAAAAATGGATGTTAATTGAGCTAATGTTGTCAATTGAATGACATGTGTTTTGATTATAGAGTCTCACATATTGATTATCCCTTATTAACTAATGATAGCTTCCGTTATACATAACCCTTACTAATAATATGGGATCACCTTTTATTTTTTCCATTCCCTGGAATATGAATAAGGATATTATGAATTATTTAAGAAGAATTAGGAATTTTTATTGTGAAATGTATTTATATTTCCAATATAACATATGAATCAAAAATGTATTTAGTTTTCCAATACGGATAAAATTATAGATCCCACATGGAATGATCACTTGTATCATGTACCAATGTAATAAAGTAAACTATGACTCTAGGTTACTAGAGTCGGTTGTTAGAATTGATATCAAAATAAGTTTAATAGGAAACATGAGATCTATACTGTAAATGAATATTTCTAACATGAGATTTATTAAAAACCCTTAGGGTATTGAAAGAATTTTACAATTATATGGATTTTTATTTTATAGCTCATTATGGAGGTTAATTATGAGCTAACTTATTATCTACTATTGTTTAGAGATGACACTTAGTAGATGAATTTGAATCAACAACCATAGTTAGTGTACATATTTACCTGCTAATAAATCCAATTCAATGTGTGTGGAGCTAAGTAGATCATGGATATATTATGTTATCCGACTCAAGTTATAATGAAAAACATTTCCCATATAGAGAAACCTATTGTTCTACAAGGCCAAATTAGATTTTTTTTTATTAATCCATTTTAAGGAAAATGGAAAAAACCAGAGTACACTACAGGAGCACTACGTGCTGAAAGAGCTTACAAAGTGGTGAAACACAAGGCTTAAGTTACTTGACTCTGCTGCTCTAAAGAGCTCCCAGTGTAGCACACCAACCTGGATGTCAGGATCCTCTCTGATGAGCTCTTCAAAGTAGGAAATCATCCTCTCCATCGTCTGAATAAATTCCTCTGAGTTGATTTTTCCCTTATTGAACCCGCGGGCCAGAATTGTATCCTGTTTATCTAACCACACTTCTTGCTCCTCTGTGGCATCAACTTGCAGCCTTCGTGCATAAATTCTGTTGAGCTCCTCTTCTGAAACATTAGGACGAATGGCTTGTTCAATCATATCTTCCTTGGAGTGCAGGATGAGTTTCAAGCACTCTCCATTCTCTTCTTCTTTGTCACATATAGGATTGTTTGTTCCTTCTTTTTCCCCCTCCTGAAGGGTTGTGCTTACTTTGATCTTTCCCTTCTTGACCGACCTAGTCTCCATTGGTTTTGGAAGATGAGAATAATCCTTGCGACTCTTAGTCTTTTTCCCCTGGACCACAATACATTTTCCAGAATCTCTAGAGACTTTTTTCCCCTTCTTCCGCCGAGGGCTATGAGGGCCTTTTCCTTTACATCGATCCATGCTGTCCATTGAAGGAGTACTATAACTGTCATCACCTGGAAAATCATCCTCCGGAGACAATATAGGATCCTGAACTTCCAATCCAACAAAGCGGTTCCCCAACGATAACTGCATGCCTTCACAGAGAGGGCTCATCTTGAAAAGTGAATGCTCCAGATCTACCTTCTTCTTCATGACCTTATCTTTCCCCCCAATCACAGCCTTCGGATGATCCCCAAGGGTGTTAGGATCTAGCGCCTTCAAGATATTGGCATTGGCCAACTTCTCCTGTTCTCTGGAAGAAGTAACAGCAGCCAGGAACGACTTCCCCGGAACCAAGGCCGATCCCATGGGTTGTTCATTTCCCCGACCCATGAATTGCAGATGATGGTTGTCACCCCGACCTCTCCCAGGAGAGCTTCCAGCCCCATGAGCCTCACTGCCTTCACCTTCCTCGGCTTGGCTGGGTAATACAGGATGAAGCCCCACATCCACAACGGACCTCTCCACACCATCGCCCCTAACACCCAGATCATGCCTCAATCTAGAAAAAACATCTGCAACCCTCGGGCCAACCTCCTTGAGTTTCCCAGGTTTCTCAATCCTCACAGGACTCAAGAGAACCCCCGTCGCCCCTGGATCCTCCCCGCGCGCCACACCAATCGCACCCGGATCCACTCTTGCGCATGACTGGTCCTCTGCCTCTAGAGCCACCAACACCTTCGAGGACCTGTCGAAACTCCCGCGACGACATCCTGAAACGTCATGGCCGATCTTGCTGCAATCGGTACAAAACACGGGCCAAGAATCAAACACCACCCGCTGCTTCCATCTCAGTTCTTCTCCAACCGAGATCCATAGCCACTCAGTTGGGGGTTTCGAAATATCAACTTCAACGCAAACACGGGGCATAATAGGGTGACATACCGCCGAGGTTCGATGATCAGAACAGAGATACCGGCCGATCAAGTTCCCAAGCATACAAATGATAGATGGATTCTGGAAAGGAAGAGGCAAATCGGGAAAGCTAACCCAAATCGCGGCCGACGGCGGTTCGCGGTTCAAGTTGAAGTCGAACGACCATCGTAGAAGGAAGAAGCCGCACCCATCAAACACTCGCGGCGCGCTCGACCAGGCGACGACCAAGTCCTCCTCCGATTCAAAACGAATCATCAATTGACGCCGGTCGAGCAAACCCACCACCGCTCGATTTTGTAAACCCCAAGAACCAAAGACGAAGCGGTCGAAGGCATCTAACGAGGGACGACGACCTCTGAAACGAGCCACTAGCGTTGATCTGTGCAGATCCAACGCCGCGTTGAATTCCTTGAGAGAAATCGCGAGTTGAGGAGAGCCTTAGTGGAGGTCAGGGACCTTAGGGCTAAGCGAAATGGCCGGAAAGGGGGGGAGAAAGGCTGGGTTGGTGAAAGGGATGAATGGCCGAAGCACCGTGGGAGGAATCCCCCCTCCCCCCGCCGGGGAGGAGGGGGCCGGATCTACAGTCATCGTCGAGCTAGGGCATCTTCATAGATGCGAGAGCGAAAACGCGAGGCCATTCTCGGTGCGACTTAACCTATTGTTCTACAACACAATTCACTTATGCACTATTTATTTATGTGAGATATGCATACATCATTTAATGGAAGTAATAATACATTGGTAGCTAAATAATGCATTGATTCCATCAAAAATATATTTCTATCCTTGGGATGTAATGAAAGGGAAATAGTTATTCTAAGAGTGTATTTTTTAAAGGGGGATACTACTCAACCATGGTCACTAATCCTGAAAACTAATATTGTTTATCAAATAAAATATTTGGAATTGAGAATATTTAAAGTGATATTATTTGATAAATAAGATCATTTGGGTAATTAGAGGAAATTGAGAGGGTGTTCCTCACATTAAAACATAATGAAGAAGAAAGTGTTATAAATTATGAGGATAACTTTACAATATTATCTTGACATATTTTGGACTATATATGAAATATAAAAATAAATATTGATCATTTGTCTGATAGTCTTAAGCCAAGAATTCAAACAACACTCATTTCACAAACATTTTCATTATATGATGATATAATATCAAGTGCCACCATCAAAAATATTTAATTGACTAGGTGTTATATCTTGAATGGAAGTCAATAATATAAGAGGATGACTATAAACCAAGATAAAATAAATTCATCAATAAATAAGAAAAAAATGATAAGATTTTTAACATTTTATAATTGTGGAAAAAACCCCTAGGTACTTGCTTAATGGGAACATGAGTTTGTTTCATATGTGGAGAAAGGGGTCATAAGGCTCATGAATGTAATTGAACAAAAGAAAACACTACTATATAGTTATATAGTGGTAAAGAGATAATCAATTATTCAAACTAATGTCCCAATAATTAAGGGAACATACCATAGAAGAGGCCAAAGGGAGAGGGACAAAATTATACAATTACTAAAGTTTTAGTTGATGTTCCAAAAGTTATGATGGAAGGTATGTTAATTTAAAAATCAAAATTATTATTATTATTTTATTCTAGATATTCACACTCTTCTACATCATCAATTATTTCCATGAAAAAAAGATACTTCCCTTGTACCTTAAGAACATATATGTCAATCAAGACTATTAGTGGATTTATTATTATAAAAATGTTGTGACAATCAGTTCCCATTACGACACATAGACATACCCTATTTTTGAACTTGATTATTATACCTTTGGTAAACTTTGATATATTCCTGGGTATGTATTGGATATCAATCTATAATGAAAAAATTAATTTCTAGGGGAAAGAGATTAAGATTCATGAAGGTGATGTAGAATCCCTTTTCTTTAGAGGGGAGACAACCTCATCCGATTCTTGTCTAGATCAACATACAATAACTATTCTTAATGAAATTATTATGATATAAGAATATAAAAATCCTATAAATGGTAAATGTATCCTTAGAATAGAGGATGTACATATTGTGAAATAATAAATTAATGCGTTTTTTAAAAAAATTTCTATAAATCTACCTAATCATGAAGTTGAGTTTCTTATTAATCTCATCCTTGATTAATATCCTAATTATAATACTACCTCTAGGATGGGAATAATGGAATTGGTGGGGCTGAATAAATAACTACAGGAGTTATATGATAACATATATATAAGCCCTAGTGTTTTACCATGGGGTGACCTAGTTATTTTGGTTAGAAATAAATATGGGTCAATGAGGTTGTGAATAGATTATAGGGAAATTAATTCCATTAATATAATTAAAATTTATCATATCTACCACATTTATGACTTATTTTATCAAAGTAAATAAGCTAAATATTGTTCAATGATTGATATTAGTCACGGGTATTATCAATTGTTAGAAAATATAGAAGTCATTCCTTGATTTCATTTCATATGAGGTATGGGCATTATTATATTATATTAACCCCCTTTACATTGGCTAAGGATCCCTATGTTTTTATGGATCTGATAAATAGAGTATTCCAAGATTATCTCAATAATTTCATTGTGGTATTTATTGATGATATCAAGATATACTCTAAAAGTTATGAGGATCATAAGAGTCATTTTAAAATATTTCTTAATACTCTTATAGAAAATTATTTATATATAATATTTATTAAATATTAATTTTCAATCCAAGAAGTTTCATTTCTTGGACATATTTTCTCTAAATATGGAATATCTGTTGGTACTTCAAAGGTAACTATAGTTAGGGAATGACTAACACCAATGAATATAATTGAGGCATGTATTTTTCTTGGTATAACTGGTTACTATCAACTATTTGTTAATTTTTTTCCTGATTAGAAAATATTTTAATGAAGTTTACACATAATGGGTTTAAGTTCATATATTCAGAATAATGTAAAGAATGTTTTAAATAATTAATGAGGATATTGGTCAATGCACTGATATTAACATTACCATTGGGATTTAATAGATTTTTGATATATAGTGATGAATTAAGGAAGGGACTTGGATGTGTACTTACATAGAATGGTAGAGTTATTGCCTATGAATCAAGGTAGTTAAAATATTCATGAATAGTTTTATCAAACTGATGATATATATTTAGCAGATATAATCTTTACATTAAATATTCAAAGTTATTAGTATTTTGGTTAAAAATGTTAAATATATATAGGTAATTTTTTTGAAATGCATCTCCTCACAGAAATAACTCAACACAAGGAAAGGGAGATGGATATAATTACTCAAGTATTATGATTTCTTAAAACACTACAACTATATGAAGTTATATAAGCTGGATAATGCATTGAGAATAAATGACTATGGTGTTTTATTAAACTAAATAATGATAAAAATACTATATTAATAATTTTTTTAAATATGGATAAGGGAATAATTAATTAAGAAAAAAACACATCTATTCTAAATGATTTCCAAACTATATTTGTTGAAGAAAATAAATAGTTCATAGCTTGATATTAAGAATATTAAAAAGAAAATAAAAGTTTTGAATGATTGGAAGTTGATAAAATTTATCTATAAATATTCTATATTGAAATATGGGAAGAGGATATATTTTCCATCCATTATTAATATGAAAATAAAATTATTTAGTAAATCTCATATATTAAATTTCTCTATACACACTAAGCTCACAAACATGTGTTAGGATTTTAAGGAACATTTTTAGTGGGGTAATATGAAATGGTAAACTACACACTATATTTAAAGATACTTGGTTTTATAAAAGGAAAAGGCTAAGAGACAATATCCTAAAGTATTTATGAATCCTCCACTTATTTCTATATGAAAATGGGATAATATTACTCTAGATAATGTCACTAGATTGAGAAAGACTTTGAGAATTAATGATTCAAAATATGTTACTATTAGTTGTCTTATTAAGTATATAGATTTATTCATTATAAGTGAAAAAATACCTATTGATATCATCACATGGAATTATATTGATGAAATATTTAGAATTTATAGTGTACATATTTCAATTTTATCTGATCATGATCCATGGTTAACATTAAAATTATTGGAATTTATTTAGAATACTCTCTATACTAAGATATATTCAGGCACTATGTATCATCCTTAGATAGAAGGGTACTCTGAATAGACTATTTAGAAATTAAAAGAAATTTTGAGGCCTTTCTCAATTGACTTCCAAGGTACATGGGATCAGTAATTAAATTTGGTGTAATTTACATATAATAATATATTTCATTTGAGAATTCAAATGGATCCATATAAATAATTACATGAGAACATATTTCATACACCAAATTGTTGGGATAAATCAATTTAAGAAATATTTTATATTGAGAACTTGTTGAGGAGACTATGGTAGATGTGGAAACTATTTCGAGTCATATCAAGGTAGATAAAAGTAATAAGAATAGCTATGAAGTTAACCAAAAGAAGAATATAAAATTTCAAGTGGGAGATTTGTTTTCATGAAGGTACCTCCATGGAAGGGTGTTATAAGGTTTGTAAAGAAAGGGAAACTAATTCCTATGCACATTTTTACTTTTGAAATTATAGGATGAATTGTATTCATGGAATAACATTTTTAAATGACACACGTAATCTTTAAAGTTCAAGATGTGTTCCATATCTCATTTTGATAGAAGTCTATTAAAGAACCAACATATTTCCTAAAATATGAGTAAATATAACTGGAACATGATTTATCTTATTGTTAAGAGACTATATAGATTCTTTTCACTAGAGAATAAGTGTTTCAATATTAGATTACTTGATTAGTGAATGCATGATAGAGAAATAATAGAAGTAAAAGGGGTAGCATGGGAACATGAGGATGTTTTTATGAATAACTACCCACATATTTTCATGAGGTAACATTATATAAATTTTAATAATGAATTTTTTTAAGGAGGTAATAATATAACACCTAAGATTAAATTATATTATATGAGATTTTATTTTTAATGAAATAATGACATAATACACACAACTTTATTCAAGAATGTTCCTAAAACTTAAATAGTTTTTTTTTAAATTTAATTCTATGATATTAATTTCATTTTTGAATTCATTATGTCAAAATTATATTAGGATGAGTTGTTTATATTTTTGAGAAATTATTGATTTTTGGGTGGATAGTGAAAAATACCAATTTTACAAAAGACCATCAATTTTATTTCATTACAATGGTGTAAGAATAAATTAACTGTTTATAAATAACAATTTAGAAAAAAAATTTCTCTATGAGGTAATATAATTCAAATAAAAAAGTAATATTTTAATAATAAATATATGATTAATATTTTTTAAATCTAAGTAATGGTTTTGTTCAAATAAAAAGTGATTTTAGTTCTTTTCTCATAATCAAGTGTTTACAAGGATCCTTTAATTTTTAGTTTCATTTTAAATAAAAACAAGTATCCTTATATTTATCATAATCCAATTAACCCCATTGGAATAAAAATTTTACTTTATTTTTCTATAAAATTATTTTTATGCTTAAAAATATTTTTTTTCTAAAACATATTTTTGTTGCATTATAAAAAATTATATTAAAATTAATTTATGATACTTCTATAAGTTGAATCATGTAAATTGATTAAATATTTTTAATACTACTTATATATATTAGGTAATATTTTAAACTTATTTTTTTTATAATGAATAGTAACCACTGTAAATATTTATCATTATAATTAAGGGTAAAATGGGTTAAAACAGTTAAAAATAAAAGGATAAGGCTTCAAGATAACACAAATCACTCTCTTAAACCTCATTTTTTGGTTTTATTTTGACCATACCCAGATAATATTTGAATATATTTCAATTTATATCCACTTGTATAAGAAAAATGACTTTATATTACTAAAATATTTTAAATAATTGAATTTGTCCCACTCTCTCTTATAAAATGGAACCTCTTATCTCCCCTTATTAAAAAATATTAATCCCTATATATTATCCAATACCTTCCCAAAAAACATTCATAGTTTACTTAACATTATTCATGAAATCTTGGTCTTACCCTAATACTATTATATAAAGGAATAATGTGTAATCTAAAGGATTCCTTTCAAAGAAGAGGTAATTGTCTTACTCGACTCCTTCAAAGATTATTTCTTCATCTACTTCCTCTAAATATTTTGTATCCATACTAAAATAATGATTCCAATATCACCAATATATTGAGATTTTATTATGATTATTGGTCATCTATTTTTCACCTCTTTTCAATCCAAGGGAAAATGAAAACATCGCTCATGCATACATATGACCTACCATCTCTATGTATCAGTGTAATGAATTTTTCATCACTGTTTTACTTGGATGGTTATAAATATATAATTATATATATATATATATTATATTTTTCAAATTATTATTTATATTTAAATATAAGGTATCATACATCTTCTTACCCTTCCATTCATTGGAAAATAACAATGTCACTCATGGGTATGTTTGGAATAACACCTCTACGAAGTGATGTGACACATTTTTATAATACCATAATGTATATAATGAAAATAAATCATATTGATGAAATTTTTATCATTTTAGAGATTATTTAAAATTTTCATAGATCCTTTAACCATGATTAATACACCAAAGCAATTTTTGAGAAATTGACTGAACAACCTTAAAGCAGTGGACATAAACTTGAAATATTCAATGAATGAATTCAAAATGATTATAAAAGGACCTAAAAAATGAAATGAAGATGAAAAATGTTCTTATGAAAGTATTTAATCAATTTAAATTCATTATATATGAGTAAAAAACACACATGACTAATCATAGACCCAATGAAATATATTTTATTTACAATATCAATTTATTATGGGATTGTTTAAGTTAACAATTCCTTTGGAAAATTTATATGATCCTAATATTTTAAACTCTATTTATATTATTCGCTGAATATGTTGGGGTCTATATGTTTACTTTCCATTTAATCTCTTGGTGGATCAATAATCAACACGTAAGTTACATGTAAGGGACATTTAAAAAAATATTGTTTTAAAATCTTCCTTCTAACTCATTTTCTTCCATGTTGATGTTCTTTTAAATAATTCAAGAATGTTTTTATTTATGATTTAGGGGTTCATAATTTTTTTAAATATTTTTTACATTATTTTAGAAATTATTAAATAGGAATAAATTAAATTATTACAATATGGGTTATTTTTTAATTTTTCAAAAGTATAAAAAGAATGTTTTTAATGTATACAACATAACCAAACATTTCCACCATCATTATTTTCAAAGAAAATATTTTTCAAATTATTTATGGAAATTTAATTTAAAATTATACAAAAATAAAAGGTAATTATTTTCATAAAAAATGAATATAACTTTGATAAGTGATTTATAATTATGCTCTTAAAAAAGTTACAAGGAATTTATTTTCAATATATTTCTTCTATTTTATTTTTTAATGGTTTGGTTTTACTATAAAAACATCATTGATAATAAATTTATTTTCTATCATCCATTACTGATAATGAATTATTCCATATTTTTTGATCATTCAATTTATTGTGATCATGTTTTCTATAACACTCTATTATTTATTGAGAATTATTTTTTTTCCTTCATATATATATTTTTACCATGGATGAATTTATAATCATTTCTATTACATTGCTGATTTTTCAATAATATAAAATTTCTAAATATGGTATTAGTTTAAGGAATATTATTAAATATGTTATTTCATTTAATGTGGAAATATTGATTTTCGATCTTCGTGATTCAATACGGATATTTTTTAAAATAATTTTAAGAATTAATTGTATTGATTTTTGAAAATATAAGGAATGAATATGATATGAATGTGATCTACTATTATTATTTATATATATACCCTCAATTCATCGAGAGGTCTCAAGAGAGAAAATATTAGGAATTCCATATTAGATGGGTATTTGGTTTAAACCTACCCTTATTAGGAATAATGGGTTAGTTGAGAGGCCTTGATGGTAAGATTCATGATAACATGGACAATACCTTGACAGAATGTCCATTAATGTATCTATTTATGCATTTAGATTATTGAGAATTTAGTGTCCACTAATAAAGTGATTCATATATTGGTAATATCCTAGTATGTTTATTGAAATAAATTTGTTGATTTAATGGAATGTGTTTTCATTATCCACTCCACCATATTGATTATGCCTTATTGATGCATGATATCTTGCACTGTACATAACCCTTACTGAGAATCTGAGCTCACACATTGTTTTTTTTCCTTTCCCCAAGATATGTAGACTAATATTATGAATGTTTTTCATGGATGTAAGAATGGTTCATGTTCTATGTTTTTATATTTCTAATTTAATATGAGAAGAATATATATATATATATATAGTTTTACAAGTTAGATAAACTGATCGATCTTACATGGTGATATCCCTTGTATCTTATACCAATGTAATAAATTAAACAAAAAATTTGGATTTTTGGAGTTAAGGTTTTATATTATTTCTTATGGATATCATGTTGAGATCTTGTAATAGATTCATATCCATATCGATCCATCTTTTTACTTGAAAAAATAACCAGTGAACCCCATGGTTATGCATTAGTACATATAATCCATTTATCTAAAGGCACTTTCAGTTTCTTCTTCAAATCTTCTAGATTTACTGGGTACATCCTATAGGTACCCTGGGATATATGCATGGATCTAGGTATAAGTTCTATTGATAAATCATATTAAGATCTGGGAGAAGGCCATAGAAATGATTTATCTTTTCCAAATCATTTGAGAAAGATATGCTTCTTAATTGGATATTAACAACAACACCATTGATGTTTTCGATAAGGGGATTTATAATCTTCCATGCATCTATATAGCATCTTAGTATGGTTCTAGGTATTAAATTATATTTCCTTTTTTTGGAAGTTTATTTAGTATCAATATATTGAGATCCATTTATTTATAAGCATAACATTAATGTCTAATAAATGAAGGATTGTGAGACTCACTGGAAGAATATTCACATAGATGCTAATTGTGGAGAGTCTAACACCTACGCTGTAATTATTTTACCACTAGGTGATTTTATATTTATATCAAAAAAAATTTATTGAGGATGTGATTCAATAGTTTTGGAAAAATTTTAGGATATAGAGGAATTCATATAACCTTATTTACACAATACATTAACCATTATTGAGTGAATAATAAATTTACCTTATGCTATATCATTTTCCTAAATCACAATAGTTTTAGTGATATCATAATGATTCCACAAAAAACCATAGATTAGGTATTTGTGAATATTGATTACCCTTTATGTCCCTTTATTTGGTAAAATGGATTGAAAATTTCCCATGTTCCTTGTATTTGAAGAGTTTTACAATAGTGGTGCATTGATAAGTTCCTTATAATCCTTCACAATTTTGGTCCTCTTCTTAGATTAGATTAGTACTACTGATTCTTTGTTTGAAAATTCCTAGTATTTTCAGGACAACTATCTATATAAACAAGAAAATGAGTGAATTATGCATGAATATAAGATTGTGGATAAATATTTAAGGGGATAAAAAAGAGACCAATAAATCTTACTATACTCATACTACCCTCAAGTGGAGAGGGGATTGTAATACATAGCGATAATTAAAAGGAAGGGTTGGGTAGCATACTAATGAAAAATGATAAGGTGATATCCTATTCCACTCTATAATTGAAGATCCATGAGCTGAAAAACCTGATACATGATTTGGATTAATATATTGTGATCTGTACATTAATTATTTAGAGACACTACATTCTAGATAAAAATGTGACAGGTATACTAACCCCAAGAGTTAGAATTATATATTCACACATATTGGAAACAATATGCATCAATGAACATAGAATCAAGGACCATTAATATTCAATTCACCACCCTATGAGCTACTACATGACCCCTTCAAGAGAATACCCAGTCAGCAAAAAGTTGCAGTGTGCCTCCCCAAGTGGTCCTCATATTTAATTCTTACGGGAGACTAACACCATAATAGCCCATAGATTATAAGGGGAATTAACCAATAACGTGTTTACAAAAAATTACTAATACATATAACATTTAAAAAATAAAAGTCACCATAATTTTTCTATGTATGTAAGGATGTATATTTGTGATACCATCTATAAGGAGGATAAAAAATAATCATTCTTTAACACAATTTGACTAAAATATAAATGATTTTATAAATAAGAATCAATATTAATGAAAACAAAATATAAACTCAATATCCATTAAATATAGTCTCTAATTCTAAGACACATCTAATAATATCCGCCTATTATACCTCAATATATATAAAATAAACACTTTACAAAAACTTAGTCAATTAAAATTATATTCTTTATACTAGCCACATGTTCACCAACTATCCTTTTTAGTAGGGAAGAGTAAATTAACTCATTAAAACATCACAAGTACTAAGAAATGGAACAAATTCTTTCATTCATTCCTAATAATCATTGTATATTAAACCATATTTTCTATACATGACCTCACTACTCAGACCACTCAATATAGGTCAATATTCCATAATATGTATATGATATCCTTAGGATAACACTGTATATCCTATTAAATAATTACCCATCCTAAAGGATATAATTTCACCATTCATTTCTAATTTTTACAGGAGAATTTTGTACGCAATTTTTCCGCTAGGAATCACTCATAGTATAAACATTCCCATGAATATATTAATTCTCTAATGAAGGGATAAATAAAAAAACATTTAATAATAAAATAAAATAATCAAATATTTGGGAGAGTGTGACATATTAAACTTATATGTGTTTAATTAATAGATAAGACATCAATAAGGATCTCACTACATAGAGAATTAATAGATTAAATGGAATACCCAATATCTAAGAGTTGATTGGTGGGAAATTAGACATCAACTTTGGTGTACCAAATAAAAGAAATAAACTTCTATGAAAATATTTGGAGAATATCTCAATTCTTGATAATATATTTTATATATATAATGTAATCTATAGCCCCATGTCCTTATAGATGATTTCAAGATAAAATATCTCAGTGGTAGGGTCTCATTAAGAAGAAATTTTATATATACTAATGTGATGTATTATTGATGAAATAATATAAAATCATTGGGGGCCTCTTGTAAACTAATTTTTGAACTCATCATGACATGGAATAAGCATGAAATATCAATTCTCATCACCCCTTAATGAAGGAAACTACTAATTTATATATTGTAAATTTTCCATAAATAGTGAGTCTATGTATACTATGATATATCCCATATGACAAAATAGTTAGTTAACACATCATCAAATCCAATTATAGGGTGATTAGACTCCCTAGCTCATTATATAAAATAAATTTTGTTTTGAAAATAAAAAGACACACCAAAGAAGTGTTTTTTTATAAATCATTCATCCTAACATGTTCATATAAAGAAATGTTATAATTTCCACACCTAGAATAAATCCACATTCATGCACAATTATTATCAGTAGTGATAGAATATAATAAATTAGTATAATACCATTATTGAATGACAATGTCATGCTATTTCGTTAATAAAAAAAGTTAATAGTGAAAAATCTTTATTTCACCAAAATTAGTATAAGGTTATAGTTCATTAATATATAAATGCTTCTTCTCAACTGGTTATAATGAACAATTAAATATAATCCCAGTGTCATGATAACTCACTCATTAATGTGATTTATCATAGCTATAGTCATGATTGAGTAACCCAATGGGTGATACTTATATATTTTAGTCTCAAAGATTATAATCTAGAAACACTCTCACATGTCATTATTGAAAACCATTATTTAATAAAAATGTTTTAACATAATTCCCAAACAATCCAAAGGATGAAAAAAAATAATTTAACTCATGAAAATGAAAAAATGACAAACTCACTATTTTTATAATTTTAAAATCTATAAAATTATATATCAATATATTAAAAATAAAAAACACCACTTAAATGATATCAAATTGGATAAAAATACTAATTATTTAAATATCTAATGAAAATATTAATAAATGGGCATTATAGAAGACACAGTTAGACATTTTTGGGTTATAGAGATATTGAATTATTAAATGATGTATTCTAGATCAATTTATAGGTTAAATAACATGCCACACATAGAGAAATAGAAGGGGATATAGTGGAAAAAATTTAGGTAGATGGTGAAAGATTATTGTTACTACCCTTTACAGAATTTATATTAAATAATAATTATGGGTCCATAAGCATTACCTCACATCACAATGGTATACATGCAATGATAGCCTACCCTTCAATCAACACACCAAAATAGCCATGAATAACATGCTTCCCAATTTATTTCACATATACCCACGATCATACACTAAAATATAGAGGGTATCTCCCCCAATAGAATCATTATTTTGTGAATTGTACCATAGCCCCACTCTTTATTCCCATCTAGCTAGTTATTGTTAATTATAAATGAAAAATACATACTTAATCTATTTTAAATTATCAATATGTAAATAATAAAATATTTAATATAAATAATATCAATGTGGGTATATTCCTTATCAGTCACCTTATAAAAAAAATATTACATGAAGATATTTACTTAGAGTTATGATGAAATTCAATATAGGTTGTTTTTTCAAAATTAGATCACATAATTGATAACAAAACTAACAATAATTTTTATATATTTTTCATTATATCAAAGATCAAATTCATTTAGTCCCAGTAGACATCTAATACCCTTAGTACAATTTGGATATATTCTATTAATCATTTTTACTATTTCATTAACACTAGTATCTCGATAGAGCATGATCATAACCTCCATCCACAATTGTATCAAATAATCACCATATCAGTATAATTTTAGAAAATATGAAGTGTTATTTTAGAGTAAAATATAATAAATAAAATTAAAATTCTAATATAATCAATTAATCATATATATATATACAAATATATATTTAATTTAAATAGTAAATATTATATTTATTTCTATAAATAACAACTTTCAATGCTCATGGGAATCAGAAATGTAAATCAGAAATTATACAAAACATGGGACAATAGTATAACATTAAGACCACTATGATCTTCATATTCCTTAAAAAACATGATGAGTCTGGTTTAGAAGAATTTACTATGAGATACCCAAGACCCACACTATTATATCTAGTGCAATAATAACAAATATTCCTCATATAACTTGAAATTTATTTCATATAAATGACTCCCACATAATAGTAGGTTTATTTTTATTAGTATATATTATATAATAACTAAAATATTATACAAAAAAATTTAAATTATGTGTATTATATATATATATATCATTGAATCCATAATATATTAATCAATTATAATATACTCATGTTCCTTACATAATTGTTTTATTACAATCAACACTTTCAATAACCAAAATTCCTTAATATTTATGAGAGACCTATCTGAAAGTTTCCATGAAAAATCATTGAAGATTCATTTTTCAACAATGAAATTTAAAGAGTGACTTTGAACTTATAGGTGTTGTAAAAGGAATCCCATGGAAATCTGTATTTGATGTTTTATTCTTTTATTATATCAAGTGCTACACTACATACATGGTGATAAAAATCTTCATTGATTCAAAAACAATACTTAATACAAGTATTATCTTATGGGGAAGAAATTGGTAATAAAAATCACGTTTACAAAAGATATGATATCATTGTTATTATATATTATCATATCTCACTACTTTATACTATTTTCCCAATTTTTACAAAGAATTACCAAATTTTACCCTATACCTAATTTCAAAATCATAATTACAAATATCTAATCCATTTTTTTTCAAATTAAACTTTTAATTATGTTATATTAATATTTTAAAATAAATAGAATATTTAAATAAAATAGCATACAATCATAAATTATATTTTACTACTATTTTTTTTTTCAATTTAATTCTATCATAACCCATAGATACAAAAACACTTTGACTCTATCTAAATCCCTATGGATATAGTGTGAAATGGTGATACTTGAAGGTTCCGGGCGCAACAGAAGCGCGTTGGTGGATGTGCCCACTTGGCTTTTTTTCATTAGCAATGATCAATCCAGGATCAATACGACGATAAACGCCAGTCTCCATGGATCGAATCACAGAAAAAGACAAAGAAGATGGTTTTTCCCGGAACCACAGACAAGGATCGTTACAGGTTGATTATAATTAATTTAATTAATTATAAAGAAATACCTTTTGGGTGTTCTTTCTTCGTTAATGTTCTCAATCACATTGTCGATGTGATCCGTCGTTGCGTCGCAGAAGCCAAGTGTAGACTCCCTCTAGCGGTGATCCACACGTGTACCCCGTATCTCTGGACGTCGCCAAAAGATTCTCCGGGTGCTAGCGTGGAGAAGCCTTTGCTTGCGTTGTCCGCCTTAGATTGTCTTGATCCGATGGAAGAGGATCTCTCTCGGTCTTGAGAGCGTTCTTGGAGGAAGAGGTTCTTTCGGCCTTGAAAGAATTCTCCAGAGATGTTGTGCACAACGATTCTCTTGTGTCATAAAAGAGTTGGGGTTGTGAGGATATTTATAATCGGGTGTGTGGGGTTATAGAGTTCTGACAATAAATAAACGCGTTACGCGTTTTATTTATTTGATTGACTGTTTATTTAAAACCCCATGTTGAATAAATAATTCCTTAACATGCGCCCACACTGATTATAATAAATATCATTTAAAACAATATTATATCCTCAAAATCCCAACTAAAAAAAACTACACGGTGTGTGTTAATAAATACACGGCGTGTACATGTTTTTCATTGAAAACTACACGGCGTGTACATTAAATGTACACGGCGTGTATATCTTGTTTTCATTTATTCATTTCCTTTCCAAAATAAAACTACACGACATGTAATAATAATACACGACGTGTACTTGTTTTATTTTCTTTTTCCTCCATCATTTAAAACAACTTAGGCTTCCCTGAATAATTATTAAACCACGTACGAGAATAATCTTTATTCAACATGAGATACTTGGATACACTTAGTGTGTGACCCTCTAGGCCTCTTTCTCATTGGCATTAGGCGGGCTTGCCTAAAGTCCAAGATTACTGTCTAGCAACGGGTCAAGGCACCCAAGAGAAAGAAGTTGACGCCGCATTGACGTATCACTTCATACGAACGCTTACTGTGTAATTTAATTTCTTTGTCTCAATATCTCATCAAGCAGGTTTCATGGCAGTGTCATAAACCTATATGCTTGATATTTCGTTCTTTGACTACCTGAAATAAACTCATCGTTTACACCATGGCCATGGAATTTAATGCGACAGTTCTATTTTAATTAATGGGCCGAGATATCATCTTCCATAAATGGAAGGGACAAATCCTTCCTTGACTTATCCATTAACAACATGTCACTCGTGACGCACCCAACATACCCTACTTCCCGCCAACTGTCTGCATGACGGTTTTCGTTAGTAAATCTAAGTGTGCGAGTCATGACATGAGTTAATGATAATCTTCCAGTCTAAGGACCATTACACACGCTCGTAGATAGCAATATCCGATGACACCAAGACATGCGGAATTACTACTGGCGGGTCTGTTCTCATAATCTCTCATCTTGGAGATTACCAAGTGCGAACTCCATGAGAGAGAGTCTCGTCTTCTTATGAGTACTCGCACATGACGGTCTGTATACTATGTGTCCTATCATAGTATGTCATCCAACCGCAGAACTTTATTTAAGAATATTGTTATAACATTTCAAGGTTCTCATCATAGAGGGGATCTGCTATGACCTTTTTAATGCAACAAATATTTCAGGACATTATTATATTATAGTCATGCAGAACAATGAACAATATATAATAAGTGAACATTTATGTAATCAAAGTACAAAACAGTTGGTTCTGAGGACACCAACCCTTACAAACTCCCACTTGGACTAGAGCCAACTGCCTACGACTTTTAGTCCGCTAGACCTCACATGATGATCATGTTTCTGCTGAGTCAAGGCTTTAGTCAATGGGTCCGCCACGTTGTCTTCCGTGGAAATACTACTCACTGCAACTTCACCTCTCTGAGAAAAATCCCTCAAGAGTTGATACTTCCGAAGTATGTGCTTTGTCCGCTGATGTGACCTTGGCTCTTTTGCAAGTTCCACCGCTGCAGTATTATCACAATAGAGTGTGATAGGATCTTTACTACTCGGTTCAACATCCAGCTCTTGGACAAAGCATCGCATCCATACTGCTTCTTTAGCTGCCTCAGAAGCTGCGATATACTCAGACTCCACTGTAGAATCTGCCACCACACTTTGTTTTGAGCTCTTCCAGCTCACTGCACCTCCATTAAAACTGAAGATGTATCCAGTCTGCGACTTCATGTCATCTTGATCAGTCTGGAAACTAGCATCTACATGTCCTCTGATGACTAGTTCCTCATCTCCTCCATAAACCAAGAACATATCCTTAGTACGCCTCAGATACTTAAGGATAGTCTTGACTGCCATCCAATGGCGGTCTCCTGGATCAGCTTGATATCTGCCTACCGCACTTAATGCATAAGAAACATCTAGCCTCGTACATAGAATAGCATACATGACTGACCCAATCGCGGATGCGTAAGGGATCCTTGCCATTCTCTTTCTTTCCTCATGTGTCTGAGGACACATTTTCTTGGAAAGATGAATTCCATGTGACACTAGCAACAATCCCCTCTTGGACTGTTCCATACTGAATCTCTTCAGTATCTTGTCAATGTATGTACTTTGACTTAGGCCCAGCATTTTCTTGGATCTATCACGATGGATCTTGATCCCAAGAATATATGCCGCCTCGCCCAAGTCTTTCATGGAGAAGAATTTATTCAACCATGCCTTAACTGATTGTAAGACAGGTACTTAGTTTCCAATTAGCAATATGTCATCGACATATACTATTAGGAAAACGACTGCACTTCCACTAAACCTTTTGTAGACACAAGGCTCACATTCGTTCTTAACAAAGCCAAATTCTGTAACAGCTTCATCAAAACGAATGTTCCATGACCTTGATGCTTGATTTAATCCATAAATGGATTTTTGCAACTTGCATACCTTGTTGGCATCCTTTGAAGTCACAAACCCTTCAGGTTGTGTCATGTAGACATCTTCCTGGAGGTTCCCGTTAAGGAAAGCTGTTTTGACATCCATTTTCCAAATTTCATAGTCATGGTAAGTAGCAATGGCCAATAGGATTCTGATAGACTTCAGCATTGCAACCGGTGAAAAGGTTTCATCATAGTCAATTCCTTGACGCTGTCTAAAACCTTTTGCAACCAGTCATGCCTTGTAGGTGCTGACTTGCCCCTCCATGTCCAGTTTCTTCTTGAGTACCCATTTATTACCAATAGGCTTTACATCAACTGGAGGATCTACCAAAATCCAGACTTGGTTTTGGTACATGGAATCCATTTCAGAATTCATGGCTTCTTGCCACTTGGCAACATCTGTGCCTTCAACTGTTTCCTTGTAGGTAAGAGGATCATCATTTTCAACCAATAATGAGTCACCATCCTTAGTGACAAGAAAACCATATCGTTCTGGTTCTCTCACCTCTCTCGTGCTCCTACGCAGTTCTTGTGTCTCTGGAACAGATTGTTCTTCCACGGGGCTTTGTGGAATCTGTTCTTGTACCAACTCATGTGTATCTTGAGCCTCGACTTCATCGAAGTCTATCTCGCTCCCACTATCTCTTCTGGAGATGTGCTCCCTCTCAAGGAATATGGCGTGTCTTGCCACTGTAACCTTTTTTTATGAGGGGTTTTATAGGTAATATCCCCTTGTTTCCTTGGGATATCCTATAAAGATACACTTTGTGCCTCGGGGTGCAAGTTTGTTACCTGAAGAGGCCTTAACAAATGCTTCGCTACCCCACACGAGTAAATTTGATAACATGGCTTTGCGTCCACTCCATAACTCGTATGGAATACCATTTATCGATTTAGTTGGTACTTGGTTTAGTATGTGTGCTACTGTTTGTAATGCATATCCCCAAAAGGATAATGGAAGACTCGCATGACTCATCATTGATCTCACCATGTCCAACAAGGTGTGGTTCCTCCTTTCACTTACACCATTCCACTGCGGTGTGTAAGGAGGAGTGAGTTGAGATAGAATCCCAAACTCCCGTAAGAAATCAATGATGTCTTGATTAAGATATTCTCCTCCTCTGTCTGAGCGGAGTTTCTTAATCTTCTTACCAAGCTGGTTCTCAACTTCATTCTTGTATTCTTTGAACCGATCAAAAGAATCTGACTTATACCTCATTAAATAGATATATCCATATCTACTAAAATCATCAGTAAAAGTTATGAAGTACGAGAACCCACCCCTTGCTTCAACTGGAAATGGTCCACACACATCTGTGTGAACTAATTCTAGAAGCTCTTTAGCTCTTTCACCTTTCCCACTAAATGGGGCTTTGGTCATTTTTCCTTGTAGACACGCATGACATACACCAAGTGGTTTTAGTTCGAAAGAATCTAAATACCCATCTTGATGTAATTTTGTCAAACGTTTCTCATTGACATGACCTAGCTGGTGATGCCAAAGTTGGGTGTGGTATGAGTCATGTAAATTAACTTTGTTATCAATTGCCATTACTTGGTTTGTGTAGTCTAACACATAAAGGCCATTATATAAATGTGCCCTACCAAAACAAATGCTATCTTTATAAAAGTAGCAACATTCATTTCCAAACATGAATATGAATCCATCAGTATCTAATCTGGATACTGAAATAATGTTTTTGGTTACAGAGGGTACATAATAACATCCTTTCAAAACCAAGACCATCCCGGTAGGCAATGTGAGGTGGTAGTCCCCGACAGCTACAGCAGCAAGTCTGGCTCCGTTGGCTGCTCGTAGATCTATCTCCCCTCTATCAATATTCCTGAATCTACTTGGTTCCTGTATTTGGATACAGATGTGAGCACCACAAGCAGTATCTAATACCCAATTAGTAGAAACAGATAGATTGCATTCGATAACAAATGCACCTGAAGCTTCCCCTTGCTTCCTTGGCTGGGTGCAGTTTTTCTTCCAGTGACCCTTCTTGCCACATGCGAAACAAACAGCATCCTGTTCCTTTGCCTCCCCTTTGATCTTCCTTTTATTGGAAGGCCTTGAAGAAGCTTTGGTCTTAAAGCTCTTTGCCTTCCCTTTCCTTTTATTCACCATAAGGACAGAAGGCTTTTCACGCTTCATGTCATTGTCCACTTGGCGAATAAGGATAAGAAGATCAAATAGAGACTTCTCAATATTTTTCATGTTGAAATTAACAACAAAGTTTGAGAATCTCTGGGGGAGTGATGTGAGAATGAGATCGGTACCCAGTTCTTCCGGGAGTTTAAACCCTAGAACCTCTAAGCGCTCAATATAGCCAATGAGCTTGACTACATGAGGCCCAGCTGGGGAACCCTCTCCAAGATTGCTCTGAAATAGAGCCTTGGAGATGTCAAACCTTTCCTGTCTTGCTCTCTCCTGGTATAAACCACGGAGGTTCTCGAGCATGCTGTAGGCATCCATGTCTTCATGAGACTTCATGAGCTCACTAGACATAGATGACAGCATCAAACATTGAACGTCGAGAGAATCGTTCAAATGTTGATCATAGACTAGGAAATCTTCATCACTTGCCCCTGGGGCAGGAGAATTAGGAAGTGAGGACTCCAGCACATAAAACTTCCGTTCATGGCGTAGGATAACCCGAAGGCGCCTAAACCATTCCTGAAAGTTACTGCCGGTGAGGATGTTGTCTTTATCCGGAATTGATCGCAGAGAAAATGTGGTTGATGTGTTTTTCATTTTGATTCTACAATTTAAAAGAGCAGATTCATCAGTACTTTCTTGATTACATTTTATGAGAAATAATAAATTTTATTAAGTCTCCCACTATTTTATCAATTCCCAATGGCCCTCACCATTGAACTCGGAATGTCCAGTTTCTTTGACATTCTAATGTCAAGGATCCATATTTCCCTTCGCATAACCCAAACAAGGGTTGGTCAAGCTATTTAAAGGTATTTAGGTAGGCGGGTCTTTTCCAACTGTGAGCTTACAGTTCCTTGATCTGTTGAGTAGACTCCCCAATCCTGAAATCCTGACTTGGATTTCCTCAACTCTTGCCTCCAATATTACATCAAGTCTAGAAAGGGATACTTCTCTTGATGTAATATGGTTAAGTCAACCCGAAACCTTTCATAAGGGCTTCCTTTATAAAAGTAAGTGTCCCAACAAGGGTTGGTCAAACACATAGTTTTATTGAGTCTTGCCCTTAATCAAGTAACGGAAGGCTTGGTCTGACTTAATATGGTATTTGAGGGATTTTATTCTTTATGCGTATCTTTGCATTATCACATGCTTGTTAATATTAAGTGATTCTTGCTTAAGTGATTAACCATGTTCCGATAATGTATACGCATAGACCGGTTTTTATTTTATTCCATCTTTGCATGCTTGTTCATTTTATTAATTATGTGATCGTGACAACACATGCATAATATATAAACCATGCAATCAGACAGAAATAAAATAAGATGGCATGATCATGAGCTTCTATTTGGTTAGCTTATTTAGCGGTTTTGATAAGCTTACCCTGACCTAGGTAAAACACCTTGAACCTGATGGTTCGTGTTTTGCAGCTCCCACCTGTCCACCTTTGTATCTTCTTGTGTCGGTTTCGCCTCGGCTTCAGGATTTGAACCGTCTCCTCTGGCTTGGGAGATCCTCCATTACATGGGTTTACATTAAAGAAACCATGGGCACGCAGGCCCTACATTTTATTGGAAGAAGGCTCACAGGCCAACAAATTTAAATTAAATAAATTTAAATGAAACCATACACATACAAAGGGTCTTTGGTCTAGCTCATGATCATCCATAGTATGCAACGACATTTACTCATATTTAGAATTCAAATTCTTTTAATCGTTCTTTTATTTAAGATAAGACGCGCTCGAATTCAATTAATTATGATCTTATAATTAATCAATTCTTTATCTTAAATTCATTTCTGAATTTCCTTGAGATTCTTCTCATCCATATTACTTGTACGGGTCTTTGTACATTGGAGGAAACCTGGTGAAATTCCATTTCTGGAAAGTACAGGGCGTGTAGTTTATAATTACACGGTGTGTATTTTTCTTTTCACCCTTTGTACAAAGTACACGCCGGGGCTTTGGCGTGTTTTTCTGTACTTTGGAAATTTTAGAGTACATAGCATGTAGATGAATCATACATGGCGTGTACTTCCTTGTTACGCGGTAACCGGCCTGGCGATCCCGTATACGCGGTACGCGACTTATCTTTGTACACGGTTTCACCTGGGTCGGAACGGACTACACGGCGTGTTGTTCCAACATACACGTCGTGTATTCCGGTTTCCACGCGCCGTTTTATTCTGGTCAACACGGCGTGATTAAAACTTAGGCATAATCAATTCACACGGCGTGGTTTGGAGGACCAGTGCCGGTTCGTTGAACCTAAGTACACGGCGTGTAGTTTTAATTACACGCCGTGTAATCCCGTGTTGTACAGACAGAAAGAGAGGCTCCTCCGGATGAGTTCCTCGTTTTTATTTTAATCAAAATTAAAATTAAAAGGTCGTTTCTGTGATATGAATCGAGAAATGAAGGAGGAAGAATAGATCTCGTTAATTCAGATTTCTAGAACAATTTATTTCGAATTGAATCAAATATGAATGCGTAAATTATCAACGAAAATTAAATAACTATAATCAACGTTGTAACCTCGCTCTGATACCATTTGAAGGTTCCTGGCGCAGCGAAAGCGCATGGGTGGATGTGCCCACTTGGATTTTTTTCATTTGCAATGATCAATCCGGGATCAATACGACGATAAACACCAGTCTCACGGATCGAATCACAGAAAAAGACAAAGAAGATGGTTTTTCCCGGAACCACAAACAAGGATCGTTACAGGTTGATTATAATTAATTTAATTAATTATAAAGAAATACCTTTTGGGTGTTCTTTCTTCGTTAATGTTCTCAATCACGTTGTCGATGTGATCCGTCGTTGCGTCGCAGAAGCCAAGTGTAGACTCCCTCTAGCGGTGATCCACACGTGTACCCCGTATCTCTGGACGTCGCCAAAAGATTCTCCGGGTGCTAGCGTGGAGAAGCCTTTGCTTGCATTGTCCGCCTTAGATTGTCTTGATCCGATGGAAGAGGATCTCTCTCGGTCTTGAGAGCGTTCTTGGAGGAAGAGGTACTTTAGTCCAATTTGGATATATTCTATTAATCATTTTTACTATTTCATTAACACTAGTATCTCGATAGAGCATGATCATAACCTCCATCCACAATTGTATCAAATAATCACCATATCAGTATAATTTTAGAAAATATGAAGTGTTATTTTAGAGTAAAATATAATAAATAAAATTAAAATTCTAATATAATCAATTAATCATATATATATATACAAATATATATTTAATTTAAATAGTAAATATTATATTTATTTCTATAAATAACAACTTTCAATGCTCATGGGAATCAGAAATGTAAATCAGAAATTATACAAAACATGGGACAATAGTATAACATTAAGACCACTATGATCTTCATATTCCTTAAAAAACATGATGAGTCTAGTTTAGAAGAATTTACTATGAGATACCCAAGACCCACACTATTATATCTAGTGCAATAATAACATATATTCCTCATATATCTTGAAATTTATTTCATATAAATGACTCCCACATAATAATAGGTTTATTTTTATTAGTATATATTATATAATAACTAAAATATTATACAAAAACATTTAAATTATGTGTATTATATATATATATATCATTGAATCCATAATATATTAATCAATTATAATATACTCATGTTCCTTACATAATTGTTTTATTACAATCAACACTTTCAATAACCAAAATTCCTCAATATTAATGAGAGACCTATCTGAAAGTTTCCATGAAAAATCATTGAAGATTCATTTTTCAACAATGAAATTTAAAGAGTGACTTTGAACTTATAGGTGTTGTAAAAGGAATCCCATGGAAATCTGTATTTGATGTTTTATTCTTTTATTATATCGAGTGCTACACTACATACATGGTGATAAAAAATCTTCATTGATTCAAAAACAATACTTAATACAAGTATTATCTTATGGGGAAGAAATTGGTAATAAAAATCACGTTTACAAAAGATATGATATCATTGTTATTATATATTATCATATCTCACTACTTTATACTATTTTCCCAATTTTTACAAAGAATTACCAAATTTTACCCTATACCTAATTTCAAAATCATAATTACAAATATCTAATCCATTTTTTTCAAATTAAACTTTTAATTATGTTATATTAATATTTTAAAATAAATAGAATATTTAAATAAAATATCATACAATCATAAATTATATTTTACTACTAATTTTTTTTTCAATTTAATTCTATCATAACCCATAGATACAAAAACACTTTGACTCTATCTAAATCCCTATGGATATAGTGTGAAATGGTGATACTCTCATGGGGTGATTCGACTATCATTGATCTTGTTATAATTTATAATAACTAGTAATTTTAATGTTGATGATTCTATATGAATTTCAATTAAGGGTATCCAACTTGTTCTTGGTATAAGGAAGAGCCTATTGATTTTACATTACTCCCAATATTCAATAAATGTTCCTAAAATAGGATTTTACTTTAAGGATAATCAATATATTATTCATTATATACTAATTAACTTACATTATTACCTTTATAAAATACAATATTCTTAATAGTTATTTTTTCAAATGATAAAAGTATAAATAATCATAATTCTCAAAAATCATATCAACGTCATATAAAGTCATTATATAACCTGGAAGTTCTTATTTCAAAACTATATTTTACTTATAATTCCTCTTCCAAAGATTGAATTATTTTTTTATTACTATGTTAATTTTATAGATATGATGTTCATTGGGGTAATACCATCTACAATATATATATTATACTATTTTAATAAATTTTTTTGTGATTATTTATTATACATATTAATCACTATTAATCATTATCTTTAATTTTTATTTGATCATTATAGATAATAAAATATTTATTTCAAGGGATTTATATTGTATTACTTCACCCCATTTCACAATTTCATCCTTGATATTCCAAATTGTATATAATAGAGAAAATAATTCATTATAATTATTCTTTTTTTCATCCTCATGATCCCACATTTATTATTAACACATTTGGTTACACCAAATCCCTTTCATTAATATTTTTTTTTGATTTTATAGTACATCTTCCCTATGGTATTGAATCATAACAGGATCCTATTTATATGACCGATCAAGTTTTATTATAACCTCTTAAAGATGAAATAATCATGGTAGGGATGAAATTTACTTTGCATATACATATACATGAATGACATAATGAACATAATAAATATTTAGTGGTAATAAAAATCCTTAAGCTAATATTCTTATTCACTATTATATTTTTAAGGGAACATATACATTTGGTTTAGTATCTCATTTCTTCCAAGTCTTATAGTTTCATTATAGGGATAGATAGTCATGAAAACATTTTATATAATATATAATTATATATATATATATTCATTATTTATTATTCATATATTTTTTATATATTTATCTTCTATCGATGCATTAACATAAAATCCTTATCTTATTTTGTATATCTAAAATAAAAATTGGAATATTCAATTTCCACTTCCAAACAATATCCAAATATTATATACTTAGAGATGTATTCAAATATGGATATTTATATAACCTAAATATCCAGGGTCTTTGACCCTTAAAATTTATTAAAGAAAAACCAAATAGCACAAATTCAAGCATTGTAGGGAGTTTTACAAAAATTAGAGTGAACTTCACCATTCATATCTACATCAACCATTGATGAAAAAAATTATGGGGTCCTAAAATTCCACATCGTTTTCATCTCCACAATTTCTCTCTTTGATAGTGCATCTTCCACTTGGTTCCCTTACCTATAAAATTGGATTCCTTACAAAAAAATTTCTCCTAAATCAATTACCAGCAAGGATTGAATAATGTAACCTAAAAAATAACACAATATAAATCACATATCCAACAATGTTAAATAAGGTTGTGTATAAAAATAATCATGTAACAAAATAAATGGAATTGATTAATGAATATGATATCACATCCACAAGGAACAAATAAAATAGACAAAGTATAAAAATAAACCAATAAAGAGTAATGGGTACTTAGGTATCCAACAATAAGGGTCCATTATAAGTGATTATATATAATGTTTTTCTAGAAATATAATCATTGTGGAAGACCTCATGGTCTTCCCCAAGCCCAACCCAAGGATCTCTCATGATCTCTTAGTCATTAAATATAATATTTCATGATATTCCAACAAAAGGATCTCATGTTACCTTTGTCACGACCCGACCCTACCTGGGCTCGAGCCGCAACTACCCCAAGCCCGCCTCCATAGGCCAGGGGATGGCGACTAGCGCCGAAGGCACAACAACTCGGGGAGGCCTTTGCCTAAGTACATGTACACACGCATGCAGAAAACCCAAAGCAAAAGTGAAGAGTAAAGGAAAAGCAAAGGGAAACTGCTGTAAATAAACCACAGTGTGCATCGACCTCTAACAGTACAAAGTAGAGCTGAAAAGAAAAGGGAAAAAACACGCGCCCAACCGAAAAGTGCCACAACCTGACAACAGGTAAACAAAAAGAAATAGCTGATGGGTCTCCCACCTGGGTCCCGACCACGACCACCGCACGCGATCCAAGCTCCCGAACTCCTATGCTCCACTGAAGTCACGACCAACCTGTCCGTCGTCTGCAAGGGCACACCAAGTGAGGGCAAAGCCCAAGTAGGGGTGAGTATAAAAATACTCAGAAGGATAACCCGAAGGCTCGAGGGAGAAACAAAGGAGGTACCGAAGGGTGAGAAGTAGAGAGAACAGGGAAAGTAAAGGAGTCCGACCGAGGGTGCAGAAAAGAGTAAAAACACAACAGAGAGTCCATCTCAACCCAACAAAAGAAAGGAAGTAGACTCGTCCAGATACAAGGAGCTAGAAACGGTGAGAAGATGAACTTCTCGTCGAGTCTTCGCTACCTATAGTCGGAGAGTAGACTTGTCCAACCATGAGAATCTAGACATGGAAGCACGTGGCATACCCCGCGCGTATTCGCCTCTCCTGGAAGGAGAGAAACCAAACCCAAGAAGTGGGTGCAGGAACATGGTATATACAAATCCATATGCTCTGTTGAGAAGCCCAAACCACGTCATAAGGGGATCTCCGTCCCAAATCACAACCCAAGAAAGAGTAGCGAATAGTCCCAGAAGTAACCTCCATCGATGCCCAGCATCCCGCACGTCTGCCTCGAACTACAAGCCAAGGGGCTCAATCACCGCACGTCGACACTATCCTCTTTGGGCGGCACTGACTCGCCCGCACGGTTTTAGATCGCGTCACAAGAACACATCTCGGTGGGGAAAGTGCCCCTCGTGCTTGAGAGTTCTAGGAAAGTCAAACCACACATCATCACTGCCCTGCAGTCGAGAGGTCTCCTCAAAGTCAAGCCGTTCCATCACCGACCCGTACAACCAAGGGTCCCGCTCCGGTAATCACGGAGGTAAGCCACAGACTAGCCTAGTCGATAGGACTGTGTATGGAATGCCAACAAATGACCCACTTCCCAGCCCTACTGGAGGGTAATTCATAACCAAATATTGGGTGACCCACTTCCCAACCCTGTTGGAGGGTAAACCATAATCAGATATCGGGTGACCCACTGCCCAGCCCTGCTGGAGGGTAAACCCTAATACATCATCAGGCGACCCACTGCCCAGCCCCGCTGGAGGGTAGACCTTAATAAGATATTGGGTGACCCACTGCCCAGCCCTGCTGGAGGGTAAACCATAACACATCATCCGGCGACCCACTGCCCAGTCCTACTGGAGGTTAGGCCTGGAATAAGTCAACAGGCGACCCACTGCCCAACCTTGCTGGAGGGTAGACCTAGAACTAGACGACGAGTGACCCACTGCCCAGCCCTGCTGGAGGGTAAACCCTAAGAGGTCGTCGGGTGACCCACTGCTCAGTCTCTACTGGAGGGTAGACCCTAATAGAGTTGGGTGACCCACTACCCAGTCTCTGCTGGAGGGTAAACCCTAGAAGTCAGTGAGGAACCCACTGCCCAGCCCTACTGGAAGGTAAGCCCGATGAAGTCGATGAGTAACCCACTGCCCAACACCGCTGGAGGGTAAAACTCAGAACCAATTTTCCATCTCTACAGGAGGGTACAACATTTGCCGACCGAACACGAAGTGGGTGTCGCACAACCACCCAACTCCAGAACAGCTCTCCCAAAAGAGGTTCAGCGTCTGCCCCAGCACTGGGTGTCACTAGCACCACTACCGGCCAATCCATCGAGAACGAAACCAGGGGGAGACCACTCAACCCTGCTGGTCAACAAACAAGCACATAGCCAGGGGAAGAGCTCCACCCTGCTAGTAAAACAAACACACAGAGGGACCCTCTATGCCGCGAGAGGTCAAAGTATGTAAGGTAGAATACGGCACGCACATGGGGCCCACACGACGTGTGGCCCCAAGTCAACCCCAACCAAGCGCATGAACATCTCAGGTACAAACCACACGTTCCTCCAAGCGCTCCCGTATACTCCCAGAGTATACCTCGTTCCAGCCCATAGGCTATCGTGCACACAGCACCCAACGTCAATGTGAAGGCGTGACATAACAACCCCAACCTGCCACCTCATCGGCTGAGGCACAACCAACCACATCTCATGAACCATTTATATCACTCTCCCAAGAGTGCGCGATCACACGCCAAGGGTCCGCTACAAACAAGGTAGGACGAACCACCGCTGGAGCACCTTCCATGCTTCCACATTTAACAAGATCACGTATAATGCTCTGCACAACCAAACGGATCGCACCGTTGTAATCCTCGCGGAAAAACACGCGAGATCGACTACTTACTCGCCTCAAACGGATATCTGACGAAAAAGTCACCAACACCGCCTCACGCCCGAACGACGTCCCGTGATCTCGAGCCTCGACCCCGAAAACAGTCGGGCGCATTGCACCATTGCGATCCCCTCGGGAAAAAACATCAAAAGCACTACTCACGGGAGTGAAACGGATATCCGGAGAAAAGATGCATCCCGGCGCACCGCACACGAGCGGTGCCACGTGGGACCCGCATCCCGGTCCCGAAACTCAACGAACGGATCGTACCGTTGTGATCCTCTCGAAAAATTACACGAAATGGACTATTCACTTGTCCAAAATGGTCGCCTGGTGATAAAGCTGGAAATCACCGTTAAATCCCAAAACGGCCCTCGCGGGGCCCGCACTGTCGTGCGGAATTACAGCGGGCAGACTACGCCAACGCGATGCCCTCGGAGAAACACCCAACATCAACTGATCGCACGCCCTGAATGGACGTCCGAGGAAAAAGTCGCTAAAAGCTGCACGCAGCTCAAAAGATGGGTCGTGGGGCCCGCACCTCAACTTCGGCTTCAACGTCCGAAACCACCCTGGAAAACTTCTCCCTTGCGCCAGGGTCCCAACGCAACTGACGACACTCAAATCGGACGTCGCATGCGTCCGCGCCGCTCAAAACAAGATTCCCGGAAAGACGTCAAACCCCTCGACGTACGTGTCGCACCACCGAGGCCTATCATTTAGGGAATTAAAAATTCCTGAAACCATTTCAAGAAGGCCGCCTCGTCAATACGGTTCCACCGCTGCAGACGGTACTCAAAACGGACACCCGTAGCGGAAAATACGGGTATCCGAACACCGAGGGGGCAAGCCCCTTGGGCTGGACTGGCCTGGGCCGCGCGGGCTGGCGGTGGACCCGGTCCACCGCCCGGCCGACCGGCTGAGCCCGGTCGCTGCGTGACGACCCGCATGACGCAGGTCGTGCCTCCTTCGCGGGGTCGCGAGCCGCGACCCCGGTTCCCCGTCGCGCTCCGGTGAGCGCGCCCCGCGCCGGCGCCCAGCGAACCGGCCAGCGCCGCACGCCCGCCTTGCCTGGAGCTCCCCCTCGCCGCCCTGCCACCGACTGAAGCCGACGAGCCCGAGCCGCCGCAGCGACCGCCTGAAGGAGCCGTCGCCGCCAGCCGAATCGTCGCCTGCCGCCGGACCACCTCGCCGGTAACCGGCCTCGTGGCCGGAAAACTTCAGAGGACCACCGAAAACGATCCGGTGGTCGCAAATTCGATTCGGATAACATTCCAGAAAGCTCGGGACAATATCTACGCGATTATGAGCTTGGATCGACGATCGGACAACAAATCGACAATGTAAAATTAGGACGATC
Source organism: Viscum album (assembly GCA_963277665.1). NCBI lineage: Eukaryota > Viridiplantae > Streptophyta > Magnoliopsida > Santalales > Viscaceae > Viscum > Viscum album. The sequence goes on from OY728130.1 coordinate 1,546,376,330, forward strand.
ATGGTGCGTGAGGAAATAAAATGAAACAAAAACAACTCCTACCTCTTGGGCGATGCCCGGAGCTTCATGGGGAGTCTGCCGCCGCTCCGCTGCCTTACCGGAGCTTGCCTTGCCGGATCTCGCCTCGCCGGAGCTGAAGGAGGGGGGAAGGGTTTGAGGAAGAAGAATAAGAAGGGGGGTGGGGTGTTTAAGTACAAATCACTTAAACGCCCGCCCGACAGCCCCGAACCCAAACTCCCGACAGGGTCGGGATTTAGCCTCCCCTAGGCTAAGAACCACACTCTGAGTGCAACGGTGGTCTCGGAATTTTATTCCGATACCCCGTTCAAAAGTTATTAAACTTAGCGTCCGAGGCCACCAAATTACGAAAACGCCCCTGGGGCCATTTTTCACAGACGGCCCGCGCCCGCAAAACTTATACCCCTCCTAGGGTAAACGGCACGCTCTGAACTCAACGGTGCCCTCGATTTTCCAATCCGAGCCACCGTTTAAGAGATACTTGCGTCTCAACATTAAACGAATTAATTAATTAATTAATTAATCCGTTTAACGTTCCAAAAGTGGGCGAGGGGACCAAACGCCACGCGCCGACAAGTTTTATGTCGTTCCTAGGGTAAACACCCCATTTCAGACCCATCCGTACACTCAGATCCATGATCCGGAACTCCTTTTAGGAGTTATCTCATTTATTTAGCATTTCCAGTGTGAACGCACTGAAAATTTAATTCCGGCCACTCCGGGGCTCGGAATCGCACGCCGTCTGAAGGCGCTGCTCTGGAATATCACCAAGAATATTCTAAAGTCTTTCTCAGCAAAAACCAGGTTCTTAAATCATTCCCTCCTTCAAGATTTTCATCCCCGAAAAGCAAAACTATGGAGCAACATAGGGTACTAAGCCCACACCTGGGTTTCCCATACCCAGAAGAACCCACACACAGCTCTGCATCACCGCACACAGACCAAAGGATTGACCTGTTCACACTAGGTCGGCCCTTGACGATTTCGTGCACCCACTCCAGACTTTGGGGTTAGGGCAAGGCAGTAGTGAACCTCGCCATCCCTTTGCACAGTCTCAAACGGCCCGAAGGCCCTCGGGGGTAGCTCACCTCCCTGGTCAAACCTCTACATCACACGCCGCGACAGGAATCCCCGCATGGGCATGAGGCAAGGCCCGGTTATTCCCTCCTTCAGAACATCCATATGGTGAAACACCCAAGGATATCTGGTCATACAAGATTCCACAGTCGATGCTCTCTTACACGCTCAAAAGGCGAAGGAGTCAACACCATCGACTAAAGGAAAAGGTCTCACGCCTTTTTCCTTACCAACACAGGGTTACACCCGACGCCCTGCGTCACTCTAGTAACACCTCAAACAAGGAACAGGGAGAAAAGTCTTTCCCACGCAGATCCTAACAATTCCACTGCAAAAAGTAGAAGAGTCGTAAGGGGCACCTCTCACCATCTCGTGCTCTGCAGGATCGTAGACATCCAAAGCTCGCGCCCACCCGCGGTCCCAACCGTCAGCTCCCGGAGCCTGACATGGACCGCCTAGTGGTGATGTGGAGATCTCGTAAAGTCATCCCCCACCCCCAGCTCCTCCCGCTCCTTTTCTAGCACCACCTCTGTGGCCACTACTCCGATCACGGAGCTGCCTCTGCCGTGGTGGTGCGTCTGCTGCCTGCCTGAAGCTCTCAGCAACTCAGGTTGGGCAGTCTCGTGCCAAGTGACCTCGCCCGTCACAAGCACAACATCGACGCTCTCTGGGCTGCCCTGGTGCCCTCCGGCGCCACTGTGGTGTACAACCACGGCCCAGGATCCACTCACGGAAGGGCATCCTCGGCTGAGGCCCTGTGCCTTTTCGCCACAGTGGTATACGACCACGTCTCCGAAACCGGCAGTGGGAAGCCCACCTGCATCGAGGTCCTGTCCTCCTGCGCCTGCTAGCTACAACAGACGTCCTGGCTCCGTCGTGCCCACTGCCACTACCAACCGCAAAACATGACAGGAAGCCCTCTGTCACCAGCGCCTGCTCTAGCACCCCGGCATATGTGGAAACGCCCAAGGGTACTATGACAACAAATATCTCAGCAGAGATGCTTCTCAAACTTCCATGCTCGGATGTTGTCATCACGGACCAAGTCCGGGTAAAAGCGTGCACAGTCTGCAAAAATAGCCGCGTACTCGGCCGCCGTCATCCCTCCCTACTGAAACTGCAGGAGCTCCTGAATCCGAACGGAGCACAAGAAGGAGGGGAAAAAATCCTCACGAAACAACAACTGAAAGTCATCCCACGAAAGTGACGACTCGTCAAGAAGCTGAGTCACCAGACTCCACCAACACCGAGCCGCTCCACGGAAAAGGGTGGCTGCCAAAGCCAATCTCTGATCTGTCGGCGTCTGCACAAGCTTGAAAAGGTGAACCACTGCCTTGAGCCAAACCTATACTGCCTGAGGGTCTGGCTCACCACTGAACCTCAGCGGTCTCTGCCGCTGGAACTCACGGAGCGCGGTCATCCCGCACTCAAGCTCAGCCCGCTCTGCTGAAACTGCCTGCTGCTCAACATGTGGGGTGCTGATACCGGCCCACCTGGAGAAAGGGTCTCGCATGATGGGTCTTGGACTGTGGCCTCGTAGCTCATGGGGTCATCATCACGAACCAAAGATGGTATCCTGGCTGGCTGTCCTCGCGGAGAAATCCTGAATATTATCAAGGAGTGCCGCGGTCAGATGAGCATATATGTATATAACACTAACCACGATGGGGAGCTGACTCAAGAAGGACCGTCAATGACTCAATCCTATGTGATGCACAAAAAAAGTTTCCCTGCAACAAGTGTCTCAGCATGCCGAGTCGACAAGCGGGTTATCAAGGTCCTGGTGAATGGATACGTCGGCCGCCGCACCATCACTGGACTCCCTGGCCTGAGAGCCACTCTCGAGACACGTTAACACTGTTTCCCTAAATCCTAACCAGTTCCTTTTATTTTAGGGACGTCCGAACAATGTCCCAAGGAACGAACCACCTCTGATACAACTTTTTCACGACCCGACCCTACCCGGGCTCGAGCGGAAACTACCCCAAGCCCGCCTCCATAGGCCAGGGGCTGGAGACTAGCGCCGAAGGCACAACAACTCAGGGAGGCCTTTGCCTAAGTATCTGTACACATGCACGCAGTAAACCCAAAGAAAAAGTGCAGAGTAAAGGAAAAGCAAAGGGAAACTGTTGTAAATAAACCACAGTGTGCATCGACCTCTAACAGTACAAAGTACAGCTGAAAAGAAAAGGGGCAAAACACGCGCCCAACTGAAAAGTGCCACAACCCGGAAACAGGTAAACAAAAAGAAACAGCTGACGAGTCTCCCACTTGGGTCCCGGCCACGACCACCGCACGCAATACAAGCTCCCAAACTCCTATGCTCCACTGAAGTCACGACCAACCTGTCCTTCGTCTGCAAGGGCACACCAAGTGCGGGCAAAGCCCAAGTAGGGGTGAGTATAAAAATACTCAGAAGGATACCCTGAAGGCTCGAGGGAGAAACAAATGAGGTACCGAAGGGTGAGAAGTAGAGCGAACAAGGAAAGTAAAGGAGTCCGACTGAGGGTGCAGAAAAGAGTAAAAACACAACAGAGAGTCCAGCTCAACCCAACAAAAGAAAGGAAGTAGACTCGTCCAGACACAAGGAGATGGAAACGGTGAGAAGATGAACTTCTCGTCGAGTCTTCGCTACCTATAGTCGGAGAGTAGACTCGTCCAACCACGAGAAGCTAGACACGGAAGCACGTGGCATACCCCGTGCGTCTTCCCCTCTCCTGGAAGGAGAGCAACCAAACCCAAGAAGTGGGTGCAGGAACATGGTATATACAAATCCATATGCTCTATCGAGAAGCCCGAACCACGTCGTAAGGGATCTCCGTCCCAAATCTCAACCCAAGAAAGAGTATCCAACAGTCCCAGAAGTAACCTCCATCGATGCCCAGCATCCCGCACGTCTTCCTCGAACTACAGGCCAAGGGGCTCAATCACCGCACTTCGACACTATCCGCTTTGGGCGGCACTGACTTGCCCGCACAGTTTTAGATCACGTCACAAGAACGCGTCTCGGTGGGGAAAGTTCCCCTTGTGCTTGAGAGTTCTAGGAAAGTCAAACCACACATCATCACTACCCTGCAGTCGAGAGGTCACCTCAAAGTCAAACCGTTCCATCACTGACCCGTACAACCAAGGGTCCCGCTCCGGTAATCACGGAGGTAAGCTATAGACTAGTCTAGTCGAGAGAACTGAGTCTGGAATGCCAACAAATGACCCACTGCCCAGCCCTGTTGGAGGGTAATTCATAAACAAATATCGTGTGACCCACTGCCCAACCCTGTTGGAGGGTAAACCATAATCAGATATCAGGTGACCCACTGCCCAGCCCTGCTGGAGGGTAAACCCTAATACATCATCAGGTGACCCACTGCCCAGCCCCGCTGGAGGGTAGACCTTAATAAGATACTGGGTGACCCACTGCCCAGCCCTGATGGAGAGTAAACCATAACACATCATCCGGCGACCCACTACCCAGTCCTGCTGGAGGGTAGACCTGGAATAAGTCGACAGGCGACCCACTGCCCAGCCTTGCTGGAGGGTAGACCTGGAACTAGACGACGGGTGACCCACTTCCCAGCCCTACTGGAGGGTGGACCCTAAGAGGTCGTCGGGTGACCCACTGCTCAGTCTCTGCTGGAGGGTAGACCCTAATAGCGTCGGGTGACCCACTGCCCAGTCTCTACTGGAGGGTAAACCCTAGAAGTCAGTGAGCAACCCACTGCCCAGCCCTGCTGGAGGGTAAGCCCGAGGAAGTCGATGGGTAACCCACTGCCCAGCACCGCTGGAGGGTAAAACTCAGAACCGCTTTTCCATCTCTATAGGAGGGTACAACATTGGCCGACCGAACACGGAGTGGGTGTCGCGCAACCACCCAACTCCAGAACAGCTCTCCCAAAAGAGGTGCAGCGTCTGCCCCAGCACTGGGTGTCACTAGCACCGCTACCGGCCAATCCATCGAGAACGAAACCAGGGGGAGACCACTCAACCCTGCTGGTCAACAAACAAGCATAGAGCCAGGGGAAGAGCACTACCCTGCTGGTCAAACAAACACACAGAGGGACCCTCTATGCTGCGAGAGGTCAAAGTACGTAAGGCAGAATATGACACGCACATGGGGCCCACACGACGTGTGGCCCCAAGTCAACCCCAACCAAGCGCACGAACATCTCAGGTACAAACCACACGTTCCTCCAAGCGCTCCCGTATACTTCCAGAGTATACCTCATTCCAGCCCATAGGCTATCATGCACACGGCACCCAACGTCAACTTGAAGGTGTGACATAACAACCCCAACCTTCCACCTCATCGGCTGAGGCACAGCCAACCACATCTCATGAACCATTTATATCACTCTCCCAAGAGTGCGCGATCACACGCCAAGGGTCCGCTACAAACAAGGTAGGGCGAACCACCGCTGGAGCACCTTCCATGCTTCCACATTTAACAAGATCATGTATAATTATCTGCACAACCAAACAGATCGCACCATTGTAATCCTCGCAGAAAAACACGTGAGATTGACTACTTACTCGCCTCCAACGGATATCCGACGAAAAAGTCACCAACACCGCCTCACGCCCGAACGGCATCCTGTGATCCCAAGCCTCGGCCCCGAAAATAGTCGAGCGCATCGCACCATTGCGATCCCCTCAGGAAAACACGTCAAAAGCACTACTCACATGAGTGCAACGAATATCCGGAGAAAAGATGCATCCCGGCGCACCGCACACGAGCAGTTTCACGTGGGACCCGCATCCCGGTCCCGAAACTCAACGAACGGATCGCACCGTTGTGATCCTCTCAAAAAAGTACATGAAATGGACTATTCACTTGTCCAAAATGGTCACCTGGTGATAAAGCTAGAAATCACCGTCAAATCCCGAAACGGCCCTCGCGGGGCCCGCACTGTCGTGCAGAATTACAGTAGGCAGACTGCGCCAACGCGATGCCCTCGGAAAAACACCCAACATCGACTGCTCGCACGCCTAGAATGGATGTCCGAGGAAAAAGTCGCTAAAAGCTGCACGCAGCTCAAAAGACGGGTCGTGGGGACCGCGCCTCAACTTCGGCTTCAACGCCCGAAACCACCCTAGAAAACTTCGCCCTTGCGCCAGGGTCCCAACGCAACTGACGGCACTCAAAGCGGACGTCACATGTGTCTGCGCCGCTCAAAACAAGATTCCCAGAAAGACGTCAAACCCCTCGACGTACGTGTCGCACCACCGAGGCCTATCATTTTGGGAATTAAAAATTCCCGAAACCATTTCAAAAAGACAACCTCTTCAATACAGTTCCACCACCGCAGACGGTACTCAAAACGGACACCCGTAGCGGAAAATACGGGTATCCGAACACCGAGGGGGCAAGCCCCTTGGGCTGGACCGGCCTGGACCGGTCGGTCCGCCTGGCTTGGGCCGGCCCGCGGCTTGGCCGCGTGGGCCGGCGGTGGACCCGGTCCACCTCCCGGCCGACCGGCTGAGCCCGGTCGCCGCGCGACGACCCGCACGACGCGGGTCGTGCCTCCTCCGCGGGGTCGCGCGCCGTGACCCCGGTTCCCCATCGCGCTCCGGTGAGCGCGCCCCGCGCCGGCGCCCAGCGAAGCAGCCAGCGTCGCACGCCCGCCTCGCCTGGAGCTCCCCCTCGCTGCCCTGCCACTGCCTGAAGCCGACGAGCCCGAGCCGCCGCAGCCACCGCCTGAAGGAGCCGTCGCCGCCAGCCGAACCGTCGCCCGCCGCCGGACCACCTCGCCGGTAACCGACCTCGTGGCCGGAAAACTACAGAGGACCACCGGAAATGATCCGGTGGTCAAATATTCGATCCGGATAACATTCCAGAAATCTCGGGACAAGATCTACGCGATTATGGGCTTGGATCAAAGATCGGACAACAAATCGACAATGTAAAATTAGGACGATCATGGTGCGGGAGGAAATAAAATGAAACAAAAACAACTCCTACCTCTTGGGCGATGCCCGAAGCTTCATGGGGAGTCTGCCGCCGCTCCCCTGCCTTGCCGAAGCTCGCCTCGCCGGATCTGAAGGAGGGGGGAAGGGTTTGATGAAGAAGAAGAAGAAGGGGGGTTGGGGTGTTTAAGTACAAATCACTTAAACGCCCGCCCGACAGCCCCGAACCTGAACTCCCGACAGGGTCGGGATTTAGCCTCCCCTAGGCTAAGAACCATGCTCTGAGCGCAACAGAGGTCTCGGAATTTTATTCCGAGACCCCGTTAAAAAGTTATTAAACTTAGCGTCCGAGGCCACCAAATTACGAAAATGCCCCTGGGGCCATTTTTCACAGACGGCCCGCACCCGCAAAACTTATACCCCTCCTAGGGTAAACGGCACACTCTGAACTCAACGGTGCCCTCAATTTTCCAATCCGAGCCACCGTTTAAGAGATACCTACGTCTCAACATTAAACGAATTAATTAATTAATTAATTAATCCGTTTAACGTTCCAAAAGTGGAAGAGGGGACCAAACGCCCCGCGCCGACAAGTTTTATGTCGTTCTTAGGGTAAACACCCCATTTTGGACCCATCCGTACACTTGGATCCCTGATCTGGAACTCCTTTTAGGTGTTATCTCATTTATTTAGCATTTCCAGTGTGAACACACTGAAAATTTAATTCCGGCCACTCCGGGGCTCGGAATCGCACGCCGTCTGAAGGCGCTACTCTGGAATATCACCAAGAACATTCCAAAGTCTTTCTCAGCAAAAAACGGGTTCTTACAACCTTTAATAATAAGTTAATGTTACCTTTGTCTTCCTATAAATTCTATCATGTCACATTATACAAAAAACACACACACCTTAATTATACCATAGGCTACTTAATGATGATTATAATCACATCACATGTTCCATGAAATTCTAGTCATTACAAATATCGATTTCATAAAAAAACAAGCACATTTTATCAAAAAACATTCCTCAAGGTAAAAACATTTCTAAAAAATCATTTTAAATAAATTTAAAATCATAAAACCTCTTTGATCTATTTTATCAAATACTTGATATAAACACACGACACCCCCATTTGGAAAACCCACCTTAAACACCAAAATTTTCATACCAAGACATGAAACATAACCATCATAAGATAAAAAAACCATATACCAATAAAATGTAAATTTGATAAAATGTTACCATGTGTAATTAATAAAATAAAGGTAATCCCAAGAAAACACCCTCAAATAGAGACAATTATATTGAGAATGGTCCCAACCTTAGTTCTACCAACAATAATAACTTAAAATAGGTAGAAGAAGTTCTCACACACTATGTCCTATAGAAATAAAACCAAATATAAAATTAAAATTCTAGGTTTTTACACCCCTATAAAACCACATGATTTTATGGTATGTATTTTTTTAAATCTAACCTCTTTGATGGATTATGTTGCAAAAAACACCCAACCTAAATAATTAATGAAATATTATTATATGATCATTCGGACCTAGCATTTAAATTAGAAGGAATGAATAGAATTAAACAAATTATTAAATGTATAATTTTCTAACTCATTGGTAATGTATCAATTAATTATTTGTTAATAAGATCTTATTTTTTTGTGAAATCATTTCATTCTTCAAAAATACATTTTCTTCGAAAATTGTTTTTTTACTTTTGATGAGAAAAAATTATAATAAAATTTTGTAACTTATATCAATTTTATTTTATATAAATAATATCATTTTTGAAGTAATAATATTAAAATTAACTTATGTTGATTTTTTTTGGGAATTTTCTAAAAAGATTGATTTTTAAGTTAATAGGGAAAAATATCAATTTTTATAAAACTATCAATTCCATTTTATTAAAAATTATCTTTATGATTAAAAATTAATATAAGTTAAAATTAAGTAATCATTAGTTATAAATTATCTAATTTATTTTATTTTAATAATATATTTAAGTTATTTTGGTATAAGTCTATTTTTGTGCTTAAAAATGAATTCGTCAAGAAAACTGTTTTTTTCATTGTGTTTCGCATGATTAAATTTAAATTAAATTATAGAAATTATTTGATTTTAATTTTCAAAACTGATTACAAATTTGGATTTATAATTTATGAATTTATTAAATATGTCCCATTTAGTTTTTTCCAATATGAATATAAATCTTTGTAATTTTCCTTACCATGATAAATGGTAAATTGGTTCATATAGGTTAAAAATAAATTGAAAAGGACAATTAAATGACCCTAACCCATTCCAAAATTTTATTGGATGATTAATTTTTTTAAAAGAATTAATGCTTTGGATATACGACTATTTTTTCCATTAGAAAGTGACTATGAACCATATAATATTTTATTCAAAAAAGTAAAACATGTCGCATTTATTATTTTAAGAACTATATAATTTTTATTTTGAGATTATCTAGAGGATATATTTAACTATAAATATTAATTTTTATTATAAAATATTTATCTTCATCATGATAATTTATTTTTTATTTTTAGGGATGATATAATTTCGGTAAAACAATGAACAATGCTGGTGCAGTAATTATTTAACTAGCAAAAATAAAATAAAATAAATTATATTTAAAATATTAAAATATAAATTGTTTGAGAAAAATAATGTTATAAATTTATTTTATAGATGACCTTGATACATTAGTGATGTAATAAAATAGTTGGTTGACATTACAATTATTATCTTGATATTATTAAAGTTAATGTAATGAATATTACTTAAAATTGATATTATGAATATTTTATTGTAAATAATATTTTAATAAATGATATACAATTCCTAAAAATATTATATTCAACCAAATGATTTAGATAAGAATGAAAAATTCGTACATGATCCTTTAATGGGTAGTTTTTCATTTTTATAGTAACTATATCACACTACATTGTTTTATCTAGCATGAAATAGATCTTTCTATTTATCTTTTTAACATCCTTAAAAATGTTCTAGAGTTTCTAGTACTTCCCAAAGACCAGACCTAGTGTCCCTAAGAAGATATCTAGTGGAAATTAATCGAAGAAGAGGTAATCATCTTTACTGAATCATTCATGTTTATTTCTTCTTCTACTTCCTCTTCATGTATTTTTTATATCCTAAAATAATATCTTCAATATAATATATATATTTATATATTATTATGATTATGAAACCATAATATTCTTCCTTTTATACATCCTATGAAAAAGGAAACCACCGTATATGCATACGTACGACTTATCACCTCTACATAGTGGGGTAATTCATTTTTTCATCACCACTTCACCTGAATGGTTATAATGATAAAAATAATGGATATATATTGTAATTATGACATTATATTGATTTCATAAAATTAACATACCATTAAATTCATCACCCTTCCAATCTTTTAGGAATGATATCATCGATCGTGCATATGTATGACTTACCATCTCCACAAAGTGATGCGATTGATTTTCTATGATAAACATTCAATAATGTTTCAAAAAAATTATTTAATGAAAAAATATGATATTTATGAATTTAATATAATTTTGGAGATGATGTAACTATATCCAATGTGCAAGAACCATGACTTACATGAAAAAACATGCATAGAAAAATGAACCAGTTAGCACCCGAAATAAGGGTAATAACGAAATATTATTAACAAAATTGTGATAAGATGATATAATAGAATCATATATGATATCATAGATATGAATATTATTTTGTTATAAATTAATAACATGTATTAAACCATTATATAAGAGGTTATACCATGTTCAATTAAAGTAATGAATGAGGTAAGGTATTTCTTCACACAATTTCTATTCATTGGGTTAATCATCTACTTCATTAATTATATCAAGCTAAGATTATATATGAAATTAATATTGATTATATTATTTTGTATTTAAGATTTTTTATATGTATTTATAGAGTATACCCATAATTTATTCATTTTAGTAACTCTCATTTTCGAGGAATGATCTTTATAAGGGACTTTGTCTCAATTTTACTCCATTGAGGCATATTTTAATGTAATGCGCATTTATTAATTTATGAGGTGTATATAATTTCCCTTTGAAATGTTATATAATGAATTTATTTATTCTTAAGGTATTTAATGTTTTTAAATATTATTCTTCAATTAGGAATATCAATTGACTGATTATAAAGTTTAAAGAGTTTATTTCACAACCCCATGATTTTTTAGGTTTGTTTTCATTTACATTTCCATTGGGGATGTTATTTATAAGTAATAATCAATATATTTTCTTCCTCTCAGATCATTCCTGATCTTATAAAATAATATGACAATTTTTTTCACTCTTTGGTACTTAAAGTTTTTGTGAAAATAGTTTTAAGAAAATTTGACTTCATTTCTTTACGGTCAAAAAATAATTTTCATCAAAAACCATGTTTTCTAAGAGAATATTTTCTAAAATGTTTTAAACCTCAAAAAAATTATTTATGAAACACATTTTTACACATTTTACCTTGTTTCAATTTTTTAAAAAGGAATATTCATGTCAATTTTAAAATAATTATTGTTTTCATTTTACTGAAAAATATTCAACGAATCCTTGTTTTAAAGTATAAAGATTGACGAAATATTCTACCATTATAAACACTCAATATTTAATTTTTTTCCAGGCTTATTTTCATAGGAAATTATTTTTAAAATATTTTTTTAATGTTTTTTATTTAAATTTTATTTTTAAAATGGAAAGGATATTTTCCTCAAAAAATTTTAAGGATCTTTTCATGGTATTTATATTTATCAATTACATAAACCCTTATTGTAAATATAATATTCAAAGGATATGTTTTATTTATACCATCCTTATTATTTCATTGGATGGTTAATGATCAGTTTTACAATGGGTGTTCTATTTTGATGCCATTATCCATATTTCTCTAGATGGTTTATGGTTATGTTTATGGATTATGAAATTTATCACACTTCATTTGCTTGTTTTTCCATATGAATGTTTATGTTTATTATGTTTTAACCCTTTTATATGAAGAATTCATTAGACTTAGTAAGTTATGGTAAGGGCCCACTATAGCTCCATGATTCATCGATAGGTCTCTTGAGACAAACTAGTTTGGGTATTGGCAGATGTAATACCTATTTAACTATAATGTCCCAAATGAAGCCTTGACAGTTTGTTTATAATGTCCCTCGTTATGTATTCCATCATTACAAATTCAGTTATTGATATTCCATATGATTATTCGATTAGTAAAACATCCACGGTTATGTTTCATTATCATGAAATTATTTATATGGAAATATTTTTTCATCTATTATTCCTTCCATATTATGATCATGTTATTGATTAAATAGAATGATATTTAGTTATTTACCTTGATATATATTTTATACATTATTAATTCATAGCATAATTTATACTCTTACCCTTAGTGTTCATTTGATATGATCCATTTATTATGTTTCATTTTTCCATAGTACATTAGGAAATGTTTTATGATTGATATAAAGGGATTCACTAAGTAGAATAATAGAATTCCCAAAGAAATTCATTATGAATTTTTTGTTTTAAAATGCATAATGGATTTAATTTACGTATCCAGTTTATAAAGAGTACTAAAATATTCAAAACTGTGGGATGTGATTCCATTTATCTTATACCAATGTAATAAATTAACCATCGACTCTAGTCTATCAGGGTTGGGTTATTTACAAACCCCACCAAATAGAGTTATATACTTCAAAGAAAATAAAAGAAAAATAAAAATATGTGTGAAATGATGAAAAAATGGAATATTTGGTCTTACCCCAAGCCAAACCACCATAATCATAAGGATAATCTACTAATTATGATGAGGGAAAGCTTCCCATCATAGTATGATGGGTTTTTTCACAAAAGAGAAAGAAATGGGAGCGATGGGGTTATAATTTGACAGTGAAATTTTGGTAAAAACAAAAAAAATATAATGAGTTAGAAAATATACATGGTTTGGCCACATAAAAAGGAAAAATGTGTTACAACCATGTGGGAGATACTACCTCCAAAAAAAGATTCATTGAATCCCCTTAAAATATTCATGATTTGAAAAACATTTCTCAAATTGTGTAAAATCTCTCAGTCACCCAACCAACACCCCTAACATGGTGGGCCATATTTTTTGAAAAAATGTACACTATCCCTGTGCCTTGATCTATCTTCCATAGAAACACCAATTTCTTACCAGGGCCACAAAATAACTCCAAAAGAAAGCAAAATGATAAATGAATCTCAAATTTACAAGTACCAGTATCCAGGTGGGTGTCAAAAACTCCCCACTAAGCCACTTTCTTCCCCCAGAATGTCCTCATACATCCTCAACTAAAAATTATCAAGGCCAATTCACCCCCACCAAAACGTCCCAATCCATTGTCTCTTTGATGTTGTCAACATACTATTAAAACAAACATACTAATAAGATACAATTACCCTTGATAAACTTGTTCTAGTAATATATGATATGAACAGGATGCTCAATAATAGTGGCATCAAGATCAACCTCTAAATATTACCTCTCCAATACATGAGTTTTATCTCGATAGTATCTCTTTAGCTTAGAGTCATGAATGACATCATGGATCAATTTCATCCATGGGGGAAACTTGAACCAATTTTATACCTTAACTTGATGTTACAAAACAAAAAACAACTAGATTTAATGCAATTCTAGCATTCATTATTTCCAAAACGGATGTGTTCCATATGAATTGATACTCGAAGAAATGCATAGTCATCAAAATAGAACATGAATGATGGAAAATTTCAATCAGTGCATGACTTTGAGAAAATTTAATAATTTTCTAATCTTTTCTAGATTATACATAATATATTGGTCCTCTCTTTATTAAGGCTTATTCTAACTAGGGAATTCTCACCAAACTAATCCCAACATATAATGGATTGGAAAAACTTCTTTAATAATTCCTAAAATGGGTCCATATTGATCAAGGTATGATATTTTTTATTATAATAATACTTGACTAACAAAAAGTGACATTCCCATAAACATATAAACTCAAACACCGATACTCAAAAAATATCCTTGAGAGTCTGGATAGTCCACTCAGTCTAACTATATGTCTGTGGATGATACACTCTGCTCAACTACTTACAAATTTCGAAATCCTACGAGAGTCTCTTCTAGAAAAGAGATGTGAAATGAGAATCCCTATATGAAACTATCACTGAGGGAACTCCATTAATCTAAAAAACCTATCAAACATATAGGTGTATAAGGTCCTCTACATTCATAGACACCCTATTAGAAATAAAGTGTAATTAATTCATAAAACAATTGACAATAAACCACATATAACCTATACACTAAGGGCACAAGGTAGTACGATCATGAAATAAATCGATATTTCCTCCCACTTTCACATTTGAACTCGATATTTCTACAAAAAAAATTGATGGTTTGTGATGATATTTTTTAATCCTTAGGAAGTTCAAGAATCTAAAAAAGAAATCGACATCTTTATGTCTCATCTCGGTCCACCAATATTGACCTCTCAATAAATAAAACATCTTTGTCTCATCTCGGTCCACCAATGGTCTCCCCACTATTTAATACACTAGAAATATACTATCACTTGGGGTCATATACTTTAACACTCCTAAATTGGTTGATAATATAGGGTGTAACCTATACACTAGAAAAGAAAACCTTTCATCAATCATACTGCACCTACAAACTGTGAAAATACTGATCCACCCCATCTATGATGAATCTCATCAATGCCTCGAGAACTACCGAGGCACTAAGTTAAATATGAAACCATCTACAATACATATATCACATCACTATCATTATCACGACATCCTAATAATCTACTAGACAAAAACTACCATAGGTCAGTGACCAGGATCTTGGACCACATTGATGAGAGACCGATGCCATACAGTAGAATCACCAAGTCCATTGATGAAGTAATAATAACCATCGAATGTCGATAAAACATGGAGAGGGATTCATTTAATGAGAACATGAATGGGTAACCATAGGGCTATTGATCCACCAAGATCTATAACACCAAGAATCACCCCAACTAATCTATATTCAGTGAAACTACCGACCCTATCAAAAAAATCATGGGATCTATAGAAGTAGACCAGAATTGGGTCACACATTAAGGATAATAAAGAAATCGTATAATAAACCAAAGATACGAAGAACCATATGGTCATAGTAAAGGTAAAAAAATGACCATGGAAGTAATTGTAAGGGAATCAAGAAGTAAAATAGCAATGAGAATAATAATAATGATAGTGAGTGTTTCTACATCTGTCATCCATGTCCTCATACTAGCCTAAGAAGTTATTGATGAAAACCCTAGTATGTTTTGACTCGAATGAAACCCAAATAGCTCCAAATTTTTTTATCTCCTTAGAAAAAATGAAAATCCCAGAAATCACTCAAAAATGAACACTTATATCGGATTATAATTGAAAAATACACCAAATCACTAAGCACAAGTCATCATGGATTCATGGAATATAGATCAGAGATGGAGAGAGAAGGGGGGGGGGGGGTAATAAAATACGAGGAATGATCACCACCACTAAGGAAGAAAATAATAACCCCTAAATTTAATATTAGGGGAGATAGTTCCTATAAACATGGGAGTGTATAGATATTTTTACAGTCTTTGCAATATTCTATTACTAAACTCTAAACTAGTGTTACCTGAATATCATGATGGTATATAAAAACCATATGGTTCCCCTTATCTAGTGAAGTGATCTTATATTATACAAAATTATAATTTATTATTTAATGCCACCGTTTAATATTATGATAGTCTATTAAAAGTCGAAACCACATGTTCACCTTTTATGTGAATAGAAAAGGAAAAGACCATGGTGACATGCTAGTACAAATAAATACATTTTCCTCCTAGTAATCTAGATGAACAATCAACTCTTTTGGATCATTAGGAGTAATCTATTAATATGACATGGAAATCAAGATCATATAGAGAAGTGTATCAATGGGGTACTTGAGCTCTCAGTGGGGAAGTAATCCCAAAAAAATACTCTAGAAAAACATCTATGTATATATCCCTAACCATTGAAATTTCTCCCATCAAATTGTACTTAAAAGAATATCCAAATGAAAAAGTAGTGAAATAAACAAAAAAATTAGTCATTACCCACTATTCATGGTTTGGCTGTATGGTTGAGAAAAACATGCACCACCCACATAGGTTTCACATGAGGTTTGAAGAAAAGGCCTCATGATCTTTGTAAAATCACTACTATTCATGTAGCTTGACCTTATACATCCTCTAATCCTATTATTTTTACAAGAAAACTCAAAACATTCTCTTGCCTGAATATAGGAATCAACGTAGACATAGAAACAAAAAATAAAAATCATGAAAACAACCCATAATTGGGATAAAAATGTTAATACAATTAGAAACAATCCATGATAACATGAGGGTTAACATGATGAAGATATGGATATACAATCCCCCCACTAATAAATCTTGATTCTTAATGGTTCTACATCCTGTGTACCAATGGAATAAAAATGAAAACTCTACCCTGATACAATTTTGTGACTAAATAGTATATGTATACCCAACCCATCACTAAATCCTGTGTGAAACATGTCATAAAACATTTTCTTGATCATCAAGGGTTGAAGAAAAACACCATGAATAACAAATATCAACCTGGGGGACAGATTTTACCTTGGTAAATAAGCATGAACCTTCCATGAAATAATAAATCCACACTAAAATCATCAAAGTCAATAGAGTAATAAATAAACATGAATCCCTAGTAATGAAACAATGACTAAAAATATACTATAAGCAATGTTATTTATCAAATACAATGAATAACATAATATGACCTATTCATGGTATCATAATTCAAAACTAAAACTCAAAATTCTAGTAACTAGACCAAAAAGTCATATATATACATCATAAGGTTTAAAACCCAATAAAACTACTCATTATTTAACATAGTGAGAACAAATCTCAAACACTTGGGGTTACACACTTCCATAAAAATGTAAAAATAAAAAGGGAAGGGGGAAACGATGAAGAAATAAGAATATTTGAACTTAACTTATTCCAAAACACAATGATCTCAGTATTTTACAGGATGAAGAGGTTGTTTGATCTCATAACATCACCAAAAATCATGGATGGACTTCAGTGACATGCTTGTTGTAAATAAAAAATACATTGAAAGAAGGTTTTTTGTTTCATTTGAATTACAAAAGTTGTATAAACCAAGAATTTTGGGAATGATAAGATAAAGGTGGAATGAGTCGTCATCCTTCATGTTACTTGTAAACTATCATAAGGAACCAATTTAAGAACATCATCAAGTAAAGGTGAGTGTGGCTTTAAGGTTGGTTTTTTCTTTCTTGGAAATATTTTGCAACCAATTTATGTTTGGTTAATCAGTATTCCACCATTTCTTTCCAATGAGGTCCCTATTATAACCAAATATTTAATCATGATCGTTTTATTAGAGAAGCCATGCTAAGAGTGTCATTAGAACACTTAGGGTCATCTATGGTAAGTAATTTTAATGGCGGGAGGTATCATGGATCATAATTGTCCCCTTATAGTTTTAATACCTAATTTGGGGAGTACCATCCATAAAATGTTTAAATATAGGATGATATAATCATGAATCTAGTTGAGTGGGATCAGATAAGAACTATCAATATGTTTTGGTTAGAAATTGAGCATTGGAATGAGGTTTAAAGGCTTATGATCTGTGTTATTAAAAAGTTCTTGGAGGTGCGTTGGTTATTTAGAAAAATACAGGACCATCTGAATAGGTATTAATGACCTTTATAGGCTAGGTAATGATTTAATTGTTCATGAAGGCTTCTCGGGGACTAGAATTTCTATGGTGGGGAGCTTGTAATGACCTGTGTTTTTTAACCGGATAAGAATCCAATGAAATTTTAATTTTGGTGTTTATTAGATGGGTCGTTCATTAAACTGAGATTCAAAACATAATTCCAAGAGTTGGAACATTTAAATATGTTGTTTTTGGACTTTGGTAAGGTCCTTAAGGGTCCCTTGAGTGTCTTGATGAGTTTCAGGAGTTTCATGGAAGAATATTTGATGTTTGGAGGGTCTATAGAGGGCACACAGTATGTTTGAGACCATACGACCCTCATATGAAAATCGTGAGACTGTAGAGGGGGAGAAGATGTACCCCAAAAATGCTATTCATAGTCTATCCAAAATGTGCAACAATACCTCTTGGTTAGTTAAAATTAGTAAGTACCTAATCACTATTTGTCGTACGTTTTGTGAATGGTTAGGATACTATATGGGACAAACCATGCGAGGAGGTTTCTTAAGGTTTGGGTGCTGCATGGATGACACATGGTTTGATGAAACCATGTGGATAAACCATGCGACCCCAATTTGGGGGTACAATTAACAAAATAAAGTTAATGAGTTTATTTATTTCTTCATAATATTTTCATCTTCCCCTCACACCTGAATTATCCTTTAGGCACCTTTGGATTCTCCTCTAAGCCTAAGCTAGTCTTGATGATTCCTTCTCCATTCATTATCCTGATCAAGTGTCGTTAGTCTCTATGGATTCACATAAATAAGCTATCAAGTCCTATATAATCCATTTCATGTTCTTCATTCCATATATTGTGATATTTTAGTTCGATATCATTTCCCCTATTTTTAGGTAAAATGACCGTTTCATCAATTTATTCCAAACCTGATCAAATCATATCTTGATATTAGAGAAGTGATACTTACTAAGAATAAGGTTGGTGGTATAAAACTTATTCCCAATTTATTTTTTTATTCATAAATGTTTTCATTATTACACGTAGAAAACATTGTCGATTGTTGCCTTTTAATTGAGTCTTGCATGTCAAATTCATCAATGCACCTAAATACACTCCGTATGATCATAGTTTAGTAAATTAAAGGATGACTCCCTCAACTATAGACACCCCTTGGGTGTGTATATGTAAATTTAAATTGTAATTAGATCTTTTAAATTCTTGTAATTCCTTCTAAGCATTCAACATGGAATGATAATTGATTTTTTCCTCTCATAGACACTTTCCTAATATAGAATGGAACCTCCATGTTCTGTGCGGAGATTTTATAAATTGAATTTCCATGATGGATAGTTTTTATAAAAATCCTCATTAATTAATTGAGTTATTATATTAGAATTCGATGATTATTTATTCTTAATGATTTTTTTATATAGTTTCATTCTTTTCTAATAAAACCCCCAGATGAGGTGCACTATCTTTGAACGTAAAAATTGATAATTAGTGTTCCGAAACATGATTGGAATTATTGGTTTAGTTCGTCTTTTATTCTTTGATTTCATGTTTTGGAATATTTCATGTTGATACATGGACTTTATTGAAATTATAAAATGTGTTTCCCCTTCCTTTATAAATGTTAATTGATCCAATGAACCATCTATGTGAATGACTTGTCCCACTCCAATGTAATTTAGTAATACACCAAGATCCTTCTACGGGATTGTCTAGTTTAATAAGAGGTATTACCCATGTAGCTAATTTACCAATGGATTATAGCACCTCCCAAGTATCTCTTGAGCAAGTTCAATAGAATTTCCATGTTTTGTAAGACTTAAATGGCATGTATTATTTGTAATTTGATTATAACATGATGCCTTGGTCCCCAAGAATGTATTAAATGGTTTAATTAAAATGTAAATGAATTGGGTGGTATAACCACGCCTCATGTATCATTAAATAATCACCACAAATATGAAATGTAATGTATTAATGTAATTTAACTTGGTTAATGAAATGAAGAAGATGTATTTCTCTATGTATTATATTATAAATGTGATGATCCCTTTATATGGGCTTAATAAATGTAAGATATGAGAGGTATTTCCTCATGGACATTTATTATAAACATGATTACACCTTATACATAGGTTTTGGAATGATGGTAAGGGTTTTATTGAGCATGGAATTATTATTCTACCTTACATTAGTTGTTTAACATGGGGAATCACACCATTGATACTATATTGGTGCTTAGATTTATGCACACTATACCATGATTAGAGTATTTCAATGGTAGCTCACTCACCAACTTGAGTTATGCCCCAGTCCAGCTTGTACCTAGTATTCCATGTATATGGCCATTAATAATCTTCACACACTTAGTTCATACTAGTGGATACAATATATAACTATAATATATACATATATATTACTACTATATATGCATCACAACTAATCAGACACTTATTTTGGCTATGAGCCAAAGTAGGTATAACCACTAGGTGTCCCTTAGTAACATGGGCATGTTGTTGGTTATTTTGTCCTCACAAGTTTTTTATATCTCTCCTTAAATATGAAAATTGAATTATATTATATTTGTCAGACTGTATTCAGTTATAGACTATGTGGTTGGGAACCTACTGAGATTTATATCTCACACCCTTCTTGACCCACCATTTCACTAGGGTACTCGAGTAGACCTTATATGTTCACGACCATTATTGATTACTTGTGGTGTTTATCTTGTTCCTTACATTTAGTAGAATATGATCGAGAAATAGATCAATATGATTGTGGATCTTGACCTTAGGGATTTTACTTCATTTCTTAGTCTTGTACTTTACTATATCTCTGCCAGCTATATGTCTGTTGTAGTAGTTATGTATCATCACCTGGACATGTATGCACCTCTTGTATATTGGCATTGTCCATATCTTTATTTATTCACTTTATTATTATTATTATTATTCTCCCACTTTTCTATTTTCATTTATTACTACTTTAACTACTATATATTATTCTGTATTTGATAAAATGATTCTCTACTATAATCATGAGGGCATTGTCTACCCGCTATCACCTCCTTACACCCTCACTGCTAGTCAAAATCCTTCAGTGTATGAGGTGGCATTCTTGAGGCCATGTGACTCACCAGTCTGAATACTGTCTCAGTGGTCAGTCGGTCTAAGACATTATAATAAATATACATGTCAATTCCATTGTTTTATTTTCAAATGAAACATCACAAAACCATTTACCATGATTTTTTTATATATCCCCATTTTAGTAAGAGTTCTTTTATCCTTCTGATTAAATCCATCAATAACCTGGATTGATTTTAATAAATGATAATGTATGGTGGAATCATAATCCTTGAAAAACTACAACCATAACATTTAAATCATTTTAACTCAATTTTTAGGAATATTTATTTAATAATTTTATGTTCTATATATATATTTCACAATTCCTAATAAAGACAATGAAATAAAATATTTAATGTAAATATTCCTCCTACTGACTCAAAACAATGAGTAAGATAATTATATGAATGACTATTTTATTATATTGATTTGTATACTATATCCTTTTTAATTTCAATTCAAAACACAACTATGAAATTTCACTAAGTCATAACTATAGTTATTGAATCCATCACCTCTAGATGGTATGGTTACTATAAGTACATCAAACAAATTTATCTTTTTGTCACAAAGTGATTATTCAAAAATTGTGATCAATATAAGATTATCTATTACTATGTTAATTCGGATAACGGGTTGTTAAGTCCCAAATAATTCATCACAAATCAATGATAGTACCTTGATTGACCTTGGATTCTATAGATCTCTATCACATTTACTATCTAGGATTATTATTCTATTACTATAGTCTATTTTGGATCATATGATATGCCTATTCTAGAATAAATTCCCATAAATGGAACATTTTATATATAGAAATACAATATTTGAAACTAAAAACTAAAAACTCCCTCTATAATACTTGAAAAACAATCCCCAAATTATCTTCATGATCTAATATTTTGTAATAAATAATAATAAAATCAATAACATCTACAAAAAACTAGTCCATGTAATCCTTAATGAATCAATTCATTCAATATATAAGCATAATAATTGATTTTTTCAAACCAATGGTAATTTCCCCAAATTCTAATATCTCATACCTTGTTCGAAAGATAGTTTTAGTATTTTAATACATTCATATGATAATTTGATTATATATCAAAGTCAAATAAATCATATAAAAGTATAAATTTTTAGAAGGTGGGTCGAATAAATAATCATTTATCAGTAAGGGATATTTATTCATAATCATAACACCATTATGTTTAAAGTAATAAATATTAAATATCAAAAAACAATCCTTCTTCATCTTAAAAAAAGAGGACCCAAAGTAGAAAATATACTAATGATTAAATCATCTTTAATCAATCTTATGGCCTCTTCTATAACTCATCCTGCTCATCCAGTTCCATTAACTAAATAAAATTTGTTATAAAATGTTATCCATGGATAATATCAATTAAAAACTAAACATCTCAATCTAGGGGAGGTTTATGAAATGATTTTGTGAATAAATCTATAAAATATTACATAATGGGTATATTATATATATTTATTCCGTTATTCTACTCTATTATCTAGGAAAGGGATCCATAACAATCCATTTCTACTATTACTTCCAAGTAACATGGAAACTATAAATCATGAGTTTCATTCAATGTATTATACTTGAATACTAATCTAGATTGGTTCAAGATATTAATGGTAATTAAGTTAAATAAAATATTTATACTGGATATATTATTTGGTAGTTAGTTCACTACTATAATAGTAAAAAATTAAATAGAGGTATAATATACTAGATTCACATGAAATACATCTTCCAAAATAGGGTGGTATTCTAATATCATGGTCAAAATAGATGCCCCATTTGGTATTAAAAAATATTATATAACCTCTATCCTTTGAGGTATGGAATTATTATGTACAAAAAATTTGAATGATATGTTTGAATGAGTAGGAACTTAATTAACCAGTGAAATACAACTCATAGTTATATGGATATTGTTTCTTTGAAAGCATTTTTAAGTTGTACCAATAAAGATATTGTCGTAGAAAATTTACGATCTTGGCCATTGGGATCATGGGGTTGAGGATATAAATTCCCATAATTCATTCTCTACTATGAATAATTATTATAATAATTCCAAAAATAATTAGAATTGAATAACTGAACAATATATTGAGGATTAAAAAAAATACTACATTGTTCATCATGGGTATTATCATAAGAACATACATTCACATCATTAATCAATTTTAAATATTGATGGTGCTGATTTCCATTATTTCCACCCATTATTTCCTTTAATATACCTTATATAAAATATCATGAGTGGTTACAAAATTCTAGCTTATGGGATAATAAAACCTCTTCTTTTATCTCTACTTATCATACGTTCTCCCAAAATGGTGTTTTATGTTAAACATATTATCATTGATTTCATGAGAATAATGACTATTTGTGTGTTCTATTTCCACCTTTTTATAATAACAAAAATAAATAAATAATAATTTTAAATTATGGAATTTATAATGATTTATGACACCATTGGGTTAATACTTTACAAATTATATCAATAATACATTATATAAAAATAGAAGATATATAAACATACCCTACTAACTGAGAAAATGTTTCTTTTTATTTTATAATAGATTCTTTATCCTTTTATTTTATCTTAATGAATATTCACTCCATGTATGTTGAAATAATAATAGGGAAGTATTCCTCAAGGTTGATCTAATTAATGCTTGGTCAAGTACCCCATGGAGCTTCAATGGATTTCAGTTCTACATGTTTTGATGGACTTTTGATTTTAATATTAAGAGAGATCCCCCTACAATGGAGATTTGGGTGAGTTTTCCCAATATCCCCTCATCTTTTCAAAACCCCACTAATATTATAATGCTTGGAAACATAGTTGGTAGATATATGTGATTGGATAGTCACACCGATTCTCTTTTCCATCCAATTAACCTGCATGTATGTGTTGAAATAGATGTGTCAATAGTTACATTTGAGTATGTTTAGATTACTGTTCATGACGAGTACTGATGAAAACAAAGAATGTTTTATAAATCATGGATTCAGTTCTGTTCTGTCTATAAGTGACTAGGACACTTGATTCACTATTGTCTATGGGGGTCTCAGTTTCTAACAATGAAGAAGGGAAATGACAGTGGCAAGGAGTCATAGGTTCTTATTTATGTAGGTTTGTTGGAACAGATGCCAACCGGTATGGAAGGTTGTGTTCAGGGCATTCTCTCTCCAATGAGTTTGCTTAAAGACCAAGGTGCTCCCTTGTTTCCACTGCCTACTTCTTGGGGGAAAGAGGGGAATATGGAGTTGGGGATTCCTGCCAGTGTCTTTGAGGATTACATTGTTTTAACTAAGGTTTGGGATGGTTTGGTTCAAAATGATGGGAAGGATACTGGTTTGAGTATGTCAGACGTTGCTATGGAGAAACATGCAGTGGTGTCTTAGGATATACCGAAGGTATCAAATTTATTTAATAGGTTGATAAAGGACCCAGATGGTCCTTCAACGTTAAATTAAAATTACTATAATGATAGTGATAAAGTGCGTGCATGATTTTTATAGAATGATGCTTCTCATAGAGAAATTCAAATTAATTTGAGTAATGAAACTATGGTTCAGGTGACAGGTGGTGGTGGGGATGTGGCTGTTGCTTCTTATGAATAGGTTGTTAGTTTGGGTAGTGGTGTCTTGTGTAAGGGATATCAGGGGACTGCTCTAGATTTTTATGATAAAATTTTATTTGAAAGTTAATGGGGTTATATACCAAGGAACCAACTCTAATTCCATTGAGAAACAATTTTGAAGGCTTTGTAGTGGAAGGTTTGAGCACTGGCCAAGAAGACTCGGTCTATACATATGTGGTTTGTGTGAAGAAGCCCAATGAAAACAATCCCAATTTTTCTATAGGTGAAGCTTCAAGCCTAAGGAGTAACATAAGTAATAGGAGGAGGAAGGGTAGGAAGGATTAATCCTCTTTACAAACTCTTATAGAGACTCGATCAACAAAAAAGAAAAATTCCAATAAGACAGATAGAGAGGCTGTGTGCTAGAAAAAATCAGATGGTCTGTGTGAACAACCATTGGACTTGATTTTGAGTTTGGAAGAAGATGTGGTCGATCAAGTTTTGTTACTCAATACTACTGAAGTGGAAGAAGCTAAAATGATTGATAGGTCACTGAGGATGACACTCAATGAGGATAAATATACCAAGAGTGACAAGCAGGACATGATTCTAGTTTGGGTCTTTAACAATGGGAGGATCATCATTGAAGAGTACGTACATTCCTAGGACAAGCTGGCCTCTAAATTTGAATAACTGATAATGGATAAACCAAGAAATCAGGAAACCACAATCTCCTAGAATTTTTTTAGGAAAATTGATTCTGGTAGTCTTAAATTAAATTTCAAGGACTCTATTTTATCCATTTGTGGTTGAACATTTGGTTTCTCACTTTTTCCTTAAAAGTGTTTGACATAATAAAAAGTTAATTTTTAGTCATACCCACACTCCATGATAGTGTTTTATTATTATATACATTCATTAAAGAACATGGAATTTATGTCATAAAAATGACTCCAAGAAATTACTAATTTTATTTCTTTTGGTATGAAAAATAATATATGAAAAATAATCCACATGATTTAGTATTAATAATATACTAACAATATCTCTAATATTTTTTTTATATAGTGAGATATAATAATTTTCCTTACTTTTAATTCATGGATTATAACTAACCATTCCAACCCACAAAACTCTTCATGATTAGAGTGACTACAATGGGAGTGAATCAGTTGAAAAATAATGAAGTTAGAATCCAAGAATTTTTTGTGATGAAATGAGAAGTTGTGTCAGTATATATCATAAGAGATTATGGAATTAAATTGAATTGTTAATATAAGATTATTATATTCCATTATCTAATGTGATCCCATATAACTATAGTGACCCATAATCTAAATTAAGTATCAGGTATACTATTTAATACCAATATTAGGATAATGAAATTAATTTGGAACAATTTATCAATGTTTACATATATATAAATATTCCACATTTACATCTTTTTACCACATTTCACTATTTTTAAACATAATATACTATTTTGAAAAAAATTTGGAATATTTTATCCCTTTACAAATTTTAATATATGGATTCTAAATATATAACCCATTTTATCAAAGTCATCATCTAAAAATGTGGTCAATATGCTTTCAATAAAAATTCAAATATTTTATTAAAATGTAGTATTTAGATGAATGGATTTTTTTAATAATAGAATTTATATATTAATACAACACTAAGAATAGTTATTGAGATCATTATAAAACTGATATTGATTATATTCAAAAATATTTTATTTATTTCATGATGTTGGTTCAATATTTTTCATTGAAAACTATTAAAAAATATATTATATATTAAAAATATTAATTTTAACCATGCACATGTGAATATTTAGTGAATCCTATTAGGTTTCCTATATGAAAATTATGAATCCTATTTGTACTCAAATAAGGAATTATATCATCCCACAACTCACCCATTTACATGGGAAGAGGATGAGATGATAAAATCCATAGTTTTCATCTGTAGAACACCAGAGGATGAAAAAAAAGCTTAAAAAATACAATAACTTTATGAAAAAATTTCCCTTTAAAAGAGAAAAATATGATAAATATGAGATAATGGAAAACAACACTATATAATGCATGTATTTTAATACAATACAACCGATAGAATATTTTAAAATCAATGTATCATCTATAATCAAGAAGTTAAAATTCTGATGCAGTAAAGGAAAAAAAACTCAATGATACTGATGTGGAAACAATACAAGCAACATCCCAAATAATCTCTTAGCTCCAAATACCAATCCCACTATATCATGATGCATTAATTTAGAGGTATAACATATATCCCTTATATGTATTTGGGTAAAAAAAATCTAAAACAAACCTACATTACCATGCACAGTTTGAGTAAAAAATTAGTAATAAATACTGCAAGATGACCCAACACATACCAATAGGAAAAACAACATGGTAGATCATATTTATATAAAAAAATGATGAGAATAGTTAAATAATTTCCCATATTTAAAATATTTTAGGTAAAATGATTGAATAAAACAAATTATTCCTCATATATTTCTACTTTTAATGTCCATTAAAATTACAAATACACAAACCAATTCTTAGCAAATGACAGTCACAATAATAATGAGTGTTAACCCTTTGCATCACCAAGTCATTACCTGAGGTATTAAAATGTACAATTTTCATTCATGTATGAGAACTAATTATATTTTAATAATTATTTATATAATTAATATTTATAAACTCATTTCAACCACATAATATATTGTTCTCAATAGAAAACATTTTATTAAAAACCATTTTATTTAAATAATTTTATGTAATACACTATACGAATCATTTGAAAATAAATATATATGTAATAAAAAATATATTTTTTATATAAAAACATGATAGTGTGATTCTAAACTCAAGAGGTCATGTTCTTGAATGATTATAATATGAGAAATTACACTTTCCTCACAAGAGTTGAAGAAAATTGAAAACATCACATGAAACCCCTAGATCTGGACTTGAAAGTTCTTCTCATAAAAATGTCCAATAACACATCATCATGATACATATAATATAACATAGATATATTAATGGAATATTTTAAATATTTCCCCATGATAGAGAAGATTAGTAGATATGAATAGAATAAGAAATAACAAGTACATAATAGTTATTTTCAAGATAGAGTGACCATTTATTTATGAAAACATTAATAAAGATCAAAAGGAATCACTAAAAATCCCAGAGAAGGATTGAATATTGAGATCATAAATTAATAAAACAAAATTAGAGTATTGAGGGGGAAAGTCATGTTAAAAAATCATAATCAATGAATTAAATTCACACAACATGGTTTGGACACACAATTTGTCAAACCTTATGAAAAGTATGTTCATGTACAGTCACCAAAACATAGAGGCACACATTTATGCTGTATATTTTGGAGAACCATGTTCTAAATTATCATTTCTACTAGACATCCCCAGAGGGGATCATAGTTTTTTTCCCGCTTTAAAAAACTATGTTCCAACTATGCATATCTATGATCCCAAAAACTCCCATATAACCTGGATTCTTGTGTATCCACATGGTTTATCCAGCCTATTTTCCAATCACATATTTTACTATTTACTCAAAAATTTTATTTCATGGTTTCCTAGAGAATTTTTCTTGATATTCATAACTATGATTCCTCAAAATTCCTTCAAATACACCCCAAACCCATTGAAAAACACCCAAAACTCATCACATGTGTTATATAACTTCAAAATATATAATAAAATGGAAATTTATTGTAATATGGTGTAATGAATCATGGTATAATTTGTTGGGGAAAAGAATAATATTATGTTATGGGGTCTTTTAAATAGGATAACATCATACAATGGCTATTTTTAATAAAATTTAAGATTAATATAACCGATAATTCCAAAACCAAACATAGGTTTTTCAAGAAAATGATTTATAATTAATTTAATAAATTAAAGAATTTCATTATTATGAATTGTTTATACATTGATCAATTTAATAAAGTTACTACATCATACCATTAATTCATTTTAGGAACAAATTATAGAATCCCTCTTATGGTAATCCACACATGTACCTTGAACTTATGAGCATCCCCGTAGGAATATCTGGGGACTAATGCTATATATCCTAACACTTGTGTCATTCATCCACTATCTCCATGTGAATAATTTTCCTTAAATATTTTCCTTGATATCTCTAAAATAGATAGGTGGGGAAGAGGGGGATCACTCTCTATTCTTGATTGAATTTATGGGGAGGTTCTATCTATGTATTGAGAAGATTCTCTAGAGTTGTATTTCCTATCCAAGACAATAACTACTATTAGAGTTGTAAAAAATATAATTTGGATTAAATATTTATAAGGATATAAAAAATTAATTTCATATGATCCCTTATTATTCCCATAACCCCAAGGAACCTCATGTATATAATAATAATAATAATATTATTATTATTTTCATTTTATATTATTTGTAAAACTAGAAAAGTTAATTAAATAAAATCTATTGAATAAATAATTTAAAATTTATTTAAATAATATTTGACATATATTACTTCTCACTGGACCATTAAACTTGATCCTCCATTCCTCCATTATATTTTTTAGTACTTCAATAATGATTTTTTTATTATATGAATATCCCTAAATTATTCCCCAATAAATAATCATATAATATATTTAGAAAATAGAATATAAATATTTATTGAATATTATGTGCATGAAATATTCACTCAAATAACTAGTGATTAAATATTTTTGATAAATCAAATCATGGATAATTATTTTACCATGTATGTGAATAATATTTAATCAACATGTTAAATAATAAATACATTTATTATTTAATTGAAGATAGGGATACTCCTAACGTGTGACTCTCTATGACACTTTCAATGCATAATTTAGTGAATCCACCCAATATACAAGGATAGAATCCAATTATACACCAAATATCCCATATAAAAATAAGTTAATGGCACAATAAAATACAACATCATAAGAATTATGAAATTATAGTATAATCCCTCTATAATGATGCCTCTAATCAAGAGGGTTTCATGTTGGTTTCATCAACCTAGGAACTTGATGTCTAGCTATAAATATGGGGTGAATCATAATTTTTTCCTTTTGTGATGTATTGGGAATCATCCCAATCATGATAATGAATTATCTCGATTTTAATGGATGTGTATAGGGAATTAAATGAATGTTTCAGCACTTTTGTGAACATATATAATCATGGTTTTCATTAATACATCAATGTACATGGAAAATTATATGTATTAATAATAATCTTAAATTATATGGATAAATACATACATATAGTAGTCATAATATTAAATTATAGATATAAATGTCGATTTCCAACTAGTGGGTCATGTTCCCATTATCCCAAGCACAAAAAATTAACAAATGCATGAAATATAAGAATATTCCTCAATTTTTAATGAGTATCTACCCCTTATTTTAGGTATTGTATGTTCCCCATGAAATGTATCATCCATCTATATAACATATATTAAATAATTTTTTCATGGAATATGTGGGTTCTCATTATATCTTGGATTTGTAATGATTGTTTAGTGTGGAAATCAATGTAAAGAAATTATCACACTCTATGTCACAAAGAATAGAAATAAATATGTGTAAATAAGTTTATTTATATTCAAATAATTGAATATAGATAATCATAAAATACAAAAAAGTTTGTTCTTGGGAACAAAATCCAACAGACTACAAGTTCCAAAAAATTCAATACAAAACAACATTCAGTTTGATAACCCTCACATGATACTTATTATCCTACTGATATAAGGGTATAGTCATAGGGTATTCCATGTTTTCTTTCCTGGAAATTATTTTTATTTAAAAATAAACCCTCTGAAAAAAATACCTCAATATGTGATACTTCTCAAGAATGTGCTTTGTATATTGTTCTGACATGGTCTCTTTTGTGAGAACCACCACAACAGTATTATAAAAAATATAATGTTATAGTGTATTTACTACTAGGTTCCACATCAAGATAATGTATAATGTTGTATATCCAAATATCATCATTGTCTATATTAGATGAATCTATATACTCATAATCTACTATAGAATCAATGATAATTGGTTTTTTTGAGATCTTATAGCTCATAGACCCTCTGTTGAGAGTGAATAAATATAATTATTTTGAAATAAATTATATATGTTCTTAATTAATGATGAAATTAATATAAACCCGAATTAATATATCCCCATATCTTATATACACAAGGATCATATCTTTAGTTTTCATCAGATACATAAGGATAAACTTAACAGTAGACCAATGTTGTTCACCTAGATTAGCTTGTCATCTTCCAACCATTCTTATGGCATAATAAAAATCAAGGATATATATAACATGACATACATTATAGATCCTATCACAGAAGCATTATGGGTACTACTCATTATCTCTTTCTCTTATTGTGTATGGGGATAAATTTTCTTATAGTGATGTATACCATGTTATGGTGGAACCATCCCCATCAGTGATTTTCCATACTAACCCCATTAGTATCTGGGCAATGTATATACATTGAAACAATACAAGAAACCTATTTTATCTACAATGAATGATATTGATTCTTGGAATATAGATTGCTTCAATTAATTCCTTTATAGAGAAGCACATGTTTAATCAATACTTAACTGATTTTAGGATTAGTATGTCATTTCCATTATGTAATATATCATAAACATATACCATTAGGATAACTACTATACATCCACTATACCACTTGTAAAAACATGAATTGGATCCATTTTTATTGAAAATTTTTTTATTAAATTTTTATTTTACATAATATTCAATGATCTAGATTCTTTATTCAATCCATTTATTGATATATTAAACTTTTATATCTTTCTATGAAATATTTTATTTTAAAAACCTTCTGGTTGGGTCATAAATACATCTTTCTGTAGGATTATATTAGGGAATTATATTTTGACATCTATCTTCCAAATTTCATAGTCGTAATAATATGTTATAATTAGTAATATGTTGATATATTTAAACATAGACACTAGAGAAAAGGATTCATTGTATTCAACACTATAAAACTGTGAAATCCCCTTAGTCGTTGCTTGTGATTTGCAGTTTTTTAATTTACCAACCATGTCATTTTTATTGATTACTCATTTACACCCAATAGGATTTACATCAATTAGTCGATCAACAAGAACCCAAAATTGGTTCTATTATATGAAATACTAATCAAATTTCAAGGTTTCTTTCTATATTGCATCTTTTTGAGAACTCTACTACATCCTTATAGGTGATAGGATCATTATTTTCAATCAATAATGAGTCACCATCATCATAAACTAGATAAAATTATCTTTATAATTCTCTTACCTCTCTGGTTACCCAATGAAATACATGAATTTTAGGAATATTATTCCATGATTACTTGGGAATATTTTTCTCATACCAACTAATGCATATCTTGACTATCAACTACATCAATGTCACTCTTTCTATCACAATCCTTTCTGAGGGTGTTATCCCTCTCAATAATGGTATCTTATCTTGTGATAATAAGTTTCTTTTCAAAGGTGTTATATAGATAAAATCACTTGGTTTACTTAGTATATCCTATAAATATACACTTCATATCTCAGGGAGTTTCTTGTTTTAGAAGGTTTCATTAACAAATGCCTCACATCCCCATACACATGTCTGTGAAAAAATAGGTTTCATTCCTCTCCATACCTTGAATAGAAATCTATTTTCCTCTTTAGTTGGTACTCGGTATAGTGTGTATTCATAATTTTTAATTCACATCTCCAAAAGGATAATAGATGATCTTCATGACCGATCATATACATTACAATTAATTGAAAGGTATGGTTCCTCCTTTCACTAACACCATTTCACTATGGTGTATAAGAAGAAGTTAATTGAGATAGAAATACATACCACTATAGAATTTTGATAAAATAATCATTATTAAATTCAAAAAATCAATATGATCAAATCTTTGTTATCTCCTTACTAATTTTCTTTCATACTTCATTATTGGATTCATTAAATATCTCAAATTCCTCAAACATATAACTCATCTTGTAGACATAACCATATCTTCTAAAGACATCAATAAAAGTTATAAACTAAGCATAACCACCTATAAATTCTAATAGAAAATTACTACACACTTAATTATGTACCATTAATAGAATCCCTATGACCCTTTAATCATATTCAATGAGTAGTTTTTTAGACATTTTTCTATGTAAACAATATTGAAATTTTTAATTGATCTTCGGTCAAAAGATTCAAAAATACATTCTTGATAGAGCATTATCAAACATAATTATTTTACTTTACCAAGATGATTATTCTAAATCTTGGTGTAATATGATACATGTGAACATGATTCATTATATATTAAAAAATAATGGATTTCATAATTTTATTAAAAAAAGACAATTATTTATTTATTAATACCATAAAAAAAGTTTTCTTTGTAAAATAATAATTATTTATTTATAAATTTGTAAGTAAAACGATCCATTTTAGTGTAAGAAAAATAAATAATGTTATTTGTAAACTTTTGAAAAAATAGAATTTCATTAAAACCATAATCATTCTAGTTGGAATGGGATGGTGGTAGTATTATATCACCAAGGAAGAAAGTCTTGATCTATTGGAAACTCAATGATTCACCAATATTATGAAAATATTTTAAAATCTTTTTGGATCTATCATTTAGATACCCATGTTAGAATAAAAAGATGTATCTAATATAAAACATGTAGATATATAAAGATTATACTTGATAATTAATTCCCTGTTAGCATCTCATGGATTTTAGTTGTAGTTCCTCCTCTAGTCTCCTAGCTTTCCACATGAAAAACATACTACATCATTATCATTCTATTAATTTTGAATCTTATTTTATCTATAAGGATGATGATTGGGAGATTTTGATATAGTGTGTCTCGGGACCCTTTTCCTTGTCCATTAATTTATTATTCACCTTATAGACTATTGGTTTTTTCTTTCCAAATATTCTTATCGACTTGAAAAATGTGAGTAAGAAGTAACGAGAACGTCTTATCACTATTTTTCATATAGTAATTCAAAATAAAATAAGAGAAGGATTTAGGTAGTGAGTAAATGATTACACCTTTTCACATCTCATCATAGAATTTAATGTGAAATATATCTAAGCCCTCCATGTAACCAATTATCTTGATTTTATGAGGCCTAGTTGGTAATGACTCTCTAAACCTGTACATGGACAATGCAATGGAAATCCCATATATATATATATATATTATATCACATTCTATTGATATAGATAATTATGGTGAGACATATTGTCATTTTCATTTATATCTTTATGTTATATTATATGCTCATTAAACATAGAAGATAAAATTAGTCATTGGACATATTTAGCATAATCCAAATTTTTTTTAAGGAGAAAATCATTCCTCACTATTATATTTGACATGAAATTTAGTAATGGGGTTTTTAAGAGCATATAATTTTCTATAATGGTGTAGAATAACACACAAGCACCATTTCCATTCATGGAAATTAGTTCCAATGAAATGATTATCATTAATAATTATGGATTACATTGATATTGTTAATGTATTTTGTATTTCCATTTCTATAATTATGAAGAACTAAATTTTAGTACTTTATTTGATGAATCTTATAATAAATATATAAAATTTATTAACCTATAAATATTTTATAAAAACCTAGTAGATATCACCATTTTATTTAGAACATCTAATTACTTAGAAATTATATTGTAAAGGATCCATATTCGACTTTTCATAACCAAAACAATTTCTTATCATGTTATTTGAAGGTGTTTTTATTCAGCATAATAATTCCAACTATAATAATTCATATTTCATAGTTCTATTGAGTGGAGTCCCCAATTTTAAAATTCTTAATATTTATTTCTTCAACTCTTGACTCTAGGTTACTGTATTTCATGATTTGGCATTTATCCCATAGTGTGAACTATGTTAATTCACCCCAGAAACATGGTTATAATTACTTGAAAATTAAAAGAATCATATCATTGGTCCCAAAACTAAAAAACATGCATAATAAAGTGTTAAAAATTACCAGTTCTTGAGAAAAGCGCAAACAAATTATTCCTTTATTAATTATAAAAAAGATCTCATAAAAATTACATTTTATTAGTGAAAAAAAATCCCTCATAAAAGTTCCCTTTATCAACATTTTTATCACTACTAAATGTATCTCTTATCAACACATTTTATAGTGTTGATAATGATCATGATCACATATATGAGTCCCACATCAAAATAGTAGATGTTTAACCACTTCATTATATATGGTTCTTCCACAAATGAAGCTCAGAAGCCTACAATTAGGATGATCTCCCACATACACCACACTCCCACATAAGGACCCACAGGCTTGTGTGGGCCTTAGACTAATATATGTTTCACACAGGCCTTATCCCACCCAAAATTTCTGAAGGATGATTGTTTACAAAATCCACTTTGTAAAAAAGAACGGAGCACATTAGGAACTTCATTAAGCCATGTCAACTTCGAAGAATCAACTCCCTTGTTTGAAAGAACATATGCCATAGATTTTTTCCCATGATATGCATGTTTGATTATTAAATTCATGAACATGAGAGATTCCATGTATTTCATCCATTAAAAAGTCATCTTCTATAATAGATGAATGGTTCCATTTTTGATAGCTTTCCCCACAATGGTAGAATCTCATTTGATCCACAATTTGTGAAATCATGTCTGCCTTTTTCCATTTTAACCAAAGTGATAGTAGTAAGTATTTAAGAATCAAGAGATGTAATTATTCTACATAGACTATAGAGGCATCCCATTGCATAAACATTGTGATTTTGAAAAATTAAATCATATGCAAAAGGACATGGATCCAATCTCATAGCTCCATATGTATTACATTTGATCCAACCCCGAAATTATATGATCAATAAGAATACTAAGATTCTAGAAGGTAGATGATAATTACCTATAATGTCATGATGCTTTAGCATAATAATACCATGAATAGATTTATCACAATAATCATTTTGTATATAGTTATAATTTTTCACAACAATCATAATTTCAGAGAGGGATAGTTGTAAATGGAAGAAACATTGTCCTAAATCTATCTATTCCAGTTGGACCAAAGGACATGTATAATTTTAGTACAAGCCAACAAGAAGAGGTTCAATAGCTCATTTTACATAGGAAGATTAATACATTCTAGAAGGTTATCCTGTATGTTGGCTGTGTACGTGATTACCACCGAAAAATAGTTGCAATGACTTTTCATAGAGATGATGCAGTGGAAAAACATAGGAAATAATGATGAATATCATTCCTATGTTGATTTCATAAGGTACACCTTGAGCACAAGAAAATGATGAATAATTGCATAAAAATATCTATGGGTAATTGGGAATACAAAACCCTCCAAAAAAGAGAGAATATGTATGGGAGGATCTAGATTCTATTCAAATTCACAACCCAACTGGTATTTTTACCATGTAATGACTCCCATAATAAATATTTAGAGGAGAGTTCCCAAATAGATTATGGTTCCAAAACCAAGAGGTCATCAATATTAATGAAGTTATAATTTATAACCACTTCCCTGATTTCAATAGGAAGAATGTCCATGGGATTATTTATTTTCACTTTGATCGATATGTTTATATCAAGTAGAGGATCTAGAGAGTTTAATAAATTATTAAGTGGCATACATTTTCAATTCTCTAACCAAATTTTTTGTGAGGATTTGATATTATCCAGGAAATTAGAATTAGTATAAATGTTATCATAGGAATCCTTGATGGCGAGCTATATGGATGATTCCATATAATTTTATTTTCCTACTTTGAGATTGATCAATAATATAAAACTCTTAAAGTATATAACTTTTTAATTCTAATTAATAAGCCTACACATGATGTTTTCATTTAATCTTGGTTAAATTTGTAGATATTTTTAATACCAAGACCTCCATAGTCAATAGGGTGAGAAAATTTCATCCATGAAGTTGTGGTATGTTTTCAATTCAAGATACTTACACTCCAAAAAAATTTCCAATTAAGGTACTGACATTCTAGATAAGAGCATCAATAAATTTATAAACCATGAAGGATTAAAAAATATTAGACAAAATAACATATTTTAGAAGGATGATCCTACCTAGCATCAAAATGGTCTTTCCCTTCCAGGAATCCAGTTGATTTCTAATCTGGATCATAATGTGAGAAAAATAAGCAGAATTTAGATTTCACCAGAACATTGGTAGGGAAAGATAAATAAAAACAAGATTTCTTTCCCTAATCTGAAACTCATTAATTATATCCATTATTCTAGTTGTAGATATTTTTTCCAAGGTAAACATATGATTTATTCTAATTGATCTACTACCTGTTTTTTTTCATAATGAAGTAATTTATTTTTGATACTCTTTACATTTATTTTACCCCCTTGAGTAATGAAAATAATTCTATAATCATACAATAGATTAGTGGGAGTGGAAAGGCCTCAGGAAGTTGTGATCGGTTTGATATTTTTCATATCAACCATGTTGAGAAAGAGTCAACTTATATAATCTTCATCGATGGAGAAATTAATGTTTGAGAGAGGATCACCTTATCTAACAACCTTGATACATGTGAAATATACTTATAAAGATCCATTAATGAGAAATGAAATATATCAAGAGATTATTATAATTTTGACCCATTTAATAAAAGATTCATCAAATCAAAAACTGGTAATAACTTTGTAGATTAAGTCATAATCTAAGGTATCAAATAATTTTTTTCACATCATGTTTGAGAGTAATATTACCTCCTATGGTAGATTTATTTAGAATATCAACACTTACAAATGATTTGAGAAGGAAATTATGAATACTTCTTCCATTAATGAAGAAAAACTGATTTTATGACACAATACTATTGGCAATATTTGCTACTCTTTTGAAAAAAAAATTCCTAATGATTTTATAATTTTTGTTAATAAGAAAATTTGACATAAAGATGTGAATCACATTAGCATTATCCAATTTTGGAATGAACACAAGAAATTGAGAATTGATTACATGTATTAGATGAACACCTTTGAAACAATTATAGACAAGTCTACAAATATCATAGTTTATAATCTCTCAAAAGGTTTGGAACAAAAAGTTTGTGAAACCATCTAGTATATAAGGGATTTTGTAATTTATCCCAAAACAACTCTTTTAATCTAAATCTCAAGATTATTTTTAGTAAGACATAATTTTCCCCATTATTGACAAGAACAATAATAATAAATTCTATTAGATCAATGCTAGTGTTTGGAATATCAAAGTGTTTCATATAGTGAAAGACAACATAATCACCCAGATCCACCATATTCTCAGAAAACTCCCTATTATCATTCATAATAGCCAATGTTCTATTTTTTTTACCTTTTAAAGCATATTGAATAAATTGGTATTTATATCACCATCTTTAAGCTATTAAATTTTCATGATTTTCCTTTGGATACCTTCTTTGAGATTTAGTAGGGTATTGATATCATGTGTGATCGCATTTTCCCACTCAAGACCTATAGAAAAATCATATCTAGTGTTATTTTCTTATGTGGTGTGCCTCAAGGATTCCAGCTGGGAAATATTTTCATCCATTTGAATTATGCACTATCAGATTTTTATACATAATTGTTCATTAATATTTTTATTATTTATAATATTTTTACTATAGAAATATATTCATGTATATATATATGTATCAATATATATAATATTTCCAAAAATATGTTTTATATATTACAAAATATTTATACTTGCATTACATATTTCATATATTTAGTGAAAAATGTTTTATAATAAGAAATTAATATTAATTAAATACACTAACTATTTTTGTGGAGGAATGGACATTTAATTGAATGTACTTTGATTTTTCAATTTAACATATTTCAAACATGTGATACATTGATTTCACATATACATATATGTAATTAATTCATTTTTATATACAATAGAAACAAACATAAAGTTTTTGTTATTTGTTCAATTTTTAATTTTCATTTTAGAGTTATATTTATTAACATAATATATTTAATATATATTTTAATTTTTAAATTTTATCATTTCTTATCTTATTATTCAAAATATTTATATTTATATTTTTTAATATTTATTTTAATTTAGGCATTTTTAATATAATTTGTTCATTAATAATTAAAATTATTTGATTAATGTTTTTGTAATTTAATCATTTTAATTTTTGTAGTGTTCAATATGTTTGTATTTTATCCATTTTCAATATTTTTTTATACATTTTTAATCATTAAAAGTTAATGTTTTCAATATGGTTTTAATTTTTTATATTAATATGCATTCATCTTCATTTAAAAAAAATAAATATTCATTTTTATTTTTTTTATTATCTATATTATTAATATCAGTTGTTTATTTTCAAAATCATTCATTCTTAATATTATTTATTTCATTAATAAGCACTACATATAATTATTATTTATTTTTTATTATTAGTTATTTATACCTGATTATTTTTATACATATATATGTACACATTAATTCACACTCAAAAATATTTATAAAATTAAATAAATCTTCTATAAGAATACATGCACTATATATTTTTGTAATTAAATTAAAATTTAATATTCTTTTTATAATTTTACTTATTAACATAATTTATCTAATGAATTATGTTTTTAAATGGTATATTTTATTTATTTATTTTTAATATTATTATATTTTGTAATCTTTATTCATTATATATATATATATATTTTAATTTAATCATTTTCTAATTTTTATATAATCAAATTTATTTACTATTTCTAATATTTTCAATATATATTTATCATCATTGTAGTTGGGGTGGCGCCTGAGTGGTAAACCCTATAATCTTGCATTTAAAAGACTATGGTTTAAATCCTACCAAGCCCCTTGAGGGATTTATAATGCTAGTGTTGACACATTTACTAACATTGGGGGTGGTGATGGAGGCATGATGTAGGTAGGAAGTGATGCAGATGTGATGCAGACAACATTCCCTTAGGCCTATGAGCTATTTAATGGTTCTCCCTCTTCCTAGATAAAAAGTGGTCTTTTATTTCATAATAAAAAGAGGCTTCAGCCTCAACTTTTATAATAAATAAAAAATGTGCATTCATCTGCATTTCAATGTATATAAATATTTTTTAATTATTTTAATAATCTATACATCTAATACATTTATTCAATATTTTTAAATTCTACTCATTTTTAATTATTCAATTTAACACATATGAAACATCCTTCCATTTATCATTATATAATCATCAATAATGATAACAATTTTTTTGTAAATAAATAGTTACAACTAAATAATTATATATTTAAATAAAAATAAAATTATAATTAATATATTTAAATAATTAATATATTTACTATATATTTTTTAATATTTATATATACTTATTAATTATATATATTTATATAAATATATATAATGATATAAATATATATAAATATATAAATGTTTTTATAATTATAAAGTTATAATTAATACATTCAAATAATTAATATATTTACTATATATATATATTTATTATATATATATAATGATATTAATATATACAATGATATTTATATATATAATTGTACAAATATTTATAATGATATAAATATATTTATAATTATAAATAAACAAATCTAAAAATATTTACAAATATATTTATAAATGTATAAGTACTATATTAATGAAATTATATAATTATAATTATAAATAAATGAATATAATATTTTTTAAATATTATTTATATAATTATAAATAAATAATAATATATTTTAATAATTTAAAAAGGTCTAGCCAAAATCCAAAGTTCCTAAGGTTTTATTAAAGGTGAAATAAAAAGAAAACATCCAATCAAGAAAATGGATGAGGTCACAAAAATAGATATTCCCTCATACAGAAAAGTAGACTACTGATCAAAATATGAAGGATCATTTCCATAATCGTAATTATATTCATCGGCATCATTAGTAGTTTCCCATTTTGAATGTGAATTACCTTGAATGAGGATCCCTAGGATCATTGCCATGGACTGTTCCTACTCTGGGATGTGCTTGATCATTGATTCCTTGGAAGATGATTTGGTAGATACGTTCCTTGAAATATTGGAATAATTCTTTTCCAATATTCTTTTATGATGAACCAAAGTTAAAACAACACTTCTAACCATATTATAATTTCCATTTAAAGCTTCATAATTAAAAGAAATTGAGTCACCACTTCACATATATTGAAGATGAGTGGTTTCCAAAAAAACCATCCACTACTCCTTGTAACTTCCATAATTTGAGACATTACCCCATTTATGAGTTATTCCTCATGAACTAAAGATATTATAAATATCTTTATAATAATACACTCTCTGTTAAACATCATATTGTCCAAACCCATCTTCCTATGGAAGATTTCATGAGAATTCAGCAACCAGTGGATGCACATTTCAACCTGTCTCATAGGGATTTGAAAGAGAGTTATCTGTCACAACACTAATAAAATCTTTTGTAGACTATCCCACCACACCAATGTGCTTCTCATATTAACCAAAAAATTTCTTAAAAATTGAATTAGAACTACCAGAATGTTGAACAAATTCATATGGAGTTCCTTTCTGGTTCAAGTCAACATCAAGAGGAACCCCATAACTTACCCCTTATAGATCCATTAAATTAGAAAAAATGGGGCCAAAAAAGTAAAAAATATATCTAGAGTTTCCTTTTCAAATGTTCCTTCAATATTTTTCCTCAACAGTTCTTTTACCCTTGTTCTACTTCATACAAATATCCAAAGTATGCCCCCTCCAAGAGTATAATGAATAGATAATGTCCCTATGAAACTTCTACATATAATGTAAAGCCATCTTGCATCAAGTACACTATTATTTAAGATTTAGAAAAATGACATTGAGATCGAAATAATCATTCTTAGTTAAGAGGATGACCTTTTTAGAAAGAGTGGAAGAGAAATAAACCTCAATAAGGATCATTTAAAAGTGTACAAAATGAGATTTTTCCTTGGCTTTTTCCATCTTGATGGGACACCAACTGATGAGGCAATGTCGAACATTATCCTTAGATGCTAAAGGATCCATTTCAAACCAATTATGTGAATCTAGAAATGATATCTACAATTTTTTTATTTAAAATGGATTTCATTTGGCATCCCACTCTTAACTTTGGAATCCCATTGATAAATATTTCATTTATTAGAACTTTTTTAGCACTGATATAGATATATCATTGCAATTGCTAAAGGCCATTTATAAAGAGGTATTTTATCACTTCTTATAATTTTAGCATTGATAAAATACATCTTTATCAACAATTTTTGGAAGGGCCGATAAAACCCTCCTTGATCATTTAAAAAGAACCCCAACCAAACTGATTTCAAACATACCATTCAAGCTATCATTGAACTCCATTATTTCTGCCACTCCCCCTCAACCATCAATTAGATAATTCAAGCCTTAAATATAATGTAAGTTATATTTTATCCTCCTCCCTTATATAATGAATGTTAAATTATTATGTCATTTAGTTCACCATTTTCCCCTTTATTGTTTGAGTATGTGCGTGGTTTGAGACAGTAAGACGAGTAGGGTACACATAATTTCTATATTTAGGTACAATACATCATGGGACTCTATATAGAAGACATGGTATTCCACAACATGAATCATCTATAGGTCTAACATCTTGGATTTGGATAGTGAGGTCACATGATTAACAACATAACTTACCACTTGAACAATCATTTTTTAATGAAATATAGTAGTTTAAATGCTTGACTTTCAAATGATGATGAGGTGATACCAACTACACTTCATCATAGTTTGAATTTGGTCCCCCTGGCTCATCAAATTTTAACATTTTTCAATTGTTTTCTTTCACTTTTTTCCTTCTCATGTTTTTGATCAATTTTATCACACATTAAATATTGTTTTTTCTATTTTATATTTTTGAAAATCTTAAAACACCTCCACCCATCACCCTGGAAAATCACCATACCACTATTTTACCATTTTATTATAAGTACTAAATAATTTTGATTTTCCAATGAAACTATCAGAATCATTTTTTCATAGTTGGGGAAGGTATCAAAGTAATAGGGGAGAAATATAAAAAATATAAAAAACTATAAAGACAAAAAATAGTAAGAAATGGTAAAAAGTTTATTTGAAAACTCAAAATCTTATTGTTTTTCAATTTTTTTAGTTGGAAAACTATTTATTATTATTTAGTATTTTTATTAATAGTTATCATTGATAATATAATTGATTAAAACATTTTTTGATGTATTTTAATATCATTTATATATTTATTTGAGGATATTCATGGTGTTTGATGATTAATTAATTAATATATAGAATGATATATTTGGATTCATCAATTTAATGAACTATCTTATAATAATAGTTTTTAAATTTTGAAATTTAATCTTCTAGAAGAATGTTTTTTTCCAAAGAATAATGAATGAGATTATGATGATTTAAAATAAAATGAGAAATTATTACAATTCCATTGAAATGTTATGACTTAAAATAATTAAATTTTAACTTTATTATGAATGTTTTATGTTAAACATAATTTTTTGAAATAAAAGAAAATGATTTAGTGTTTTAATTTATTTAAACATGATTTTATTGGGTAAATTTGGTATATTTAAAAGAGTTTTTTTAAAATTGTTAATTTTTAGTTTAAAGTATTCTTAAAATAAATACTAAATAACTATTTTTTATTAATGAAATTATTTAAATAAAGAATCTACCTTGGTCGTTTCTTGAGTTATATTATAAATTGTATTTTTATGGTGAGGGAAAACAATTATTATTGATTAATGTATTGTTTGGATGTATTTATATTTATTTTATTTTCATATTTACACATATTTTTATTTAATGGGATATTTTAATGATTTTTTAAGTGTTTATATATTATATTTTGGGATAAATTTCTTGTTTAGAATCTTTTATTTTGAATAAAATTGTTGTAAGGATTTTGAAGAAAAAAATTTCAATGTTTCTTTGGTTTCAAAAGATATCTTGGAAATAGATGATATTACTTATATTTTTCATAGTTTAAAGATTATATGATATTTTATTTTGAAATTATATTGATATATTAAAATAAATATATTTGATAACTTTTGATCTGATTCTCCCCCTCAAACTTATTCGATTGTTTTTAATTTTATCCAATGGTTTAAATAATGTGAACCAAGTGATCTTATTTTCATAGATCTACCTCACTTATTATCTACACAATCTCACATTCCATGATCCATTATTAGTTCACCATCTCCATCTCATTCACATTAATTTTCAATCATTCACTATTATTTCTCACTCTAATTGCACGAAGCTACATGTTGTACATAGGAAAGACCTTTCCCACTTCTCATGCAAGGTGGTAACTATAAATGTTAATTACTTATAGTTTTTATAGTGAAAAACTAGTAATAATCTCAAGGATTCAATTATCACTATTGTTACCATGTCTCATCTAGTATATCTTACCTCGATCCATTGTTGGTTCGTCCTCTCCCTCACCTTCATGTTCATTTTCACTCAATAAACGTAATGTATCACTATGATTGCATGGAGAAACTAGATGTTCATACCAAAACACTACCCACATATCATGTAATGCATTTATTGAAATATATATGTATTTTGTGTTTTTTCAGCTAACAATTTGTAATTATATTCTTGTTACAGGTGTACCTCATGGTCAAATAGATTAAGAAAAAAATTCTGTGAATTTTCTTCAAAGTATCCCTCCCACCCACTTTGATTAAAAACACAATATGATTTTAATATATGAAATTACCTATTGTATTTTATTTTTATTTAACATTATTGTATCATATTTAAATTTTTTTCTCTAGTCATGAAGCCAAAATATAATTAAATATGGTTTAATTATAGAATCAATTTACTTTTGGTTGTGGTGGAAAGTTTATTTATGATATATTAATAAATGGGGTCTTTTTTTAGTGATTTTTTCAATTATTTCATATCATTTTCAATATTCTATGAATTTGTTTTTTATTAACATGTTATGTATAATTATTTTGAAGTATATATTTTAAATTAAAATTCCATTAATATTAATTGAAAATGAATATACATGTTTTGTATATAAAATA
This sequence comes from Viscum album, assembly GCA_963277665.1. NCBI lineage: Eukaryota > Viridiplantae > Streptophyta > Magnoliopsida > Santalales > Viscaceae > Viscum > Viscum album. The sequence goes on from OY728130.1 coordinate 1,546,421,207, forward strand.
TAATTTATTATAATATAGAACCCATGTACAAAATATTAATATTATTTTAATCTATTATTTATAATATAGAATGGATTGAGTGTCACCTATAAAAATTTCAAATTTGTAACACATTTATCTTAGACCTATAGAGGATTAAAATGTAGTTTATGAATTTTATAATTTTTTTTATAATCTCCCCTAACCATATATTTGTTATGGATTTTATTATGAATGAGTATAATATTTTGGATATACCTATGAATTTTTGACTACTATATGTCGAAGATAACTTATAGTGATCTATGTCATTATAAGATTTTGAATAAAAATGTTTTTATCTCAATTTTGTAATATCCACACTAACTGATTTTTTTGGAATGATTATTAATGGAAATTATTTTAGGTGTTTTTAATGAAATCGAATAGTGGATTCAGATATTGATGTATATGTGAAATATATAAAATATTGATAGTGATACTATTTATGAAATTCAGATTCATCAATGGGTTGTATTGAAAATATATATTTTTGCATTCTTATAATAATGGTCTATAATAATGTATAGAAAAATAGATTAACATTGCATCCAAATTCACTTCTATCACCAATAATAGTTTCATCCAATAATTTCATTAAATTCAAAGCTTGTTGACCGAGTGTCAAAACAAATATATTACATGACCTTTATGTTTAGAGGAAATATATTTTTACATAAATTTAGAAATATAGGTTATAATTAAATGACATAAAGGACAAGAATTTCCACAGTAAGTCTCCCATCCAATAATAAATAAATTTTGTTTACCAAAATTACTATTACCACCATTATTTCCTATAAAACATAAAATTGAGAACATAGACCAATATACACATGTTTAACCCATCTTTTTTCTTTTCAATTCACCCTTGTGTAAAATGATAACTTGTCAAGGATCATAACTGATAACATTCAAATGATTGTTTCCCAATATTATAATTATCTATAACTTTCTCATTTCCCCCTAGAATTCAACTTAGTTGGTAGTAGACCTGCGGGGTCTCGGTGAGGTCTTGGGTTTGAGTCTTATAGAGTTTTTTCTTTTCAGTAGTGTATAGATTTTCTATATTTTTCCCCTCCACCACTATTTCAAAAATATTACTTTCTCCTCTGATTATGAGTATCTTATGTGAATTTATTTATTTTTGTATAGAATGAATATTTTATGAAACTAATAGAATAAATAGGAATTTAAAATGGATAAACACTAATAATATGACAATAGTGTATAAAGATGGAGTTAAATAATTATTAAAGTTTGTAATATAGAATATATAAGACCCATACCAAACTATTTATCCGTGTTTAAATTGTTTTTATTCAAGAAAAATTTTTTTAGAAGAGTTGGAAGAACATTAAATTTGTCATTGAATAGTCCAAAGCTATCAATTTTGCCCTGAAAAAGGGGTAAAATATAATGTTCTGGCCGATTTGGGTGACACCATGGATTATTGATCATTTGATATGAATACCATTGTAAATAATGTTGGAGATGGAATTAATGAAATGAAAAATGAAATTAAAGAAGAAATTTGTGATTGTTCTATGATATTTGAGAAGATAAATAGTTTTTATAAGAGACCATTATATAGTAACTGTTCAAAATAAAAAAAATTTATAAGTTGTATTGAAGTTATATAACTTTAATGATGCCAGCAGATAGAGTGAAACCAAATTTAATGAAATACTTGGTCAACTAAATGATATTCTACCATGAGAAAATGATATTCCTTATCAAACATATGTTACTAATATAATTATATATTTAATGTAACTAAAAACTAAAAAAAGACGCGATTTTCAAAATGATTACATATTTTATTGCAAGGACCACGAATCATTCATAAAATTACATAAATGTTCAATGAATTGTTACTATAATGATTAATCGAGTCAATCAAAAACTGTGTGGTCCTTTACTATCATTCCATGGTTAAGAAAAGTATGTTCATTTTAGGAAACCATGAGACAATTTTTCAAGGAACAAAGATACAATAATTAAATATGAGAATCTACATCATCCAAAAAAATCTCCTCAATGGAAGAAAATTGATCATGAGTATCCTGAATTTGGAACTGAGGTGGGAATTGTCTTCTTGCATTATCTATATATAGAATAAATAATTTTGGTTAATAGATTAATACTCAATGTACTTGTCTAGTTATGTTGGTATATGATAAATTTCCACCATGGTTATACATGAAGTAAAAACACATTATGTTGTATCTTCTTATATCTTGAAAAAAATAACTCAAAAATGATATTGATGAATGTTTGGATCCATTGATTGAATATCTAAAATTTACATGGGATATGGGTGTTGCAATGTGTGATTCTCATATAAGATAAGAATTCACATTGAGGTCCATATTGTATGGGATGATAAATGACATTCCTACAATGTAAAATTTTCAAGATATAACATTAAATAAATTTTTGGGTGTCCAATTTATGAGAAATGAACACACTCAGTTCATTTGAAACATTATTCTAAGACTATGTTTTTAGGGAATTGGAAATTTTTACCTTAGCGACATAAATAATGATCTTGGAAGACTGAGTTTGATGAGAATACCAAACGAAGTACAACATTATCACTAGTAATAGGTGATAAATTGTTTGATTAAATAAAATTTACTAACACTATTTTTGGTAATTTTTTTGAAAAAACTTTTGAAATATTGTTATAAGAAATTATTATCATTATTTGAATTTTAGTATTGCAATTTTTTGTATATAATACCTTTTCTTGATCTCACATATTTATAAAAATATTTATTTGATATTGATGTAGGAATATTAATTTTTTTATGGAAGCTCAAAAGTAGTCATCAAGGCTAGGTCAAACATGATTGATATCGAGATAAGGGAAGATTTGACATCAGTAAATGGTAAAAGTAAGAACCTTCTTCCTCTAGAAGCATACACTCTATACATAATATTAAATTTTTTATTTTTCTTAATGGTGAAAAAATGCATAGGGGTATTCATAAAATATAAATAATGTTGTGTCAATGACTAATTTAAAGTTATAGGGACAAAAATCACATGGATCCCATATTTTGATTCTATATTTTATACACATCACATTAAATTTCATTATACATAATAATGTATGAAAAAAATTATTCGTACACTAATTTTTTTCAAATCTGTATGTGGTATGGTTATAAACACAACATCTTTTCCAATCATGAATAATGTGTTTACAATTATATTATGTGAATTAGATATTTTATTCCCACCATTATTCAATGATATAATTTTCCACATGATTGTTAATTTGTAATAGAGGTTCAATAATGCAGTCTTTCCAAATATAGATGGATATAACACATTGAATGATATATGAAGATTTTGAAATGGTACATCATGAGTCAATATTTTCCAGAATGTTGAATTACAGAATGTTATATTATTGAATATGTTGTTGAATTATGTACTAATTAACTTTTATATGTTGATAGTATTGGTCTCCCAATGTCTAATCACATCAGATTCATTATGGATTAATGGATTTACAGAAGAGGTATTTTTACAATTACCATTATAGAGAGGGAAAAATATCACCTTCACATTTTATATAATAGTGAAGATGTTGATCCATAGGTTGCATCCCACAATAAAATTCTACGAAATTTGAATCCATTAATTGATCAATGATGGATATAAAATAAAAATAATATTCAATTTATAATATGTTTTTGATATCATATTTATAAGGTGTTATTAGAAAAACTGAATTAAATTTCCAACCGACATCAATGGCTAGCCAGGGGACCAAATGAAAATGTTATATCTTACAATGTTTTTTTATTAATTTTTATAAATTCTATGAAAAATAAAAATGATGATGGAATTGATATAAAAATAGTATAGTTGTGATTATGGTTGAAGTGATGCATCTATTTAGTATCAATGATAGAAATCCATTTTATGTGAGAATTTAATATTTTGGAAATATCAAATGGATATATGAGTTGTATTATACAACATTGAAAGTGATAATTTTCCATTTAAAATTAGATAAAAATAGGATTTTAGTGAAATTTGAGGAAATTGTCTTCATGAAGGTGAATTTTAATATGGAAGGGGTAAATAATGAGCCATTCATAATGGAATCACAAGACATGCATTTATTTATATCTCAAATCTAGACAACAAGAATTAGTAAATTGTTGTACTAGTGACTAAAGAAACTATATGGATAGATAAAAATTCAATCAATGATTACAATTTCATTAGGGTATCACAATAATTTAATAGAGGTCCCAATGTAAACAATGTATTTTACGTTAGTGGGGACCAAAAATAGGGGCTTTGGATCTCAGTAAAGGAGAAAAATCCCAAAAAACAATTAAAAATAGAAAGAGATTTGAATGATATGGATACAATGTTTTTTATATACTAGTATTTTCCACATAAAATTATATTATATCTACTATATTTATGTAATATAAATTAAATGTTTGACTACTCAGGAATATAATGACTTCTGCACATGATGATGTTAGCATTCTCAGGGAAGAAAAGGTGGTTGATGCTGAAATTTAATAATTATTAAGTGATCAATACCATGTTGATGAAAATAAACAAGATCATCACCACATCATTATCCTGAAAAAAATTATCAAGGAAAGAAGTAAGGGTATGAAATTTTTGGTTGGTTGTAATTGACATGGCTAAACTATTGACCACAAAAAGTCAATGTTCATTAGTTATGTTGGGGTCAAAATGTAGATGAATATAATAATTGATATAGATTCATGGTTTCATACCCAAACTATAATGAAGAAAACCTTTTGGGATGATATATATGTAATGTTATGATATAATTTCTCTACTTTAATGAAAAAATGATATAATTAAACATTGATTCATGTTTCATTATTCCTTGTTGAGTTAATTTGTTTTAGATTATTCCCACACAAAATATGTCTTATTATAAATTGAAAACTCAAATAGAGGCCTCTTGATTCTTTCTTTCATGTTTCATCTTGAGGATGATGATGGAAAGTAAAATCCCAACCACCATTTATTTTTTCACACATTATAAATCATTATACATGGAGTGATTTCATCAATTTTTGCGATGAAAAATCATTTTAGGTTCATTATAGTTGGTAATATATTATTTGAAATTATTTATTTTATCAAATTTTATTCATAATTATTAATTTATGAATCTACATAGGGGTACTGAAAATAAACAATGTGCATCAAAACCAATGTAACCCTATCATGAAGCAAATATGGGGTATTCTTCACTAGAGAAGAAATGGGTATATACTTTAAATAAACAATAAAAAGTTTTTCATGATATAAAAAAAAGTATGTTTTGTTTTTTTATATATATATTTATTAACCAAAATCCAAAGTGTCTTCCATACCACACCATGTGCTATGGATAGAGGCCCACTTAAATAAGGAGGGTAAACTAGTTTATGAAAATAAAAAATTATTATAGGAAACAAGTATAAGAATGAAATAATAATAATTTGTTTTTCTTTATAAATGTATTACACACACACAAATATATATCTATTCACATTATTTTATGTAGTTTAGACATAAGAATTTTGAAGTGATCATTGTGTAAGAAAAATAATTCCCAATAGAATTGAATCAGGTAAAAAATATGGTCATGTTAGAGGTGTAGGTTTTTGAGTGTCTCTATGAACATATTTCGAGAAGAAAAAATTTCTATAAGATACATATCATATTATGAAAGTATTGAAGGCACATATAGATGCTTTGAAATATATTATTGTTTGTTCTAGTTTCGAAGAAAAATATATATTCGAGAGGATCAAATCAAATCAATGGTGCAACAATGATAATATTGTGAACAACCAAATGACCATTCTAGCTTTGATGCTAGTCTTTCTCCTCAACCACATACCTTACCCAAGGTAATAAATTTTTTTCATTACTCTTTCTCTAATATGTGAATAAAAAAACATCCGATAAAATTATATTAATAAAATTATAGAGGGTAATATTTTATGTGATTTATATCTATCAACACCAATTCAATACCTTATATTTTATGGGATGGTGTATAATATCCCCTAAGACATTCTACACAAAAAATAACTCCCAAAAGATCACATGAGAGTGGGGATCGTGGTAACTCTAAATCTGAGAACCGAGTGGCCTATTCCACTTGACAATCCAAATAATAAAACAATTGATGATGCTATAGTAACCTTTATTTAATGTAAATATAATCTTATAAAGACACACAAGTTATCCCCTTAACAATTTTTTTTAAATGAAAAAGCTGTAATAGTTGATGAAAAAAGGTCTAAAGTGATGTATGATATTTTTGATGGATAAAACTATGTGGAAACGTAAGGTCGAATAAATATAATCAATTGAATCTACCAAGAAAACAATTATAAATTCTAGTAGTACCTTCTTTCTTTTAGTTTCAGTAAAATATATATTATCATTGAATCATCAAGAAGACACCATATTCAAAGTTGGAAATATGTCCAATATTCCATATGAAGAAGAAATATTTTGTACATTGCTTAAAAATGTGCTTGGTCTCAATAGTATAGGTGATATTTTATAGTATGAATGATTGGGAGTCTAATTTTTGAATACATATATAACGTACTTTTTAATAATTCAACTTTCCTAAAAATGATCTAATATGTTTATTGAAGTTAATAACTATTTATATGTTCAACATGCATTTATATTAAAATCTATACAAATATAAAACCTTGTGAAGCTTGGTTTGGAATCATTAATCCCTATATCATTTCTAAAGATTAAATTAAGTTGAATTTGAGAGAAATTAATATGAAATAATATTAATTAAATAAGAAATTTTTGAATAAAATGAAACCCGATAGATACCTTTTTATGCCTTTGACACATGGGAAATTATATATAATATAATCATATAAAATATATTTATATTTTTGTCAATAATTATTTTTATTTTTTATTATAAATCACTAGATTATTATCACAATAAATATGACACCCAAAATATTTTTTTGGATGAAATGAATTGATATCCATCAAACTGTTTAGATATTATGTGTATTTTGAATTTTAATGCACTCTAATCAACATTTTATAGATAAACTTTGAATTATATGTTTCAGTTTTTGTAATAATTAGAATTTTCATATGATAGAGAGATTACTAAAATATAGGCTAAATACTTGTAAGAAGTTGGTGATTGAATATAATAAGCCTATGGATTATGTAAAATTTAAATAGATTTAGGTACAAAAAGAAATATTTAACTATCAATACATATTTCAAAACAATTTACCAAAGTTAGTCAATATTCCTACAGCATCTAAAGTAATATAACAAAAATTATTTATATATTATGTATTCAAATTAATGAATGATATCATAAACCATAAAAAAACTACAATACATGAACATGAAATTTATAAAGGTATTAAAATTTCATTAAAAATATTTATTAATCATTTTTTCTATATTTTCACAGTACTATAAAGAGTGTCATTAATATTTTTCCTTAAAAGAATATCTAAATTTGTTTAGATATGATTTGAAATCATAAATGGTGTCATAATGTTTACTAAAATTAAATTTATGTGGTTACCTACTATTTTTATTTCCTAGTACATGTTATAACTGAAGAGATTCACTTATGATGTGAATCATTAGTTTCATAATTCTTATATATTATTTTTGATATGCTACTAAAGGATAAGTATAATGGAGGAAATTTATTTTTTAGAAACTAATGGAAATAAGAAATGGTGTCAGAATGTATATACACATCATTAACATTTGACTTCTAATTACCTATTTAGTTAATTTTCTCACCATTTTATAATTTTTAGTCAATTTCCTTATCATTTTAATTTGATACTTATTTTTTTAAATTTAAAAATTAGTTCAAAATACACGTCACATTATCAAAACTAACAAATCCAATGGGTATTATTTTGATACATTAAGAAAATGATCCCCTAGTCATTTTTTATGTGTAGGAATCAACCTCAACTCAATCCAATATATGGTGTTCTTGGCAGGACTCAGAGTGTCTGTTATCAGTTTAAAATGGACATTTTAGTTCAAAACATGTGTCACTCAATGAAAAATGAGAAAAAATTATTGTATTGTGTTGATAATTGGGTAAAATTATTCACATGTCAATTGTTATGTGTAGTAATTATTCTTACATCAAACAGACACATGATGTGACTGGTATGACTCAATGTGAATGCTTTTTATTTTATATCACATTTTATCAAAAAAACATTCTGACATAGAAAAAAATTGAAAACACATTATTATTATTAATCAATAAAAAATGATCCATAATTAACTTTTGATATGTAGGAATCATCCACACATCAATTAGATTCACAGTTTCACCGGTATGACTCAAAGTTCATTTTTTAGTTTAAAATTATATTTTAGTAAAAAAAACAAGTGATGTAATCAAAACTTAGAAAATTTTTTTTTATTATTTTTATTATTTATTTAAATGATCCATACATAATTTGATACTTGTAAGAATCAACTGGACCTCAATCTGACCCATGGTATTACTAATATTACACAAATAGTGTGGTTTTAATTTAATACTGACATTTTAGTTCAAAACTCACATCCCATATTCAACAACAATAAAACACATTATTAACGTTTTGACTTTTTTAAAAGTATCTATATGTAATTTATGACATGTAGGAATCATCCACATCTCAATCTGATACACAGTGTGCTCAGTATGATTGAAAATGCTCGTTTTCAGTTCAAAATTGACATTTTAGTTCAAAATGTGTTCCACTCACTAAATAAAAAGAAAAAAAAATACTTTGATTGCCTTGATAATTTTAAAAAATTATTCATAGTCATTGATTATGTGTATGATTAAGTCCTACATAAAACTAACATACGATGAGACTGGTATGACTTAAATTGTCTATTTTCAGTTTAAAATGACATTTTAGTAGAAGAAAGTGACATACTCAAAATTGAGATTTTTTTCCCGGTTGTTTAGGTAATTTAGTAAAATTTTCAATATTTTATTTTTGACATATAGAAATAACCATCATGTAAATATGATACACAATGTGACTGGTATTACTAAAATAGTGTGGTTTTAGTTTAAAATAGACATTTTAGTTGAAAACACACGTCAAATTTTAAAAACCAATCAAAGACATTCCAATTTATTGTATAATTTAAGAAAACAATACAAAATTAATTTTTGATGTTTAGGAGTCAACCTCACCTCAATCAGATACAAGGTGTGACTGGTATGAATTCATGTGAGTTTTTTATTTAATATTTACATTTTAGTAAAAATGACATGTGAAATACTGAAAAATGGTCCAATGAATTGGGATTGTTTTAATAAATTAATAAAATGATCCATGTGTATTTTTTTTATGTTTAGTAATCAACCATTCCCCAATCCAATGCATGGGGTTATCAGTATGACACTAATTTTTTCCTTTTTTACATAAAATTGACATTTTAGTAAAAAAATATGGCATAATCAAAAATGATAAAACATATTTGGATAATATTTATAATTTAGGAAAATTATCTATAATTTATTTGTGACATTTAGGAATTATCCACACCTAAATATGATACATGGTGTTCCAGATATGACTCAAACTGCTGTTATCATTTTAAAATTGACATTTTAGTTCAAAACATCTGACACTCACTAGACACCCTGAAAACACCCTCCAATTGTTATGGTAATTTTTAAATGGATTCATAAGTCTTTTTTTCTGTTTAGGAATCTGTATCACATCAATCTGACACATACTATGAATTCAATGACTCAAAGTTCATGTTTTCAGTTTAAAATGACACTTTAGAAGAAACAAGAAGGTGACATACTAAAAAATTTATAAAAAACATTTATATTACACTGGTATGTTAGGAAAATAATCCATAAATAATTTCTGATGTTTAGGAACTATCTGAACCATAATACAAAAAACGGTGTTACCATTATTAGTAAAAAAGAACAGTTTTAATTTAAAATTGACATTTTAGTTGAAAATGCATGTCATGTACTAAAAACTGATTTAATGAATTATGATTATTTTTATACTTTAGGAAAATGATCTATAAGTCATTTTATACATATAAGAATCAGCCACATCTAAATTCGACACATGGTGTGCTCGTTATGACTCAAAATGTCATTTATCAGTTTAAAATTTACAATTTATTTAAAAACATGTGTCACTCACTAAAAACTAAGTAAAAATAATTGGATTTCATAGAAAATTTATGATTATATGTAATTCATTTTTGGCATATTGAAGTATATTTCACATAAATTTGACATACTATGTGTTCAGTATGGCAAAAAGTGTGTGTTTTCAATATACAAGTTCATTTTAGTTTAAAACATGCATCACATCACCAAAACCATGAAAACAATATTAGTTTGTTTTATTATGATTTTATATGATATTACATAATAAATTTTATATATAATTAAAATCTTATACTTATTTATCTAATTTTCACAGAGATAATTCTTAATGACAAACCAAAAATGGGGTTACAGTAGAAGGCTTGTTCTCAAAATGAAAGTACAATTTAATTTTAGAATCCTAGGTAATGATAAAATAAGACTTTTTCACATTTATTAATATTTATTAATTTGATATAAATTTTACATTAAAAGGGATTCTATTATCAATAGCGCACCTAACACACAATTTTTTGTCCAAAATCTTGCATTGAACACAAGAGTAAGTTATATCGAATAATAATATACTGTTAATATTATTATTTAATATGATAATTTTGTTTCCTTTTATCAACAAAACTATATTAAATATAATTTTTTAAAATTTTATAATTTTCATATGAAAAAAGAAACTTAATTTTTAATACTTAATATCAAAATTTATTTTGGGTGAATTTTTTATATTCTTCTAAGAAATTTTATATTTTGATGAATAATGAATAATATGAAATTTTAGTTCAAAATTGCAAATTCATTCAATTCATTTATACATTTAAATAAAGTCTTTATTTTATTTTAATGTATATTTTAATTAATTTAATATCATTTAATATAATTTAAATCATTGGAAACAATTTCACATTGAATTTATATATAAAAACTTAGCAAATTTTTGATCATACGCCACATTTTCATCCCACGTACGAGATTAATTTTAAATTAATTTTCCCCGGTTATGTTATTGGAATTTGGTAAAATTGATTAAATATTTATAGTTATCATAATTTATATTTTTTAATAAGTTTAAATTAGTTTTTTACAAAAAATATTAATGAATGTGATAAAATTTAATTACAATGATTAATGTAAAATTATGTTCACTTAATGGTCAAACCTTACTCTTAAGAGTCCAAATGACCTCAAAATTTTTCCAAAAACCATTATATAGACACGAGTCGACTATAAACCCTCTTTTATATAACTGGGATCATTATTGGAGTCATATGATGTAAGGGAGACCTCTCAATAGTGTTTAGCATTTTATATTTACAAGAATGACACACCCCCTTCATTATAAAAAGGTGCTCACACCTCTCATTCCATCACACCTATCAAGCCCTTTTGACTCATCCAAAACCTTCCCAAACAATATCCCAACATCACTCCCCTCAACCTATAGGCCTAACAAGGGGAATAAATCCTACCAAGAAGTCCTTTTGTGCAAACCAAAATGAGTTACCTGAAGAAGATGTAACATTCATCAACATGCCAATTTTACTTTGTTTCCTTCTTCACTACCTTAATTTGTTATTATTACATGATTATATAATTTCATATGTATCCTTAATATACATATATATTGTGTCATGACCCATCCCCCACGGCCCGTGCCGTGACTACCCCATACCCTCCTCCCATAGGTCAAGGGGTTGTCGACTAGCACCGTGTAGGCATATCCCAAACAAATGGGATGAATTTTATTAAGTACCTATACACACACACACACAACTCCAAGCCATATATGTTGGAAGGTAAAAAAACAAACTAAAAAAAAGGTACGAAAGTAGAAAACTAAAGGTAAATGGGGCCAAAATACAAGCACAACTGAAACAGAAAAGTAAAAGTACAAGTCTCTGGAACTCCTTCACAGAAAACCCTACTTGAAGGGTAGATAAAAAACAATTGTTTGAAGATATAGAAGAACATATCATCTATTGGGTCACTCTAAGCACCACCTGACCCTGATCAACCAATGACTACATCAAAGTTTCAATAATCTATACAAGACATGACACACATGGGAAAATCCCATGTAGGGGTGAGTAAAACAATACTCAATAAAGACCCCAAACCCCATAGGTATGCCACAAAGAAATATGAAAAACAGACTCCCAAATAGGTACCTGAAGCGTAGCCTCTAAGAAGTACAATAAATAGAGCCACTAGAGTTAGCTCACAAAGGTATAAACTAAAGTATGAAAAAATATACTATCAGTCATAAAATTGAACACCTTGTACTACTAAGGCAGTAATCCCCAATGATTCACTTAGGACTACTAGGGCACCTAGACCTGATTTTCACTTAGGCCTGTTGGGGCACCTAGAGCTGATCATCACTTGAACCCACAGAGGCACCTAGACCTTCTCACCAGTTAGGCCTATTGATTCACGTAGACTTGATCATCACTTAGGTCCACTGGTGTACCTAGACCCTCTTGTCATAGTTTTCTCATCACAACTAGATACATGATTCTTGATCATAGCGCGCTTGATTCTAGGAGAATCTACTCCTCAATCCATTAGCTGTATCTCAAATTCCATGAAAACCCACTCAGAGTATATCAAAAGGACTACCTCATCGTGAGAGTCCCAATGCTGTAAAATTCTCATCAATCAGACGTACAATTTGGAAGTTATGAGATTTTATTATAAAAAGGGGCCAGTGGGGGCCGAGCTCAGTCGGAATGACCTGGCCAGTTCGAGGAAGACTCGGTCCGACTTTGCCTAAGGGCCATGCCCATTGGGCATACTGGACCCAGCTCATTGGGTCATGGGTCCAACCCACTGGGCCACCTAGTGGCCCAGTCATCATCCAGCCCGACACACACTGGCGGGACTGTTTTTGCCTAGCTGGGATACTCTGTGGCCCGGTTCTCCCCTTTAGCCCAGCTCTTGCTGGTAGGATGGTTCTATCCATCTAGGACATGGTGCTCGCTACATCCATTTGAGCCCCACAGTCTTCCGCCTAACCACCCCATGGCTTTTCTGCAGGGTCCCTTCCGCTATCCAGCTAGACCATGGTCCTCTTCCACATGACATGGATCCCATCGGTATCTAATCGAGCTATTTTCGGCCTTGATCCATCACTCGCGACAGTTTCCATGGGTTCCACCATTGCCAACCTTTGAGAAGAATACCCTAATGGGTTCAACCTTCAAGCGTCGTTATGGAATTCCTAGCCGTGGAACCTCTGCCACCACTGAACTTCATTACCAATAGTCATTCACCTGACACCACCGCCTCCCTCAGACTCCTACCTAGGTTGATCCACCGCTACGGTCCTACATGGGCCACAGTTTCTATCACATCATAAAGAAAAAAAGGAGTGGGAAGAGTATAAGAATGCTCAAATAACACACAAATTATGGACCAATACCTTTATTCATATCAGCATTATTAATACTTATTACAAGGTTTAACAAATAATAATGAAAACATTAATCCAACTTCTTTTAATTCCCGGCATGAAAATTATCATTTCCCGTAAGGACTACTGATCTGCGGGTCAATCCCTTTAGCATATTGACCTGCATTTTCCTTTCAGAAAGATGAATATGGGAAGAGATACCACATAGAAAAATCAAAAATCTTTACCTGGAGTCGGATCATTAGTCAGTGAAGAATGGGGGTTGTTCTGTCATCATTCGCCAATCCAAAACTCTCATCAATGGAAAGATCCTTCGAAGATAAAGGAAGGAAGAAATGTGTTCATTGTTGTGGATAGTTCTTCATTTACTAATGCGAGCTATCCATAGGTTCAAATAAATATCCCCCAATCATGTTCTGATTACCATACCCATGTTAAGCTATTAATTGATGAAACACATTTTAGTATTTCTGTTACTTAGAGTCTTCACATCGTTACGTTGTTTCATTTATGAAGTGAAACAGTTGTCTCATCGCTGCATCACAACAAAAATATTTTTTTGAATAAAACAAAATATTTTAAGTTTATTTTATTTTTCCATAAAATGCCCAAAATTTAACCTTTTCCCTTGAACTGTTCCAGTTGACGTTAGGTCCTTTTTTTGGTAAAGTTGTTTTTCTGGACACAATGATGCACTCAAAATTTCAATCTGACAACCCATTTATAAGTTTCCAAAATAAGGCATGCGCACTATTTTAAAAAACTAAAAAAATGATTAATATTTATTCTGGGATCACATATCCTCAGAATCACATATTGTTTGGGTGAATAGTCAAAAAATAATCCAATAAATTTTTCACATTTTTTTACATGGAATTTCCTAGACATTACATTCTCCCCACCTTAGGGATTTCTTCCTTGAAATTCAAAACAAGGGCTAAAAAAATAAATGGGGGTACTGAGTGCAAATATGAGCCACCTGCTCCCAAATTCTCTCTCGAAGATTCCCATAATGCCACTGAACACGAACTAGAGGAATCGACCACCCACTTAGGATTCACTCCTGTTGATCCTCAATCTCCACTAGGAACCCCACAAATATCGTCCCATGGTCATTGTACAACTCTCTCTTATTGATGACGTGCGATGGGGTATGCACTAACCTTCTCAGCAACAACACATGAAATACATTACGCACCCAATGCATCAGTGAGGGATAAGCCCGAAAGTATGCGACCTCGCTAACACTTCTCAGAATCTGTAAAGGACAGATGAATCTTGGAGACAACTTGCCGCCCTGATCAAATCTCCACAGTCCCCATCGAGGTGAGACACAAAGGAACACATGGCTTCCTTACTCAAATTCCACGAGCCTCCATATTATATCAAGATATTATTTACATCTACTCTATTTAGTCCTCATCGGCTCCTGGATGATCTGCACCTTCTCATTGGTGGCATATACCAACTCTGGACCCATGAGTGCTGACTCCCCTAGGTCTGTCCAACATAACAATGATCTGCATGGTTTCCTATATAGTGCCTCGAATGGTTCCATACAAATGGTGCAATGGTAGATGATTTTGTATTTGAACTCCACCAGTGGTAGGTGGTCCTCATAACTATGACCAAATTCCAGGATGAAAGAACGAAAAATGTCCCCCAAAACATGGATAGTCCTCTCTGTATGGCCATCCATCTAGGGATGAAATGCCATGCTCAATTGTAGCTAAGTCACGAACACCTCATGTAGTCCCTTCCACAGCCATGATGTGTAGTGATAATCATAATATGAAATTATAATTGAAGGCATCCCATTAAGCCGAACTATCTCCTTAACACAGAGGCGTCCCATTCCCTCTATAGGACCCTACTCTCAGAGGGGTTAGAAGTGTGATGACATTGGGAGTCGGTTAATGACCACCCATATGGTATCGTGTCCCTTAGAAGTTTGGGGCAAACCTTTCTTGAATTCCATAGATATACTGTCCCATTTACACTCTATTACATCAAGTCGATGAGACAAGTAAGATGGACCCCGATGCTCTGCCTTCAGTTGATGGAATGTGAGGCATCGAGAAATGAACTTCGCCACTACCTTCACCATCCCCAAACACCAGTACTAATGTTGGAGATCCTGGAACATCTTTTCCACTGCTGGATGCACCACCAAGGGGGAGGTGTGGAAATCCCTCGAATACCACTCTTTCATAACCCATCCTCAGGGGACCATGCTATGACTACCCCAAGCCCGCCTCCCGTAGGTTAGGGGATAGAGACTAGAACTGAGTAGGAATATCCCAAAAAAATTGGAGTCATTTTCCTAAGTACCTATACACATGAACACAAATCTAAGCCACAGATTCTAGAAGGTGAAAACACTAAGTAAACAAACACATGGTATAAAAGTATAAAAATGAAGGTAAACAGGGCTAGAATAAAAGCCCAAATGAAACAAAAAAGTAAAAGTACATGTCTCTGGAACTCCTTAGTAGAAAACCCTACCTGATGGGTTGGTACAGAAATAGATGTGTGAAGCCATAGGATCACATCTCATTTATTGTGTCAGTCTAAGTACCAACTATCCTTGGCCCACCAAGAAATTTGTCAATGTGTTTATCATTTTCACAAGACACTCCACATGCAGGAGAAGCCCATGTATGGGTGAGTAAAAAAATATTCATTAGGGACCACAAACCACAAAGGTATACCACAAATCAATAAACAAAGTAGACTAAAAAGGATGTACATGAAGTGTATCCTCTAAGAAGTACTGTAACATCCCAGGTAAATAAAGAATAAATCATTTTCATATTTATTAATATTTACGAATTAAATATTAATTTTACTTTAAAAAGGTTTCTATGTTCGATAGCGTACCCGATACGCAACAGAGTTTCTTTGAAATCTTACGTTGCAGACTAGTAATAAAATAATATTATTTTAAATGGTGGTTAACAAGTAGCCGTTGTATTGGCGGAAATGTATATAAATAACTAAAATATGATTATATATGTTTTATAAATGTTTTTACATTTATCTAATAAAAGATAAATGCTTAAAATATGAAAATAATTCAATTTTAGGCATATATACCCTAATTTTCACTAAAGGTTCACTTATCACCTTTTGATGGAGAACCGTCATTAAATATAGTTTTGGTCACTCTTATACATTCTATTGGACAAAATAAAACTATTCTTTAGAATCGGGACATCAAAATTTACTTTGTGTAAATTTTTGGTATTTTTCCGATAAAGTTCATTTTTTTAATGAATAGTGAAAAATGTTGTATTTTAATTCAAAACCTCCTTTTAATATAATTTATTTATATAACTATATTATATTTTGAATTGATTTTAAAGTGAAATTAGAATATATTTTTACCATTTAATCCAATAGTGGTCGTTGTAATTAATTTCACTTTGAAATTGGACTTAAACTAGTGTCAATCTTTTGATATATATTGTTTCATAAAAACACTCAATTTGTTTTGACAGCGGGAGTTAATTATTAAATTAATTAATTCAACTTATATATTATGAATTTTTTAAAATAGACATAATTTTTGAATTCTAAATATCAAATATAGCTTAGGGTGAGGTTTTGTTATTTTTCTAAAAAACTTCAATTTTTGATGAATAGTGAAACCACTAAGTGGTACTTAAAAAACTGATTTTTCGTTTAAATGAAATTTTACCACCTCTGTGTTTTGAATTTCAAAAATCAGACATACATGGTTGTCATTAGGAAGTAAAATGTGGTTCAATGGGATTAAAATAATTTTTTTTGGTGATTAGTAACTTTTAAGTTTATTAATCACGATTAGAGGTAATTAGTGTAGTTTAATGTAAAAATAATGTTTTAATAATATGAAATGACCTATACACATGTACTAACCTAATTGGATGTGTCATGGGAGACCAAGATAATCCATGGATCAACTTGGGGACCCCATGGAACCACTTTGGTATGAAAATGACATTAATAACTTTTTATTTAATGTTAAAATAGAAATGTCACAAACATGAAATGTTTTACTAAAACAATTTTTAAATGGGGTTATACAAGTCATAATTTTGACTATAAATATTCATTAGAAAGATAAAAATATTTAATACATCATGATATTTTTTTTATAAATTTTAGACATTAAATAATGTAAATTATTTATGACACCATGATGATGCAGAGATTACCTCATTATTTGAAGATTTAAATAAAATGAAAAGATAATGTAAAATCTAAGAACTAAACATGTCAAAAACCTATTAGATGGGTGTATTTAAAACTATTATCACCTTATCCTCGAAATATATAATTTTTGGACCTTTTAAATCTGAAAATAATTTTATAATAAAGTAACCTTTTATAACTTTCCAAGAGTGCCCCTCCTATCCTCTTATAAAAGGCCCCCACCTCTACCACCTTACCCACACCTCTCAAGCCTTTGGCTTGGCCAACCCCTGCTCATTTTGTCTCTCCACATCCCTCTATTACTCCTAGAAGCCAAACTTTGGGAAGAAGACTTCCCAAGGAAGCCTTTGATCTCAAATAAAAAAGAGTTACCTATTTTAAAGGTAGTGTTTTCTCTTGTGTTCTTATGTTTTATTTTGCTTCCCCAACCCCATAAACTCTTTTTATTCATTTATTTTGAAAAAACACCAGTATATTTAATATACGAGGATGTTTTTATGTGAATTATTCAAGCTACACTTACACACACCTACATCTAATGGTTAAAGAACATACTGTTTCTGTGGATGGTGAATTTGTGCCTCACGAAATGATGATTGTTCAACACTTATATAACACCATGAAGGGTGGCCATTAAGATGTAACTATATTTATATATGATATATATTATGTTTATGTTTTCCTTATGCTTATTTATTTTTCATTTCTGGCATACCTTTATGGTTTTCATTGTGGGTAAACACGATAATTTCATTTTAGGAAGTGCGGACTACCGCCCCCTCAAAGTGATTTGATTCGTTAATGCCATATGTGGGACGTATAAAGGATGGATTTAATGTTATTATATATTATGATATAATGGAATTATAATATACCTTTATATAATTATTATTTATTTTCATTAAAGTATGAGATAGAAATGAAAGTAGCATTCATGCGTATGTACGGCTTACCGTCTCCACGAACGGTGCATTTCATTTCTTATCCCCAAATGTAATTTACTATTATAAGTACATATATATAATGGATATATATGATGTATGTTATATATAAATGATGAATATAGTTCTGGAATTAAAATATACATATCCCTCATTTAGTTTTAATTCCATTAATATGACATAGAAATGAAAGTAGCGTTCATGCGTACGTACGGCTTACCGTCTCCATGAACGGTGCATTTCATTTCTTACCTCTAAATGATTATGTAATATTATAAATGAATGTATATACTGTATATATATGATATATATGATATCTAAATCATGAATATAATTCTTTATATAATGGATATTTTACCACATGAACAACTTGTAATTATAAAGAGTTTATTTTTGAATCAAGTACCAATGATCGACAAAATGACCATTATTAACTTAAATAATTACATAGTGTTCATAACATGGTAATAAGTGATATAAAAGGAATAATGAACTTGAAAAATGTTCTTAAGGAAGTAGAAATTAAATCAAGTTTATTATTCAGGATGTTAAAGAACGATCGAGTCAAGTCGGACCCGAGGTAAGGGACTTCATCTCAATCTCCTTTCATTGAGGCATATTTTGTTTTATACACAACTTTCTTTTATACGGTGTATAAACCCCTTTGAATTTTAATTTTATTCAAAAGGAATCTCTTTATATGAAGCATTTTACTAAACTACAAAAAGGAATGTTTCTTTTAACGTACGCGGTGACAATGACCTTTTCCGCTGCCATGAGTATTATTTGGTCTTTGGCTTCCTCAACAAGCCGCAATGTTTTTAAAATGAAATAAATACCGTATACTCTTTTATGTATTTTGGTATCAAAAATGATTTTTATAATGGATTTTTAATGTCAATATATTTAAGTGATATATTGTGATCAAAGTGTGGAAATGTTTTCTTTCCATTATATTTGTTTTATGTCTTATGATTTTATAATGGTACTTGGACATTTGACGGGTGGTTACATGATAAACCATATGATGGGTGGTGCTGTGAATACCAGGATGGGTGGTTACGTTATAACCTCCAATGCATTGGGTAAGGAAGTCGGCCGTATGGCTATTCTATTAAGTGATATGTGTGGAAGTCAACCGTATAGATATTCCATTTAAGTATGTTTATGTCCCAAGTTACCTTCATATGTTATGTGTTCTTTAAATGAGTTTTATGGTAATATTTTGGCTACAAAAGGGTAATTATTGATCTTTTATTCAGTGAAGAGTTTTTAAAACTTCTTAAAGGCGAAAAGTATTACTTTGATAAAGTATACATGGTTTACTTGTTGTTTTGAAAAACTAATAGTTTTCATTATTTGTGTTTCCCTTAATGTGCTTTTTATGCTCATCCCAAGTTTTTTTGAATTGTTTTTCACAGGAATTAATGTGGAATAGTGTCAAGGATGGGATCAAGGTAAAGTCATTCTATATAAAACATGGAACTAGAAATGTTTCTTTTAAGAGTTTTTATTTTATGGAAACTTAGTAGAAGTGTCTACTTTGTAATCTTTTGATATGTAATAGTTAAGATCTAATTCTCTAAAACTCTAAACCTAAAAAGATCCTCAATGGGAATTATTCATTTAATTCAATCTTAAGTAATGTTTAAGGCTGGGCCCTTATAGTTGGTATCAGAGGTCGGTTTAGACAACTTTAGGAGTTAAAAAAATTTTAAATTATAAATTAATTTATGGTATCATTGAAATGATATTGAATTTAAAGATTACCATGTTGCTTCACCTAATATATTTCTGTGTTCAGAATGTTTTTCCGTAGAGGAAGCAAAGCAGCTATATTGGGACGACATCAGGAGGAAGACAAACTTCCAAATCAGCAACCCGAGATGGTTGGAATCGGAACTGAACAGTTTATTGGAGTGATGGAACAGTTGACTCAGGCTATAAATGGTGGTGGTATCCATGCAAGAGATCATCCAGATCAACCGCAGAGGAACATTTCAGTGGTGGAACATTTCATGAGGCAACATCCCCCATCATTTAGAGGATCATCTGACCCCGTTCTAGCTGAAGGGTGGATTAAAGCATTGGAAAATATTTTTGATGTCATGGGGTGTTCAGAACATCAAAAGTTTAGTCTTGCTATTTACTGTTTTGAAGGTGAAGCAGATCAGTGGTGGTCGATGATGAAAAATATCAGGGATAGTGATGAGATTGATGATATTCACTGGGACTAATTCAAAGGTATGTTTCTTGAGAAATATTTTATTAAGGTGGTTCGTCTTAGGATGGAAAAACAATTCCTAGAATTGAGGTAGGAGGATGATTCAGTGGCTGCTTATGAAGAAAAGTTCACTCGACTGGAAAGGTATGCTCTAAACTTCATATGAGATCTTGATAGTAAAATCAACCATTTTTACTCAGGGTTAAAGCCAAGGTATCGAAGGGCTTTAGCTTCTCATGAGTTAAAAAGTTATGAAAAACTTGTTCGATGTGTGGAGAAGGTGGAAATGGAGTTTGTTGATGATCAGGTGATCTTTGACAAACAACAGAATAAGAAGTCCAGTTGGCAGGCAAAGGGGAAGAATTCATCAAATAAATAAGGAGGTAAGAAAACCAAATATCCATCCTGTGATAAGTGTGGTAAAATGCATCCTAGAGAATGTTTATCCATGTCTGGAAATTGCTTTTAGTGTGGTATGTCTGGTCATATTTCTCATAACTGTAAGGAAGATGATCAAGCAGGAAATGAAAAGCCAGCGGTAAGATGTTTTAAGTGTAATGAAATAGGTCATTATGCAAATGAGTGTCTAACGAAGAACTCAACTAAGGGAAAGAAGCTAGAATACAAGCAGAAAGGGGTGGTGAAATCCTTTTCAACTACTTCAGCAGATGTTGGGATGTCGAATGAAGTAGTATCAGGTACACTGTTTGTTTGTTTAGATTTTTCCAATGTGTTGTTTGATTCAGGGTCTACACATTCTTTCATTTCTGAGAAGTTTTCTTGTAAATTGGAAATTACATCTCAAGATATGAATCCTGAACTTATGGTAAAAACACCCAGAGGGAACGTTGAGACAAAAAGAAATTATAAGAACCTTCATATCCTTGTGTGCGGAAAGAATCTACCAGCAAACCTTATTGTTTTGCTTCTAGTAGAGTTTGATGTTATTTTGGGCATAGATTGGATTTCTGTTTATCATGCTAAGATTGACTGCAGAGCTAAAATGGTTTCTTTTCAGAAGTATTTTCAGTTTGTGTACAAGAATAAACCCTTGATTTTGATAACATATCAGGAAGTTGGGAAACTAGTAAAAGATGGAAATGAATGTTACCTTGCACATGTTGTTGAAAATAGAGGAACTGTTCAGATTAATGATGTGCCAGTGGTAAATGATTATCTTGATGTTTTTATTGATGAGTTTCCTGGTATTATTCATGATTTAGAAGTTGAATTTACTTTTGACTTAGTTCCTGATGCTATGCCAATTTCAAAACCCCCTTATCGAATGGCTCAAGTTTAACTTTTAGAGTTAAAGGAGAAATTGCAGAAGTTATTAGATAAAGGCTTCATTCGACCTAGAACATCACCATTGGGTGATCCTGTCTTGTTTGTTAAAAGGAAATATGGCTCAATGATACTTTGCATTGATTATAGATCCTTGAATAACATTACTGTTAAGAACAAGTATCCTTTTCCTCATATCGATGATTTTTTTGATCAGCTCCAGGGAGCTCAGTATTTTTCGAAGATTGACTTGAGGTCGGGGTACCATTAGTTGAACGTAAAAGAAGAAGATGTTCCGAAGACTGTGTTTCGTACTAGATATGGCCATTATGAATTTTTAGTTATGCCTTTTGGGTTAACCAATGAACCTGCTGTATTCATGGACCTTATAAATAGAATTTTCCATGAGTTCTTGGATATGTTTGTGGTTGTTTTCATTGATGATATTTTGGCGTTTTCTAAAATTAAAGAGGAGCATGAAAGTCATTTAAGGGTTATATTGAAAACATTAAAAGAAAATAAACTATATGGAAAATTCAGCAAGTGTGAGTTTTGTTTAAAAAAAATTTCTTTCCTTGGTCACATTATTTCAAAAAATGGCATAACTGTTGATCCTGCTAAAAAAAAGTTGTTGAAGAATGGCCAAGACCCAAAAATGTAACCGAGATCTGTAGTTTCCTTGGTTTGGCAGGTTACTACCGAAGGTTTGTTGAAAATTTTTCACTGTTATCTAGTCCAATGACTAAGATAACTCGGAAGGGTGTTAAGTTTATCTGGACAAAAGAATGTGATGATTGTTTTCAGGAGTTGAAAAGAATATTGGTGAATGCTCCAGTTTTGGCACTTCCTTCTAGGAATGGTGAGTTTGTTATATACAATGATGCTTCGTTGAAGGGACTTGGCTGTGTCCTTATACAGAATGATCAGGTAATTGCATATGCTTCACATCAGCTGAAAACTCATGAGTTAAATTACCCTACACATGACTTGGATTTAGCTGTTGTTGTTTTTGCTCTAAAAATTTGGAGGCATCATTTGTATGGAGTAAAGCGTGAAATATATACTGATCACAAAAGTTTAAAGTATATATTCACTCAAAAAGAATTGAACCTGAGACAGAGGAGATGGATGGAATTAATCACGGATTATAATTGTATAAATAATTACCATCAGGGAAAAGCAAATAAAGTGGATGATGCTTTGAGTCGAAAAAGTAATGCTTCATTTACCAAGCTATGTTTGGAACGAGATCCTTTGGATTTTGATTTGATGAAATTTGGCATATAAGTTGTTGGTGCAGGAAGTTCTTTTGTTTTGTTTCAAGTATCAGTGAGATCATCCCTATAAGACAGAATTAAGCAAGCGCAGAAGAAAGATAGTGAGTTACAGAAAAAGGTAGAGCTAGTTCAGAAGGGTAAGTTGCTTGAATTCAAGATTGATAATGATTTTGTTTTGATATTTGGGAAGAGATTATGTGTGCCTAGTGATTTACAGTTGAAGAATGAGTTGTTATGTGAGGTTCATAGTTCCCCGTTTTCATTTCATCCTGGCAGTACTAAGATTTACAGAGATCTACGGGAGTATTACTAGTGGGATGGAATGAAAAGAGATATTACTTATTTTACTGGGAAGTGTTTGACTTGTCAACAGGTTAAAGCAGAGCGAAAGTTACCAAAAGGGATGCTTCAGCCTTTACCAGTGCCAAAGTGGAAATGAGAAAATATATCCATGGACTTCGTTGTGTGATTGCCGAAGACACCTCGAGGTAATAATGCAATCTGGGTTATTGTTGATCGCTTGACTAAATCTACTCATTTATTTGCTATTCGAGATACTTTCTCTCTAGATCAACTTTCTCGATTGTATCTTAAAGAGATAGTCAGGTTGCATGGAGTTCCCCTATCCATTGTATCTGATCGTGATCCCAGGTTTACTTCTAACTTTTGGAAAGTCCTTCAGAAGTCGTTGGGTACTGAATTAAATTTTAGTACAGCTTTTCATCCTCAATTAGATGTGCAGTCAGAACGAACAATTCAGACTATGGAGGATATGCTACGTTCTTGTTCGATGGATTATAAGAGAAGTTGGGACCAACATCTTTCTTTGGTTGAGTTTTCTTATAATAGCAGTTTTCATTCTAGTATACATATGGCACCATTTGAGGCATTATATGGGAAACGATGTCGAACTCCAGCTTTTTGGGATGAAGTGGGTGAAAGGAAGCTGATGGGAACAGAATTGGTAGAAGATATGGCATAAAAAGTTCAGTTGATTCAGAAACACATGAGAACAGCTTAGAGCAGACAGAAAAGTTATGCAGACAACAGGAGGAAGGATCTCTCTTTCGAGGTAGGTGATCACGTTTTTCTCAAAGTCTCACCATGGAAAAGTGTGATGAGATTTGGTAAGAAAGGAAAGATGAGTCCAAGGTTCATTGGACCATATGAAATTCTAGAGAAAGTTGGATCAGTTGCTTACCAAGTGGCTTTACCTCCGAGTTTATCTCAGGTACACAATGTTTTTCATGTTTTGATGTTGAGAAAGTATATACTAGATCCATCTCATGTTTTGAGCCCAGAGGTAGTTCAGTTGGAGGATAATCTCTCTTATGAAGAATAACCAGTCCAGATTCTTGACCATAGAGAGAAAGTGTTGCGGAATAAGGTAATTCACTAGGTAAAGGTTTTGTGGAAAAACCAAATGGTTGAAGAGGCGACATGGGAATCTGAAAATGCTATGAGGGATAAATACCCCCACTTATTTTGATAAGTGAATAAAATTGCGAGGGTGCAATTCCCAAAAGGGGGGAAGGATGTAACATCCCAGGTAAATAAAGAATAAATCATTTTCATATTTATTAATATTAAGGAATTAATTATTAATTTTACTTTAAAGGGGTTTCTATGTTCGATAGCGTACCCGATACGCAACAAAGAGTTTCTTTGAAATCTTACGTTGCACACTAGTAATAAAATAATATTATTTTAAATGGTAGTTAACACGTAGACGTTGTATTGGAGGGAATGGATAGAAATAACTAAAATATGATTATATATGTTTTTTAAATGTTTTTACATTTATCCCATAAAATATAAATGCTTAAAATACAAAAAGAATTCAATTTTAGGCATATATACCCTAATTTTCACTAAAAGTTCACTTATCACCTTTTGATGGAAAACCGTCATTAAATATAGTTTTTGTCACTCTTATAAATTCTATTGGACCAAATAAAACTCTTCTTTAGAATCAGGACATCAAAATTTACTTTGTGTAATTTTTTGGTATTTTTCCGATAAAGTTCATTTTTTAATGAATAGTGAAAAATGTTGTATTTTAATTCAAAACCTCTTTTTAATCTAATTTATTTATATGATTATATTACCTTTTGAATTTGTTTTAAAGTGAAATTAGAATATATTTTTACCATTTAATCCAATAGTGGTCGTTGGAATTAATTTCACTTTGAAATTGGACTTAAACTAGTGTCAATCTTTTGATATATATTGTTTCATAAAAACACGCAATTTGTTTTGACAGTGGGAGTTAATTATTAAATTAATGAATTCAAATTATATGTTATGAATTTTTTAAAATAGACATAATTTTTGAATTTGGAATATCAAAAATATCTTAGGGTGAAGTTTTGGTATTTTTCTAAAAAACTTCAATTTTTGATGAATAGTTAAACCACTAAGTGGTACTTAAAAAACTGATTTTTTGTTTAAATGAAATTTTACCACCTCTTTGTTTTGAATTTCAAAAATCCGACTTACATGGTTGTCATTAGGAAGTAAAATTTGGTTAAATGGGATTAAAATAATTTTTTTGGTGAATAGTAACTTTTAAGTTTATTAATCACGATTAGAGGTAATTAGTGTAGTTTAAGGTAAAAATAATGTTTTAATAATATTAAATGACTTAGATATATGTCATACCCTTATTGGATGTGTCATGGCCGACCAAGAAAATCCATGGGTCAACTTGGGGACCCCATGGATCCACTTTGGTAGGAAGATGTCATTAATAACATTTTATTTAATGTTAAATTAAAAATGTCACAAACATGAGATATTTTACTAAAACAATTTTTAAATTAGGTTATACAAGCCATAATTTTGACTATAAATATTCATTATAAAGATAAAAATATTTCCTACATCATGATATTTTTTTATAATTTTTAGACATTAAATAAATTAAATTCTTTATGACACAATGATGATGCAGCGATTACCTCATTATTTAACAATTTAAATAAAATAAAACGATAATGTAAAATATAATAACTACACATGTCAAAAACCTATTGGATGGGTGGATTTCGAACTCTTATCACCGTATCCTCAAAATATAAAATTTTGAGACCTTTTAAATCCGAAAAGAATTTTATAATAAAGTAACCTTTTATAACTTTCCAAGAGTGCCCCTCCTCTCCTCTTATAAAAATCCCCCACCTCTACCACCTTACCCACACCTCTCAAGCCTTTGGCTCGGCCAACCACTACCCAATTTTTCTCTCCACATCCCTATATTACTCCTAGAAGCCTCACTTTGGGCAGAAGTCTTCCCAAGGAATCCTTCGAGCTCAAATCAAAAAGAGTTACCCGTTTTAAAGGTAGTGTTTTTTCTTGTGTTCTTATGTTTTATTTTTCTTCTTCAACCCCCTAAACTCTTTTTATTACTTTATTTTGAAAAAACACAAGTATATTAAATATACCAGGATGGTTTTATGTGAATTATTAGATCTACACTTACACACACCTACATCTAATGGTTAAAGAACATACTGTTTCTGTGGATGACGAATTTCTGCCTCACGAAACGATGATTGTTCAACAGTCATATAACACTTTCAAAGGTGTCCATTAAGATATCACTATATTTATATATGATATATATATTATGTTTATGTTTTCCTTATGCTTCTTTATTTTTCATTTCTGGCATACCTTTATGGTTTCCATTATGGGTAAACACGATAATTTTATTTTAGGAAGTGCAGACTACCGCCCCCTCAAAGTGATTTGATTCGTTAATGCCATATGTGGGATGTATAAATGATAGAGTTAATGTTATTATATATTATGTTATACTGGAATTATAATATATTTTTATATCATTATTATTTCTTTTCATTAAAGTATGAGATAGAAATGAAAGTAGCGTTCATGCGTACGTACGACTTACCGTCTCCATGAACAGTGCATTTCATTTCTTATACCCAAATGTAATGTACTATTATAAGTACATATATATAATAGATATATACAATTTATGTTACATCTAAATTATGAATATAATTCTGGAATTAAAATATACATATCCCTCATTTAGTTTTAATTCCATTAATATGACATAGAAATGAAAGTAGCGTTCATGCGTACGGACGACTTACCGTCTCCATGAACGATGCATTTCATTTCTTACCTATAAATGATTATGTAATATTATAAATGAATGTATATACTGTATATATATGATATATATGATATCTACATCATGAATATAATTCTTGATATAATGGATATTTTACCACATGAACAACTTGTAATTATAAAGAGTTTATTTTTGACTCAAGTACCAATGATTGAAAAAACAACCATTATTAACTTAAATAATTAAATAGTGTTCATAACATGTTTATAAGTGATATAAAAGTAATAATGAACTTGAAAAATGTTCTTAATCAAGTAGAAATTAACTCAAATTTATTATTCAGGACGTTAAAGAACGATCGAGTCAAGTCGGACCTGAGGTAAGAGACTTTGTCTCAATCTCCTTTCATTGAGGAATATTTTGTTTTATACACAACTTTCTTTTATATGGTGTATAAACCCCTTTGACTTTTAATTTTATTCAAAAGGAATATTTTTATACGAAGCGTTTTACTAAACGACAAAAAGGAATGATTCTTTTAACGTACGTGGTGACAATGACCTTTTCTGCCGCTGCGAGTATTATTTGGTCTTTGGCTTCCTCAACAAGCCGTAATGTTTTTAAAATGAAATAAATACCATATACTCTTTTATGTATTTTGGTATTGAAAATTATTTTTATAATGGATTTGTCATGTCAATATATTTAAGTTATATATTGTGATCAATGTGCGGAAATGTTTTCTTTCCATTATATTTGTTTTATGTATTATGATTTTATAATGGTAGTTGGACATTTGATGGGTGGTTATGTGATAAACCATATGACGGGTGGTGCCGTGAATACCTAGATGAGTGGTTACGTTATAACATCCAATGCATTGGGTATGGAAGTCGGCCGTATGGCTATTCCATTAAGTGATAGGTGTGGAAGTCGTCCGTATAGTTATTCCATTTAAGTATGTTTATGTCCCAAGTTCCCTTCATATGTTATGTGTTCTTTATATGGGTTTTATGGTAATCTATTGGCTACAAAAGGGTAAGTATTGGTCTTTTATTCAGTGAAGAGTTTTTACTACTTCATAAAGGTGAAAAGTATTACTTTGATAAAGTATAAATGGTTTACTTGTTGTTTTGAAAAACTAACAGTTTTCATTCTTTGTGTTTCCCTTACTGAGCTTTTTATGCTCACCCCAAGTTTTTTTGAAATGTTTTTCACAGGACTTAATGTGGAATAGTGTCAAGGATGGGATCAAGGGAAAGTCATACTATATAAAACATGGAACGAGACATGTTTCTTTTAAGAGTTTTTATTTTATGGAAACTTAGTAGAAGTGTCTACTTTGTAATCTTTTGAGATGTAATAGTTAAGATCTAATTATATAAAACTCTAAAACTGAAAAGATTCTAAATGGGAATTATTCATTTAATTCAATGTTAAGTAATGTTTAAGGCTGGGGCCTTATAAGTACAGTCAAAAGAGTCACTAGAGTTAGCTCACACATGTATAAACTAATGTATGAAAAGAAAGACTATCAATCGTAAACACTGAACACATTATACTACTGAGGAACCCATCCCCGACGAGTCACTTAGGCCTACTAGGCCACCTAGACCCGCTCGTCACTTAGGCCTGCTGGGGCCCCTAGACCTGCTCATCACTCGGGCCTGTTGGGAAAACTATACCTTCTCTTTATTTGGGCCTGATATGGAACCTAAACTCGCTCGTCAATTAGGGATACTCGAGCACCTAGACCCACTCATCATAGTCTTCTCATTACAGACAACTGCATGATTCCCACTCGTAGTGCACTTGATTCCAGAGGAATATAATCTTCAAGTCGTTATTCATATCTAAAATTCCATATAAACCCACATAGAGTATATCAAAAGGACCACCTCATCATGAGGGTCGCAACATCGCAAACAGTTCGTCAATCGAATGTACAATTTGGAAGTTATGATCCTTTTTTGTAAAAAGGGGATGGTCAGGTTCGACCTTGGTCTGACCTAGTCGGGCTGACCCAGTCTGGAATGGACCAAGGGATGTGCCCATTGGGCCTACTGGACCCGACCTACCTAGAATCCCAATCTTCATCCAGCTCGGGCTATGCTGGTGGGCTAGTTTTCACCAAGCCGGGATGCTCAGCGGCCTGGTCCTCCCCTTTGGCCCAACCCACACTGGAAGGTCAGTTCTGTCCACCCTAGACGCAGTGCTTGCTGTGTCCGTTTGGTCCCCACAAAACACTATGTAACCACACCATAGATTTATCGTGGGGTCCCTTCTGCGGTCTAGTTGTATTGCAGTCCTCTGTCACAGGATGCGGTTCCCATCCACATCCAGCCAAGCCAACACCTGCCGACTACCAGCAGCCCCGATCCACCACCCATGGTGGCTGTCGTGGGTTATACTGTTTCTAGCCTTCATGACGGTGGCCCTTTCCACCACCGTGGTCTTCATGGCTACATCCTTCCATCGCAACCGTGGACCACCTGGTTATGACCCCTCCACCACCACCGACCTTCCATGCCAGCAGTCATTCACCCGACACCACCGTCTCCCTCATACTCCCACTCGGGGTTGATACACCACTATGGTACTACCTGATCCATGGTTTCTGTCACATAACAAAGAATTTAAAGGAGTGGGAAGAGTCAAAGAACACGCAAAGAACACACAATAGATGGACCACAATCTTTATTTGTGTTAGTATGATTCATCCTTATTATAAGATTTAATGAAGGATAATCAATACGTGAATCTAACTTCATTTAATTCCCCACATGAAAATTCCAATTTTATACAAGGATGAAATATATACATGTCAATATGTTAGTAGATTTACCAATGTTCAACATTTAGAAATAATAATGAGGGAATAGAGACCATAGAAAAAAAATCAAAACCCCTTACCTAGAGTCAGATCATTTGTCAATGAAGAACGAGGGTAGTTCCACCAAAATTCACCAATCCCCAACTCTTTTTGATGGTGAGATCCTTCTTATATAAAGGAAGGATGCAATTTATCACCGTGGGTGGTTCGTCATTTCCCAACGAGAGCTCTCCTAAGGTTCGGATAAATCTACCGCAATCATGCTCTGATTACCGTACCCACATTTGGCTATAAATTGATGAAAAAAGTTTCATAATTTCTATTACAATAAGTTTCCAAGTCATTACAATATTTCATTTATGAAATAAAATAATTTTCTTATCACTTCATCACAGTGAAAATATTGTTTTGAATAAAATAAAATCTTTTAAGTTTATTTTATTTTTCCTTAAAATTCCAAAAAATTATCTTTTTTACTTCAACCTGTGCCAATCAAGGTTAGGTACTTACGTGGGTAAAGTTTACATTATATATGCAATAGTGCCCTGATATTTTTAATCTAGGAAGCTGTTTAGAAGTTTCCAAAACTACTCATGTGCACTATTTTAAACAAACTAAAAAAAGATCTAACATTTATTCCAAGCTCACTGGGCCTTAGAATCATGTGGTGTCTGAGAGCCGAGTCTAAAAATAATCCCATAAAATTATCAAAAATGTTACATGGAATTTATAGGAGATTAAATATTATTATGTTAATGTTTTTACCTAAACCTACACACTCATCAATCAAATGGGTAATAAAATTTACATTTATGTACGACGAACTACACCTTCACATAATAATGCCATTATTTTTTCATCACCACATCCATTGGTTGTAAATTAAAATGGAAATAATATTATTATATGATATATATATATATATATATTATTTTTATGATGTATTAATACTTCAATAATTTTTATATGCACAAACCTTAAATTATTCAATTTTTTCTAAATGTGATATCATTTTTTGTGGATGTGTGGACTACCACCTCCTAAAACTGATGTGATACATTTATACAATACATGGATTTCATTAATGATGAGTTTAATTAAAAATATTTTAAATGAATGACATATATATTATATTAATGAAATAATTGAATTTATAGTAATATAACACACCATTTTGTTTATTACTATTTCACACACTGAAAAGTGATAACGTCGTTCGTGGACATGTGGACTACCGCCTCCTCGATGCGATGTGATTCCTTTTAAAAACACAAATTATATATATATATATAAGTATATATGAATAAATAATACGTTATATATGATATAGTTATCAATATATAATGATAAATTTTACTTACCTTCTTTTCATAATTATCATTGTAAAATGAGAATGTTACTTATGCATACGTACGAACAACCATCTCCATGACTATAATGTCGGTTCATTTTTCATAACCATCATTAATGATTCATTTTAAAAGTGTAATTTAGGTATATATATGATAATTATTTTATGAATATTATTCTGTATATGTTTATATAATAACCCTATGACCAGTGTTGATCTTCCAATGTCGTTTATGGCACATAAATCGAAAATGGTTCAAACAACCGATTTAAACATAATTGTTAAAGTAATTGTTTAAGAAATTGTAATAAGTTTAATAAAAGTAATGATAAAGATGAATTTTTTTATGAAGAAAGTAAATAATTATCATAATTTTATTATTCATCAATATAAATACACACATGACAAGTCAGAATCACGGTCTGAGATTTTTTCTGAATCTCTATTCATTGAGAAATTTCTTTACTATAGGAACCTTTATTATTTTATAAGGAGTATATACATACCATTTGTCATTAAATATACATATTTTATCTATTATCATGTTATTTAATGTTTTTATATGTTATTATTTCATGGTGATTATGATTTAAATGTTCAAAGTGGTATGGGGCACATTGAATGTTTAGAGATTTAATTTCAAAATATTTTCTCCATATTAATATCCTTGATGTTATTTTAAATATTTATTTATATAGATATGAAAGTGTTATAAAAGAATATTTTATGTCTATTTTTAATTTTATTCAAATGTTTTAAAAAATGAATCTTTTTATGTGTGTTATATGAAATGTTTTGACAAACGACAAAAGAAATGTTCTATTCTTAATGTACACAATGATAATGACTTTTCTACCACTATTACTAGTATTTTATTTATAGATTCCTTTGTAAGATTTTATGTTATCTTGAATGAAAAACCTTATTTTATTTTTTTGATATTTTGGTATTAAAATGTTTTTTTCAAAAGAAAGGTGTATTTTTTATTGAAAAATATTTATTTGAATTAAAATGGTATTTTATTATCTGAAAGTTATTTTCATACGAGTTTAAAAGATTTTTTTAAATGATGAAATGTTTTATTTCATGTTTTGGTTCATGGAAACTATAAATTATGGGTAAAACCAGATAGTTCTGGGTTATACCATTATATATTAAATGATGGGTTCACCCACATAACTCTTTAATTGATTGGGTAATGACAATATTCTCTCGAGAATTATATTTGATGTTGGTTGTATGGTTATTCTAATATTTAAGGGTTCTATAAGGGTTCTGTAAGACCTCAATGTGATGATTTCCCAAGTTACCTACATGAATTTTCTATGTTTTCTAATGAGTTTTTATGGAAATAATTTGTTTTCAAAATGTAAAATAAATGATATTTATTAAATAATTATATTTACCTATTTAGAGGAAATGTTATATTTTTAAGAAATATTTTTTCTTGAGTTTTAATGTTTATCAATGGAGAAATTATTTCTTTATTTTTATATCCTTTAACTAGATTTTTTATGTTTATACCTTGTTTTTAAATGTTTTTCATAGGAAATTAGGATGAGTAATGTATTGTGATAATTCACGCAGATAGTCATGAAGACTTTTCATAAATGAGATGAAGTTTTATTTTTAAAAGGTTTATATGGTGGAAAGAATGTATACTAATTATAAGTGTCCACTTTCTATTTTATTGTTTTGTTAGGTATAAATTATACACTAATTTACTAAAACTCTAAACCTGAAAAGATCTTCAATGTGAAAGAAAGTAATTTATTCACTATAACTCAATATTATGTAATGTTTAAGGTAAAATCCTTATATTAACTTTTCCCTATCTATAGTGATTTTTTATCTCCACAGATGAGTTTCGATTCCAGAGAACCTACTTTTGAAAACCATAATAAATGTTGTTCCATGTAAGAGTTAAACACAACTCTATCTAATTCACAGTGTTCCTAGTATGATTCAAATAATTTTTTTCCATTTTAAAATGATGCATTATTTTTAATTTATTTCATTGTAGTGTTATGAACATATGATTTTTTATATAGGTGAATTATTTTCCTTGAGATATGATGGTTGGTTCGACAACATCACGAGTGGGGGTTGTAGCCAATGGTAAATGAACACTGAAGAACACATTATTTTGAGAACAACAAGAAATAGTATGAAAATTAAAGGATTTTTCTCAAAAATCAAGTCTTCTTGAGTTGGATCCTATCCATAGTGATTTTCTTATCAACACAGATGAGATATAATTTAAGAGTGCCAAAATTTGAGAAAATATAGATATCGTGTAACATGTATGAATCAATATAAACTCAATCTGATACAACGTGTTCCTTCAATATATCTAAGTATATGTTTTTTTATTTAAAATTGACACTTGGTTATGAACTTAATGCTTTTATCATATTACTAACATAATAATTATTTTTATATACACATGTATTATTTTTCTCAAAATGAAGTGGTTTGCTTGTTATCTAATAGTATGATCGCGGTTTGGGGGCCAAAGATAAAGGAAAATTGTTTTTTTAATCATCCGTGATAATTTTTTTACTTACTCATTTAATTATACAAACCAATGTTTGAAATGTCTATAGTGTATAGTTTTTTTCTTATATTGGGTTTGTAAATTTTAATTCAATTAAATTATATATTTACAACATGTATTTTCTATTTTTGGTGTAGATTTTTATATTGTAGTGTTCTTACATTTTCACACTATTAGAGTATTCCCCTTTCTCCACATTAATAATAATGATGATAAAGGGACCTTTTACTAGTGATACTAAAAGCATTGATAAGGGTATCCCTTATCAGTACTTTTAGTAGTACCAATAAAATATCCCTTTATTAGTTTTTATATTAGTGATGATGAAGGATTCCTTTATCAACGGTTTTAGTAATGCTGATAAAAGGTACCCTTATAAGTGACAATAAATAGTGATGATAAAGGGGGTCCGTTATTAGGGATGTTAATATCACTGATAAATGTCTCTTTATTAGGGATAAAAAGTGTGATTTTATCCATGATTTTTAATCACAAATAAAGTCTTATGTATTTTATTCATGTAACACCCCATGATTTTAAAATAATAACATTATTTTAGATAGAATATATAACATGGGAGAATGAGAATTTATGATATATATATATATATATTAAACCTATTTAATATCTTTCACTAAACACAATAGACAATAGGGGCATCATCGATGGCATTTAAGGAAGAAAATGATGAACTTGGGTTAATCAAATGATTTGATAATGATGATAAACCATCAAACTAGGGTGAGGTCCTTGATAGAGGGTGGTGGCTTAAGCTGTGAGAGCGGTCGGGTTGTGAAAAAAATAGGCGTGATGGCAGAGGGTGGTGATATATTGTAGTACTATTTTCACTGGGATCTCTATAAGACTCTTATAATAGGGTTTAATACCCATTAAGACTTTTTATAGATATGTAATGGGAACCATATACACATAATAAAAATAATATGCTTTCATTTCAATAAAAAAGGGGCTTACCCCACACCGTTAAAAAAATAATATTTTAAAAGAAAAATAATTTTTTTTTTCTGAAAAACATTTTTTTTAAATACAACTTAATCAGGATTTGGGAAACTAATTTAAAATTAATTTTTACCACTTGTGGAAAATATATTTGACAAAATTAACATCATTTTTGGAATTAGAATGCCAAAATTATCTTAGAGTGAATTGTTTGGATCTTTTTCAAAGGTTTTATTTTTTATAAATAGTGAAAAATACTGAATTTTAATTAAAAAAAATTCTTTTTTGGATCAAATATTTTTATGGTAAATTTATATTATTAATTGGTTTTAAAGTAAAATTAGTAAAATTATACTTTAATTTATCAAACTTATTTCATTTTAAGAATTTTAATTTTTAATATAGATATATAAACTTTGTAATTTTTTGAAACTTTTCACTTTTAAAAAGCATGTTTCTCATCAATTTTGTGGAATTAATTTTAAATTAAATTTTACCAATTGAATTATTGGAATTTAGAAAATAGATTAAATATTTTAAATCAAATTAATTTACATTATAAAGTAAATTTTCATAATTTTTTACCATAATGATTAGTGAAAATTGTTAGTATTAATTACCGTGATTAATGTTAAAATAGGGTTATGAAAATTATGTCAGTTTTTTTAAAATTAAAATTAGAAACAAATAGTACTATCCTTTAATAAATTGGATTTAATATTTAAAATAATTTTGCCTAAATTTTTTATTATAAATCATTTTTATTATATTATTAAATGATAAATTATCTTGGTAAATCCAAAGATGCATGTTTCCATATTAAAATATAAAAGTGTCAAATTGAATAAACTTAATAACTAAAAAATAAGATGAAAAATTAATTTCAATTTGATTAATAGAGGTGTGTATTGAAACAATTAACCCTACCTTCAACTATTATTCAATTATGGGGTCACATGAGAGAATGGATACCTCCCAATAGTTAATAAATTTTAGTATTTATAAGAATTCCACTCCACCTCAACTATAAAATGGTACTCAATTTCACCCTTCACAGTTTCTAACAACTATGGTTTTGAAAATAACTTCCCAAATCACATCAAAAAATCTATCCTCTCATTCTTTAAGACTTATTTTGGATATAAATCCACAATAAAGTGACTTATAACCCATTGAGTCCCCACTATTGATAGTTTGTATCATTTTTACCCATTAAATGAAATCATCTTTCTATAGAACATATAATTAATAATACCATTGTGAAAATTCTAAATTCACATCAATAAGGTGAAATATTATGAGATTTTAGTGCGAAAATTTCTTTGAATACATTATCATACTCTTGGTCATGTAGAAGAACAATAACGATGTGATATAAAGTTTATTTATATTCCAACCATTGAATACATGTTACCATATATACATAGATGTTTTTTCCAGTGAAAAAAAGCCATAATATTGTATTTTAATTTCATCCAACATAGGTTCTAAGGATTAATTACCCCTAGTTTTAGGTATATTAAACTTTTATTATGTATTTTATGGTTATATAATACCTTGGTTTAGTTATATGAGTTTTTGGATGGTTTTTTGGTGTTTTGGATAGAGTTTGGTGGGTGAAAAGTTAGA
Organism: Viscum album; assembly: GCA_963277665.1. Taxonomy (NCBI): domain Eukaryota; kingdom Viridiplantae; phylum Streptophyta; class Magnoliopsida; order Santalales; family Viscaceae; genus Viscum; species Viscum album. The sequence goes on from OY728130.1 coordinate 1,546,458,187, forward strand.
ACACGGTTAGAAGAAACTATGATCCATTACATTAAACAATTAAAGTGGTTTTAGGATTCATTTTCTAGGTGCATAGTTGGCACATTTTTTTCCATACCATGAGGATTTCTAAGAAAACATTACAAATGGGTGTTTTGAGATTGTAGTTATGCATAGTTTTCGCATAGTTTGTCAAATAGTGTGGAATAATCATGCATCCCTCTATGTGATATTAGTATAAAAACATGGTTGGAACATAGTTATCCATACCATGCAGAGAAACCTTTTGGGTCATAGGTTTGGAGATAGTAGCATGTTCACCGTTAGCGAGCAGTTTGAAAAACTATGTGTCCTAAAGATGCGACGTCTATTTAATGCTCCCGAAAACTATTTTTAACTCAATTTTTACCCCCAATAATGTCATTTTTCTTAAAATATCCCATTTTCATGAAATAAACTACATACTTATATGCTTTGGGGGATTACTTTTGATCCTGAATATTTTTTTTTATAAAATATTATATTGGATCTCTAGAATCAATGATAATACATTAGTATTTTTTGATCTCTATAGATCTATAAATCTTTTACCTCACATAGTTATAAATGTAATATTTCATGGAAAGATCTATATTTTATGATTTTTATGTTGATGTTGACTTATTGGACCTAGTGTAGGGAGGATTCTTCAAGGATGAATATTGAGGTTTCATATGTCATTTTCCATTTTCTTCATCTATTGTGATTTATGTGTCTTAACTGTAATTCTAAACATTTTATAACTTAAAATATAAATGTTTAAAACACTCAAACTATTTTTGCTAAAAAATAATTATTTTTAGTACCTAAATATAACATATGGAATGATAACCACTAGGTGTATAATAATATGATTGAATGGATTTTTTTGTATAAATCTTTTTTATGAGAACATGGAATGTGATATTGGTGTGAGTTCATGAATTTTAATTATATGAGTCCTTGTTTAATTTGACCTAGTGCTCATTATATACTAGAAATTATACATGGGATTCAATCATGGGATGACTTGGTGATGGGATGGGTCACTAGTCATGAGTATTGGGATAGTCATTAGGAATGTAATAGTGGATATTTGTGTGTAATGTAAATATATAATCCAATTAGAATGTGATAATTTAATAACTGATTTATTTTAATTATCTTGTTACAACTAATTTAACTATGGAAATATTTTTAAATATTCTCACCCTATATTTTATAAAAATGTGGGATAGCTATTATTAATCCATGTAGTGTGTGTTATGAATTCATTAGAGATTGACTAATGAGTTTTCTACTCACCCCATTATTGGTAAATTTGGTGATTTTGTGTATTTTATATACTTAGATATTAGTAATGTTAAGGTATCATACATATCTAGTGATTCATCATGATACAGTGGGATTGGGATTTGGATCATGCAGATAATTTGAGATGATTATTGGTTTGATTCCACATCAATGTTGATGAGTTTTTTCCTTGACTGATTTAGTGTTATAAATTTTTAATTCTATCTTATACTCTAATGTTACATTCTATTTTGAGTTATATTGTATTAAATTAGATGAAAAATATAGTGTTATTTTCATATTTCTCATCTTTCATAGGTTGTTATATGTTTATGGAAAATTAACCCCCAATAATCATTTATACCCTTGTCTCTTTTTTTCAGCCATTTGTGTCTTGGGAACTTTACCTAAGGTTCATAGAAACCCTACCTATTACCAAGAAAATGGGTTAGGGAATGGGTTTCACATTTATTTTTTCATAGTTATACTACATATTTTATTCTATTTCATTGAATCATGGGGATGATAAATATCATCTCATATTAAAATTACTCATTTATCATGTAAAAATATATGAATATTTTTTTAAAATTGTGACGTGGCATCAAAAAATCATAGAAACTTGGTTGTGGAATTATTAAGGTTTTATTGGTTTAATATTTTTAGCTAAATTTTTAATTATGAGAGTGTTAAATTAATATATTTATGATTATAATTATTACAGGGGAAACAAAATTATTTTATGGAATTATTAAATGGATGTCAATTATTTCTAAAATTTATCTCACTCTCTCAAACTAGAAAATCAACCCACAACCTATATTTTTGTAATTAGTGGAAGAAATGAATTAGAGATATTAATGTCACTTTTTCCATATATAAAATACATGTTCATTATGTTCTAGACATTTCTATAGAAGAGAGGATTATAAGAACGATCATTACAGAATTATTGAACTAATAAATATTTTCTAATGAGGCAGTAATTTTTTTTATCATTTTTTTCACCTTATTAATTACAATTCAATTTCCCTTCATCCAAACACCAATATATTAATGGAAAATAACTTTACAATTCCAAATAATAAAAAATAATATATTTTAAAAGAATAATATATGAATATATTATTGTATATCATCCAGTAAATTGATAATATAAATAAATTTTATATATCAAACATTATATTTGTACATCATTATTTATTTATTTATTTATCATATAATAAAAATGATATGGTTTATAAAATATTCAAGTGAAATATTAAAATGTATTTTTTTCTCATTACATAAAGAATTAATTTCATAAATATTTTTTTCTCTTTTGATCTGCAAACAAAAATATTAGATAATGAATATATAATAGAATAATAATGACATGGGGATGAATCATATAAGTCATCAATATTTTTGAACTGAAATATTCCCTACCATATTTTTTTTAATGAGGTTTGTTCATATTTATGTATTGAAAATTTACTATTTATTAGTTATATGGAAATATTTGTTAAATCAGACATTAGAATTTTCTTTTAATTCCATCAATAATTTTATATTTTAATTATTAAAATTATTATTCCATAATTCTTGTGTTCTTCAAGGAAATAATGTGTGTCCCCATTCATAGGTGGCCAGTATTCCTGGAATTAGTAATCTTAAATTATTTCTTCAATATAATACTCATTTTGATTTGATTATGGGATTGTGATGCTATAATTGATGGAAAAAGGAGATTCATAGGTTGATGTTCATAACAATAATGTTGTCACTAGTTTTTTTCATGGTTTTTGGAATGGGTTGATGATATTGGAATTATAAATGAAGGATAATAGGATGATTTTCTATAGAGGATCTATGATGAGCTTAAAGACATCCATGTAGGGTGATATCGATGGCATAGTCTGATATAGAGGATAAAATTCATAAAAAATGGGTGAAAATGTCATGAATCGTGAATTACTAATTATAATATGTGTAATCCATATGGTTTCACATAATTTATTCTATGAGTTGTGGCACTAGGGATTCACTATTATATAAATTTTACTTTTTTGTGATTATGGATCAAACACTATGTGCCATGTGACTTATTTTCTTAGAGTATACTTCATGTACAAACAATTTCAACACATTTAAAATATATTTCACATTACACATCACAAATAATTTTTATATAAAGAAATATAACTCAATATGTAATGGTTGGACACACCTAGTAGCATTATAAAACTATAAGCATAGTGAATTACACCAGATGAATTGTACATGTAGTAAATTTACACAACAAATATCTTGAATAAACACCATTTAATATGATTTTTATAATACCCCATGATTTTATAATTTATTTTCTTGTAAAAAATATGATTTTCAATGGAAATTACCACATATAACATCAAACGAAAATGAAATTCAACATAATATGGAAATATTATTATTTAAATGTTAATATTATGACATATACGTTGTTTTGGAAGGTACAAATAAGAATAATAGAAATATAAAATTAATTTATATATGTTTTACATATATAAATTTGTTGATTATTACATACCAAAATGGTCCAGAATTTTTCATGATAAGAATGAAATCATATGAGTTTAAGAATAGATAGAGTAATTTTTGGTATATATTTTTATTATCATTAAAAAAAATATTTCAAAATTTAAGAAATTTATTTTTTTAACATATCAAAATTATCATATGATTATATTTTTTTGATTTTTCATGAATAATTTATTATCTTGAGAATAGTGAAAGATAATGATTTTACAATTGTTGACTCTTTATGGGATTATAAAGATATAAGAATCAATTGATTGTTTCATAAATCATTTTCATATACTATGTGTAAATATAATAAGAAATATAAATAATTTTAAAATATAACCATGAACATATAAATATATTATTAACATTTTGATAATCCAAATAATGTTTATATTCAATTAAAAAATACTTTCGATACATCCCTTTAAATAATGTTTCCCAATGTTCATTTTGGGTTTTTTTTCTTATTTGATTCAAATAGATCTATTTGTGTTTATAAAAATCCAATTATTCAATTGGAAGCAAGATTTTATATTATATTGGTCGAAACTATATTTATACTTAAAACTAGATTTTTCTCAAAGTGGTTTTTCATTTAGCATTGAGAAACTATATTCAATGTAATTTATACCAGTTCTAAAAATTTAATATTTGAAAATGTATTATATATTTGGGATCACAATTTTATTATTTGGTTACTAAGTTCATGTAATTTTAAAATTATAATAAATTGTAAGAATTAAAATAATATATTGTCTCAATAAATGGTAAAATGGGTTAATCAAGGTTTAAACTCTGAGATACTGTCACTAAATATCTATAAAATCTACTTTTATTTCATTGGAAGATTGTATTTTGGTCAAAATAATCATAACATTTAAAATATAGAAATATTGTGCCATTTTAATTTTATTATTTCATTTACATTATTTTAAGAAAATCATAATTTTATAATGTCAATCTCTTTATTTTAATATTAGAAATACGTTTTTAAGAATAAAATGAATTTTATTATTATTTATTATAAACATGAATAAATTATTTTTATGGTTTCAATTTATTTTTAGTTTTTGGCAGCGCTATAATAGATAAAACTCATAATCATATCTAATGAAATGCTTATTCAAGATGGTTAAATGTAAATATATATGGTCCTGAACTTCTAAAAGTGGTCTGTTCTAAATACATTAAATTAGTTCATGATTTTTATAGAAACATATTACTATAATGTGGTGTTTTGAATATTAAAATTATAAATCAATGGTATTCATCATGTTTTATAGTTATATTATATGAACAATCATAAAAATTTCTTTAATGATATTTTATGTTAATCAACATGTATTCAATTGATTTTAAAATCATAATAAAATTAACTTCTTCAAGAGAATGGTAAATGGTATTTAATATTAGAAACATTAAATTTATTATCCACCTTACCTATTATAATTATATTTTGTACACTTATACACTATGTCTCTTTCCACTTCCATAATGGTTAAAAGGGATAAAATTGGTGTTATCCTTAGAGATATGATCTAAAATAACAAAAAAATTTCCTAAATATCATTGGTTGATTAGATTTCAAACATACCCTTATTATTTTAATGTCTTTGATAATTTATATCCTCTTGGTTTTAGTAATACATGAATATAATTAAATTTTTTGATGTATTTAGAAGTTTTCCACCCACATCACTTATAAAATATATCCACATCCTTTCAATTATCCACTCTAATTTATCCAATTTACTCAGGAAATCTATAGGAACTCATACATATTTTACCTTAATATTACATATTATTATATAAATATACATCAAATAAAAATATGATGCACACTAAAACCATAATGTATTAGTGTATTAGGATACAATAGACATAATACACTTATTTCATGAAATATATTCAACATTTATCATATAAAACATTTATTAGTTATATCCTACATTAAACCTTTATTTTTAACCTAGAAATAAAAACATAAGAAATGGATATATTAGATTCTTAATAAGGGTAGACATGGGAGATAAAAATTGATGTTCATATTCAACCAATAAATATGCATAATGTTAAAAAATCCATATCATAAATTAAAATGTTTGGAACCAATCTTCTATAGTTCATAAATAAGATTCATGATGTAAAACATTATCAAAATAAAATAAAATATTAATAAGGGTGTTGAATGATAAATAATCAATCATGATAAATGTGAGAATAACATAGAAAAATGAAGATGGAAAAAAACTCGTATTACATTATGAACACATATGAATAGAAATATGTTCACTCATAATGTTAAGTATATTAAATCTCACCCTTGTATAATTATATGGTCATTAAAACAGGTCCACACATAAACTTATAGACATGAAATATTGGTCTATGCATAAAATTAATGACATGAAAACCAGGTCCATGCATGAAATTGTGAACCAAAAAACAGTTTCATGAATAATATCATTATCCAAATAGTTATCAATTTTTACCCATTTTGTTGGAGGACTGCATATTTATAGGTCCACCAATCACATAATCATAATAATTTCATATGTATGACTAATGATTATAAATCATTCATAATATATTATAACATCAGGTAAGGAAACGATTTTCAAAAACATCTCATCATTAAAATAATAAGGATGGTATCTATCATGCCCCCTCCCTATAAAGATACCACAATGAGGGGAGAGAGATAATGACACCCTATTCCCACCTCTAATAGGCCCTTGGTTGGTGACTAACACCCAGGGTGTACAAATATCACAAAATGGTTGGCATTACCCTTTTTAGGAAAACAAGATTGGGAGATAAGATGGATCACCCACAATGAAACTCCAATACATAATATAAGATAAATAAAAAACAATCCCACATGCATGTTTAATATAGAACTGTTATGATACAAAAGTCTCCAAAGTAAAATACCAAAAGTAAAGTTAAGTTGGGACATGACATCTATCAGGATCTGATCTAGTAGAGTCTAGTATGGTCCACAAAATCATCCTTGAAAAAAAATTATATACGTAGGATGAGCATACAAGTATACTCAGGAGAAAAACCAAGGTATCTTGTACAGATGTAAAATATGCATAATAATGCACCCATGATAATACTACAAAACCAAACAGTGCCTAAGAAGGTATACTAACCACCCCTACCTCACCAAGTCACAATCACCAAATAATACATGTCAAGTAATATAATATATAGCACATCTAAGATAGTGTACCCTCACCACTTTTCCACTAGTTATGCCACTCTTTCTCAACATAAAATTTCCTATTGCTCTCATCCCTTCCATACATCAAGACACATCCTGCCTCCACACACCAGGGAAACAAACCACATCACATATCATACCTATGAAACATGGGAAATCACAAAACATATCATCCTAAAAACACCTGGTAATGAACAAACAACCTCTCCGGTAAACACCTGGGACATCAAATCTTTCCTGAAGACACCTAATCCATCGCAAAAACCATCTATGGAAACTAATAGACTTACAAACATCAAAGCCTATGCCATACCTTCATATACTGGAAGAGATAGAAGAAAAGGGTGGGTAACCATCCATCAGTACTTCTCACTGGATGTTGGTAAAGAAACTCCCCCCTTGACGATGGGGGTGTTGAAAACATATTTCTCTACTAGGGTGGGGTGAGTATAGAAATAACAAGGAAAATAAAAGTGTATACATATATAATATCATGAAATCAATCCCAGCCTATGGGTTTTTAAACAAGAAACCAAATCAAAACACTATCACCTTTTATGCCACCTCTAAATGCACAACACCACACAAAAGTCCTCAAAACCCATTTCACATTTCCAACAAATTTCATTTAAAAAATTCCATTATGTTATCCAAACCAACCCAAACTATCCCTAACATTATTAACAAAAATTTATTCATCCCATAACTTCCTAGGAAACTAATAATAACAAACAAAATACCAAAAAATTCAGAAGGTGAAGATCCCTGATAAACTAACACACTCCACATTAAAGATACACTATTCCATAACCTAAAGTTTAACAACCATTCACGATATATCTTATATCAATCTCTAGACATAGGGTAAGGTTTTTTTTCATGTTATAAATAGATAAAAACCTATACCAACCACTGTCATCCTTCATCAAATTCATCCCTCATAATCTATCCTTTTGGAGAAAACAACCCCCAACTTACAAGCACATCCAGTAACACACTAAACCACAACCCAATATGCAGCCGAACCACACAAAAATGCCACACCCTGATTACCATAATCACAAAACCAAACCCCTATAAACAACCATGACCACAACCACATCACCACACAAACTAAGGGAAAAAATATTCAAATTTAAGAAAGGATCCATTATTTAATTCCACCTTTTAATTCAGTGATTATCACAAAATCAATATTATCCTAGGTCATCCATTTATTATATTAGTGTAAATGGTTAAAATTTTTCATATATAATCATTAAACATGAAACAAAAAACATTCAATGAACAAATTTTATACATAAAAAACCCCAACGAACATGATTTTTAGTTGGTATCTAGCCCATACAGATCACAATATCATCCAAAAATAAATAACAACGCAGACCATACATTACTTTTCACACCCGCATATATTGATTTTAAATCAGTTCAATAATATTCTTTAATCTAAATTAAACTATCTTCACAAAGTAAAACATCCATACACCAACACCATATGATGAAAAAATTAGAGAGATGAGGGAAAACCTACTTAGAATAATAGATGATTGGAACATATTGGTTTCACCGAAATAGGGGTTCACATGTAGTAGGAAAAACTATATGGGAAACGACAAACCAAAACCCACAACATATTACTTCAATCCTATAGAAATAATACCTATGGGTTTACCATACCAAGAGAAAACAATAAAGATGAACAAGGGGGAAACAATATCTTATCTTGGTAAATATCTAAACAGAGCTAGGTTTTAGATACATTTTTGATTTTCCAATAATGGAGGATTTGGTCAAGATAATGAATTTTGAACAAATAAAATCCCCCAGAACCTTATGAAAGAAATTATAGGATTTATGTGATTTTAATGAGTCTCAAATACCTTCAAAGAAGTCATTAAAATCATTTTACATCAAATGAAACATCAAAAGGGGAAAAATTGGAAGAACCTGGAAACACTATTCATGAGTCACCGTTAGGTGAGGCACCCATTGATGAGGAACCACTTGTGAGTCACTGCTCATGAGTTACCACTCACAAGTCACCATTTGAAAAGGCACCACCCATGATCTACTATTAGAAAAAAAGCCTACCATAGTTAGTGGATCACTAAGAGGTGAAACACCATTGGATGAGGCATCACTGGATGGTTGACCGCTAGCAAGCGATTGCCAGTAAGCCATCACCAGTGAATTATCACTAGTGAGTGACCACCGGTGAGTATCTTCCAGTGATTCACCACCATTGAGTCACCACAAGAAAGAAAACACTAGGGTGAGCCATCACTAGGGTGAGCCACCCATTGAAAACTTTGAAAACTAAGAAATTTTGTAAATTGTTGAAATTAGTCACCTTGACCTCTCAGAACATATAAAACACTAGATTATAGCAGGGTAATGGACCAGAGAGGTCCGAACCATTACCTAAAGTACCTCTCAAACTATTCTATCCCTCAATAATTAAAAACCAACCTGGAAGGAAAAGAGAATAAGGGTCCAAAAAACTATCCCGCGAGATACCTCTCAAGGATCTCACTACAGTTGAAACACTATTATCAACTAAACACGTGAACTTTCAATGATAAAACACCCTATATTGTTCAATAGTTGGATTGGAAAAATTCATATCAAAGAAAACCTCATCAAACGTCTTCTAACTAAGGACTCACCACATCAACCCACAAAACATTCCACATTAGAATAACAACCACACCATCCCAGACACGTGAATTAGTGATTTATAACCACCATGTTGAGATACTATCTGCACTAGACATCACTGAATCACCTACATGGGTTTAATCATATCACAGTTAATGTGTCTGGATTAGGAATAAATTCCTACCCTTTTCAAATGTCAGGGCTTTATCACACACCACACCACACATATCACAACCCAAGGGAAAACAACTCATCTAATCTAAAATAGGGTTCAAGCATCACATTATGAAGAAAAAAAACCAAGAAAAAATAAAATCAACTTCGAGTACTAGGAACACATTTATATATCTAACTCATATGTAATTTCCTCCTATCCACCTTTCCTCCTCAACACACAATCCAAAAGAGTGGTTTATCCTAGAAAACCCTTCTCCAGACGATCTTGAATCACTACTGGCTGTTCCACATACATTGTATCATCCTACACATCCAACTCTCCCAAGTCGATGACAAGGGATTCATCATGAATATACCAATGAATCGAAGAGATGTGGAAGTTGTCATGGATCATTTCTAACCTCGGTGGTGACAAAAAGCAATACACCACCATTACAACTCACCCCAATAACTCAAAGGGTCCATAAAAATGGGATAATGCTTACTCCCTCTGCCAAATCTCCACTTCCTACATTGAGGAGAAACCTTTAGAAACATTTGGTCCCTAAACTAAAACTCCAAGGGCCTCCTCCTATGATTAGAATAAGACATATTCTGGTCATGTTCTGCTTTCATAATCTTCCAAACAAGCTGAAACTTCTTGGTCATTCTCTACACCACATCGGGACAAAGAACAGTAGTCTCCCCAACCTCTATCGAGAAAAAATAAAAACCACACAGACTTATGTATAATGATTCAAATGGAGCAATGAAAATGGAAGAGTGATTTATATTATTATAAGAATACTCCACTAAGTGCAGGTGTCATACCCAAGATCCACCTAAGTCCAAGACATATACCTGAAACATATCCTCTAATGTTTAGATAGTCCGCTCTGTCTGTCCATCTATTTGGGTGTGTAAGGTAGTTTTGAGGCATAAATGGGTGTCGAAAGCATGCTGCAATACTATCTAGACTCAAGAGGTAAACCATGCATCCAAATTTGAGATAATGGTCCTTGTAACTCTATGAAACCACACCACTTCATTGACATACCTCTTATCCAAGTCATCTACTACACCTGACACTAGGATCACTAAGAAGTGATCCAATTTCATCAACTGATCCACAACCAACCAGATAACATAAAAACCTCCCTGAGATCAGGGTAACCCTATAATTAATTCCATTGATATGTAATTGCATTTCCACTCAAGAACATCTAAAGGCTGCAACGAACCACCAGGAACATGGTGCTTGGAATTTACCTATTATAAATCCAAGCACTTCGCTACAAACTCCGCCACTTCCCATTTAATCCTAGGACACCAGAACTTCATCCTAAATCCACGATAAAACTTGGAAAATCCTGTATGTACCACCAAGGGTGAGATATTAAACTCTCGGAGGACTCCATTATGAATCACCACTGAAAAAAAAACTTTCCTCGAAAAAACATCAAGTTTCGACCATCCTCCGACCATTCCCCCAGACCATCACCATGGTTAACATGATCTCCCATCACCTCTACCTCTAAGTCTCCCCACTAAGATTCCCCCACCTGCTATATTAGAGAAGACCACACCTTCATTTGAAACAAATATCCTCTACGTACACCCACCCTTACATCTAAGTGCAAGGCTTCCAACTCCTCAATCTCTCTCCAAGCATCTGTAAATTCACTAACACCTTCCTTCTATGAATTTATACTCAAAAAATTGACCACAACATTTACCTTTCCTAAGTTATAGGATATCTCAAAATCATAGTCCCAAAGAAATTACATCCACATCCATTTTCGTAAGTTTAAATCTCGCTAACAAAAGATATTCCTCAAGCTCGTGTGATATGTGAAGACCATAAAGAGCTCCCCAATGAGGTGGTGCCGCAATAACTTCATCACAAACACAATTGTTGCTAACACCACATCATGGGTGGCATAATTACATTTGTGGGGATGTAACTGCCTTGTCTAATAAAAGATCACTTCTCGCTACTGCATCAACACACATCCCAAAACCAGATGAGATGTTTCAAAAAACACCTCGAACACCACCCCTTCAAAGCACTGAAACACTAACCAATTTTACATGCATATAACCAAACAATAACTGACACTAGTCAATCCATAAAAAAGATTAGTCCTTCTTAGTAAAGGCTATCAACGATGATATAAATCAAGAGAAATAATGTATAAACCTCCAGAAATAGCCTACAAGACCAAGGAAACTATGAACATCCACCACATTCTTGGGTGTTACCCATGAAAAAACTACATAAAACTTTGAAAAGTCCCCTAACACACCCTAATGAGATACCACTTACCAATGTAAATTTACCAATCGTGTCCAAAACATACACTTGGAAAGAATTTCATAGAGCTAGTGGAATCAAAGAACCTTCAAGATAGATCTATGATTATATTTATGATCCTCCCATGAATTAAAGTAAACCAAAATTTCATCAATTAATACGACAATAAATCGGTCTAGGAACTCATGGAAAACAGAGTTCATAAGCCTTAGGAACACAACTGGTGTATTTGTAACATCGAATGGTATGCCTACAAACTCAATGTTCCTAGACTTGAACCTAAAGTCATTATTCTGTATATTTCCCTCCTTCACCCTTAACTAGTGATATCCAGATCGTAGATTGATCTTATAAAACCAACTCACCCCTCTCAATTCGTTGAAAAGACCATCTATTATTGGAAGAGGGTAAATGTTCTTGACTGTCACCTCATTCTACATTTAGTAGTCTATACACAACCTCAGACCATTTTCCACCTAATTTTCAAATAACACTGGAGCACCCCACAGTTACGTACTGGGCCTGATAAATCCCTTCTTCATCATATATTCTATCTGAATCCTCAACTCCCACAACATAGAAGGTGCCATCTGAAAATGATCCATTGAAATTGTAGAAGCATTATGCTGAAATTCTATCCCGAACTCAATATCACATTGAGGGGGTAACGTCACATCCTCCTTAGGTAAAAAATACATGTACTCCCCAATAACTATGGGAATCCCAACCATCTTAACACCCACTGATTCCACTAATATCTCAACCAACAATGAACGAAGAGGCTCCATATAATGACTACCCACCTGACATCCCCACTCACCAATGATCACCATACATTCTCCATCAACATCTGAAAACATGAATTTCTTCCAAAAGTAGTAAATAACAGTATATATGGATTATAACCAGTTGATGCTGAGAATGACATCATATGACTGCATCTATAGAAAAAAGAAATCCCTATGGGACTGATGCGGTCCAATCATCAGTCTACATCCCCGGCACACATTGAACAAGCTGTTCTAGCCTATGACTGGCGTACTCAACACTAGGTGAATGGGAAGCCACTATATATATAGTACCATATCATGGGATAAAGTGGATGAAACAAAGGATTTCAAATCTCTTGATTCAAAAAATTCATAACAACGAGTACTGAACAAACTAATCATATCTCTGATGATCTTTGGACCTACCAGAACTACCAGCTCTGCTTCATGCAACTGACCACACCCAGATTCGCTACCTCTCTAATGAAGGCCACCTCTAAGACCACACTCAAGTAATATTCTCAGGTAATGAGGAACTTCTTATGATCGGTGTATATATGATCCATCACTCTTAGGAAGAGAAAAATCCTAGTAACCCTATTGTTGAAACGGGCTCACGGGAAAATTTTGTTGGGTTTGGTGATGAACTTGTCCACCTCCACCAAGATGTTCTTAGGGAACCACTAGTCAAATGATATGGGGATGACCATAAACCCCCCCCCCCCAACCAAAGAAAACTAGCATGAATATTCTAGGAAAATCATGAAAAACATCGACCCCAAGAGGTTGAAAATGAAACTGCCGAGGTTGACTCCCTTTCAGTTGAAACCTTGGAGGCCCCGAAGACTAAGGTCAGCCACTGACAACTCAACCCCTAGAAGAACCCTAATACCTCCCCTCTCATAGTAGACCTCCTCATGAGTGCATTCACTGGATCAACTTCTCCTTGTTCTGAAACTCTAGATTCACCTGCAATGTGATAGGAGTAAAAACATAATAGATAAAAGGACACACTTCCTCCCCCAGATGTCACACATGCGAATTCTCATATATAAGGAGATCTGAAAAAAAGATCCTTGAACTTAATCCCAAGATCCCGCACTAAAATACTCCCTTAGTTAAGGGAGAGTAACTCATGCCTACTATCTACCTTTATGGTCAATGAAAGAAATTCTACTTGGAAATCCTTCTGGAAGTCGACCAACAAAATGTCTACCTGCTTCTACTCCCCCATATACAGTGTCGACCAATCGCGCATAGTTCCCCACATATGAATGACCTCCAAAAGGACCTAATATTTCTCCAGGACCTAGATAAAATTTAAGGTGATATCAATATCCTCCAACCAGTCCTCCATATCTTTAACTTAATCTTTTCCTTCATACTTTCCCAAAGCATGCCATTGGAAACCATGAAACATATTCTACTACTAATCATATTCCTCAGATGGATCAAACCTTCGGTGATCAACTGGATTGTCCAGATGAACCTCAACTGCATGAGCTATATGCGAACGATTACTAGGATACAAAGATAATACGTGAAAAAGAATTTACAAATCCTGAGTAGTATATAATTTTATTAAGGGTTATTTTAATTTATCTCATTTACCCATTTTAACATTAAAAAAACTACCCAATTTAAATATTAACACAACTTATTATGATGCGTGTACATTTCCAAGGACTATACCCATCAAGAAGACCCATATCACTTGGTCACTCAATAAGCACATAGTATTTGCACTAGATCACAAGGGGCCTTAAAATCCCATACCCTATCTAGTCTCCCTGGCCTACGTCACACACCAAGGTCAACTAGAACAGATTCCTTACCATCCCATGCTAACCTCACTCTGCATAACTCTCGACTCCATCATATCTCTCAACTATCAGATCTGATCCCACTCTGTCACTACCCCCTCCTTCCAAAGGTACCGAATGAGGGGAGAGAGATAATAACCCCCCATGTCAACCTCTAGTAGCCTTCGGGTTGGAGACTAACACCATGGGTGTAAAAATCTCTCAAAATGGGAGGAATTACCATTTTTAGAAAAAGAAGATCGATAGATAATATAGATCATCCAAAATAAAACTCCAATAAATAATATATAAGATATGCAGAACCATCCCATATACATGTGCAAAATAGAAAAGTTACAATATAGAAGTCCCCAATGTAAAATACCAAAATTAAAGCTAAGAAGCGACATAAAAACTATCAGGATTTGAGCTAAAAAAGTCCAACAAGGTCCAATAAATCCTCCTAGAAACATAAAAACAATTTTATATATGTAGGGTGAGCATACAAGTATACTTAGTAGAAAAACCAAAGTCTCTCATGCACATGTGAAAGAGGCATAATAATGCACCCATGACAAAATTGCTAAACCAAATAGCACCTATGAAGGTATACTAACCACCCCACCATCACCAATGCACACTAAAAAAATAACACAAGTCAAGTAATATAATATAAATCACATCGATGATAGGTTAAACCACACCACTTTCCCATAGTTTATTCCACTCTTTCCTTACATCGAACATCCTGCCTCTCCCATCCCTTATATACATCAAAAAACAATCTTCTTGCACACACCTGGGAAAAAAACCAAATCATATACTTCCCACACACAGCTAGTCCAAAAAAAACATCACATATTATCCCAAAGACACCTAGTAAATCATAAATAATCTCACACTGAAAACACATGAGAAAGCACAAACCACCTCGCCAGAAAATACATGGACGATCACATCTCACCTGAAGACACAAGGTCCATATTAACCACCATATAAGGAAAGCAACAGACCTCTAAACAACATATCCTATTCTATACATACCTCACCTAGAAGAAAGAGTAGAAAATATTGGATACCTAGCCATCCGTACTCTTCATCGGATATTGGGAAATACACCCTCCCCACTGATTGTGTGAGTGTTTCTCACATAGTGCTCAACTAAGGTGGGGTGCATATAGAAATAAAAAAGAAAATACAAGTGTATACATATATGATAACAAGAAATAAATCCCAACTTATGGGTTCTTAAACAAGAAACCAACTGATAACCCTATAAAATTAACTGCCACCCCTAAATGTACAAAAATACATAACAAGCCACAAAAAAAATTTCATATTTCCAACCAAGTTCATTTAACAAATTCCATTTTTTATCCATAACTACCAAAAAATACCCACCTTTATCAAGAAATATTTATTCATCCCATCCCTGCTTGGGAAACTAAGAACAACACATAGTAACAATTTTTTTTTTCAAATGGTAAATATCCCTAATAAACTAATGCAATTCACATTAAAGACACATCACTCCACAATATCCATATTTAACACCCATTCATGATATATCATAAATCAATATCTAGACATGGGGTGAATGATTCTAAATTTTATCAATGGTGAATCACTTGTACCAACCACTTCCATTCTTCTTTAATGTCATCCCTCCAAATCTATCCTTCCAGCCCAAAAAACCCCCAACTCACAACCACATCCAGTAAAATAATAAAAACAACCTGATCTATAGCCCCAATATACAAAAAAACCACAAAAGACTACCGGAACCACATAACTAAACCCATGTACACAACTTTTCCCACAACCACATCACCAAAAAAACCAAGGAAAACATATTTATATTTAAAATAAAATCCCTTCTTTAATTTAACATGTTAATTATGATGTTATCTTGTAAAACGAATGATCGTAGGGAATTCATTTATTATCCTAATATATATGGTTAAATTTTTTCATATATTATCATTCAAAAGGTAAAAAAAATTCCATGATCTCATTTTGTATGAAAATAAGGACCCCCAACAACCATGATTTTCAGTGGGTAGTTAGCCCAAAAAATCACAATATCAACCAAAAAAATAACAAGGAAGTTCATAAGTTATTTTTCACACCCCTGCATATTTATTTTAAACTATTTAAATTATCTTTGTTAATCAGAATTAAACTACCTTCCCAAAAGAAAACATCCATAAACCCACCTGCATGATGAAAAAATAATAGAGACAATGAAAAACATACTTGGAAGAAAAGATTATTGGAACTTATTGGTTGTAGTGAAACAGGGCCATGCATGCAGCAGGAAAAAATATAAGGGAAAACAAGAACCAAAATCCCCAAATGATTAATCAAATCCTACATGAAGAATAAAATTAGGCATCTTGTACCAAGAGAAAACAAGAATAAAGAACTAGGGGGAAAGGGTATCTCAGATTTGGAATGATCTAAATAAATCCATGATTTCGATATGTTTTTGATTGGTCAATAAAGTAGAATCTGGTCAAGATAACATGTTTTGAAATAAATAAAATCCCCCTAGTGATGAGTCACCATTTGAAAAGGAAATGCTCATGAGAAATTGTAAGAAGTAGGAAACACTATTGATGAGTCACCATTACCTGAGGCACCATTTGAAGAGGAACTGCTCATGAGTAACCACTCTCGAGTCATCTCTCATGATTCACCACTCGCGAGTCATGATTAGGTGAGATAATTATCACAAGATACCATTAGATAACACCCCATCTACCATTAGTGTGCCACCACGAGGTGAGACACCACTGGATGAGTCACCGTTGGACAATTGACTACCATAGAGCCACCACTAGTGAGTGATCACCAAAAAGCCACCATTAGAGAGTCACTACTAGTGATTGACTGCTAGAGAGACACTTCAATCGAGTCACCACTAGTAAGAAACTTCCATAGTGAGCCACTGTTGGAAAACTATTTTTTTGAAAAGTGATGAAATTAGTCACCTTGACCTCCCAAAACACCTAAAACACTATATTCTCACAAATTAATGGAACCAAGAGGTCCAAGACATTATAGTATCATTGTATTATATCACCATTAAATAATAAGTAACATCAGAGGATGTTATCATAGAAAAAATTCAATTAAAATGTCACCCGATCATTTATTGTAGAAAATACCCTTTTCATATTGAAATTACTTATTTAAATTTGGAAATTTTCCCAAATGTTAAGAGATATATTTTATTGGAAAAAAATCTTGGAATATTATATTTAGTTCTTCAATGAATTTAGTAGTAATGAGGTTCATAAATAATTTTCTTACAATGTTTATAAAAAAAAAATACTCACAATACATCTTAAGAAAAAGTCCTAAGTTTATAATTAAGAAAATGAAAGGAATATTCCATTGAAAATATTTTGAAAAAAATTAAAAAATGGGTAAAGATGAATTTAACTGATCATTATATATTACTAAAATAATTATTGATATCATTTCTAAAATATATGGACATGGAATGAAAAATAATTTATCCTAAAGAGTGAAATAAAGTCTCCTATACTGAAAAAAATACATTCAATATCCTGAGTTCGTAGGAATAAAAAATTGAATATAAAAAATATAATATTTAAAAATAACCCAAAGATAAGAAAATTAATAGGAATTTTTAGAGATATGATATAAAATTTCATTATCGGAGACTTAATCATAAACAATCCTGATAAAAAATGTGATTGTACCATAAATCTCTTACCACTTTAGTAATCCTGAATCAAAACTCCATGAATGTGATAAAATTATATTGATTAATAAATCCCCAAAATTTTCATGTGAATAATTTTAAAATACATTTATCGGATTTATATATAGCACATAATAGAATCAATTATTTAATAAAGCATGTGTCTAATAGAAATAAAAGTGATAAGAAAATCCTTTACCGGAAGTTCCATTTGCATCGAACGTATTTGAAAATACCTTATAATAAATTTAATGTTATGATAATTATATAACATAATAACTTAAATTATTATATTATCCGAATTTATCATCCTATAAAATTTAAACACAATTTCATTAATAATTTTTTATAAAATATTCATTTTTATGTTGTAATTTTACTCTTTTGCATTGATGTTTCAGTTCTACATTTTTAGTACTTTTATATTGATCATACTTCAATAATCTCAAGATTAAAAACATGATAAAGATATTATTTATATTAATTAAATATATATTTAGATTCATCCATTATAACTCCTTGACATTTTGAAATAAGGACATTATGTTAGATAATATATACGATGTGTAACAATGAGTTTAAAAGAACAATAAAATATTATTATTTAAATATGAACTTTATCACCATGATTTTGAATTAGAAGGTATAAATAGGATTAAAACCATTATTAAATACATATAATATTTCTTATAAAAAAATGTGTTCTTCAATTTTTAGGATATAAGCACCCATTTTTTTAGAAATACATTTTATTCTTAAAAAACAAGATTTTTAAAAAAATATTATTTATTACTTTTTGTGAGAGAATATTATATTTAATTTTGAAAACTATATAATTTATTTTCATTAATTGGATATATTCTTTTTAAATAATCATATTCAATCTAAAATATTGTGAATTGTTTTATTTTTTTCTATAAAGTTTCATTTTTCAATGAATAACTGAAAATATTGATTTTTATTAAAATATTTATTTTATTTTAATGAATTCATAAAGTAAAATTATATTTTAATTTTTTTTAAAGTTAAATTAGATCAATATTATTTAATATATTCTAATTATACTTTTTGGAATTAACTTTACTCTTTATTTTAGTATAAAAACATATTTTTACTTAAAATGAAATTTTTTTGAAAAACTATTTTTCATTACGTTTTAAAACATAATTTTAAATTAAATTCTAAAAATTTTATATATTAAATGATGAAAAATGTATTTAATATTTTTAATAACTATTTTAAAATTATATAAGTATTTCCATTTTTTTAATTATGAATAATAATTTTAGTAAATTTGGTTACATTGATAAAGGTAAAATGGGTTAATTAAGCATGAAAATAAATTCGTAAATACTAGAATACAACCCTAAATTTTTTTATAATTTTATTGGATGAATATATTTCTTCTATAATAATAATAAATTTTTATATATGTCATTTTGTTTCCATCTAAGAATTTTTTTCACCATTAAAATATTTTATGTAATGAAAAATAAAAAAATTCATTCTATTTGTTTTGTTAACATTTTTTACATAAGGATAAAAAAGAAGTTATATTTTGTTAGAAATATTCCTCTAAAAAATATATTATTTTTATTATTATTATTCATGTTAATTTTTTAGGAACATTTAATAATGAAATAATTACCTTAATTTCATAAGCAATGTGGATACAGTATTTTTCAATTAATAGGTAAATAAAATAAATGATGTAAAAAAATTTAAAAGTAATTTTATTTGAATGAATTAATATGGTACATGTTTTTAGATACAAATTACATATTATATACGTTTAAATTCTAATTACATTATTATATTTTAATTTTAAAAGTAAAATTAAATGAATAATTAATGAATTGACATGAATGTTATTTTATAATAAATAATAATTTATTAAATGATTTTAAATTAAAAAAAATATTATTTTAATCTAGTTGACTGGGATATGGTTGAAAGTATAAACCAATGTACATTAATTTTAAAATGATACCTCAATATCAAATTTCTTGATCCCTAAAGTGTAAAATTTATAATACCATAATATTTGTAAAAAATGATA
Organism: Viscum album; assembly: GCA_963277665.1. Lineage (NCBI taxonomy): Eukaryota > Viridiplantae > Streptophyta > Magnoliopsida > Santalales > Viscaceae > Viscum > Viscum album. Next base: position 1,546,478,748 of record OY728130.1, read on the forward strand.
AAAACAAGATAAAAAAAGGAAATGGTAAAAAAATAACATAAACAAGACCAAATTTTACTAGATGATGGAATTTATAATCACCATAATATTTAATTTTAATCCAATCAATTTGGTTCCATTTTAATATAAATAATAATTTATATTAATTTAATATTTTATAAAATTCAAATGGTCCCCCTTACATCTCTTATAAATGGGAAAATGATATTCATTTTTAATCACACATAAAAAGTTTTTTAGATCACCATTACCAAAAAAATTAATAAATAATCCATACCCATTTTATATATTCAATGGTATTATCATAAAACAAATCAATGAATTATTTTGGTGTAACCATTAAGAGTTTTTTCGAAGAAGAGTTGTAGTTATTAATCCAGAATTTTTATTAAATTTATTTTTCTACATATTTCAAAATTAATTAAAAAACTATGAAATAATAACACCATTTTATTCTATATAATGGGATTCTATTATGTTAATATAATAATCCATATCCATCTACACTTCAATCAAATGGGAAATGGATCCATCATTTGTGTGTACAATAGACTACCTCCTGGAGAACTAGTGTAATTCATATTCCATCACCTACACTTAAGTATTTTACTAAGAATAAAATTAATATATATATATATATATAGGAAATTAATGAAATATTTATAATTTTTAATTGATAATATATCATTTACTTTTTTACCTTTCTATTCACTGAAAAATGATAACTTTGTTTGGGCGTACATGTGGACTACCAAATCCATAAAGTGATGCGATTCAGTTTTCATCTTCACATCACATGGATGGTATATTTAAGTGTATTTAAAAATAATAATTTGGTATTAATGATACAATAATAATTATGTAAATATAAAATATTACTTAACTTCTTTACATAGTGATCATTGAGAAATGGAAATGTTACTCATGTGTACGTATGACCTTACAACTCCATGATTATAACACAGATCATTTTTCATAATCATCATTCATGTATGGTTTGAAAATTATAAATAAGTAATATAAATTATAATTATTTAATGATTATTTTTCTAGATATAATCGAATAATTTCCACTTTGGCTATATTTATCCTACTGAAGTTATTTTTGATATATGAGAAAAATATCACCAAATCATTTGATGAAAATTTTGTTGATTAAGTAATTGTATATAACATGGAATAAAATAAATTAATAAAATAAATAATTTTAAGAAGGTTCTTATGAAAATAAATAATTAACATCTATTTATTATTCATGAATATATTGAATGTATATGATGATTTAGAATCAAGGTATGAGACTTTCTTTTCTAAAACCTTGTTTTAATGTTACTATTCCAACTCTTTTTCTTCAATGTAAATATTTTTAAAATTATTTTAAAGATGTATTTATTTATACACAAAAACTTGTAAATAAAATTTTCTATCTATTTTTACTTTATTTTAGTTGTTTTAAAAGGAATATTTTTACTTATTTTACCAGGAAAATTTCAGTTTATTTATAAAATAGAAAAGTAATGTACTATTTAGATATATAAAATGATAATCACTATTCTCAACACTATAATGGTAATTTTATATTTGAATTACTTTATAATTGTACATGTAATATGTTATAAAGACCCTATTCTATATATTATTTATATATTAGTTTTGAATATTTTATTTTAAAAAATGGATATATAATTATTCAAAAATGTTTTCTTATGGGTATGAATAATTTTTTATGATGTATAATTTTATGTGTAATGATTATGATATAGTTCTAGGTAATTATTTATGATGATGGGTGATTCCATTTTTAAACCAAGGATGTGTGGTTTCATGTTATTCCTCTAAAGAATTTTGTAAGATTTATGTTTGGAAGTTGATCATGTGGGTTATTCCAAGTGTGATTTATATGGTTATTCGATGTGTAACAGAGATAATTATTCCATTTATAACCATCAAGGCTACTATATTTGTAAAAATTATTTTAAAATGATTCAATAAGTTACCTAAATTATTTATTTTTTTTAGGTATTTTATAGAAATATTATTATTTTCAAAGGATGATTAATGAGTTTATTTTTAAAGAAGATATTATTCTACTTCTTATAGGTGTAATGTTTGTGTTTCTGAAAATGTTTTCTTGATTTTTTCATGATCATAATGAAAAATTGATTATTTTTATTTTAGATTTATTTTTACTTATGAAATGTCTTAAGAACATATTTTGGTATTGAAGTTTATTTCTTAGGTATGAAATTTTTTATTTTGAGACCTATGTTTATTTAAAAAATTAATATTTTTATAAGTACTCATGGACTAATTATTACACTATTTATTTTTATGTCTCATACAAAAGATTTTTCTCTAACCCCCTTTTTAATTTTTTTTTCATATGGTTTAAGGATGTGTAAGAAAAAATAATAAGTCAAGTTGAAAGTCAGAATTATTTTTCATAAAAAATAACATGTTTCATTTTCAATGACATAAATTTCATAAAAAATGGATTATGAGTAAAAGTATCCAAAATGTAATTTATGTAATTTTTATGTGAGGGTTATGACTATATTCTATAAAACACCAAATGTAAATGATTCTCTTAAAATAATGAAAATAAATTCTTGTCTAAGGAATCATATTATGGTTTGTATATGGTCGATTCCTTATAATTGGTATGAGATAAATGGTTTAGATAACATTAAAGGTTATAATTTTCTTTTATAATATGATAAATTTCTTCTATAACCATAATGTTTATAATATTAGGGATAATTAAATTTATTTTTGACAAATTAAAATATTTTAATATAACATAGTTAAGGATATAAATTGGATTATCCACCTCATAATATGTTTTATTATAATTTTATTGATATGATCACAATACCCTTTCTTATTTTAGTAAATGTATGGATCCAATAATATAAAAATTAACAATAGATGTGAAGAAAAATTTAGTATTTTTAGGAATGAGAAATTTAAATAAATTGGAGATGTATTAAAATATCTTATGGTTATTCTTAAGAAGATATCATGGGATATTATTAACTAATTTCAGTTAGGTGTTATTAGTAACTCATTAAAAAATAGGTAAATGAAGCTACATGTTATTTCAGGTGGTATAGGTCATAAATGTAAAAAAATTGAATGACCTATGTGTCTAGAATGTGGGATGAAGCAACTTGGAAAATGTCTTAGAGGAACATGATGATATTTTATCTATAGTAATAGAGAGAATAAGGAAATTATCTTCCAAAGAAAAAGGAAGGAGTCACTTACCTCCATGAAGTATAATATGTTTTATCAAAGTATCAATTGAATTTTTTTATGTGAGAAGTATTTGAATTATTTAAATAAATGTCCTAGGGGAAATATCCAAACATTTTCAGTATGAAATTATAGATAAATATATAGAAATAACTAATTCTATAACTGTTATTGATATGGAAACCTTGAAAGACATATAAAAGTCATAGATTATATCTTCACCATTTTTTTATATTATTGAGTCATAGTAAATGATTCATATTTTTGCTTGTAGGAAGGTAAAAATAATTATATGATGGAAAATAATTACAAAAAACATTGAATGATTAAGGTTTATATCTATAGGTATTCAAGAGTTATGATGTAGTGGTAGATTTAAGGATAATGGTATGTTTAAAATAATAAATACACATTTTTTGTTTTATTTTATGGATGTACTTTGGGGGAAATTTGTTGAGATTTTATAGATGATTTAGGTATATGTAACCTTTTCTATTATCTAGTGAAAATGTCACTTAAGGAAGAATACTCATTTAATTTTATAAGCATAAGTTTAATGATATTGATAATAATTAGGGGATATATTATCTTTGATGAAGAAGGTTATTTAGGAATATTTTCATCACATTTCATGTAATATTATAAGGATTACATTAGTGAAGTATTTAAAATAAGAAAAACTATAGAGTAGGAAACACGCTGTCATATATAAAAAGTCTACAAGACTTAAACCCACAATTGAAGTGTTACAAGGCTTCAACAACAATCATTGACCTACCAAATGTTATGGATACTAATAAATTATTATTTTTATGTAAAAATATTTGATATATAATGATTAAGTTGATTTTATGAACCAATTTTTTATCATATAAATATCTAGGTGATTTAAAAGTGATCTGGTGATTTTGTAATCAATGTTAGAAGTTATATATTTTCGGAACCTTATGTGATTAAAGAAAATTATTATTATTTTGATAATATGGGATTTTTTAGAAATAAATGATAAAAAATCATTTGGAAGAATATATTATTTTATTGTGACATTATGGTGGTTTAATTCATTTATGTGAATGATTACCATATCTTAGATATTATATGTCTTCGTCAGGTACATTTTTGTATAAGATTATAAGTGTGATTGAATGGATTTGGAGTCAATTTTATGAATAATACATGATTAAATAATTCTAATATTTAGATTTAAATCATAGTTATTAATATATTTATAGAATTATTTAGTACAAATATGGGTATTAATTTTGAATTTTGGAAATTAATTTATTATTTCTAAATAAAAAAGATATTTTCATTTTTGGAATGATCATAACTTATTCCCAAAATTTTGGTTTTGGTAATGTCTAATGGAAATAGAAATAGCATGTCATGAATTTTTGATTGTATATTAAAATTTACATATTTATATTAGTGCTTTAGAAATAAAAAACTAATTTTGAATACTCATTATTAAAAAAAAGATAATTTTATGGAAATGTATTAAAGGATTATATTATAATTTCCATGTAAGTTTACATCCTTAAAATCATTTCCTTGATGTTAATGTAATTTAATATCACTAGAAAAAAGATCTCGAAAAATATATTTTATTAACATTAATTCTGATGAATCTATAGTCTTTTTCACACCTCATTAATTTATGGTTTTGTGATCATTATCACTATCATGATCATTTAATTTAATGGGTTCAATATTTTATGTCACTATATATAATTATTTAGAAATTATTCATTTCTTCCGTGTTCATATTTTTACATAACATTAATTTTTTTCAAATTGGAAACTTATTTATTTGTTATTTTATATGACTTTTATAATTTTTCCCTCTTTTCTAGTTGAAAATTTATAAAACCTTTTTAAAATGTGGGATTTTAGGAAATCTACCTTCATATAGAAAACCATCTATTAATTATATCAAGAAAAAATTTCAATGAATGAATTTTTTTGAAGGGGGTGAATGTAGCACCCCGATATTTTAATATAATGAAATTATTTTTAATAATTTGTACGATACATAATGTGGTGCTTAAACGAGAAAAGAAATATTATTATTTAAAAAATACTATTATAACTGAGCCATTTAATTGAAGGGTATAAGAAGGAATAACCCTATTATAAAATATATACATTGGTTATAATCAATTCCAACATATTGATTAATTTTTAGGAAATAAACACTCTTTTTTAAGAAAAGAAATTTTATTCATAGAAAAATCATTTTCTTTAAATACTGTATCAATTTTTTTTAGAGAATACAATAATTAATTTCAAATAACTTTGAAATTTTTTTTGATAAAAATTATATTTTTAAGATCTTTATACAAAAATTATCTTTTTGTGAAATGTTGAGATTTTTCTGAAAAGATTCATTTTTAATAGTTACAGAAAAATGTGGATTTTTTTGAAAGTCCTATTTTCATTTAATGTATTTATAATATAAAATACTATTATAAATTCATTTTAAATTTTAATTATTTTTTTTACGAAATAAAATATGATTATTGTCTTTTCAATTAATTTTATAATTTAATTTCTTAGTAAAACATTTGTATACATAAAAAGTTAGTTTTCTAGAAACCTGTTTCTTATCACTTTTTATGAATTTAATTCTAAATTAAATTATTAAAAATAATTTTTTTGAATTATGAAATAATTTATTTCATATTTGGAATCACGAGGTTAATTTTTTTTAAAAATGTGTCTATTTTTTGTCATTACAAATAGTAATCAGAGTAAATATTGTAACCATAACAAATGTAAAATCAAATAATTAAGGCTAAAAATAGTGAAATAAGGATTATAATATATAGATACACCTAAATAAATTTTATTTTATAATTATATTTCATCAATATTCTTCCATATTTTGATTATATGAATTTTCATTTTCATGTGACCATGATGTTATCCTATAAAATATTTTCGGTAATGAAAAGTTTGAAATATCATTCTCTTTATTTTATTATAAGATAACTTCTTTATGAAGTATAAATAAAAGGTTTTTTGAGTTATAAATTTCAATTTGAATTATTATTTAATAATATCTATCATGATAGTTTATATACAGTTTTTAGTTATTAAATAATTACCTTTAATTCTTACAGAACGATGATACAATATTTATTGAATTAATAGATAAATAAAGAAAAAATGATTTAAAAATGTTATAAGGAATTTTATTTGAAAAAAATTTTACTGCCTTTTTTAGTTGAAAATTAAATATTATGGAGATTTTAATCACTTATATTCTTTTTTAATTATTTTATTTTAGCTTAAAATGGAAAAATAAATGAATGATTCCAAAAATGACATTAATTTTATTTTATAATGAGTAATTTTTGTCAAATGATTTAAAAATAAAAAATATATTTTATATATCCATGTGATTTTTATATGGTTCAAAATATAATCCTTATTTTATTTACAGTCTACTTGTCCTTTTATAGTAAATTTCATTACCTATAAAAAGTAAAATCAATAATATGGCGGTAATTATCAAAAAGTTTTAAAAAATGATAAGGGTAAAAGAACAACCAAAACATGTAAAAAATTTATTTTATGAGATTATATTAACTAAAAATCATATTATATTTAAATCTATCTATTTTTGAACATTTTAATTTGAATATAAATTTATATAAACTTAATATTTTATTAAATTCCAAGATTTCCCCTCACATATCTTATAAAAGGGAAACTATTATTCACTTTTCATCAACTCAAAAACATTTTTGTTTCACCTAATACCTTACATAATCCATTAAATACATCCCTAAAAATTTCATAGAGGATTTTTATCATAAAACTAATCTATGAATGATTTTGGTGTGAATCTTAAAAGGTTGTTCGTAAAAGAGGAATAGTTCTATAATTATGTTTTTATTTAATTTTTTTATACCTCAATAAAACTTATTAAAAAAATGTTTAAATAAAAAATTATTATATTCCATATACTGAGATCTTATTATGTTAATATAATAACACATATCCATACCCTCTTCCACTAAAATTGATAAGAATCCATCATTTGTGTGTACGGTGGACTACTGCCTCCCGAAATAATGTAATTCATTTTTTATCACCTCTTCTTATAGATAATTTTAATAATTAATTTAATTTATATATATTATATTCATGAGATATTTTTTTTATTATTAAAATATATTATTTCATTTACTATATTACTATGACATTCACTGAAAATGATACCGTCCTTCATGCATACCTGCAGACTACTACATCCACAAAGTGTTGTAATTCGTTTTTAATCACCTCATAAAATGGATGGTATATATAATTTAATTTAAATAAATAATATTCTATAAGTATATAATTATAATTTTTTAAATATTAAATAATACGTATTTTCTTTTGATAATGATAGTTGAAAAAAATGAAACTTTACTAATGAGTACGTACGACCGACCATCTCCCTAATTATAGAAAACTTTATTTTTCATAACCATAATTCATAAATTGATTTAATATTATAATTTATTTATATAAATGATAAGTATTTCATGGTAATTATTTTTTATATGATGGAATAATTACTAGTTTTACCATATCTAACATAATAATTCCATTTTTTATATATGAGTCGAATATCATCATAATGTGCAATGTGAACTTAATTGGTTAAGTAATTATAAATAAAATATTATTAAATAAAATAAAATATTAATTAATTTGAATAATTTTCTTATCAATTTTTTTTTAATTTTTATTATTATTCTTGATGATAAAGAACATATGTTACTATTCACTCTCAAGGTAAAGAGATTTAAAAAAAACCATCATTTAAATATTTTCTCCCAACACATTTTCTTCCAAGTCAATATTTTTAAAATTATTTCACAGATGTATTTATATGAATATAAATAAATATTAATGGATATTTAATGTCTTCTTTTACTTTATATCAATTTTTTCAAAAAGAACAATTTTATGTATTTTATATGGAATGTTTGACATTCTTTGTAAAAGCCTATAGGAATATAATATTTTGACCTATATGGTGGAAATAAATTTTCATACATACAAACCCATTATTTCATATTTGAGTTCCATTTTATGAATACATGTTTTCATTAATGAATTATCCTTTTCCATTTATTCAGGGAATTTTATTTTTTAAAATTGGGTCATAATGAAAAATGATATATCAGTATCTGAAAATGCATTCATATGGGCACATAGAGTTTTTTTTACAATGCAATATTTTTTGTGTTGTGATTATGTTATTTTTCTTGGGTATTTTTCCTTATGATTGGTGTTTTTTTAGGAAAAGTATGGGCGGGTAAATGATATCCCTCTAATGCATTGAGTAAGATTTATTTTTTCATGCGGACTTTAATGTCTATTTCATGTTTTACAGTGATGGTTATTACATGTGTACCCATTGGGATAATTCCATTTTTAACCACGAAGGTCACTCCATATGTAAGTGTGAAATAAAAATGATTCCACTAATTAACTATATTGTTTATTTATGATTTTTATACTTTTATAAAAATATTTTGATTTTAGAATGAATATTATTGAGTTTATGTTTAATGAAATGTATTTAAGAGTTCTTACATGAGAAAAGTATAAATTTGTGAATTATTTATCATGATTATTTCATAATTACAAAGTATCCCTTATGTTTTTTATTTTTTCACTAATGATTCATATGAAATATTTCATGAAATTTTTTTGTTATAAAAGTTGATTTTTAGGGTAAGAAAATTTTTATTTTATTCCAAATGTTTATTTTCAATAAAGAAAAATTTTAAAAATATTTGTAGACTAATTATTTCATTATTTATTTTTTATGTCCCTTAATAAGATTCATGTACTCACTACACATTTAAAATTATTTTTCATAGGTTTAAGGATGGGTATAAAAAAATAATTCAAGTTGAATGTAATGAATATTATTCATGAAAAGAAAACCTTTTTATTTTTCAATGTTTTATATTGAGGAAAAATGGATACTAATTATAATTTCCACTTTTTAATTTATGGGTATAAATATAATAATTATGAAATAATTCACTAAAACTCTAAAATGAAAGATATTATTTAAAGAAAAAATAGGATTTTTTAAGGATTAAATTTATGGTTTTATTAAGGCTGGGTACTTATAGTCAGTATTAGAGAAAGTGTTTATATAAAATTAGTGTTTATAATGTTATTTTATCATTAGTTGAAATTATTATATAATAAAAATGGTTAAAATTTTAGGGTGAATTATAGTTATTTGGTATATATAAAAAGAATTTAATTCAATATGGTTAAGGATTACTTTGTGTTTATCCTCAATATAAGGTGGTTTATTATTCCTTTATTGATATGATGACACTATCCATTTTTTTAGTAATTTTTTGGATCCTGTAGGATCTAAATTAAATATAGATTTAAGGGAAAATGTGGTGGCTATATAAATTATATAAAAAAAGAAATGGAATATGTAGTTCAAAATATTGTGGTTAATCATAACCAGTAATCATGAGTTATAATTAACAACATGAACATAGGTGAAATTCCTAACTAAATAAATAGTTAAAAAATGAATTATAGTGGTTTTTTAGATGATAGATATAAAGAAGGTACATATATACGATTACATGTATGTCAATAATACATGAAGAATCTCCATGTAAAATCTCATAGAAGAATATGAATATGTTTTGTATGTGATAATGGATAGAATAAATTTATAAAAATTTAAAGAAAAAGGAAGTATTCAGTTAAATCCATGAATGGGAATAAATTTAATTACAATGAATCAATTGAATGTTTTAAAAGTAGGGAGTATTTTAACTAAGGAAATAAATGTATTAGTGGGTATGATCATGAAAAAGATAAGAAAAACCATGAGGATAAATGTTTAACAATTCCTAATTCTATTAAAATTAAATATAAGTATACTGTAAATGAAATATAAAAGGTACAAATTATATTTGGGCCTATTTTTTAATTTTGTTGAATCATAGGGAATACTTCATTTTTCAATTTTTTGGAAGGACATATTAATGAATAAGATGGAAAATCATTATAAAAAAATGTTAAATGACTATCATTTCTATATATAGGTATTAATGAGTTATGATATAACAGTAGATTTAAGGATGATCAAAATTTTAAAATAATCAATACTTTATTTATTTTTTTTGTTATGGGAGTACTTTTGGAGACATTGTTTTGAGTTTTGGTAAATGTTTCAGGTATATGTAACCCTTAATATTAAGATGTGAAAATATTATTTAAGGAAGAATACTCATTTAATTCTGCAGACATGTGTTTAATGGTATTGATAACCGTTAGGATTTATATTATATTTAATTATTTAGGTTACTTATGAGGATGATCACCATATTTATGGGAACATTATAAGAATTATATTTGTATAGTTTTTTGAAAGTGGAAAACCCATATAGTGAGAAACAACACATCATATCTAGGAAGACTGTGAGGGTTGAACACAAAAATGAAGGGTGATAGGGGTGAAACACCAACCACTAGCCTAACTGATTCCATAGTTATTATGAAATTATTTTTTTAGGTAATGATATTTGATATATAATGATTTAGTTGATTTTGGTTACATATGTTTTATTGTATAAATATGAATGTGATTTAAATTTTATTTGGTGATAAATAATTAACATCATAAGTTCAATATTTTTGGAACCTTATATGAATAAGTAAATGAAATTTTTTATATAACATTTTATTGTTTATGTAATAAAGTTTGAGCCATATTTTTGATGAATATATGGTTTAAATGTGATTTACAGAAATTCAGTTCATTTGTGGAAATTATTATCACATCTTAGAGATTATATGAATTTGTCATATATATTTTTGTTATGAGAATTTAATATTGATTGACATGATTTTTCAATAAATGTTTCAATGATATATTTTCAAATATTTATAATATTTAGGTTTCAATGTTAGTTAGGAATATATATATATAATGATTTTGTTTTATGTTGGGTATAATTGTTGAATTTTGGGGATGAATGTATAATTTCTTCATATAATGGATTATTCATTTTGGGAGTTATGTTACCATGTGCTTAAAATTTTGGTTTTGGTAAATTTATAAATACCTAAAAAAACATCTTATTATCCTTTTGCAGAATTTTATGATTTGATGGAATGTTATTTTTGTGCCTCAACCATAAAAAATTCATTATTAATACTCATAGTTTGGAGAATAAGACGATTCTGTGGTGGAAGTTTATTAAAGTATAAAATTATACTTTTTTAACCTAATATATTTCATAATGCTCTTATTATATATGGTAATGAAATTACTAAACACTATAAATATGATCTTAATTTTTTTATCATTTTATATTCATTTTCAATGAATTAATTGTATTTATGAATTCACTTCGGTTTAGGATTTTATGGTCATTATCTTTCTCACGATCATTCAATTTCTTATGATCGATGGACGACCTATAACACTTTATATCATTATTTAGAAGTTATTATTTTTTCCATGTCAATATTTTCACATTACAATAATTTTTTCCTTTTTATAAATCTAGTAATGTGTTATTCAGACCGACCTTCTCATTTCTATTTCTATCTTTTCATGATGAATATTTAATAACCATTTTTTGATGTGGAATTTCAAAAATGGAACTTTGAGATAGAAGTCCATTGATCAATGAAATAATTATTGAATTTAAATTATGATATTTCTTAAATGTAGGGTTTAATGTAACAACCATGTAATTTAATATAAATAAATTTTGATCGATAATATGTATGACACACAACGCAGAGCTTAAAAGAACCCTTTAATTATTACAACTATAATAATGCTATAAAATTAGTGTCTATGAATAATATTAAACTAATTATGATATTAATATATATATAACTATCCTAATAAATAAAAAATAATTTATTAAATATTAGGAAATATGCACTCAATTTTTAGAAAAGATATTTTATTATTTTAAAATCCACTCTCTTCCAAGAAGTTATTAGTTATGAGATAATATTATAATTAATTTCATAAAAGTTTAAAAATTAAATTTGATAAAAAAATAATATTATTTTTGAAATAATCATATATAAATTATCTTGTGGTGATATTTTGATATTTTTATGAGAAATTTGATTTTTCTAAGAATAGATAAAATTAGTGATTTTTATTAGAAACTCTTTTTTTGTTTAAATAATTAATATTGTAAATTTATATTTTTTATTAATTATAAATTTTTATTAGTTAAATTATATTATTCATAATCCAAATATATTCATTGGAATCAATTTTATACATTAATTTAGTATAAAAATATTTTTGATCGTAAAAATTCATTTTTTTGAGAAAAGTTTTTTCATCATGTTTTTTAGATGAAATTTTAAATTAAATCATGAAAATTATGCATTTTAAATAATTAAAAATGAAATCCATATTTTTAATCCTGAGTTATATTTTTTTAGTATTAGCCTTTTATTTTTATTCATTATAAATAATAATCATAGTAAATTTTGTTACCACGGTAAATGCTAAATGGGCTAATTAAAGGTAAAAATAATATAACAATAACTATAATAAGACCGTAACACGTCCTATAATTTTATTTGATTAATTTATTTCATCCATTAACATAAATAATTGTAATTAATAACATTTTTTCCAAATAATAATGATTTTTACCTTAATAATTCTTATTGTAAAGAAAACTCAAAACATCATTCTCTTTGTTTTATTAAATTAATTTTTTTGACATAATGATAAAAGGTATGTATGTTATTTTATAAATTTTTATTCATAATATAAATAATTAATAATTATCATGTTAATTTATTTATAATTTTTATTAATGATATTATTAACATAAATGCATAGACAATATCAATAAATTATTTGTTCAATTAATAAAAAAATGAAATAAATCATATTACTAATGTTAAAAGTAGTAGTATCTTAATGAATTATTGTGTTACATGATCTTTTATATAATCATGAAATATTGGAGTGGCCTTAACATTTTATATTCGAATTATATTATTTTTTTGTAGTTTTAAAAGTCCAATTAAATGAATAGTTCCAAAATTGACATTAATATAATTTAATAATAAATAATATATTATTTAATGATTTAAAAATCAAAAAATATTATTATTTTATAAATTATTGGGATATGGTTTCAAATAAAATCCATAGTTCATTAATGGTCCAATTTATATTTTATTGTTAATTTATTGACCTATAAAGAGTGAAATCATTAATATTGTTGTAATTGTCAAAAGGGTTAAAACTTGATAAAAAATGATAAGGGTTAAAATATTACCTAAAAATATCAAAATTTAAATGTATATAGTATAAAAATTATATTATATTATAATATTATAAATTATGATCAATTCTAATATCAAATTTAATTTATAATTTTTTAATATTTTTTGAAATTCCAAGAGTGCCACTCCCCTCTCTTATAAAAAGGAACCTATTTTCCATATACTTCACACATTAGAAGATTTTTTCTTCATCCAATACTGGACAAGATATCATCATTTCATCCCTACCCATTTCCTAGTGGCGTTATTTTGATTATAAAACCAATCAATAAAAGATTTTGGGGTAAACCTTATACTGTTGTCAAAAGAAGAGCTATAGTTCTTAATTAATATTTTTCATTTTATTTCTTTTTTAACCTACTAAATAATTCATTCAAGTATAGTGAAATAATAAAACCATTATCATGTATATTATTTTATGATTTATGTTAATATAATAACATATATCATTCTATTATTCTATAAAATGGTAAACAACTCCACTATTAGTGTGCACGATGGGTTAGAGCATTGCGAATCGATGTAATTCTTTTTCCATCACATCCTATTTAGGATGGTTGTAATGATGGATTTAATATATATATATATATATATATATGGTATTAATGAAATTTTAATAATTATTAAAATATTAAATATCATTTACTTTCTTACCATTCTATACACTAAAATATGATAACATCGTTCATCCGTACATGTGAAATTTTACCTCTACAAATCAACGTGATTCAATTTTTATCATAAAATAACATATATGTAATATATAAGTTTATTTTAAGAAATATTATGTTGTGAATGATATAATTATAATTATTTAATGATAACATAATTCTAAACTTCATTCCATAAGGATCATTGAAAAATTGAAACGTTACTCTTGCGTACGTATAACCCACCCTCTATAAAATGGTGGTATAGTTCATTTTTCATTTCCACATTTCATGGTTGTTTTTCAAATTATCAATGACATATATAAATGATAATTATTTCATGATTATTATTTTGTAGATGCTATAATAAGTACAACTTGGATTATAATCATCCTACCAAAGTCATTTTAAATATATGAGCCGAAGATCGTCAAAATGTCTGATACAAAATTTTTTATTTAAGTAATTTCATATAACACAGTATTAAATAAGATAAAATAATTATAAACTTGAAAAAGGATATCAATAATGTATATAATTATAATATTTTTATTATTATGGATAATAAAAAAATTTAAATGATGATTTAGAGTCAATGTATGAGAATTTCATTAAAAATATCTTTTTAATATTCATTTCCAATGATTTCTATTCTATGTACATATTTTTAAATTTATTTCATTTATTTATTTTAATGGTCATAAATAAATTATAAAGAAAATATTATGTCCCTTTTTATAATCATTAAAATTATTTTAAATTGAGTTTTTTTACATATTTTATACAGAACAATTGACTTTATTTATTAAATAAAAATGGAATATTCTTGTTTAACATATACAGTGATAATGAATTTTACCACCACTATAAATATTTTTTGATTTCTGACTTCCTTTATAATATTATATAATATTATAAATAAAATACATTTTTCCATTTATTCCTAATATTTTATTTGGAAAACGTGGTTTTAATTAAATGAGATATATAAATATATGATAATGATTTTTTATGGGTAAAAAGAATGTGTTTATGATGCAATATTTTATATGTTATCATAATGTTATGATTCATGGTAATTATTTACAATTATGGGTTGTTAAATTAGAAAACCATAGATGGGTGGTTCCATGATAGATCCCTAATTCATTGGGTAATATTTCTTTTTCGATGTAGACCGTGAGGGTTATTCCAATAGTAACCATAATGGTTTTACCATGTGTAACATTGAGGATTATTCCCTGTTTAATCATAAAGGTGATTTCATAATGAATAGTGATATGAAAATAATTCCAAATGATATATACTGGATTTATTTATTATTTCTTGGGTTTTTATGAAAATTTGATGATTTCATAAGGTAAGTTAAAGAGTATATGTTTAATGAAAATTATTTTCTTTTACTTTTATGTTAAAATTATAACATTTTGAAAAGGTTTTCATTAAATTATAATGATTAAATAGAAAAAGTTATTATCTATATTTCTTTTTTAAAATTTCATATGATATTTTATATAAAAAGCATTGGGTATATAATATGCTTTCTTATTTAATAAAATTTTTATTTTATCCATAATATTATATTGAAAGAAGTAAATTACTATAATTATTCATGTACTGATGGTTTCATTCTATCTATTTATTCCCCTATAGTTCATTTTGTTCCAAAACAATTTTTTAAAATGTTTTTAACAGAGTTTATGGATGGATACGTACAACAAATATATCAAGTTGAATGTTATGAATATTTTTCATAAAAATAAATCATTTTTCATTTTAAATGTTTTATAATATGAAATAAATTGATATATAGTAGAAGTGTTGAATTTTGAATTTATGGTTTTTTATTTAATAGTTATGAACTAATTACCTAAAACTAAATATTCAAATGATATTTGAAAATTCAACAAAGTAAATTATTTTATATGTATTCAATTTTTGTTTTTATGGCTAGTTCTTTATAGTTGGTATCTGAGTAAAAGTTTACATAATTTTATATGATAATATGTTATTTGATATTAAGTTAAATTTTTTTATAACCATAATGGTTATAATGATAAGGTGAAATATAATAATTTTTTGGATGAATACAAATAATAAAATATAACATGATTATAGATATCTTAGTGGTTATCCTCCTCATAGGATGGTTTACTACAATTTTATGGATATTTTCACACAAAAAAAATTTGTTTTTTTGAAATAGATGAATGATGTACCTGATTTGAGTATACTTTTTCAAACATTTTATATATCATAAAACCTTGTTTTCACCAAATATCTTTTGTTTTATGGATAAAATACTTTATTTGGGTGATTATGATATTTTTCTAGATATTTCCCACCAAAATTACAAATCAGGACTAATCAAAACAAAATTTCAAATATACATGCCATGTATATATATACACGCTGTGTACCACTATTCAGACACAAATCATGAAGACTGAATACCCAACCATTTTTCTGGCCAAGGCATACACACCATGTAGTCCTTATATACACACTGTGTGGCCCTTATAGAAGTGTTTGGTGGCTAAATAATGTTCTTACATGGCATGTGGGGTGGTGCTACAAGCTGTGAACTTCCACTTACCAGGAGGATCCATTTTCAAAGTAAAAAACGGCATGTTAGCTCACCTAATGGTGGAGAAAAGATGGCCAAAACACGTTTACTAGTAGTACACGCCGTGTAATTCCTGGTACACTCCATGTTCTACTAAAACCTATAAATAGGTGGAAGGACCTCCAAGTTAAAAAGTTATTTGGATTCATTCATTCTAATAAATTCCAAGGGGGAGAACTCTGGTGATGTCCAAGAAGAGAAGAAGAAGGAGAAAGAAGAGAAAAGGGGAGAGAAGAGAAGTTTCTTCCTTTCTACCTTCCCTAAAACCTTCACTCCAAAGCCTTTAAGTGGATAAATCCAGGTATATCATGTTTTTTAGTTATTAGCTACTCTATGAGTATCTAAATTTCCTATTTGTTGGGGCTGTGGACAATTAAGTATTGTAATTTTTCAATTACGAGATTGTAATTGTGTTGTCTTTTCTTTATCCTCATAATTCCTTATTACCTTTTTATAAATATCACTAGGAACATCATATTGGAAAAAGAATGATATTTATATGTATATTTAATGAATTATGATTAGAAACATCCATAAAAATTGGGTTTTTAAATCATCTCAAAAGAGATGCAATTTATAAAAATAAAATAAATAAAATTCCAGACCAAAGAATTAGATTCTATTGATTTAAATAAAACTCACTAGACCAAAGGGGTTTTGTTATAATCTTATCCCAGAGATTTGAATTATCATGAAAAAGACAACCTCAGAAGAAAATTGATTTAACAACAACCTTTAAAATCTACAACCCCAATGCATTTCTCTCCAAATTTTCATCCAAATCAAATTCCTGTGTTTTTTTGTATCTTTTAAGTAATTTAGTAAGAAATTTAAATCCAATCACATTTTATCAAAACACAAAACAAAATCAATTAAAAATTTTAGGAAAATTCACTATATCATTTAAAAATTTGATAAACAAAACAAAGATAACTCCTTTTCCCTGTGGATCGATCACTTACTGGTACTATACTTGCCAGAGTAATACAATTTGGATTTCTGAATAACTACACTTCAACAGTAACAATAACCAAATTTTGGCATCTTTTACGAGGATTTAAAGTTAAAATTGTTTTTGTTTAATTCAACTTTGTATCAATTTTAGTGAAAATAAAAATCAAAAATTATAAAAATTCTATTCTTTCTCTCATTTATTTTTTTAAATTTTTGTTTTCCTCTTTTACGCTTGGTGTGTAAAGTGTTTTGCAGATTTACATGTGTATGAGTGGTCGTATCACTCATTCCAAGAGCACTGAGTCATTAGAGATTTTTCCAATTGACCTAGAGGTCAAATGAACACTTTTTAGGTGACAACATGCACTTATACGAGCACAACCAACACAATACCATGGCTCATAACGAAGTGGGATATCTAACTACTATCCAAGGTGCTAGACAACCGTTTGTCCTAGATGCCAACAGGATCCTTCATGATCCACTATTTCTAGGGTATGTCCCACATCAACTTGAATAGTTCCAAACAGAGTGGATTCTATACCAACAGCCATGTCAGGGGCCATACTTTGATCCTGCTCAACAATTTGTGCCCCCACCTACTTGAGAGCAACAACCCCCACGTTGTACCCTTATGGAGTACAGTCTTCCCTCCGTCCAAGGGGAATATACATGAATCTTCTGACCACCAGTGTAGGCCCAACACTTTGAAATCATACTGGGCATTATGGATCTAATCCAAAACATAGTACAATTCAATGGTCTACATAGTGAATACCCGAATGCTCACCTCTCTAACTTCCTTGAGATTTGTGACACCTTCTATTACCATAGAGTGTCAGAAGATACCATACATATTTGCCTTTTACCCTTATTATCAAGGGATAAAGAGAAATACTGGATCAAGGGACTGCCTAAATGGTCTATCCTCACCCAGGAGGTGTTATCCCAGACCTTATTGTCCAAATAAATTCCACCATCGAAGACAATGAATCTGCAAAATGAGATCCAAAAATTTTAGTAGCATGAATCAGAATATTTATACGAGTCCTGGGAGCACTTCAAAGAGATGATATAAAAATTTCCTCACCATATAATTCTGCTCTGGATATATGTACAAACCTTCTATGGCGACCTGACCATGAAGAACAAATCTGTGGTGGATGCTGCTGCTGGAGGAACTGTAATGGGGAAATCTCTAAAGAAACTCTATGAACTCTTGGAGGAAATATAAGAAAACATATTCCAATGGAAATTAGAGTAGGGAACTCAAAATCAAGGTATGAACATCATTGATTCCACCACGATGCTCACTTCCCAATTAGATGCAGTTCCCAAGAATATTGTTGCATTGAACCTGAAGAACGCATCCTAAGTTCAAGTAGAAAAACATCCTGCATGCAGTGGATATGGTGATAACTAAATCATCAGTGAATGACTAGGGTCGACTACCAGCCCTTCAACAAGAGAGGTGATCAAAATTTTTCAGAACTGGGGGAAGAATATGTATCCTTAATACCAGAACCCATCATTGTGAGAACAAACGAACATGGGGTACCGGCAACAACAACAAAATCTTCCACCCTAGATACCACCTGGCTATGGTCAACAATAGTTTCATAACCATATCCAAAGTAGATACAACAGGGGACTTAACAAAAAAAATGTACAAAAACCCTTGCCCGCAACCACCAAGGTATCCACCACCTCTACTAGCTGCACAAAAAACTCAGAAACAACCCCCATCCAAACTTGAAGAAATAATGACAAAATTCATAAGAATTGCTAAAATAAGATTTCAAAACTAGGAATCTTCCATTTAAAGACTAGAAAATCAAATTGGAAAACTTTCTAATCATATCCCCACAGGGAAACACAGTACACTACCAGGTAACACTAAGAATAACCCTTGATAAGAGGCCCATGTAGTCACATTGTGAAGTGGGAAGGAGCTACCTCAGACACCAACGACAAAGCAAGGTGAGGCTACAACTCTAGCTCAATATTCACCATGTACAGAAGAATAAACCACAATGAAGGACCCCACAACATCAAAAAAACCATCAAAATAGAAGGAGGCCTCCCATAGTATGGGAAAAGAGGTGGTCAATAATTTTTATCCCACCTTACCATTTCTAGAGAGGATAAAGCAAAGGAAGCTCGACCGCCAGTTTGGTAAATTCATGGAGGTATTCTAAAAGCTCAATATAAACATTACTTTTATAGAATATTTAAATAATATTCTAACATAGACTAATTTTATGAAGGAGATTATCTCCAAAAAAATAAATATGGAGGATCTGGGAATCATTTCACTGAATAAGGAATGCTCGACAGTGGTGCAATACTCGCTTCCTCCAAAACTCAAAGATCTTGGTAGTTTCACTATCCCATGTACCATTGGACCTATGAGTTTGAAAAATCTCTTTATAACTTAGGATCCAGTGTCAACTTGATGACCTTCAGATTCTTCAAGAATCTAGGGCTCAATGATATCATGTCTACCTGAGTGGCCCTCCAGTTAGAAGATCACTCCATCAAATATCCCAAGGGGCTGCTCGAGGAAGTGATGGTGAATGTAGGAAGGTTAATTCTCCCTGACGACTTCATAATTATTATTAAAGAGGAAGACCAAGAGGCACATTTAATTCTGTGAAGGCCTTTCTAGGCCACTAGTAAGGAATTGATCGATGTACACTAAGGATAACTATTCTTTAGAGTCAGAGATAAAAGAGTCTCTTACAATATCCTCAAGGTTATTAAGCATGCATCACTACTAGAATATGAGGACTGTTATGCGGTAACAACAATTAATGTGAACTTCATCTGCAAGGAATACAGTTTGGTATGTTATTTGATTATTTATGACCCACTCCTCATGTATATCCAAGATTCACCCATTGAGGTACAATTTCTCGAAGGCCAGGGTAATCATTACTGGAAACATACAGTTGTTCCAGACATTTGGGAGTAAGAAGAGGTGCAACCAATTGTGCCCCCAATCATGAAGGAACATCAAATTGATCTAAAATATCTCCCTTTTTCTATAAAATATGTATATTTGGGTGATCAAAAAATAATTCCAGTTATACTTAATGCAGATCTATCCCATGATCAAGGGGACACAATTCTACAAGTGATGAAGTAAAGAAAGAAATCCTTTGGAAGGATAGTTGCTGAACTGAAAGGAATCAATCCCACCTTTTTGCACCCATAAGTTTCTACTAAAAGAAAAAAAACCTCTTAGAAACCATAGTTATGGCTGAACCCTCCCATGAAACAAGTCATAAAGAAGGAGGTAATCAAATGGTTAGATGCAGGAATCATATACCCCATTTCAGACAGCCTGTCGGTGAGTCCTCTACAAGTGGTAACCAAAAAGGGGGGGTATCATTGTGGTCCCCAATGATAAAAATGAACTTGTCCCTAAATATACAATCACAGGTTGGAGAGTCTATGTAGACTACCATAATCAGAACTATGCAATGTGGAAGATCACTTCTCCCTGCCATTCATGGATCAGATGCTAAAATTACTGGAGGGACAGAAATTTTACTGCTTCTTTGACAGTTATTATAGGTATAACCAAATCTCTATTTCCCTTGAAGATCAAGAAAATGTAACCTTAAATTGTCCCTAAAGTACGTCTTCTTATCTAATAATGACTTATGGTATGTGTAACTCTCCTTACATCTTCCAATGATGTATGTTTTAAATCTTTCACGACATGGTAGAAGAAATCCTAGAAGTTTTTATGGATGATTTATCCCTTAACGGAAAATACTTCCACACTTGTCTGTGGAATATGGAGTAAGTTTTGGAATGGTTTATTCAAAATAACTTAGTTTTAAAGTAGAAAAAATGTCATTTTATGGTGCAAAGTTGCATCTTCTTGGACCACATCATCTCTCTGAAAGGGATAAATGTTAATCCTGAAAAGATTAAAGTCATCTGAAATCTACCCATCCCAACTTTTTTCAGAGCTATCTATTGTTTTATGGGGCATGAAGGCTTCTACAGACAGTTTTTAAAGACTTTTAAAATATTTCCTTGCCACTCACTGATATCCTCTCCATGGATACCATCTTCATGTTTGACGAGACATGTGCCACAAATTTTCAACATCTGAAGCAACGACTGGTGGAATCTCCAGTGATGATTGATCCCAATTGGGAGGCACAACTTGAAGTCATGTGTAATGATAGAGACTATACGGTGGGTTCTCTACTAGGGAAATAGCTGGATCACATCTTTTGACCCATTTACTTTGCCTATAAAACTCTACATGAAGTACATGTGAACTACACTACCATGAAGAAGGAAATTCTTACAGTGGTGTTTTCATTTGATGGGTTTTTTCTTATTTGGTTCTATCCAATGTCATTGTATATAATGACTATTTAGCACTCAAGTATTTTATAAACAAGAAGGATGTGAAGCCACGACTTATCCACTGGGTGCTTCTCCTCCATGAGTTTGACTTAGAGATCCACAAAAAGAAGGGAAGTGAGAACGTTATTGATGACCACATCCACCACCTAGAACTACCTCATTTGGAGGAGGATGGAATAAAAATTAGGGAAGAATTCCCCAATGAAAAAATTTTATCAATAGAAGGACCACCTCTACCTTGGTATGAATATATTCCTAATTATTTGGTTACAAGAGTAGTTCACCCAGATCTCACATGCCAACAGAAGACGCAATTTTTATCTGATGTCAAGAGGTACTTCTAGGAAGACCCTGTACTATTTCAATCATGTGGATATGGGGTGATTCTCCATTTCATCCTGACGAATTAAGTTCAAGGAATTCTAGAGTTCTCTCACTCATCACCAATTTGAGGACAACATATCCTAGACAGTACGATAACGAAGATCATGTAGTCTAGATTTTTCTAGCCTTCCATTAACCAAGATTCTCATTACGTTGTTACTAGGTGTGATCGATATTAGAGGACAGGTAATATGAGATAATGAGCTGAGATGTATGAACACCCCATCCAGAGGTCGAAATGTTCAACGTCTAGGGAATTAAATTCATGGAGCCATTTCCCCCATCATGTGGGAACTCTTATATACTCATATGTGTGTACTATATCTCAATGTGGGTGGAAGATGCTGCTACAACACGTGACACAACCAAGGTAGTTATATCCTTTCTGAAGGAAAACATCATCAGTAGATTTGGGGTTCCTTAAGTGTTGATCAGCGATAGGGGTACACATTTTGACAATTCTTTAATGAAGTAGGTTTTAATTAAGTATGGATATGAGTTTAAAGGTATTGATAAAATTTCTTGTTTATATGATCTTTTATGATTATGTTTATTTTTTAGGATGTTCATCGTATTTAGTGGAATGTTATATGGATTATCTTAGTGTAGTTTTAAAACAAATACAACTCTTAATCCATAAAAAATTTCATCACATCTAACTAGACCATGGGTCTTGAACCCATTACCAAAGGGAAACAAGGTTTCATCACCCATCACTAGGATATCAGATGTCTAAGTTAATATGATATTTTTTTTACATAAAATTATTTTATAGATAAAAATTAATTTTATTTTGGGAACTTATGTTTTTTCATATAAATAACTATGTGATTGAAAATTGATTTTGTAATTAAGTAATAAACATTTGAAGTTAACTATTTTTAAAACCTTGAATCATTAATGAAGATGAATTTTTTAAAATAATATGGGATTTCATTTGAGGAATAAGGATTGAACTATCTTTTGGAAGGATATAAGATTTCAATGTGGCTTTATGGTGACTCAGGTCTGTAATTGGAATGATTATAATATATTTGAGATTATTTTATTATGTCATATACTTTTTTGTAATATGAATTAAGAGTTTTCACGACCCATCCTTTAGGTCCCATGCTGTGACTACCCCATTCTCACCTCCGATAGGCCTAGGGATATAGACTAGCACGGAGTAGGCATATCCCACAAATGGGAGGCATTTGACAAATTTCCTGTACACAAACACACACAAATCAAATCCAATGATACTGCAATGTAAAATCCAAGGAAGATACGAATGAAAAAAATAAGTACAACACAACCATAGTATAATAAAAAGTAAAATTACAAGGTGTAAATTAGGGCCAGTATACAAGCCTAGAAAATTAATGTTAGTACACAGTTAAAAGATCCAAGTCTCTAATACTCATCAACAGAGAACCCTACCTGGAGGGTAGCTACCTGAATTTGTAGAAGTACACCACACCTATCTTCTCTCACTATACACCACTGGGTCCTAGTACTCTCTGGACTATGTCAAAGTCTCCGTCGTCTATACAAGACATGACACATGTGGGAAAAGCCCGTGTATGGGTGAGTGAAATAATACTCAGTAGGACGCCTTGAAACCACAAAGGTAAACCACACGGGAAAAAAAAGAAAAGAACAATCATATCCACATAGGTATATGCCCATAGATATACCAATAACATACATATATTATCATTTCAAAAACTAGGAAACACAAGGTTCTAGCCTCTTAACCAGTATCATGATTCTCATCATAGTTTGAGAGGCAACACATGAAACTGAGAGATTGCACTCCACGAGCTCTGCCATCCTTGATGGAAGTCTTCTGAGAGGTACACTTCATCAGGAACAACTATAAAATTCAAAATGGTATGTATAAGAGAACATGCTCCATTGGGAATATTCTACTTGGTCTAGATCTTGTGCCTAGCACCATATGTTTAGTAATCATCATCTTGCACCCAACACAAGACTAAGGAAACCAAAATCGTGAGGCCCACCCTCACCAGAGTACATGTAATAGGGTTCCCTGCTCATAACTATCTCACAAAACCTCTATCTCTACAAAAAGGAGTTTCCCACAACTCAATCAATTGAGGGATCAGTAGATCTTATCTATGTATCATTATCATTAAGTGGATGGGCCCGCTCCTCGCTACTATGTCCAATAGCCAAGGGAGATCCAATCCCCAATTGAGGACCCATGCCATACCCAGTATAGGAGTAGTACATGGTGGCTAGAGGACCCGCACCCTAGTATGATAGGAGAGCACCAACTTTATCAGTTCATGTGTGGAGGACCTGTTCCCCAGTATGATTGGGGAGTACAAAATTTTATCCTAGAGGTCCCACGCCCTACCTGGTAGGGGAGTGCTGAATCTATTCGATTATGTGTGGAGGACCCACACCCTGAAATAGATGGAGAGTAATGACTAATATCATAGATGACCAACACCCTACCCGGTAGGGGAGTTCCAACTCTACATACGTTAGATTTATGGAGGACCCAAGCCCTAGAATAATAGGGGAGTGCCGACTCTACCTTCACAAATTCGCACCCTAGTCCTTTAGGGGAGTAAAACCCCTAGAGGAAGCTACCCAAAGGAAATGAACCCACTCCCCTGAAATGGGAAGTACCATATCTAATAAAGCATATGGACAAAGAGAACCCACACCCTAAGTCGTTAGGGGAGTAAACGTCCTAGTATCTCTTCATAAGAACCACCCCGATTCGGCCTAAAGTCTGCTTGTACCAGGAGATCCTACTCTTCAAACCAATATTCCATCCTATAACATCATTGAAAACATACTTATAGTATTTCAAAAGGACCATCTTATCACAGGGGTCACCATTCTATAGATGGATCATCAATCCGATAGTCCGTTTGAAGGTTACAGGAATTTTAGCGAATAAGGCCTGGACCGACCCAACCTGACCTAGTTCGGGGTCCATCGACCCGACCCAGTTCTGACCCAATTTATTGGGCTTTGGCTAGACTGGCTAGGTCTGGCCCATACCGCTGGGTTATGGGTGCATCCCATTAGACTTGGCCTATAGCCAGCCTGGCCCGCCTGGCTGGGCATGACCCGCTAGCACAAGACCAACCCACATTAGAGCGGGCTGAATTATCTAGCCTGAATGCATCTCTACCATTTACATCTAGAAAAACGTGGCACCAGTGTGGCACTACACCCCGTCCAGCTAGTTCGCATGAGAAGACCAGAAAAACCACACCCGGCCCGGCAAGGTGCGTCTTATCATGGGGTGCTGCCACTGTCAACCTAGTAGTTCTCCATATCAACACCATAGTAGATGGTGTGGGTTTTCACAGCCGAAGACTTAGGTGATTGGCCTCCGCTGTCCTAGTACGTGGCCATTTTCGTCATTGGCTCATCGGCAGGCTGTTCTACGAACCACCAGACGCGCTCCGATGGTCTGTTCTTCACACCAGAAGGTGCCCTATGATCCTTGCGTTTCATTATTCACTGCCAAGGGCTCAAAAAATCTATTGAAATCCATTCCATCAGAGAGCACTCAATTTCTAATATCGCATTCACCTCTTCGACCCACCCACCATCTTCGTCATTTAAACTCCTTCGTGCTATGTCTGTCTAAAATCAGCAATATTGGGTTGTTTCACTACAAAGTGACCGTGTGATGATTGTTCATTCATATCCCTGTGGAGAACGAAGAACTCATAGGGATAAAGAGGGAAATACCACAAGAAAGCAACCCAAGGAATGATCTTATGCTATTGTTCATTACGGCCTTGATTCTCTCCTATTAGAAGGATCAAGAATGAAACAAAATCATCCCATAAGAATGATCAAACCATGGGTCAACCTGTTTTGGGGTTGATCTATTAAAATAGTGGATACTGTAGACCCAAATATGTAGTAATTTTGATTATTGTATCTTGTCTATAGTTAGATATGCATGATTATATCTTACCATTATAGTATAGACTTTTCTGCGTCCACTATAATAATGGTAATGTCCAAAGGTTAATTGTCATGTCAAGAGGTTATAACAGATCCCAGGCTATAATGAGAACCTCGAGATACAATGACATTAATCTTAAATATATGTTCTATAGTCTCGATACATCTTACTGACTGGATACAGTAGATGTATGACTATCAGGTGCTGGGGGATCATAAGCATTGATACTTCTTCTCATGAAGTTCGCACTTGGTGATCTCTAGTAGTGAGATCATGAGAATAGACCCACCAATAGGAACACCACATGTTTTGGGTGTCATTGGTTGTTCCTATCTATAAAAACGTGTATTGCTCTCCTAACTTGAGACCATTACCAATGTATATCATTTAATTACGTACTTTGATGCAAGGCGAAAACCATGGCAGTAATGTCGTGGCGAGGTAGTTTGTATTGGGTGCATCGTTGGTGGTATGATGTTGGTTGAATGGTCAAGAAAGGATTTGTATCTTCCAAGTTTAGGAAGTTGTACATATCAGGCCGGGTTGATCAGGATGGTTCCACCTTCATAATTCTTTGGCCAAAGTAGTAGAAAGGGAAATCCATCCAGATAGATCAACAAATAATAAAGAAAGATAAGGATGACAACACAAGAGTGCATTCTGATTTATGAGATATCAAATGACCAAGAGACTATGGTAAACAGTTACTATTCGTAGGATGGTAGTCCTTGCTATGAATATCCTTATCTCTTTAGGGGACATGATGAGTTGCTAGACTCCACTCTTGGTATGTGGATTTTATTCAGTGCTACTGAGATAAGGGCCTAGGGAGTCACACACAACAGCGTATTCAAGAATCCACCATATTTAGTTGAATAGGTATATGGACATAGTGGGCCCCGCTATAGGGTTCGAGCGTTGTCCAAGTTGTCGATCACCAACCGAATTAAATAAATTCATTAATATTCAAGTTATGAATATTTGGGACTGAATTTATTTACTGTAAATACAAGAAAAATATTAATCGAACGAATATTATTGAATATTAAAGGTTCTTTTAATATTAAGAGGGACAACGAGTCGAGTTAAATGGCCCAGTTTTATCACGTAATATATTATATATATACATATATATTACATGTATGTGATAAAATATTAAATAATATTGGCGCAGTTTAGTCCATCGATATTATTTATTTAGAGAACGTTGATATTAACGGGGGGCCGGGGAACCCTACCGAGTAGTTATCAATGTCTCTATAAATAAGAGAGGAGGATCTCTCTCTTTGGTGTGCATATAACTATTCATTCATTTATGGAATGAAAAATTTAGAGCGTCTCTCTCCTCCCACTTCCTAGAGAGAGAAGCTGATGATGCAAGAGCTCGGATCAAGTTCTTCCTCACGTATCGTAAGATCAACGTCGTGGTGATCGTCGGGACATCGAAGATATCGTTTAATTGATTCACTAGAACCTGGAGTTCGACGATCGGCGTTCCCATTGATTTTTGGAGCACGTTTGGACGATCTAGAGGGATCCTGCTTTGGATCCTTCATGCGATGATCGCCATCGGCTAGCAGTAGTCGACCGTGCATTCGGATTTGAAACGGGTACGTTTTCATTTTAATTTTGTGCGCTTAATAATCTATGTGAGATACTCAGACCTCTCCGGGGATTGTATCATCGGTAACGAAAAGTACCGCCGTTCCGCCGATGAAAATTTTAAAATCCCCAGCCCACCGGAATCCGCTGCGGGCCCCAGGAACCTAACAGTGGTTTCAAAGGGAGTGCGTAGATTTTATGAGCCAAATAAAATTAATTTTCATAAAATTAAGTAGAGGGTTTAAAAACGGTCATAAAATATCGAACCACGTTTCAATATGATTTTGAAAGACCAAGACATGTTCATTCAAAATTTCTGGAATGGATCGTGTTCATGCTTTTACTCGGGTTTTAAATTTTGTTGATTGTTTTCGTTTATCGGAAATAATATAAGTTTTTAATAAAATATAATTATTATAATTATAATTATATATATAATAATAATATAATTAATTATTATTATTATTTGATTAAAATAATAATAAATTATTATTATATTATAATAATTTATGTATTATTAAATTTAAATGCTAAATTACCTTTAGAAATTTAGTGTGTTGAAAAACACACAAAATTTTAATTGGAGGAGGACTTGACTTATTTTAAAAGAAAGGAAATATAAAAAAACAAAATTATGGGAGGCCGAAGTTGCGCATGGAAACAAAAAAAAAGGAAAATTAGGGGTCGACGGACCCCTAGCCTCCCTCCCTCGAGACGCCGCACAGGAGGGCGCCACCCATGCAGGCTCGCCGGCTGAGTTGCCTGCCTCCACCTGCCTATGCCCCTCATGCCACCGCCCTACAGGGTCACCTTCAAGAATCTGGACCTCCCTCCTGCAGTGCCGCGCCTCAGCCTCCTTCCATTCACCCAGCACGACACCCCAACAGCCTATCCCGGCAGCCGCCGACCTCCTTCCCCGCACGTCGATGCATGTGCCGCCTGACCCTCACATGCAGAACCACCGGCCCCCCTCCCTCGCGCACCACATTCTTCGGACACACCCTACCACAACACCCCGAGGCCCGACCATCCTACTGTCCTTGTAGACCAGCAGCGCTCGCCCAGGCGCTTCTTCACATGCCAGCTGCCCTTGACCCGTGGCTCCCTTGTGCGCTCAGCCGACTGCCCCGCTCAGGCAGAACCAGGAACGACACACTATAGCGTCGCTCCTCCAACAGGCCGACTCGACCTCCTCACCGCCTGCCCCTCTCCCTGTGGACCTGATGGACGCACCTCCTCCGCAACAGCTGGCGCCACCCCACTATCCGCTCCGGCCTCACCGTGCCCCCATCCGACCCTCCCTGGACCCACGCGCGAACTCGCCTTGTGCAAGCATAGGCAGCGCAGCCGCGACTAGCCGCCTGCCTCGGCTCCTCTTCAGGAGCACCTTGGACAAGGTTACCCGACCGTCTCCGGGTCCTCCTAGCGGGCAGGTAACCCCTAACTCGGGTTAAGTTAAATCAATTAATATAATTAATTAATTTAATTAATTAAATTATTAATATATTGATTGTGGTGAAAATTAATTTTTAATACCTGAGGTTAAAATTAATTTAATTTTTTAAATTAAATTAATTAATTAATTAATCTAATTTTAAGTATTAAAATTAAATTAATTACAATACCGATAATTAATTATATTAGTTGAATTTATTAATTCATTTAATTTAATTAAATTAAATAACCCTCGTACTTATTTATGCATTTTAATTTTTAATCGTGCTATAGTTACCCGACTACTGGTCTTGATCATTGGCCCCATATGTCTGCTTTTTATTTATTTAATTAATTAATTCACTATGTACGATGTCTGTAAATTAATTTATGGATGTTCTGCGCATCGTTTATTTTTTGGTTAAAATGTATAAGGTCCTGCATGCCTAATAATTATATGATGTACATTTATAACCGAGTTCCCCTCGCCCGCGCGCGAGTATCTTTGTACTTCGAATGAAGACGACGAGCGATGTAGACCCCGCCAAGACAAGGCGGAGCACGTTGATCAAGACGATTCAAGACGACACATGGACCACGCCAAGACGAGGCGGTACTCCAAGACATGACGTTGACCCCGCCAAGACATGGCGATACTGCAGAAGACCCGAGGACATACATGATAGGGCATGCTGCATCAAGAGTCAAGAATACGACTCAGGTACGATGCGCTTAAGACATTTAGATTCTCAAGACCAGTTGGGTAGTAGTTTAACTTTATGCATTTATTTATTATTTTATGCATTTTAGAACAGCGGGGAAATGCATAAAATAATAGATAATAAAATGCATAACGAAGAAGCGTATATTTTTATATTAAAGTTCAGTTGTGAGAGTGACAACATAGATGAACATGTTTAATAGAAATGGATCACAATCATAGAGATAAAACCAATAAACCCCTCAAAGAAAATATTAATTCACAAACAACCTTCCATCATTCAAGTTTGAACAAAATCGGTTGTTCGAGGTGCCAGTTCATGCCTCAGCTAAGGGTGCCTCTTATTACTGGGGAGTTCTTATTTGTATGGTGGGTCGACTTAACTAAAATTGCAGCAAAGATATAGCCTTAGCTAGTTTTTTTTAATTTTAGAGGCAAGTGTTGAGTAAATCGTTTAATTACTTTTGAAGCTGGGACTTCACTCAACATATCAAGGAACCAAAAGTTAATGCGGTTGGCCAGCCAAAAGCCTACCTTGGACCCTCCGAGTAGTAACGCAACCATAGATTGTAGACTATGAGGGTGGTTCAGGGATCCTTTCCACTAGAATACTCAACAGTATTCTGATTCTAGTACAGAGGGTTCCTACAAATCAAAAAATTAATGGGATACATTTAATGATTAAATAATCAGTAATGTCACATTAGGTAATCACATAAAACTACAATATGATGAAGTATATTTGTAGATAATGGAAATAAAAACCACAATAAAACTGCGATAAATATTAGATAAAGTTAATGTCTAAACTAAGAACAAATTTCCTAAATGTAGTATAGGCGCTTGCGCACATTACTACTACAATTGAAATTCAAGGTGCTTGTATCCCAACCTGTTAAGCCACCTCAGGAAGCGAGGGTGTAAAATTTCTTTCAAGAGACTCATGAATAAAGCATATGATGGTTCTGTCATAATTCTATCATCAAATTATGATGTTAGTTGTTTTCCCTACATCAAGACATTGATGATGATCACATGTATTCTCATCTACAATATCCTTTCAAGGAGAAAGTGAAGCAAGATTTGAATGTGATAGTCGCACTCGATTTGTGTAAAGTGAAAGATAGTTCACAGTATATCATGTAATCCCATTCTTATACCTTTTACACCCAATTACTCTAGTTTCATTTAAAGGTACAAACGAACGTCATAGAGTATGTTCTTCATTACCGTTAAGGTAACATTCGCCAAGTAATAAGAATATTGGAGATAAGGCCATATTTTATTCTTTTGGCGAATACATTGAATGAAAAGGCAAAAAGTCTTAGGGAAAGTAATGCCAAAGACACCTTAGTCATGTCCTTAAAATTCAAATGGTTGGTTATTTAACAGGAGGTTATTTGCATCACATAATGAAATGAATTCATGGAAGTTAAAAAACTGAAATACAAGAAGCAAGTACACGCTTCTTGTTCAGTTTATATTCATAAAATATATTAATGTTTCTAACATAATTCTTGGGTATTGAATATCATATGCCTATAAAATATGTGTATTTAAATATAGTAACCAAGAAAGTGGAGAAAAATTACTAAAAGTAAAGTGTCTTCTCTAAGCAGCTGAGAAAGGGCGATTCCTAAGTCAGCGATGAGAAACACATAACTCCTAATTGCCATGTGATTAATTAAAATTGAAAAAGTTGTGGAGTATAAAAAAAACATTTATCTCATGTTCCCATTTAGACATGATGAAACATTATTCCATGTTTTTGGAATGAATTTTGTTTGTGGTAACATACTCAACAAATAGTTCATTGCTATTTGAATCAACGACAATACATGATGAATATAAAATGTAAGACCTACCCAGTTGTGGCAATGTGATTCTTTGTCAAGTAAAACTAAAATCGGAAGTCAAATATATAACATGTATGGTTTTTAGGCTCGGTACAACTAAACACCTATGGTATAATTGACATCTTTTGTTTAGATAAAGAAACCTTTAGAAATAATGGTATGCCACAAAGCTTCTGAGGTTAGTTCAACACGAGAGTGGGAACTGTTCCAAAGAAAGATAGAGGTAAAGATACTTCATAAGATTCATTTAAGTCATTAAGGAATGTACCAATGAAGTATAAGTTTGGTCAGAATATATGAGTTGATTCAGATCGGCAGGCCGAAGAATATCTTGACCAAGCAATCATCGATCATGATAATGTAGCGTGGAGTAATTCCTAAACGCATGTTACCTTATCTACATCACCGTGTTGACATTCATAATTAGGATCGATGATAAAGTCTTACATATTAACATTGATCAACAAACATGTAGCGTGAAGAAATTCCTAAATGTATATGTTACACATAAAAGTTATGATATATGTTGTATCAATGATACAACTTGCGAAAAATTCCATCATATTTCAAAATGTGATTTGCAAATAACGGCTTAAAACCATAACCAATATGCCAAATAAAAAGAAAAATGGATATCATAAGATTCATAGTATGATGGAAAATCAATTATGTCATAGGACGTGTTTAGATGCAAAGTGTTTGTTAGGATTTATACAAACATGCATCAAGTTAAAAACGTCATGCGTCTAAGTTAATTATCCAATTTTTTTTAAGATATTACCTAAATCCATAAGATATAAAACATATAGTAAAGTATTAGAATACATTTCTATACAAGGGTGTACATCTCTATTAGAGATAGTGGGAGCTGAATTGACTTGGACTTAGTCAATGATCGAGATTCAAAAATGGTTGGCATAGGGAACAAGTTCCACAAGTACATGTGGAATAGGAATGTTCTGGACACACATACTGCGTAGGAAGTATGAAACCATGGTGATGGTTTTATATTCACTATGGTCGGTGATATATTATTCATTGATAATAATAAATCCTACAAGTAAGTAGTATAAGGAAACAAGCTAAGATTGACAAGATCAACTAAAATTCAATAACGGATTCCATGTATCAAATTGCAAAGGGGTTTATGAATTGAATACTGCAGTGGGTATTCAAATGAAATGATACATGGATGGTACAAGTATAGTACCAATAAGGCACGATTGGTTATACCATGTTGGTACGCCTAAATCTATTAGAATTTTACTTTTCATAGCTGAACTTCTATGATCATTTTATTGGTCATTTTATGTCAAGATCATCTTTCGTGAAAGGTGTCTATACGACGCAACCAGAAAGAGATAATGACATCATATGATTATAATAAAGGTTGAAAATTACTGAAATCCAGTTTTGGATTAAAGTAAGCCCCAAGATCTTAGAGAATTAATTATAAATGAATCTTTTCCTTGTGTCTACCAAAGGTTAGTGGGAGCGGAAATGTTTTCCAAGTGAAATATGTTCAGCAACATATGGATACAGATTTTAATCTTACAGTTAGATAAGATCAGGTCAAAAGCAATTCTCCAATGATTGACTTCATGTAGAAACCTAAGTTCTAGGGAATAGGATCTACTGAGGTAGATCCAAAGGTTTCTTGGTTCTAGTCAATCATACATATAGTGACATTGTGTTGAAAAATACAAGCTGCAACAATTTATGTTCAGAATTGTTGCCTATGTCACATGGCTTAATCTCTTCTAGTTAACTTGTTCCGAACATAGGAAGAGATTAAAGTTGTGAATTGATACCATATGATTTAGCGATGGATCAATCACATATTCCATAATATGTACAATAATTGACACTACCAGGATATAATTTATTATAGGAAGATATCAATTATTTCCAGGAGCACTGCAAGTGATACAGTCGGAACTATCATCTTGTACTTTGGTAAGTACAAATGATATGTTCCTGGAATTTGGAGAGGAAGGTATACTAGTTATTGTGGGACACATACTAGTCCTTGGATCAATTTGATATAGTATCGCAGTTAGGAAAAGGAGATGAGCGAGTCAAGATCATAAAAACTAGTGGTATCTATACCTACAAATACTGAGTACGTTGCAGCTTCTAAGGCAGCTAAGAAGTAGTTAAAAATTTCAACGATTTGTCCCAGTTCTTGGATTTTCACCTTGTGAGAAAAGTATTATCATAACGAGAATTATGATATTCTTACTATCCAAGTTGTCAAGTTATGTAAATGGAAAAAAGTAATATACTCGGGGATACCCTATCTTGAGAAGTTTTACTCAAGCATATGAGGTCGCATATAGTAGATATGCCACGCGGAAAAAACTTGGAAGGCCTAGTAGTTAAATCCCTTACTCAGTAAAAGTATAATATTTATCATGTGAGTAACTAGCAAGATTAGTTAGCAAGTTGTCACTAGTGCAAGTGGGAGTGTGTAAATAGTGGGTTCCCTAGAACCAACTATGTAGCACTTTTGATTACTGAATCATGTCTATAGTTAGATATTCATGATGATATCTTACCATTATAGTGCAGACTATTTTGCATCCACTATAATAATGGTAATGTCCAATGGTTAATTTTTGTGTCAAGAGGTTATAGTAGGTCCCATGCTACAATAAGAACCTCGAGATACAATGAAATTAATCTTAAATATATGTTCTATAGTCTAGATACATCTTACTGACTGAACATAGTAGATTTCTGACTATCAGGTGCTAGGGGATCATAAGAATTGAGACATCATCTAATGAAGTTCGCAGGTGGTGATCTCTAGTAGTAAGATCATGAGAACCGACCTGCCAATAGGAACACCACATGTTTTGGGTTTCATTGGTGGTTCCTATCTACAGACATGTGTATTGGTCTCCTGACTTGAGACTATTACCAATGTATATCATTTAATTACGTACTTTGATGCAAGGTGAAAACCATGGAAGTAATTTCGTGGAGAGGTAGTTTTCATTGGGTGCGTCGTTAGTGGTATGGCATTGGTTGAATGGTCAAGAAAG
Source organism: Viscum album (assembly GCA_963277665.1). NCBI lineage: Eukaryota > Viridiplantae > Streptophyta > Magnoliopsida > Santalales > Viscaceae > Viscum > Viscum album. The sequence continues at coordinate 1,546,513,953 of OY728130.1, forward strand.
GACTTGTCACTTCTATGTTTAGAAAGTTGTATATCTCAGGCTTGATTGATCAGGATGGTGCTGCCTTCATAAGTCTTTATCCAAAGTAGTAGAAAGGGAAATCCATCTGGATAGATCAACAAATAATAAATCAAGATAAGGACGATGAAAAAAGAGTGCGTTCTACTTTATGAGATATTAAATGACAAAGAGACTATAGTACACATTCAGTGTTCATAGGATGGTAGTCATTGCTATGACTATCCTTATCTCTTTAGGGGCCATGATTAGTTGCTAGACTCTGCTCTTGGTCTGTGGATTTTATTCACTATTATCGAGATAACGACCTAGAGGGTCACACACAATAGCGTATTCAAGAATCTGCCCTATTCAGTTGAATAGGTATATAGACATAGTGGGCCCCGCCACAGGGTCTAAGCATTGTCCAAGTTGTCGATCAGACACTGAATTAAATAAATCAATTAATATTCAAGTTATGAATATTTGGGATTGAATTTATTTAATGTAAATACAATAAAAATATTAATCGAACGAATATTATGGAATATTTAAGGTTCGTTTAATATTAAGCGGGACAACAAGTCGAGTTAAATGGATCAGTTTTATCACATAATATATTATTTATATATTACAAGTATGTGATAAAATATTAAATAATATTGGTGCATTTTAGTCCTTCGGAATTATTTATTTAGTAAATGTTGATATTAACAGGGGGCCGGGGAGCCCTACTGGGTATTTATCAATGTCTCTATATATAAGAGATTAGGCTCTCTCTTTGGTGTGTATATCAACATTCATTCATTTATGGAATGAAAAATTGAGAGCCTCTCTCTCCTCCTGTTTCCTAGAGAGAGAAGCTGATGATCCAAGAGATCGGATCAAGTTCTTCCTCACGCATCACAAGATCAACGATGCAGTGATCGTCAAGACGTCGAAGATATCGTTGAATCACCGTGCTAGCACCCGGAGTTCGACGATCGGCATTCCCGCAGATTTTTGGAGTGCGTGTGGACGATCTAAAGGGATCCTACTTTGGATCCTCCAAGTGATGATCTCCATCAGCTAGTAGCAGTCGAACATGCCTTCGTATTTGAAAAGGGTACATTTTCATTTTACTTTTGTGATCTTAATAATATATGCAAGATCCTCAGACCTCTCTAGGGATCAGATCGTCGACAATGACAAGTACCGTCATTCTGCAGATGAAAATTTTAAAATCCCTAGCCCACCGGCTTCCGCTGTGGGCCCCGGGAACCTAACATGATCCACATTTTTTTAAAACCAAGAATAGGGGAAGATATAATTCAAAAAATAACCCCTACTGTTTTGGATAGTGGGGACTATCATTAGTCATATGACCCATTCAAGTACCCAGGTGGGACCGAGGGTGGGGCTAATTGTCTACAGGGCAACCAGATGTTCCTAGAAGGCCATGATCCGACAACCATGTTAAGGCAGTGTGTCTGTGTTGTCACCAGGGCCTAGTTTTTACATTTGGTATTAGAGGAGCAACCCATCCATTAGTGCAGTTCACTTACTTGGTTGAGATGTAGGCCCCACAACGAGGAGCTTGTTCTCTAATGAGAGGGTGAATGTAACACCACAAAATATAAAGGGTTAATTTACTAAATGATATGACTCATGTCAATAAGGTTCACCTTCCTTTTTGGGAGCCAACCTGATTAGAACATTGTTCTTGTCCTAGAGTAGTTATTAGGATGAGTGACCTTATAAGTTGTTTCCTAGGGTGTGTGTGAGTGAGTAAAAAGCTCACTGAAAAGGAAATGTGTTGTTCTGTGGGGTCTATCATTAGTCAGATGACCCATTCAGGCACATTGGTGGGCCCTGGGGTGGGGGCAATGTGTCTGTGGGGCAACTGGAGGTTCTTGGCAGGCCAGGACCTGATTGCCATGTAAAGGAGGGGTGACTGTGCTGTCATTAGGCTATAGTTGTTACAAGAGTGATAAAATTATTTGGAGATAAATTATGGATTAGTATGTTGTACAATCATTCTAATATATGGGTTTAATTATTATCTAGTAATATAATTATAGAATAATTTAGTCTCCACATGGGTATTAATTTTTTATTATGTAGTGTATTGTTTTTTCCTATAAATGTTTATACATTTTAAGAATTATATTTCGTTATTCTAACCATTACATTTTTGGTTAATGTCTATAGACATGAGAAACAACATGTTATCATTTTGAGGATATATATGATTCCATGGATATTGATTTTATTGTTTTCGATATAAAAAAATCGAATACTAATTATTTGGAGAACAATATGAGATTATGTCATAAATTTATTAAATTTTAAAATAATACATTTCAAGTAGGTATATTTCCTAATTCTCTTAGTATAGATGGTAATTGAATTTATAAAAAATAGGAAATAGAAATTAAAACAAAACTAAAATCATATTACCTTTTTTTCAGATGAATCAAGAGTCATTTTCAGACCTCTTTGGTTTATAGATTTATGCTCATCAACATTCTCAAGACAATTCACTTTCATCTAATCAATAATCTCTATAAGTATCCATAATTATTTGGACATTATTATTTTCTTTAATGTTCATACTTTAACTTCCCAGTAATTTTTTCCTATTTGGAATACTTTTTATGTGTTATTCTAAATGAATTTAATATTTCCCTTTCCCACATTTCAAGATGATGTTATATTAAAACTTTTTATGATGTTGGATTAAAAAAAGGTATTTTGAGATAGAAAAAAATCGATTACCTTTATAAATTTTAAATTTCATGGTTTCAATTTTTAAATGGGGGGATAATATAACATCCCTATAATTTGAAAAAAAGTCATTACGTTTGGTAACTTGTACAAAACACAACATTGATCATAAATGAATGAGGAAATATTATTTTTTGAATATGAACATTATAACATAGCTGCTGAGTTGGTGGGTATGAATAGGAATAACCCAATTATGAAATTTTTATAAATTTCATAATAAATATATTTTTATTGAATATTTCTTAAGAAAAAAGAAAACATTTTTTTGAAAATACATTATATCCATCCAAATAATGTTTTCTTAAAACATGAAATTTATTTATTTATATGAGTGAAAAGTATAATTAATGTACAAAAAACTATAAAATTTTATTTGAAAAATGGATATAATTTTTTAAATAAGAATATAAAAATTATATTATGGTTATATTTTGATATTTTTTTTGAATTTTTATTATTTTTTAATGAATAATGAGAACATTTGATTCTAATTGAAATATATATTTTCATTTAAATTACTTAAAATTTAAAATTATATTTTGTATTAGTTTTAAAATTAAAATTTCTCTTTTGGATTAAAAATAATCAAATTATAGTGTTTGGAATAATTTTAATATTTTAATTTTGAATGAAAACCTATTTTTATTAAAATGTCATTTTTCTGAAAAATTGTGTTTCATTGAATTTTTGATATTTATTTTAAAATTGAATTACACTAATAATGGGTATTAAATCCGTAAAATTAATTCCACATTTTGAATTATTATTTAAAAATTTAAAAAATATGTCTTTTATATTTTTAGTCATTATGAATAATCATCATTGTTATTTTTGTTAAACTTTTAAAGCTAAAATTTGTTAACTAAAGGTAAAATAATTTCTTGAAGGAAAGAAAGTAAACATAAAAAATTAATCAACAATATTGGATAGTTTTTATCATTCATAATCAACTAAAATTAAAATATATTACCTTTTCACTTTATTTTACTAATTTTTACCATTCTATTTTTTAATATTAAAAAGTCAAAAATATAAATCACTTTATTTTATTAACTATAAAATTTGAAAATAATAATAAAAAAGTTTATGTTCAGTTATAAATATTTATTTGAAGGATAAATTATTATTATTTTCATGTTAATTTATTTCTATTATTAGTGATGAAATAATAAAAAAAATTCAAATACAATGTCGATAATTTTTTTTATTATATTAATTTGAAAAATAAATAAATGATTTTACAAATGTTTATGGTAACAAGATTTTATTGAATTATTTAGTCCTAAATTTTATCTATGTAAAATATAAATATTATTTTGGTGCTTATTTCTTATATTCATGTTCAATATTTTTCATTTAGTATTAAAAGTAAAATTAATTCAATAGTTTGATAATTGTGATTACTGTTATTTTATAATAACTAATATCATATTAAATGATTTAAAATTAAAAATAACCCTTATTAAGCCATATGATTGTTATATAGTTTATAATGTCAACCATCATCCATTTAAGGTCTAATTTTCCTTTTTTAGTAATTTTCTTGACCCACAAATTGTAAAATCATTAATACCGCCTTAATTGACAAGAATGATTAAAATGGGTTAAAAAAGACTATGTTTGAAAACAATATATAAAGTGTACAAATTTAAATATATTAGAGTATATCGACTCAACCTCATCTTAGAATATAATATCAAAATTTTGGAAACATTTTAATATTAAAATTAATTTATATTATTTTAATATTTTAAGATGTTCCTTGAGTACCTCTGCCCTCTCTTGTAAAAGGGTAAAAATTATCCCCTTTTTCAAAGGTAAAAATACATTTAGTTTGGGTAATTCCCACACAAATACCTTTATTAAATACCCTCCCATTTCCCAAATTCCATTTATTGATCATAAAACTAATCTATGTTATTTTTTGGTGTAAATATTAAGTGGTGTTCTAAAGAAGAAGTATATTTCTTAATAAAATGTATTTGCTTTATTTATTTTTTATAACTCCTTTAAAAAACCTTAAAATTAGATGAAATAGTAACACCATTTATTCTATCTTCTTATATGTTATCATGTAAATGATATAAAATTTATAAATCTCCTCTTCTATTAATCTGGAAACAAATCCAAAGTTAGTGTGTACAATAGACTACCACCACGTGGAATGTTGTAATTAATCTACTATCACCTCTACTTACGGATGGTTGTAATGATGTATTTTTTTATAAATATGATAAAAACCATATATTTATAACTATTAATTGATTATATATCATTTACCTTCAGATACATTCATTCAATGAAAAATGATAGTGTTGTTTATGCATACGCGTAGACTACCACCTCAATTAAGCGATTTATTTGTTTCATCAACACATCACATTGACTGTATATATAAGGGTATGTTAAGAAATAATAATATGATAATAAAATAATGATTATTATTTAATGATAAAATAATTCTTATCTTATTTCCATAATGTTTGTTGAAAAAGGGAAATGTTACTAATGTGCATACACGACCAAATGTCACCATTATTGTAGTATTGTTCATTTTTCATAACCATTATTCATGGTTTGTTTAAAAATTATAGTTTTATTATATAAATGTTAACTATGTAGTGATTATTATACTAGAAATTATGAAATAATTAACTATTTGACTAGTTTGAACTTATCAAGGGCATTTTTAACATATGGGTTGAATATTGTCAAAACATATGAAGTGAACATAATCGATTAAGTAATTTCATATAAAAATTAATTAAATAAAATAATATATTAAAAATAGAGAATGAGTTTATTAATAAAATAAATAAAAAACATAATATTATTACTCTAGAATGTAGAGAATGTGCGTGAGTAATAAGACTCATGGTAGGAGACTTTCATTAAAAAAAATATTATTTTAATGTTTCCCTTCCATCACTTTTACATCTATGTCTATACTTTGAGAATTATTTTATGGATAAATTTATATAAAAATAATTAATTATAATGTAAATTATATATTAGTATATATATTCTTTAAATGGGTTTCGAATGGAACTATATATATATTTAATACAACACATTTGAGTTTCGTTATAAAAGACAAAATTAATGTTCTATTTTAACATATAGGGTGAAAATTAATTTTCTTACTTCCAAAAACTCCATTTCATAGTTGAATTCCTTTTTAAGATCCCATATTTTATTTAAAAAAACACTTTTACCTTTATTTTTTATTTTTTAAATAATGCTTTTAGTAAATGGATATATTAATATCAGAAAATGATATCTAACAGGTACAAAGAATTTTTTTATTATTCAAGAATTTATATTTTATGTTTATGTTATGGTTTGTGAGAATTAGTTATGATCATAGGTTGTAATATAATAAACCATGAAAGGGTGGATCTATGATAACCCTACAATGCCTTGGGTAAGATTTATCTTTTGAATTTGACCGTGAGGGTTATTTAAAGTGCAACCATGATTGTTATTCCTTGTGTACCCATGAGGGTTATTATATTTATAACTATGAAGGTTAATCCACATATAATGGATATATAAAAATGATTCCAAAAATAAAAAACATGATTTATTTATGAATTCTATTTTTTTTATGAAAATTTAAAGATTTATCATAGTAAGTTAATATGTTTCTGTTTAAATAAAAGTATGTACTACTTATGGGTGAAAAGTATAACATTTTTAAAATGATTTAATGATATATTATGAAGTGAAAATAAAATATTATGTGTTTATTTATCCTCTAATATTTCTTATGAATTTTTTTTAAAAAAATTGAGCCGATAAGTTGATTTATTAGGTAATAAATTTTTATTTTGAGCCTAATGAAAATTTTGAAAAAGTAAAATTATATAAGTATTAATACACTGATAGTTTTCTTTATTTATTTTATTTTCTCTTATTATTCTTTTTTTTCTCACCAAAATTTTATGATGTTTTTAATAATCTTTATAGATGGGTAAGAAAGATGAATAAGTCAAGTTGAAATCTAGAAGGATTTTTCCTGGAAAGAAAACATGTTTTGTTCTAGAAGTTTTATATAGTGAAAAAATGTTACAGTATAAAATTTATAGAAAATTTACCCCCAAAATCCATAAACCAATGTATACTATTATTAAAATAACATAAGAAACACAAAAACCATGTTCAAAAGGGATGAACAGTTTAGTATTATTAGGAAACTAGATACATACATGAGTCTTTTATTCCAAATTAATACACTAACTGCAGTATGCTTTTTTCTTTTGAGGATAATAACATTATTCTATCAAGAGTAACCTTGAAGAAATTTCATAGTATAATTAATATATTTTTAAGGAAAGGAATAAAATTATAGGTGATCTCATGTGATCAATTAGTGTAAATTATAGAATAAGTAACAATGAATCAATCTGAATAATAATTATAGCATGGTAAGTAACTGAAATCCCATACCCTATAATCAAAAAATTAATAACTAAGTCCATAAACAATATGGAAATGTTATAACTAGAAAAAAATTCCATTTAAATAACTTGATAAAGAAAAATCAATATGGTTTAGAAAGAAACTGAAACACAAGGAATTAAATCACTGAACTTAGAATGAAATTCATCTATTAATATGTCGAAAAAAAATCTCATAGAAAAATAATTATTGATTAAAAATGTAGAAAATTCTTGATTATTGGATTTCATGTTTCCCAAGACCATGAAACATTTATAGTAAAGACAATTTAAAATGTACTAGGTAAAACCTCTTATATTAGGCTAGCCAACTGGTTTTTTCCCATGAGACTACCAATTCATTGAAGGGATTGCATTAACCGGTCCCAAACCCATAGAGATTGCATTAACTGGTAACCAACCCGTATGGCTTGTATTAACCAGTCTCAACCCATAAAGTCTATGTCTAAATCATTTAAATAAACAAATGTCTTATTAAATGTTCTTATTGACTAAAGGAGACATATTTGTTAATATTTCCCCATTAATTCAAGTAAGAATCAAAGTGAAAATTGTATTTAAAAATGATATATAGATTAAGAAATAATAACATCCCTGGTAAATTATTTGAATAATTATGGGAAATAAAATGTTCAATGGTAATAAGAAATTAAATATTTCAAGGGAACTGAAAGGAATTGATGAAGTCAATTTCTATAATATCCTTGGTCAAATGTATCAAAAACCATCCAGATGAAGAATAATGATGGTATAAATAAAAAATATTCCAAGTGGAGTAAAAATAAAGGTTTTTTTTATTATTGATCAATATAAATACTATTAAAAGATCTTTTAAAAAACATTTTTGAGGAAAATATACTTTTTCATTTTGAAAAACATTTTGAAAATCCAATAATTTGTAAAACACATAAAAAATGATCTTAAAAAATTAAAATTTTAAAACATTCAATAGAATATTAAAGGAAATTATAGTAGGTAAAGTTTTATATACTGTACAAGGTAAAGAGAATATTCTTTTTATATAGTAAAAATGATAGTTTTTTTTCTCAGAAAGTGACAAAAAGTTTATATTGAATTAATTGGTAAAATAAGAAAAGGGTAAAAATGAATTTAATAAATCATTTTGGGAATTTTAAAAACATTTTTGAATTTTATTTTAATAAAACATGGTTTTTATAAGAACACATGTTCTTTGATTAAAGAGAGTAATGATGTGAGGGTTTCTTAACAAAATTGTAAAACTTTTTAAGTACCAAAGGGTGTAAAATGGTAATATTACATGATAAAGGTTATGAATAATCTAAAGAGAGAAAAAAGATACTATTTATTTAAAAATTTTAATATAATTTCCTTAGATATAAATTCCATTGACAAATCATTAAAATTATTATTGAGGAAAATAATCTTTAAAAATTCCAAAGTGCCCCATTGAACTTTAATAAATTTTAAATTATAAACCTCATTAAGGAATATCATTAAATGAGTGTTTCTAATACCATTAAGATAATATAATTAATGATATAATAAATGAAAATGGTTAGTAAATACAGCACCAAAAAACAATTAAATAGTGAATATGACATTTATCTCATGAATATAAAAAGCAAGATGAAAATCCTTTACATTGACTATGACTTGTCTCGTGTATGTTTATATTCTAGAATAATAAACATTTATTAATTATTTACTTTCTTCAGAACCTTTTCCATGTTTATCATTACTTTTTTTATACATATTACCATATTTAATTAAACTACTTAAAAAATTATATTTATGTCAGGTGTTTTGACCAAATTCATTTTATGTGTCAAAAACAACATTAGTAGGTCAAATATGGTCAAAGGGGACATTACATAAAATCTAAAGAATAATAATCCTGAAATAATTATCATATTTATACATAAATTAACTGTTAAAACCGATCATTAAATATGGTTATGAAAAATTTTAACACCCCATGTTTTATAAACTGGTTCAAGTAAACAATGTTATGCTTTTTAATGATGTCTCTTGTTTTATTTTATTTTATGGTTTGTGTGCTGATAAAGAATTCGAGTGGAAATCAAAAATGAAGAATATGATAAACTGTTATATATTTAAAAGATACATTACAAAAAGACCCATATAATTGAAAGTACCCTGCACAAGACCTAACACGGCCACAACTAGACTACAAAGAACCACAACACGGGCAATCGGATAGTCTTCATCTTCAGGGTCCATCAGTGTGAAAAGTATAACCGCCAGAATCACCGCGCATGAACTCAGCACCAAAGGTATGAGGAGAGCCATCCGCCAAGGGTCTGGTGTTTTGAAAATATAAAACATCCTACCCCTTGCTTTTATAATGGACCTCTAAAAGGAATATGACCGTTTTTTTGACCGTTGGGTTCCAATGGATAAAGTGCACCATTTTATAAAATTTTTGTCTTTATAACGATTTTATAATATTATGGTATTTCAATATTTTAATAAGTACAAAATATTATAATTATATCTTTAAGTATTAAAATAAAATATTATTCTTGCAAATGAATCTATTTTGATCCTGATATGGTGGAAAACGTGGTATTTTAAAATGTGTCGAACGGGGTATCAGCAATAATTGAAAAATGTATCTTTTCGGACCCTTAAATCTATGTGTTTTGAATTAGAGAAAAACTACGGGTCTTTTAAACATAATAAATAAACAAGTGAAGTAAGTTATAAATTGGATTTTAATGGTTATAAGATCATAGTAGTTATAAAAGTGTGGTATTAAAATATATCTTTTTTAAATAATAATAATAATAATAATAGTTATATCAAATAGTATCATTTGTTTACTTAAACTAAAATGGGATTTTTGGATTTGAAAATTATGAGTTAAAAGTACTTATTATGTTTTATACAAATTCCAAATTATAATGTACCAGTTATATAAATATATATTGCAAAGTAGTATAATTTTAACGTTTATTAAAACTATTTTATTTTTTAAAAAAAAACATGTAACCCAGGCCATCCCGAACCCACGTGGATCTTCCCCATCCGATTTCTCCTCGACCTTTCGATCTCGCCACGGTCAATCCCGGCCATTGATATGTTTGAAAACACTCTTTTATTTTCATCCTTCCGATCATGCCAAGGCTGAATCTCATCCGTTTTTTTCCCTCCGCGTCTTCTTCTACCTCGCGCCAGGGTCCCGCGAACCAGCAGTTGGTTTGCCCGAGACGCCTCCTCTCCACTGATCACGTTGACCTCGCGCACCCACCTCCGTAGGCTCGGCCTAACCTTCCCCGAATCATCATCCTTTAATAACTGAGAAACCCCAGTGAAAATGGGACCTCCGGAGCCAACCCGCGCCACCGCGCCACCAGCCTCGCCGCCGCCTCGCCATCGCCTCACCACCACAAACCACCTCTAGTTTCGCACCTCACCCCTGTGCACTACCACACTAGTTCCGACGCTACACTGCTGGACACCAGGCCATCACCTCGCAGTGTCTCCAAGTGGCCGCAACCTCACCGGTCCACCACCGGCCACCAAAGCTCCTCCCGGTTCTCCGGCCACCCAGCAAGCCTCCCTTCGGCGAGCTCCTCTCTTGAGCTGTAAGGGTGCCACGTTTATATGTTTTTTTTTCACCGATGGTTCTCGGTTCAAGTTTTTATATACATGAGTATATATATATATACACCTAATAGTTAAAGGTATATATATAACTTTATATATATATATATATATTCCATGCAAACCATACAAAATTATGTTTCTAAGATTTCCTTATAATTCAGTATTTTATGATAAGAATTATACCTTTGAAAGGGGTTATTTTAAAACAAGTCCTAACGTGTACAATCTTTATGTAAGCCTTATATATATATAATTATATAATTTTATTAGTTATGTATTTCAATGCAAATCAGTTTTTTATTATTACTTTGTCTATGAATGATATTGGATACGAACTGGGTATTTTTGTTAAGTGCAAACATGTAATAGTTGTAGTTGAGGTTTTATATATTTACAGTTTCTTGAACACTTAGAACCCATAAGGTTTTGTTCTTTTTTTTAAACTGAATAAATGATAGATTGTTAGAGGTTTCAGATTTCAAGTGAACCATGTTTAATTTATGAGAAACCCTATTTATATATATTGTGTATATATATCCCTATGTATGTATGTGTTTTTAAGATTAATATCTGAAAACCCTAGTTTCAAGAAATGGTTATTAATATTTTTATGCATGTAGGATTTTAGCGCTTGCCTATGATGTTTTATAATTTTGTTTCTAAGGGTACAACAATGAATTTGTCTAAGGTTTCCCTTGAAATGAATTATGTTTTTTTAGGATATGCTTATACCTGTTTAAACTCATTTTAAAATGATAGGGTTTTAAGGGTTATGTTAATATGTAGAAATCTTCTATTATTTTTATACCGAACTCGCTGCAATGATTTTTTTAGTGAGCAGAGTGTAACTGAAAATTCTATGACCGGTGAAGAATATTAATTAATGACAGGTATTATTTTTAAAGTGTTTTATTTCCAAGTGTCGGAATTTTAAAGATTGCAAGTGTTTATTATTTTTATACCAAGCATGCCGCAGTAATTATTTGTGGATGGAGATTTGTTGCAAGTACTGTGACCTGTGAAGAACCATATTTAATGCCAAGTAGTTCATCTCCATGTACTGGAATTTTAGAAACTCATCATTTAATAACCCTTGGGATCAAGTCTCACACATTTATCATCTTATGTGCTTAAATAATTGTTCTATGCACATAGTATGATTGCTTAACTGTGCCTGCTTTTATTCCATATTTTCCATTTTATCTTCCGTAACATGTATTTGTAAACCATTTATGTAATTGTTACCTTATTCATATTATTCATGCATATGACTCAACATGAAGAGGAACTAAGAACTAATTACCCAAAGTGGTATGGGACACCTTGGGTAATGGGAAATGAAAATGGTATTACCCAAAGTGGTATGGGACACCTTGGGTAATATGAAATGAAAATTAAATATTCAAAGTGGTATGGGACACCTTGAATATCTGACCCTATCAACATGTGAGAAATGTATGGGACTACCCAGAATGGGGTCCGGTAAGAAGAAAACCCTCCAGGTTGGGGACTGGTTAAAGTAAGCCCTCCGGGTTGGAGACCGGTAAAAGTAAGCTCCTCGATGCATCAATAGTTCTCGAGACAGTCAGATTGGGTTTTTACCCTTAGGTCATGGCACAAGGCCTTGACACAGAGACCACGAGTCCTTCAGCATACATTTCTTTGTTTATGACCAACCTAGTGTTTATTCTGATTAGAGGAATAACCTTGGTTATAGAACCTTACCTATGAGTATCAGATAAAAAAAAAGAAACACAAGACATATGATATGGAAATGTTGATGCATGACCAATTTTCTTTTCTAGAACTTCATTTTAAATGTTTTATTTCAGTTATCATGTTATAATGTGCATATTTTGTGTAGATGATGCGCTTGTGCACGAATCTGATGGCATTTTCATCTTATTGATCATACACACCTTTCTTGTTTATGGACACTTTACTTCGTGCAACCCATGCCTTTTTATTATTATGCTTATCTTGTTTACTAAGTGAGTTACCGCTAAGTGTTTTAGTGTATATGTATGAAGTACTTTAACTCTGATGTATCAACCTTTGTTTATTCTTGAAGTTTTTCTTTTAATAAATTTTCTAAGTATGGAAAAGTATTTCTCAACGTAGTTTTCAAAAGCTGTATTTAAGTATTTTCAAAAACCCCTTACTGAGTATTTCAATGCTCACCCTATGTTTTATGTTAAAATTTTTACAGGGTGATAGAGCCTTTCCAAGACTTGGATGTTTGTTCTTAGGTCAGAAATAAAGAAGCAAAGCTGTTGTCTCTGATTCTCCAGGATCTAAACCAGAAAGTTCCTCCTGATGGGTTATGATGTGTGACTTATTTATTTCATTTGTACGAAATAAATTGCACACCATAACCGAAGCACCGGCACCGGGCTACCGGGGTCGGGGCATCATAGTTGGTATCAGAGGAATGGTTTAGGCAACCTTGGAAAATTAGGACAACACAAAAACATTAATAATGTTTTACTAAGTAGGGTTTGTTCTTAAACTTCTCAGATGGAAAGACAGTGAACCACGCCTATACTCTTGAATCTCCCTACATAAATCATAGAGACTATTGTAGCAAAATCCTGCTCAACATGTTACCAACCTTTTGTTAACTTACAACTCACGTGCAAAACCCTCTATGAAATATCGAAAAGCTCGAATGTCCTTCGAATCTTCCGAGGGCCAGAAGTTGTGTATAACCTAATGGCTAGTGCGCTGTTCGAGAATTATAAAAATAAAGGGAAGTACTATGAGGGACTCTTCCTGTGTTTCACCTTGAACAATAAATGGTTGGCCTTCCCGGCATTTGGAGAAGCTGCAATGTAGTTGGACTTCCGCGCAGTCTTTATGTACCAAATCCTGTGCTTCAGCATGCTTGGGGAGCTCTGCGAATTTGGATCTTTCCTAGAATCCTTCAATTATGAAATGGTTCGAGAGAACTTTAGGAACCAAATCCAAGAGGATGTCACGAAGCTTGATGTCACTCGTTCCCATCTCTGGAAAACCACCTGTATCAAACGGGAGCTTGGCTTCAACCATGATCCACTTTGCCAAAAATGTATTTGGGAAGAGGAGACCCACAAGCTCTGTTCATCCCTAGGGATTGAGTTGAATAGTAACTTCTTCCATGGGCCTTGGAGGTAAAGGGACATCACCAAGGGTGTCAGAGAAGCTGTGTGAGTAAGTCGGTGTATGTACGCCGATCAAATTGCGGGGACGCAATTCTTTTAAGAGGGGGATAATGTAACACCCCAGGTTTTATAAACTGGTTCAAGTAAACAATGTTATGCTTTTTAATGATGTCTCTTGTTTTATTTTATTTTATGGTTTGTGTGCTGATAAAGAATTCGAGTGGAAATCAAACATGAAGAATATGATAAAATGTTATATATTTAAAAGATACATTACAAAAAGACCCATCTAATTGAAAGTACCCTGCACAAGACCTAACACGGCCACAACAAGACTACAAAGAACCACAACACGGGCAATCAGATAGTCGTCATCTTCAGGGTCCATCAGTGTGAAAAATTTAACCGCCAGAATCACCGCGCATGCACTCAGCACCAAAGGTATGAGGAGAGCCATCCGCCAAGGGTCCGGTGTTTTGAAAATATAAAACATCCTACCCCTTGCTTTTATAATGGACCTCTAAAAGGAATATGACCGTTTTTTTGACCGTTGGGTTCCAATGGATAAAGTGCACCATTTTATAAATTTTTTGTCTTTATAACGCTTTTATAATATTATGGTATTTCAATATTTTAATAAGTACAAAATATTAGAATTATTTCTTCAAGTATTAAAATAAAATATTATTCTTGCAAATGAATCTATTTTGATCCTCATATGGTGGAAAACGTGGTATTTTAAAATGTGTCGAACGGGGTATCAGCAATAATTGAAAAATGTATCTTTTCGGACCTCTAAAACTATGTGTTTTGAATTAGAGAAAAACTACGGGTCTTTTAAACATAATAAATAAACAAGTGAAGTAATTTATAAATTGGATTTTAATGGTTATAAGATCATAGTAGTTATAAAAGTGTGGTATTAAAATATATCTTTTTTAAATAATAATAATAATAATAATAGTTATATCAAATAGTATCATTTGTTTACTTAAACTAAAATGGGATTTTTGGATTTGAAAATTATGAGTTAAAAGTACTTATTATGTTTTATACAAATTCCAAATTATAATGTACCAGTTATATAAATATATATTGCAAAGTAGTATATTTTTAACGTTTATTAAAACTATTTTATTTTTTTAAAAAAAAACATGTAACCCATGCCATCCCGACCCCGCCTGGATCTTCCCCATCCGATTTCTCCTCGACCGTTCGATCTCGCCATGGTCAATCCCGGCCATTGATATGTTTTAAAAAACTCTTTTATTTTCATCCATCCGATCATTCCAAGGCTGAATCTCATCCGTTTTTTCCCTCCGCGTCTTCTTCTACCTCGCGCCAGGGTCCCGCGAACCAGCAGTTGGTTTGCCCGAGACGCCTCCTCTCCACTGCTCACGTTGACCTCGCGCACCCACCTTCGTAGGCACGACCTAACCTTCCCCGGATCATCATCCTTTAAGAACTGAGAAACCCCAGTGAAAACGGGACCTCCGGAGCCAACCCGCGCCACTGCGACACCAGACTTGCCGCCGCCTCGCCGTCGCCTCGCCACCACGAACCACCTCCAGTTTCGCACCTCACCCCTGTGCACGACCACACTAGTTCCGGCGCTACACTGCTGGACACCAGGCCATCACCTCGCAGCGTCTCCAAGTGGCCGCGACCTCACCGGACCACCACCGGCCACCAAAGCTCCTCCCGGTTCTCCGGCCACCCAGCAAGCCTCCCTCCGGCGAGCTCCTCTCTTGAGCTGTAAGGGTGCCACTTTTATATGTTTTTTTTCACCCATGGTTCTCGGTTCAAGTTTTTATATACATGAGTATATATATATATACACCTAATAGTTAAAGGTATATATGTAACTTTATATATATATATATTCCATGCAAACCATAAAAAATTATGTTTATAAGATTTCCTTATAATTCAGTATTTTATGATAAGAATTATACCTTTGAAAGGGGTTATTTTAAAACAAGTCCTAACGTGTACAATCTTTATGTAAGCCTTATATATATATAATTATATAATTTTATTAGTTATGTATTTCAATGCAAATCAGTTTTTTATTCTTACTTTGTCTATGAATGATATTGGATGTGAACTGGGTCTTTTTGTTAAGTGCAAACATGTCATAGTTGTAGTTGAGGTTTTATATATTTACAGTTTCTTGAACACTTAAAACCCATAAGGTTTTGTTCTTTTTTTAAACTGAATAAATGATAGATTGTTAGAGGTTTCAGATTTCAAGTGAACCATGTTTAATTTATGAGAAACCCTATTTAAATATATTGTGTATATATATCCTTATGTATGTATGTGTTTTTAAGATTAATATATGAAAACCCTAGTTTCAAGAAATGGTTATTAATATTTTTATGCATGTAGGATTTTAGCGCTTGCCTATGCTGTTTTATAATTTTGTGTCTAAGGGTACAAAAATGAATTTGTCTAAGGTTTCCCTTGAAATGAATTATGTTTTTTAAGGATATGCTTATGCCTGTTTTAAACTCATTTTAAAAGGATAGGGGTTTAAGGGTTATGTTAATATGTAGAAATCTTCTATTATTTTTATACCGAACTCGCTGCAATGATTTTTTTAGTGAGCAGAGTGTAACTGCAAATTCTATGACCAGTGAAGAATATTAATTAATGACATGTATTATTTTTAAAGTGGTTTATTTCCAAGTGTCAGAATTTTAAAGATTGCAAGTGTTTATTATTTTTATACCAAGCATGCCGCAGTAATTATTTGTGGATGGAGATTTGTTGCAAGTACTGTGACCTATGAATAACCATATTTAATGCCAAGTAGTCCATCTCTATGTACTGGAATTTTAGAAACTCATCATTTAATAACCCTTGGGATCAAGTCTCACACATTCATCATCTTATGTTCTTAAATAATTGTTCTATGCACATAGTATGCTTGCTTAATCGTGCCTGCTTTTATTCCATATTTTCCATTTTATCTGCCGTAACATGTATTTGTAAACCATTTATGTAATTGTTATCCTATTCATATTATTCATGCATATGACTCAACATGAAGAGGAACTAAGAACTAATTACCCAAAGTGGTATGGGACACCTTGGGTAATGGGAAATGAAAATGGTATTACCCAAAGTGGTATGGGACACCTTGGGTAATATGAAATGAAAATTAAATATTCAAAGTGGAATGGGACACCTTGAATATCTGACCCTATCAACATGTGAGAAATGTATGGGACTACCCGAAATGGGGTCCGGTAAGAAGAAAACCCTCCAGGTTGGGGACTGGTTAAAGTAAGCCCTCCGGGTTGGAGACCGATAAAAGTAAGCTCCTCGATGCATCAATAGTTCTCGAGACAGTCAGATTGGGTTTTTACCCTTAGGTCATGGCACAAGGCCTTGACACGGAGACCATTATCCCTTCAGCATACATTTCTTTGTTTATGACCAACCTAGTGTTTATTCCGATTAGAGGAATAACCTTGGTTATAGAACCTTACCTATGAGTATCAGATAAAAAAAAGAAACACAAGACATATGATATGGAAATGTTGATGAATGACCAATTTTCTTTTCCAGAACTTCATTTCAAATGTTGTATTTCAATTATCATGTCATAATGTGCATATTTTGTGTAGATGATGCGCTTGTGCGCGACTCTGATGACATTTTCATCTTATTGATAATACACACTTTTCTTGTTTATGGACACTTTACTTCATGCAACCCATGCCTTTTTATTATTATGCTTATCTTGTTTACTAAGTGAGTTTCTGCTAAGTGTTTTAGTGCATACGTATGATGTACTTTAACTTTGATATATCAACCTTTGTTTAGTCTTGAAGTTTTTCTTTTAAGAAATTTTCTAAGTATGGAAAAGTATTTCTCAACGTAATTTTCAAAAGCTGTATTTAAGTATTTTCAAAAACCCCTTACTGAGTATTTCAATGCTCACCCTATGTTTTATGTTAAAATTTTTACAGGGTGATATAGCCTTTCCAAGACTTGGATGTTTGTTCTTATCTCAGAAATAAAGAAGCAAAGCTGTTGTCTCTGATTCTCCAGGATCTAAACCAGAAAGTTCCTCCTGATGGGTTATGATGTGTGACTTATTTGTTTCATTTGTACGAAATAAATTTCACACCATAACCGAAGCACCGGCACTGGGCTACCGGGGTCAGGGCGTCATAAAAATGATCCAATGTTCCAATCATGGATACGATAGGTCATACGTACACATGGGTAACATTCCGGTTTTCAATTATCGTTATGTAGATAAGATAAGTACAAATATTATATATATAATTGTAATTATATCATAAATATCATATTATTTAATGTTATATACTTAAATATATAATTCCTGTGATGTAAAAAGAATAATATCATTTCGAGGAGGTAGTAGTCCACACTTCCATGAACAACGTTATAACTTTTTAAGTGTGTGAAAGGTTAATAAGGAAAATGATATATTATATTTATAGAAATGTAATTATGTTTTTAAAATCATATAAATATTTTTATGTCACATATGTTCAATTAAAACCATCCATTATACATTTTGTGTATAATGTGAATGGTTCACATCGCTTTGAGGAGGCAGTAGTCCACATTTCCAAAAACGATGTTATTATATTTTAAAAAATAGAAAGTATTGGGGTATGTTTTATAAAAGAATTAAATAAGAATAATGACACAATGAATACCATATATACCATATATAAAAATATTTTCTATCATAATTCCAACCATGAAAGGTGGTAAAGGAAAAACAACCAATCATCATTTTGTGAGGTGGTAGTTCATCGTACACATAAACAGTGTGTTCATTGCCCATTAGATGGAAGTTTGTGTAGGTTTAGGTAGAATAATTATCCTAAAAAATATAATTATATTTATTATACTAGATTTTTTATATAAGTATAGAATAAGGAGAGTTTAAGGGTCGAGAATAGAAATAAAACTATTGCGATTGAGAAAATATATTTCTTCTTATTTGGGTAACTCCTTTTGGTTTTCACCAATGGGTATCCTTGGATTCTTTTCTCCCCAAAATATTAATTATAGGGTTATGTGTGGGATTTTTAGGATATATTTGGGCAGATCATGGTTGATCAAAAGTGGCTTTAGAGATGTGAGGAAGTGGGAGAGAGACGAACTTTTTATAGCGGGGGAGTGTCACTGTTGTAAGTTTTTCAAATTTAATTCCACCCACATTTTCCCCATTTAAAGTAGATAAATTAAATCCATGCATGGAATTGTTAGTTCCCAATAGTTCTATTAAAAAAATAAAAAAACTCAGACAATATTAACTCAAAATGTAGTATTTGGTATGTCCGAGTGTCGAACCCACAATGATGATATGTATATTCTAAATTAATTAGGAAAACATAAATTGAATTTTTTTGGTTCGTTGGAGAAAAAGAAATAATACAATAGGTATTGGGGCTCAAATAATCAGGGGTAAATGCTAGGTTTAGTGATTTTCGGGTTCATGCACTTGGGATTCAATTGATATGAATTTATTCAGTTTTGGTGTCAGAATTGGGCCGGCTGGGATCCTTTGTCTCGATATCTTACCCTAATCCTATGATTTCACCTTTGGAATGGTCATATAGTTGGTGTAATCACAGAACTAGTTGATGAAAAACCGTGTTTAAACATAATTAACCTATGTTTCATAATGTTCATACACCAGATAGATTAAATAATTGATACAATACAATGATACTTCTCAAATAGAACACAATGGTCATGCAATATGAATATAAGATGAATTGAAATTGATAGAACAAGTTTACAAAAATCCAAAACATGCATAAAAAAATAAAAATAATCCCTAAGAAGAAATCCCCCAAACAAATACATCACCCGACACTAGAGAGACTACTCACCCATGTTGCAAGTGAGCATCTTGGGTACCCAAGGTAAAAGGGCAGTGAAGAACGGATCTGGATCATCACTCCTTCGTCTACTGGTATTACTTTTCTTTATTATCACCTCATAGTGTCTTGGAATAGAGTATAGGACGGGTATTTAGAGGCTTATTCATCATACACCTGAGGCCCACGTCATTTGAATTTTCTTTGTGCGTTGACCCTAAAATGATGTGTACTTGGGGTATATGATGTGTTCCTCAGATCCAGTTTTTCTTCCATCACATTGAATCTATGAAAATCTCACATGCTAGTGTGACTACTATCACACCATGTGCTGATGGTACACGATGTTCACTTGGTGATCATGCAATGCATGGTCATCATGACTTGTATTTCATGGTTTTGTTTCTCTTGAAATGGCCACGACATGTGCTGGTGGTACACAATGTGTAATGAATTTTTCTTAAGTTTTCAGCTCCTCTTTATCTCCAAAAATTTAGTGTTTGCAACGAGTGAAGAGAAGTGGCGTGAAGGATCGTTCGGCTCATTTTTGTTCCAATTTTCGTTTCTTTTTCAGAAATTCATCATTTACTACCCAAAAAACATAAAATAAGTAAATAAATTCCCATGTTTGCAAGATCCTTCAATAAAGTAAAAAAATCAACAAATTAAACTACTCCAAAATATAAGCATAAAATACATGTATCACTAAAATAATGGAAAAAATTATATAAAAGAGATTATAGTGTCTAAATATATCCATATAATGGATTTTGGACATTTTTCTATGCCATTTTTCCCTTATGATTAATTTTTAGTCCCTTGTTATGTTGAATTTCAACTCAACCATTTTAATTAATTTTAATTACATTCATTAATCATTTTGTACAAATAAAAAGTTTTAATTATTACAAAATATAAATTATTATTATTCCAAATATGGAATTAATTTTATCAAATTCCAATAAAAAAGTTATAGAAATTAATGCAAATTTAATCCTGCAAATGGGACGACAATGTGTGTTTTTAAAGTAAAAAACCTTTCAAAATATTGCTTTGTTTTAATACTCAATTTCAATTCCAAATTGATTCCAATAACCTAAAGTAGATTAAAAAATAAATATATGATATTATTTAAATTTAAAAATAAATTAAAATATAATTTAACAATATAAATAAATTAGTCAAAAAGTAGTTTTGAATTAAAATTCAGTATTTTTCTCTATACATTTAAGAATGAAACTTCACAGAAAAATACCAAAAATTCACCCTAAGATAATTTTGATGTTTCTATTCCAAACATGATGTTTATTTTGACATATTATATTTATAAAAGTTCCAAAAATTTTATTTTAAATAGGTTTTCCATTAAAAGTATGATAAAGTTCCTCTATAAAAATAATGATTTTTATACAGAATATTTAGTTTGTTCTTATCTTATGATTATCAAATTAGTTAGATGAATATACAAGATACATTTATTAATTTAATATATATATTAAATTAATATCACTCACTAATTATAATTAATTTAATTTATTATTATTAAATATCTTCGTGAACATAAAAATTATTTTTTACAAAAACAATCCATTTATATTTAATTAGTTATTATATCCTTTTGTAATTAATTTTTAACAAATGAATTCATTATATATTATGTGTAAAGCACATATTTTTATATGTTAGTTAATAATATTCATAAATTCTAATTAAATTGTTAGTTTATATGTTATTATATTAAATAAAATTATTTTAATAATATCTTGTTGTTCGGTAAAATTTTGTCTTGCATGTAATATAAGATTTCGAAGAAATTATTAATTGTGTGTAGTATAAGGTTACTCAATTTCTTGTTTATAAATATCAATAAAATATATTGAATTTATTTAAAATAGTAAATATTTTATAAATTATCAAGATATTATATTCCCTTATGCACTTGGTGTTGTGTGTCATACATGTAATCAATTACAAAGTTCCTATTTCAGATTTCTGAGGAGTTACATTCTAACCACATTAATTAAATTTTTTCCTCTTAATTTAAACTCAATCTTAGAAATATATTTTTTGATATTTCCTTTTTTGAAATCCCACTTCGTATGAATGGTATGTAAAGCGTCATCTAGAAAAGAGTGAATGAGATGTATAATGGTTATGTGGAGTAACATATAATTATGTATCTAAGAAGGAGGAAATTAGTGGAATGTAAAGATACATACCTAGAGGAAAAGAGTAAATATTTATAGGGAGTTATTGAGTTCATCAATCACAAACAAATGAATTATAAATGATAATATGAGGGTCTTAAATCATTAAATTTGTGATGAATTAGAAGACCATCGGTTCAAAAAAAAGTATTAGGAAAACATTTTATTTCTAATTAATTTTCCAAATGTTTGGTAATTATTTTACTACCTAATATTATATAAAAATATAGTTAGATGTTATATTTCTATAAACAGAATATCATGCTTTTGTTAGGAATCGATCAGTTTTTCAATTCATCCAAAAAATAAATCTTTATTCTTGAAACACTTAACTAAAAATAAAAAAATGATCTCCAGGCCTATAAAAGAGTGTCAAGTCTAAATATTTATCTCTAACTATTTTCAAAAACTAATACAGTAAGGACATTAAAATATAAAACAAAAAATAAACACTATTGGTTTATCATTAACATTTATTAATCAAATTTTTCAACTTAAAAAGGATATATTAACTAGGTTAATGCATATATCTATGGTTGGGATTAAAAACTTATCATCCTTTAGTCATGGGATTTAGAATCATGGACTTTCCATATTTTATTAGTTGTCACCCAACATAAAGGTTTTCCTTTTCAAAAACCATATTAATATAATTTCAAAAATAAATTTTATATACATCTTTAAAATAATGTTTTTCATTGAATAATGTTTTAATAAATGTATTCAACACATCCCTAATATATAAATACTTCATACATTTATTTTCACATAGGACCTCCCATGGAGTAGAGTTTTTCATTTAGAAGAGGACATAGACTATAGTAATTCCCAAGTGACCCAAATTTAATGCAATTTACTATAAAGGATTCCTTAGGATGGGTTTCATTTCCTTCCATCACACTATTTATTTTTCCTTAGAAATTCATTTCATTTTCCCCTTCATTCCCACACATAAATAATATCCCCGTTCCATTAAGATAATTTCATGGGTGTCTCCATAAAAATTTATTGAATAATGGAAATCAATTCATCCTTTAAAAATGTTCTCCAACATTTGATATCTTAGAAAACTCTATACTTATAATAATTGGTGACTTTAGGAAGTTTTTATAGTATATTTCGTTAATCATAGTTTTGGAAAACTAATTGGAAATAACACAATATATTTCACTCTTATCAACAACTCATTTATTTGCTCATTATCACTAATTTTTTCTTTTATATTCAATGTTAACATGACTCAATAAGGTTCCAACGATTGACTAAAACCAAAAAGCATAGTGTGAATAACAATAGTCACAGTGAGAAAAGAATATGATAATTTCTAGTATATCTAAATCATGATAAGTTATTTTAAATCAAAAGCACAATAGGTGTAACCTAGGCTATTCATTGTTAAAATACATCATAATGGTATGTAATGAAAATGTGAATTATTATATGCATATCCCTCAAGAGTATCAAACCAGGGTAAAGTAAGGCCCGTTGTCCTATACCTGGTTACGCTGAGTCAGGCCCAACACACCGTGTTAGAGTTGTTGCCTGTTTTTACATCTTTACCAGAACCATATCCCCTTGTATTATCTTGATATTTATTTTTTTATATGAAACATTCATATTCTCAAAGTAACCCAAACTTGAGGATATTATTCTATAATTAACATAAAATTATACCATAGGGTTTTGTTCTAATATCTATGTTTTCTTAAATCTAGTTCGCAAGGTTGATACTAAATCCGATACGATACCATCTCTGGCAACCCAACCCATAAAGCCTGGATCCAATGTCTTCTATAATTACAGTGCAATAATACCCACATAAACCATATCCGAAAGGGAAAATCTGTTTAGTAGTTTTGGTAATCCATATAAATACATCTTTATTACATTAAAAATTAATACAATAACTATACGTTTTTTTATTTTGAGGATAATAGATTTATTATTTATAGAGTATCCTTACATATCATTCATTGTACACTTCTTGGATTCATAGAGAAAGGAAACATGATATTGGTGAGCTCAAATTCTTAGAAAGCATAATGTATAATAGAAGCAATAATTTATCAATGAGAATAATAATTATGGAATGGAAAATAACTATACACACATACCCTGTAATGAAATAATTAAGAAGGAAGTGCATAAAGAAATGGAAAGGTTATAACTAGAGACACATGCCATTAAATTAACTAAATAAGGAAAAAAATATGGCAAGGTATGAAACTAAACCACATGCCATTAAATCAATAAAATGAGAGTAAAATACATCCATAGATATATTTACAAAAAATATCATGGAAAAATAATAATTAATTCAAAATAAAAGAAATGATTGATTATTTGATGTCATGTTTCTCAGGAACATGATACATTTATCAAAAATAAAGTTTAAAATGTACTGGGTAAAAATCAATTATCATATGATAGACAACATGTTTCATCATATGAGACTATTGATGCATCAATTTTCTTGAATTAACGAGTCTCTAACCTATAAATCATGCATTAAATGGTCTCAAACCCATATGGAATGCATTAACCTGCCCCAACACATAATGTTCATGATCAACGAATTTAAATAAACTTAGTTCCTTATCAAAAATCATTATTGATTAAAGGATATATATTTATCAATTTTTAACCATAAAATTAAAAACATTCAAAGTGAAAACTGTATGTAAAAATGGTATATGGTTTAGAAAGTAATAATATCCATTGTAAATCATATGGATAAATTGGGTAAATTTAATTTTTAATAATCATAAGAAATTGAATATTTTAAGGGGACTAAAAGGAATCAAGGAAGTGAATGTCAATAATATCCTTAGTTAAATCAATCAAAAACCATAAAGAGGAAGAATAAGGATGGTATAAATACAAAATATCACATGTTGAGTTAAAATATAGGGTTTATGTCATTGATGAATAAAAATACAATAAAAATATCCTTTAGAATCCATTCTTTATGAAAATAACCTTTTTATTTTTGATTTTTTTTGAAAATAATTTACTTTGAGAATCAAAATAAAAAAAAATTCTAACTAGAATACTTTTGAAATTTTCAATGTAATCTTGAATAAATGATAGTGTGTAAATCCATAAATTTTATATGAGATAAAGTATCATTCCTTTTCATGGTAAAATGGTTCGAAAAGCACATTTTTCAGAAAGCTATAAAAATATTTCTTTGAAAGGATTAGTTAAAAGGAAAATGAGTTAAAATATCTTTACTACGTCATATTGTAATGGATAAAACCATTTTTAATTTTTTTTAATAAAACATGGATTTTAGAAGAAAACAAGTTCTCCAAATAAAGAGAGTAACGAAGTCAGAATTTTCTAAAAACCTTTCCAAAAAACATTTTATGTACCAAAGGCTGTAAAATAGTCTTGTTACTTGATAAATTTTATGAATAATCGAAAGAGAGAAAAATTAAAATGTTTTATTAAAAAAATTTCAAATAATTTAATTGAATGTAAATACCAATGAAATATTATTAAAAATTTTCTCAAGTTACAAATTATTTAAACATTCTGAAGTGTCCCATACCAAATATTTTATTTTATAAGACTCATATGGAAATAACATTAAATGAGTTTATGAAATACCATTATGATAATTATATTATTTATATATTATATCAACAGGGGGATTAAATACACCAAAAAAATAAGTAAGTGGTGAATACGACATTTATCTCAAAGATGTAAAAAGTGAGATGAAAATCGCTTATCTTGTGGATGAATTGTCTCATTTGTCATTATATTATTGAATTCTAAAAATATATTATTAATTATTTAATTTATTTATAACATAATTAATTATTATAATTTCTTTTATTTTACTTATTACCTTGTTTAATAAAACAACTTCAACAATTAAGTTTACATAAAGTGTTTTGAAATTTTTTTATTTATGTGTCAAAATAACTTTGGTAGGTTAAATATGGTAAATGAGGTCATAATATAACTTAAACAGAATAATAATCACGAAAAAATTATTATATTTATATATCAATTATACTTTTAAAATCAATAATTAAATTTTGTTATGAAAAATGAACCAACGTTACAATCATGTAAATGGTAGGTCGTGCATATGCATGAGTAACATTCCCATTTTTCAATGATCATTATGGAAAGAGGGTAAGCAACCTTAATCTTTACATAATGATCATTATTTAATTAATAAAATATTATTTAATCATATATACTTATATATATATATATATATAATTATTGTTTTTTAAAGGGAATCACATTATGTCGAGGATGCGGTAGTCCACATCCATGAATGACATTATCACTTATTAAGTGTTTGAAAGGTAATAGATAAAGTGATATATAATATATCTAGAAAAGTAATTATGTGATTAATATAATAAAATGTTTTTTATTCCATACATGTTTAATTAAAACCATCCATTATATATTCAATGTATTGTGTGAACGGATCATGTTTCTTTGAGGAGGCGATAGTCCACACTTCCATAAATGATGTTATGATATTTTAAAAAATAGAAAATATAAGGTTATGGGTTATAAAATAATTATAAAAGAATAAATAAATAATAAATATCATATATAAAATATATTAATAGTCTTTCCATCATAATTTCCAACCATGAAATGTGGAAATGGAAAAAAATGAGCAATCATCATTTCATGAGGTGGTAGTTCACTGTAAACATAAAAAGTATATTTGTTACCCATTAGATGAATCTGTGTGTAAGTGTAGATCAAAACATATCCTAGAAACATATCAGTATATTTAAGACATCAGTTTTATTATATAATAATTATACAATTAGTTTTCAGTGGTTGGATAATGGAAATAAAAATAAAAAGCTTAACGAAAGATATTACCTCTTCTTTGGTAACTCTGTTTGGATTTCCATAAAGGGATTCCTTGAATGGATTTATGAAAAAGGGAGGATTTTAGTATTTGGGGAGGGATTTTTTTGATATATTTTAGAAGATAATTTTCTAACCAAAGTTTCTAGAGTTGTGTGAGGAAGTGAGGGGAGTGGAGGCCTTTTTTAGTTAAACGGAAGTGACACTCTTGTAAATTTTAGAAAAGGGAATCCATCCATGTTTTTTCCCTTGAATGTGGAAAAAATAATTGAAAAATTTCAATATAAGGGAGTATAGGTTGTAAACAGTTCCATACAATTGGTTTTAGACAAGTTTTTAGGTCATTTGTTTCCAATAAGATTATGGTTTAGTCGGTTGTTATGTTTAATTTCTCTTTAATCAATGCATTTAATTTTAATTACGTTCACTAATCATTTTGGTCAAAAAACAAGTTGAAAATATTATAAATTAGAAAATTAATATAATTAAAAATATTTAATCCATTATTCCAAATTTAAATCAAATAAGTGGATTATATTAATTTAAATTTAATTCTGCAGATGTGAAGATAATGCAATTTTTAGTCTAAAAACATTAAAAACATTAATAAGTTTTTATACTCAATTTCAAAGTGAAATATATTCCAAAAGGCCTAAATTGGATTATTTTATAAATAATTGTTATAATTTTACTTTAAAATTAAATTAAATTAAAATATAAAGATATAAATAAATTATATGAAAAAGAAGTTTTGAATTAAAATTTATTATTTTAAACCACTCATTAAAAAAATGAAAATTCACAAAACAATTCACCGTAAGTAGATTTTTACATTTTTAATTTAAATATAATGATTATTTTTAAATATAATATTTATTAATGTTCCAAAAATATGATTGAAAATAGGTTTTCCATTAGAAGGTGATAAAAGTTCCTTTTAAAAAATATTGATTTTTATACAAAATTTGGTGTTTGTTCTTATCTTATCTTTATCAAATCTATAGGATGAATATCACAAGTATTTTATTGAATATATATATATATATATATATTAAGTTAATATCACTAAATAATTTTAATTTATTTAATTTTTTAGGATAAAATAGATTTGTGAGCATAAAAAACTTTTTTCTTAAAACATTCCCTTTATATTAAATTGGTTCTTATATCCAATTATAATTACATTGTGACAAATGAATTTATTTTATATTATGTTTAGATAAAATATTTTCATAAGTTAGTTAATAATATTCATAATTTCTAATTTAACTGCTAGTTTATATCATATTATATTAAATAATAATGTTTTAATAATATTTTATTGTTCCGTAAAACTCGGTGTTACATGTAATGTAAGATTTTGATGAAAATCAAGGTTGTGTGAGAAACAAGATAACTCAATTTTTCCTGAATTGGAAGCTATAAAAATATTTAATTTATTTAAAATATTAAATATATTATAAATTCTCAGAATATCATATTACCTTTCACACTTTGGTTTGTGTATCATACATTATATTGAAAATAATGTTCCTACATTTAATTTTTGGGGCATTACAATAGTATCTAGTTTTTAATTTATGGAATTATTATATATCATGCATGATTAATGACACGATTCTCTGTGACACTAAACCCAAAATATCTTTGGGAATAAAAGAAAATAATTTATTTTCATAGTATTCAATTATTTTTTTGTTTATATATGGTTCTTTATAGTTGGAATATGAGTAAAGGATTAGATAAAATTATTGGTTAAGAAGTTATTTGAGCATAAGTTAAGAGTCTTATATAACCACAATGGTTAGAATATTAGGGATAATTATAGATATTGCGAATAAATTGAATGAATTTTAGATAACATGAATAATGATATCATTATGTTTATCCTCTATATAATATGGTTTAATATGATTTTATTGTTGTCATCACATTTACCATTTTCGTTTTACTAAAGAGGTAGATCATGTAGGAACCGAATTAAAAAAGGATATGATGAAAAATTGATTGCCCTATGAATAAGAAACAGAATGTAATGCAGTAAATAGTGATATTTTTGAGGTTATTCATAACCTTATGTCATGAGTTATGATTAAAAAATTGATAGTAAATCATTTCTATAATACACAAAATTAAAGAATAATGAATATAGATGGTATTTTAGGTGAAATAAATAGTAATGGTAGAAATAATCAATGACATAAGTATTATTAAAAAATGAAAAGACACCAAGTAAAATGTTTTAATGAAATGAAAAATATATCTTATTTGTGGTAAAAGAGGGTATAATGAAATAGTATAAAAAATAAAAAAAGGAAGGAGTTGGTTAACTCCATTAAGGGGAATTAATTTATTCTAAAATTATTAATTGAATGTTCTAAATATGGGTGATATAAGAACTGTGCAAATCATTGTCCTAGGGGTAACTATCTTAAATAGGATCAGCAAGACCATATAGATAAATGTTTAGTAATGCCTAATTCCATTATATTTAATGATAGGGAAACTTCAAATGATATATAAAAAGTATAAATTATATCATGGATTAAATTTTGATATTGTTTAATCTGAGGACATGATTCAAATTTTTATTTGTAGGAATGATTTATTATGGAATATAATAGAAAATAATTATTAAAAATATTGACTAATTAAGGTTTCTACATATATGTGTTGATGAGTTATGATTTAGTTTTAGATTTCAGGAGGTTCATAAGTTTAAATTAATTAACACTATTAATTTTTTTGGTGATTGAATTATTTTGGGATACATTTATTGATTTTTGAGAGATTTATGAGGTACCTGTATTCCTTTAGTTTGACATATTAAACATTTCTTGAAGAACAATTTTATTTTAATTTTTTTTGTAA
This sequence comes from Viscum album, assembly GCA_963277665.1. Taxonomy (NCBI): domain Eukaryota; kingdom Viridiplantae; phylum Streptophyta; class Magnoliopsida; order Santalales; family Viscaceae; genus Viscum; species Viscum album. Next base: position 1,546,543,745 of record OY728130.1, read on the forward strand.
ATTAGTTTAAAGGTGTTGATAAAAATTTAGTTTTATATGATATTTATTGATTAATATTATTTTTTTAGTTCTTAATTATATTTTATGGAATGTTATATGAATTATATTAGTATATGTTTAGAAAAAGGAAAATTTTCATACGAAATCAAAACATGTCGCCTCTTGTATGGCCATATGAATTGAACCCACAACCAAAGGGTGATAATTGTGAAACACCAACAATTGTCCTACCTAGTGTTCATGTAAGCAGGAAATTATTTTTCACAAAGAACTATTTGATAAATTATATTTATATTGATTTTGAGAACTTACATTTTATAATATAAGTAACTATGGGATTGAAATGTTATTTTTTTGATTTAGTAATTAATGTTAGAATTTCAATATTTTGAGAACCATATAGGATTAATGTAAATATTTTTTTTAGAAAAGTTGAATTTTTTAGGTATAAAGGATGAACAATATTTTGGAAGAATATATGATTTAATTTGGAATTATATTGATTTAGGTTATTTATCGAAATTATATGCATATCTTGAAGATTGTATGACTCTTTCATACACATTAATGGTATTATTCATTTTGAGTAATTGACAGAATTTAGAGAGAAATGTTTGAAGAACATGTGATAAATTTATTTAATCCATGGGATTCATTTTTTTAATTAATATATTTATAAATTTATTTAACCTAGACTTGGGTATTATAATTTAATTTTTGAGATTAATCTACTACTTATTTGTGTTAAATTTTATTCCTTTTTTTAGGATTACCTAACCTTATGCTGAAATTTTTTATTTTTCATGATGTCTAAAGACATAAGAAATATATTTTTATACTTTTATGAAATTAAAATGTTTTTATGAATGTTTCTTTTATTGATTTTGGTATAAAAAACATCTGGAATACTCATCATTTGGAGAAAAAGATAAGATTATGAAGGAAATTCATTAAATGATGAAATTATATATGCAATTTAAGTATTTTTTTATGTTCATAGTATATATTTTAATAGAACTCCTAAACATAAGAATTCTTTCCCATAAAAAAAATATCTTATTACCTTCAATTATGATCAATAAATGGTATTTTCCACACCTATTTGGTTTTCAGTTTTAAGGTCACTAAATTTATCATGATCTTTAACATTTTTTATCAATGATCTCTATCAATATACATCATTATTTGGGAATTATGATGTTATTCCATGTATATAATTCCATATACCAATAATGTTTTCTTATTTGTAAAACTAGTTATTTTTTATTCGAGAAGACCTTCATATTTTATTTTCCCTCTTTATAAGAGAATTTTTATTAACCCTTCTAATGACATGGGATTTAAGAAAATGTATTTTTCGATGGGAAATTTTTTTTTTACCGAAATCAAGTATAAATTTACTGGATGAAATTTTGTAATGGTTTTGGAAATAATATTACACCCTGAGATATTAAATTGAAATTATTTTTGATAATTCATATTACACACAAAATCGATTTAAATGAACAAAAAAATATTGTTATTTAAATATGAGAATTATAACCAAGTTGTTTAATTGGAGGGTATTAATATGATTAACTAAATTTTGATATTTATGTAGTTATTTGAATTTGTAAAAATATATTGATTGATTATTATGAAATAACCAATCGATTTTTAGAAAAGACATACATTCCTAAAAAATAATTTTTCATCAAAATGTTATTTATTTCATCTAGTGAGAGGAGATTATAAATAATTTTTAAGATATTTGTAAATTTTATTTGATAAAATGTGTATAATTTTTAGATTAATCTTATCAAAATTATCATAAAGTATTGTTTTCCAATTTTTCTGAAAAGTTTGATTTTTCCATGAATAGTTAAAAATTCTATATTTTTTGAAAACAATATTTTTATTTAATGTATTTATAATGTCAATTTTTATTATGGATTATTTTTAAAAATAAACTTATTTAATTTTTACGAAATGTAATCAAATTATAGTAATTCAAATGAATTTTATTTTTAAATTTATTTTAAAAAACTTTTCGTACTTGAAAATTCATTTTTTTTCTTAAAAAATATTTCTCATCACGTTTCAAATATTTAATTTTAAATTAATTTTTATGAATTTCTTCTATTGATTCATGAAAAATGGACTCTATATTTTTAATTAAGATGTCCAAATTTAGTAAATATGTATATTTTATTTTTTAAGCATTCAGAATAGAAATCGCAGTAAATATGTAGACCACAATAAAGGTAAAATTGGTTAATAAAGGGTAAAAATAATGTGACAAAGACTATAATGTTACCATAATACATGAAATAATTATTTTGGATTATTATATTTTTACAATCATAATAAAAAATTCATGTACATTCCCTTTTCCCCATACGACCATGATTTTGAAATTTATAATATTTTATCCGAAGGATAGGTAAGACCCCAATTTATTAAAAAAAGAAAAATGATATTCCCTTTTAACTGGAAGGGAACCCATTACATTGAAGAGAAACAAAAACCAAATATCAATTACATTTAACATAGAAAATAGGATCAGTATCCCATAGGTTAAAATAAAAGGCCCAAATCCAATATTTAGAGACCTTGAGAAACAGAAAGATAACGGATACCACCACATTGTTGACCGCGCCACCACTCAACACTAGATGAGCCACCTCTAAGGCCATACAGAACCATATATGTCCTCTATTTCCTGAACTAAATTACCCCCACTATTTCCACTATGGAAAAACCATAGACAACTACTGGGGCCAGTCCATCAAAATCCTTCTATCGAGACACCACAACACTATACCATGCCAAAAAGTGAAAAATGCCATTCTCTTTGTCTAATTATAATTCAATTTTTATGTAAGGATAAAATAAGGTATGTTCAGTTATTAATATTTATGTGAAATATGAATTATTATTACTTATCATGGTAATATATTTTAATTTTTTAGTGATGAAATTATTACATTAAATGTTTGAAATTCTAATGCAATATTTATTCTATTAATGGAAAATTAAAAGAAATTATTTTAAAAATGTTATAAGTTTTATGAATTGATTAAATTAAAGTGTTACATGTTATTTTTAAATAAACATGACATATTATATAGGTTTTAATTCCTTATATACTAATTAAATTGTTTTTTATTAGTTTTAAAATTAAAATTAATTGAATAGATACAAAATTGTTATTAATGTTTTTTAATAAATAATATTTTATGAAATGATTTAAAATAATAATAAAATAATATATTTAACCAATTGAAATATATATGTTTTCAAATATCAACTACCATTAATTTATTTTTCAATTTTCCTTTTATATTACTTTTTTTGACCCCTAAACTGGGGAATATTTAATACCATGGTAACAGTCATAAACAATTAATATAGATTAAAATATTGATAAGCATGAAAACATACCCTAAAATAGTTAAAATTTTATTGTATGAGGTGATTTATAATCAACCACATATTAAAATTGATAATTTTTAATTTAGATTCAATTGAATATAAAAACTAATATATATTCATTTAATAATTAAAGAAATTTCAAGAGTGTCGCTCCTATCTCTTATAAATTTGAACATTTTATTTCCTTTAATTCACACTTAAAAGGCATCCTTGTTAAGAAAATACCTTCCATAATCCATTAATTTCATTCTTATACAAGTACTACCAGCCTTTTATGGATCATAAAGACGATTTTTGAAATTATTCTCTTCTAACCATATGAGGTTCTATAAAGGAGAGATATAGTTATTAATTAAGTATTATGGTTTTATTTATTTTTCTACCCCATTAAAAATAATTAAAACCTGATAAAATAATAACATACGTATACTCCATATAAATATATTTTATTCTGTTAATTTCAAAATATATATCCATCTCCACTTTATGTGTTTGATTGACTACAACCTTGTGAACTGATATTATTTATTATATATAACCACTTATTAATGAAGTTTGTAATGATGGATTTAATTTATATATGAAATATTCATATAAACAATATATTTATTAAATGTTAATATATCATTTATGTTCACACATTTCCATACAAAGTAAAATGACAATGTCATTGATGTGTGTGTGTGGACTTCCACTCCATAGAGCGATGTGATTTTCTTAATCACAAAATCACATGGTTGGTATATATAAGTGTAATTAATTAAATAATATTATATTAATGATATATGTTTCATTCTAGAAATATAATATAATTTTTACCTTTACTAAATAATAATCAATGAAAAATTAAAATGTTACTCATGTGTATGTACAACCTAATATCTCCACGATGGTAGAGTAGTTCATTTTTTAATACCCATCATTAATGGGTAATTTTATAATTACAATTTATGTATATAATATATAACAATTTCATGATTACTATTATTGAGATAATGGAATTGTGGAATCATTGACCATTTTCAGCCTACCAAAATCATTTTTGACATATTAGTCGAATATCATCATAACATTCAATGAGACTATAATTAATTAATTAATTATATATAATATTTTATTAAATAAATAAAATAATTAAATTTAAAAAGGTCCTTAATAATTTAAATAAGTAAAATACATTTATTATTTAGGATGATAAATAACATACATGTTCAATCGAAAACATGGAAAGGGACTTTCTTTTAAAAACTCTTATTTTAAAGTTTCTCATCCAAATAATTTCCATCTATATAATTATTTTTAATATTATTTCAGGGATGAATTTATATGTACATAAATAAATAAAATAAGAAATATTATTTCTACTTTTTTTTCTATGGTTAAATGGTATTCAAATGGAGTTATTTTACATTTCTTATGCAGAACATTTTACTTTCTTTATAATATACAAAAGGAATGTTCTATTTTATTGTATACAACATCAATTGATTTTCCGGCTACCATAACCATTATTTCATATTTTAGATCTATTATAATATTCTATTTTTTTTATAATTAAATGTTTTTTCCTTTTATTTTTAATATTTTTTAAAAATAATTTTAAATTAAAGGGATATATTAATATTAAAAATTCTTTCTTATATGTACAATGAATGTTTTTATGATGATTTTTTTGTGCTATAATTATGATATGATTTTTCAAAATTGATTGTTATTAAGGGTGGTTATATTATAAACTATTTATTATTGGGTATATGACAACCCTCCAATAAATATGGTTAGATTTATCTTTGGATATTGACCATGAGGGTTATTCAAAGTGTATCTGTGAAGGTTATTTCATGTGTAACCGTGATGGTTATTCCATTTTTATCCTTTAAGGTTACTCAATATGTCATAGTGATATGAAAATAATGAATAATTTTAGATTCATGATTTATTTAAAAATCCTATTTTTATATAAATTATATCATTTATCCTTATAAGATAATGAGAAAATATTTAATAAAAATAATTTACTACTTCATATGGGTGAAAAGTTAACTATGTTAAAATGATTTCAAGAATTTTTTATTATTCCAAAGAAACCATTATGAGTTTTATTTTTTTACTTTATGATTTATTATGAAATTTTTTATAAAATTATTTTTGTATGGAATTTTATTTCATGGGTAATAAATGGTATATTTTTAGGCCAATGTTTATTTTAGAAAATAGACATTTTTAAAAATATCATGAAGATTGATTTTGCTTAAATATTTTTATATCCACCATGAAGATTTATTTTCTCACCCCACATTTAAAAAAATATTATCATCTAAGGATTGGTAAAAACAAATATGTTTCATGTTTATATTGATGAATATTTGTCTTAAAAATAAAATATGATATGTTTTACATGTTTCATATGTCAGAAAATGGGAACTGAGTTGAAGTGTCCAATTTTTAATTTATGAATTTTTTATGTAAGTGTAATGATACAATTATATAAAACTATATACCTAAAATGTATTCAATATTTCATGTCAAAAAAATTATTATATAAGTATTCAAATTATGACTTGTTTTTTTGTAACATCCTATTACCATCTAGAAAATTATGTTCCAACCCTTGTCTTGATTTTCCATTTTCCTTGGTTGAGTATTGTCAAGAATGAATTAGGAGGATAACTATAATACTGAAGTCATGGATTTATTGGAATTTTTATCATGAAATAAGAAGTTTCTACAGTCTGATGGGGATTTACACACCATGTAATGGTGTTACAGGGCTCCTAATAGTCTCCTGAAATATGCAGGGAAATGGGTGCACATCATGAAACATTACATATCATGTACAATTAACAAATCATGTAAATATTAAAAATATAATTTTAATAAATGGGTGATGAGTTTTTCTGTCTATATGGGACTCAAGAATTATATGACATTTAATTGGGTTAAATGACATGTAAAATTTAGTGTTTCAGTTTTAAGTTAGCAGTTTGGATGAAAATATTAATTCGTTTTTTGTGGATTCCTTCCCTAACTTACTATACACATCCCTAATAGATATTGGATCCCTCTAACCCTTCTATATAATTTAATTATATAATTGATAATTGTTGAAATTGTGGAACATATCTATGTGTAAGCGGTCTTCCTGTATCTCCCCCCTCTCTATTTTCCTCTTAGAGTTGGTTATATCATCTTATGATTAAAGTATCTATGCTCAATGTCATTGAATATTGTTTCTAGATTTAGTTCCCAGATTTTACCTTCCTTTGTACTTATTGGAAATTCCCATTTCATGCATTGTGTTTTTGTGAGAATGGTAGTTGGTTTAGTTTAAGATTTTCTAATTAGTTAAACATAAAATTTATTGTATTTTAAATTTCAGTCAATTTAATTGTGAAAAAAATTGATTCAAATTGGATTTTAAATTTCTATGGAAGGAATTTTAGTAAAAACCCCAATTCCTCTAGAATTAGAATTTAGGGTGTGATTTGAAATTTATGAAATTTCTAAAATTAATTAAATTATTTTTTTTGAAAAAGGATTAAATTAAAATAATCAAAACCTATTATTGTTTTTTTGAAGAAGAATGATATGATGAAAGAACTTTTATTTTTTTTGAAATTCAAATTGTATTTTGAAATTTGAAATAGAGAAATTTCATTTGGAAATATTTTGAAGTGATTTTAACATAATTGATTTATTTATTGAGAAAATTTAATCCTAGGATGTTAGTGGGTTATTTTGGATAAAAACCCATGTATAGTAATACCATAGTAAATGATTTATTCTTTAAAACTCTAAAAAACCTAGTTTTGTGGATCTTAGCCATAATTGGAGATTGATGAGTCATATTTTTCCTTAGATTGATGGAAATCAATACACAAATTTCTTTGATAACTTATATAATATGTGTGAGGATCTTATATATTAGAACTATTATACTGCAAGGTAGATGACCATGTTTCTAGTTGTGAATAATTTGATATATTTTTCATTTATTGTGAACCAATTTTTCTTATATCTAATCATTTATATAATGAAAATTTTATATAGTTATTTTTATAGCCTTGTTTTGAATGTTTTCCATTATTTGAAATGAAAATCATGTTTTGTTTTAAATATGAAAAAGTTGGGCCTTTCCAATTTTGGTTAAAATTGAAAGAATTTTTTATTATTATTTTGGAATCTTATTATGGAACACATGGAGAGTCCCTATTAGGATTCTAGATCACAACTTTCCACTTCCTTTGTGAATTTTTAGATTCTAAGATTCATGGTCCGAGTAAAGGGAATGAACCTCTTGGAGGTGGATAATGTTATTTATTCTTTAGATTTTGGAGTGGCATGTCATTTGAGACATTGAGTTATGTTTTCTATCTTCTAATACATTGATGATGTAATATTTGGGTTTTTGATATACCTGATTGGTTTTTGGTACTATCTCCCTTTGTATTTTTTGAGTATACTGATATGTATTTTATTCCCATTATCTTTAGGAAAATTTGTTCCCATGTTTATATTCTGTGATTCCAGGTGCCATTCATCAATCTGTGGGGACCGTGAATTCACTTCAGTATATGTTGTGATTGGATCAGTTATAAGTGTACTAGGGTACCAGGGATGGTCTATGGCATTATGGAAAGGTACATATACATATAAAAGTTATATATTTATAAAATAATCACACCATTTGAGGAGAGGGTAGGTCATATGAACACATACACATTATTTCCATTATTTTGATAACTTGAATGAAAGAAAAAAATAATAACAAAACTTTATAGAATCATTATAATATATATAAATAGTATATATATTTATTAAAACCGTTATTAAAACCATCCATGTAATATGGGGTTGAAAAATGAATTATAGTACTATGTGGAGACGATATATCGTACATATATATAAATGATGTATTCACTTTCTATAGGATCTAAAGAATGTGGATAATTATTGTTGAAAGAAAATAATAAAATTTCATTATATTTTAATTATATAATTAATTATTTTTGAATTGATACAATGTATTTCAAGGTTGTATAATATTATTTTTTTAAAATGCTATGTTATGATATATATCTCTTTATTGAGAATCCTATTATAGAATACACCTTAATCATTAAATGTAGAGTATTTTTGGAATACCAGAGTCTCTAGGATGTAGTGAAGAAATCTAGGGGGTGTTATGTTAGGTATTGGATGAGATATAAAGTTAAAACGTTTTGAGTTACGAATTATTAGAAGTTCCCTTTTATTAATGAGGGGAAGGGAAATCCTAAAATTAAATAATGCATTAAATTAATATAAAATAATTTTAACTAAGTATTTATAAAAAGTTGATATAAGTAAAAAATAATATAGGTTGGAGCATACATACACTCATTCAATAATATTTTGACATGTTGGGGTAAAGTTTCACACTAATCTCTTATTTTTAACCCTTGTTAACTATTTCCACAATAACATCAAAATCAATGTATTCTAATTTTTTAAGGGTCACAAATGTTACTATAAAAGGAAAAGTGACTAATAAATGGTCCATAAAGGAAATTTTCATCCATATAGCATGTAAATTTATAAATAAATGAATTTATAAATTTTAAAACATTTAATACAATATTTTTTAAATTTCATTAATTTTATTATTTGAATTATTCATTTACATTGACTTTATAGAAATCAAGATAGTTATTTAATTAAAATATAAATATTTCCCACATACCTTATATGATATATTTATATGAAAAATTTAATGAAGATAACATTTCATCTAAATTGCGTTACTTTTAATATTTTAAAATAATTTATTCCTATCCATTTATTAAATAATTATTATGTCAGTGTTGCCAATGCATTTAAAGTAATAATTAAATCATGAAAAATTAAGAATCTAATAAGCTTATAAAAACCAAATTTATATTTATAACTAAAATATAAAACCTATAATTACCACTTTTAACCCGTTTGAAAAATATTAGAGACATTAATGTCAAGTGAGTGACATTTTGTATTCGTTCTTTTCATAAGAAATATAAATTTAATTATAAAATAGAATTGGTATAGTATTGAAATATACTAGATACTTGGAGGTAAATGAAAATACATAGCTCATATTATATATTTAAGTTTTTTTAATCAAAATTATGAAGCCTTATCCTGATATTTTAACTATATGTCACCCATTTTACTATTAATGATGTGAAAAATATTGAAGATGATTTATATTTTTAATGACCAATAATAAAAGGGACATTAGAAAAATAAAACTATTTATTAATAATATGGAATACATTTTTCTTTATTTTATATTTATAATATGAAGAAATCAATTTTAATTTAAAGGGGTAAACTACAATGAAAAATATTGTTTTTGAAAAATGTTTTTTAATCATAACAATTTTCTTATCTAAAAATCATGAATATTGATAAATAAAATATAATTAATTATATTATTCAAATAAAATTGATAATATGTATCATTAAGAGAAAATAAAAACTATATTAGGGCTTTGAAATTTATTAATTAAATTAAAATCAGTAACAGTATTTGAAAAATGTGTATATTCCACAAATGACTGAAATATAATTCATTTTAGAAAAATCCCAAAATTTCAACATATGTTAATTTTGATATTAGTATTTTATAATTTATGTTCATTTTTTTAAATAAAACTTCTATACATGGTTGAAATAAAAAATAATTTTCACATAAAATTGGAAATAAAGTAATTTTTGAAGAAAATATATTTTTGAATCCTAAAATATGATTTCATTATATATTGTGTTCATATTTCATAAAAAATAATTAAAAAAATTATGTTGAGTATGTCCAATATACATGTATGAATTAATTAATTAAGGTACGCATATTCCCACCCTCTAATTAAATAGTTAGTTTCTAATAATATTTTTAAAATATATAACAATTATCTAAAATCTTAGTGTTCCATGTTAAGAATGTTATTGATTTTATTATTCACAAAACTAATTTTTTTAGGTTGGTACATTATCCAAACTTAAATAAATTATTCCCATGAAGTTTTATATTTATCATTCAAGATTCAATTTTTTAAAATGCATTTGTTGATACCCACATCATACAATGGGATGAGAAAAGGAAAAGTGGGAAAAATAATAGTAACATAAAATAACAGTTAATTGTCATCCAAGATTAGGATAAAATTTATGGAATGATAAAATATAGACATGGAGGAGAAAACTAGTTTTTATAGACTAGTAAAATGTGATATTAAGAATTTTTATGATAATTTTTAATAAAAAAACATAAATGTGTGATTTTTGAAAAAATAATTGATTCATTAGAAATGAAGATAAAATGAAAACATTTTTATTTCAAGATAATTTTCATAATATTTAGGGATTATTTTACAATCAATATAGAGTACATGAAAAAATATACTTGCTTTTTTATTTCAATTTTATATATAAAACCCACAAAATTCATACATATATATTATATATTATTAGATTAATATTAATTACAAAACATAATGGTCCACATTAAAATTTTATTATTCTGAAATCTTTGGAAACAAGGAAACATAAATAACTGGCTCATTAGTGAACTACATCATCACCCATTATATTATTAATAACTAAAAAACTTCTTATAAATATTATACATAATTCCTTTACAAATTAATTGGTGAATGAAAACAAGAGAAAGGGATAGATCATATGTCATGTAATGGTAATATAGGGAGATATCAACACAACATGAGAATACAAGTATGATAATTTTATAATAACATATGAAAAATAAAACCCCTCATGTCATAGATCATGTAATTGATGTATGTCACAAATCATGGATATTTATAAGACATATATCATAGAGGAACCAAAGAACATAATCCATGGGATAATAACATTGGAATATGACATAGATTTGTGGAATACACACAAATAAAAAAAATAATTTGGTTTGTAGTGAAGATTATTTTCTATTACTATCAATGTGTAATTGGTTTAATAAAAATACCACCATATTAGTCATGGATGACTCCCTAGACAATCATAGTTGATAAACTCCCTTACTAAATTGGATTCAATTCCCATTCCTCTCCTATTTATCACATGTGATATCAATCATTACACAAATCATCTGAGGGATATATAGGTACCACCCCTCATGTAATTAAAATAAAACATATGTGTTATATAAAATCCTAAAACATTCATCATATCAAAACATAGGAAAAAATGGATTTTAAAAAAATTTAATCCAACTCATGGAAAATAAAGAGGTTTCATAATCATTTCATCAAATCAATATGGCATTACCCATATAAATGGAAGGGGTTTTATAATAATATATTTATAATAATAATAAAAAAATATGTATAAATACTAATAATGGAATCATTGAATTATATCCCATGATATTCTTAAGTAACATAAAAAGATGAAATCATAGATTGAAAACTATTTTGAAAAATTACTTTGAACATTACTAGTTAATGTCATTTCTTCCTAAAGCCAGTGACCAGGGTATGATCCAGCAATGCTGAAGCATTCATGAACTTCAAGGGAGAAACTGAAACAGAAGGAACTCCATTCGGATTAGAATGGACTTTAGGTGTAACTTAGATTGGGGGAAATGGAGAATCGAAGACGGGTCGGTGAAGGGGGAAAAATAAAGGTCGCGAGATGAAAATGGAATCCAGGGAGGAACAATAACCCCACTCCATAGCTGAAGCATGCCGGGGAGGGCAGGCGGGGGAAAAACCATGACCAACACCATTGTCACCAAGGGCTCTCATGAAGCTCGGACCCTCTCTACTCTGATACGCAGAACAAAACCTTTGAAAGATAAGGATATGTTTTATCACTATAAGCCTCATGGAAGGATTCCAACACTGCTATACAAGATGTACCACCCAAGGGATCTCTATCCTTATTGAAGGTAATGATTCAATACTAACCCCCAGGGAAAAGGATCTAGGGAACACTAATTAACAAAACTGATCTAGGATGAAGAGTAAGAGGTCTTTAAAACCATTTAAATGTAACACAAATTGTACTAGGAGTACATGTTGTGTCCCTTCAGCTATAGGTCATACCCGTGTATCATGACCCGGGTGTGTGTTAGTGTCATAGTACACAATGTGACCATGTCCGTGGACTTATAACCATTTCAATGTTAACTACTATGACAATGAACACCATGCCTAGTCATGTTTGTGTTGGAGTACACGAAATTTTCATCACCATTTACTTCAAGCTGTGTCTGTGTACCCTATGATGTACACATTTAGCTTCTAGTTCATGTCAAACTCTATATGATGGGGTCACATGCCATGTTGTATTTAACTTCACTACAAAAACCCTAGCACCACAATAGGAGTACCAAAAACTCTGTAATCCCATATTATGCACTGTGTAATATGATTTTTATTTTTTTATTATATGTTTTGGAATATTTTTTTCAGTACCAAATGCTTTGATCTCTTCACCAGTTTTTAAGTATTTTTTCTAGAAACTTTTCAAGGTTTTTGGGCCTTTTCATTGTTTATGCATTGTTAAAAAAAGTGTGAATCTTTGACAGAATAAGTTTTCATTGTTTTCTCTTGTATATAATATGGTTAAAAACATGTGAAACCTAGATAGAAGGGGGGTTTCATAGTTTGTTCATGGATAAAAAAAGTGTGCAACCTAAGTGTGAAATTCTTCAAGTGGCTCTATTTTGGGCACACAGTTAGGCATATGAATAGTGATTACCATTTGACCTGACCTGGGAAATCATTTGAATGATAACTAAAGTTATGGATATTTTAAATAAAATCTTGAAACCCACTAATTATTCCTAAAATCCACCCACTATGACATAATTAATCCCTCAGATTTTTGGAGTCCTCTAAATCAATTTTAGCTCCCCAAACCCCATCACTTGGTGGATTGATCCACCTATCAAAGTGGTAATCCTATTTCAGTGAGTTTATATCTTCTTAATCTTAGATCTAACTTCTTATATTGATTCCTCCTTCCTAAGGTTATGTTGGCTATGCATTTTTTTGGATAATGATATATCATTGTGGGGGTATTGGATTAATGATATATTCTCTATTGTCTCAATATCTATCTTTCTAGATCCAATGATCTTTATTGAAAGTGAGAAATCTTGGATTCATTATGGTTGGATTCCATATATTCCATGTAGGTGTTTCTAGGATTCTAATTCAACTCAAAACTCATTTTTTCTTGATAAATTTAGAAATGTGTGTTTATTAATATCTAACACTTATTCTATGTGTATTGACTTTTAAAATTATTGTAAAATTCTCTTTGAGAAACTTCCATTTTAATTCAATATGGAATGAATTTAATGGCTATAATTTTGATCTTTCTTGACTTTTCATGAATAATTTAATTCCATGTTTGTTTTTATTTATTCATAATGAACATTGAAATGATGTTTTAGAGGAATTGAGGAATTTGGATCAGATTTTGATTTAGAAAATGAAAAACCTGGATTTTAATTAAATTAAATGAACTATTTGATGTTTTCTAAACAGTTTAAAATTATTTAATTTATAAAATTTCCAAGAACCCCATTGGAATGATTTTACTTGAATTTTTAAATGGGTGTTATTAGGATATTTGAAATAAATGATTTATCTACATGGAAAGAGGTTGTAAACCCATGTTTTGTAATTTATTCAATACTTTTAAAATTATAATAATTTATTTAAATTATTTAGGGATTCTTTGAAATAAATGGTTATTCTATAGGCCCATTTGAAATAATAATTGAGATTTGGGAAAGGAAGTGGGTATGATTACCCTTTATGAATCATTAAATTAGTTTAAATGATTTCAATTGAATTAAAGATTCTTGATGGACCAGTTAGAACTATATTATGGCCCTCTCTTGTAATAATACCTTAATGTAACTTTATAGATTATTGTACCTCCCACTGCATGGTGTTGAAAAATGTATTATTTACTTTGAGGGAATTTTAGGGTGAGAGTGAGATGTGATATTAGGGATAGTGCCTATGTTTGATAAGGATATCCATAGTGATCCTCATAACTAGATTATCCCACTCTTTTTCTTTGACTAGTCATGGGAACCTGAATAGTTAGATGATATGACCTAGATATATGCTTCACTATAAGACTCAAACCCTTCTAGAGGATCCATAGAGAACATGAAGGGATTTGGCTATGGATGTACAACAATGAATGAGGGTTTTCATGCAATTGGTTTTCTAGAGACCCCTAAGATTAGATGTAATCCTTACAATTAGTCATGTTTTAATTTGAATAGATACTCTGAGGTGGACTCACTATCATACATAGATTATACCCATGGCATCAAAATATAAAGTACATGATACATGAAAGTGTTTGTTTTCACTATTTGGAACATGAGTTTCTTTTCTTGATTAATTTATGGTTTTTATGAACAATTAATCTATTGTATTTAATATTATTCATCTTTCCATGTTAGGTTCATATTCATCTCTTTTCTTAATTATATGAATTTATCTTGTGAAATTTTTTTCAATTCATTTCAAGAAAATTTTTAGTTTTTAAATGTTGAAATTAAATTATTTTAAGGTTTAGTTTGATAAAAGATTTTTAAATTAATCAAAACTGTATTTTTAAACTAATCCTTTTACCCACTTATTTGTACTCCCATTTTAGCATATTTGAATTTCCATATAAATTAATTTCATAGAATATTTTGTGGAATCCCATTGGGACATTAATCACACATCCTTATTATACCATTTTGTGTGTGCAAAATTTATTATATTATAGTTGTTGTTTGTGATATCTCTTAACATTGTGGTTTTAATTTTGGGTAACCATGAGTAGGTAATGGGGGACATGGTGGGTAGTCATGAACCCCCATAATATGGGTTTTATGAAGCTTAATTCTATTTCTAGTTTTCTATTATCTCATTATACACATATATGTATGTATTGGTTTATTTATATGATAATTTATCTATAGTTTACTTCAATTATTGTAATATTTTATGGGTGAAATTGTTCCTCCTAGTTATTTATTGATACACATATCCTTATCGTCACCCCATGGAGATCAAGAATGCTCATTGGATTAGTGGAGAATCTGCTCGGATATTAGTACAAATTGTATTCAGGGATGATTCATCACAAATGGTATCAAATCAGGTCTTTCCTTTAAAGGGATCACCTTTCATCAAAATACCGTATGTTATTTGGGGATTTTCATGGTATAAAAATATTAAAAATGTGTTGGGATTCAAGAGGTATTTTGTGAACAGTTGTTTGGTCACCAACTCTTCATGATGAGACATTAGCTACTAGGGAATGTGAGGACTTGATACTTTTTTTTGATTAATTGGATTACATTTGATAAATGATGTTTATATTAACAATGATAATATCATTGATTTGGGTAATCTCTTATGATATTTGTTTTTAAACAAAAAGATGACCAAAGTCAACCTTTTCTTTCATTGTCTAGTATACTTTGTGGAATCTATGTGATTAATCTAGTTGTCAATCAATGAAATTTTTTGTTTTTGATGTCTGGTTTACTAGACCAAGAAACCAATCAATTCATAGTTACACTATAACATAATCTTAGAACACAATTTGATTGTATTAGTATGAATTCACTTTAATGGGGTTGGTTGGAAAGGTTATAGATGTGGTGTTTTTATGCTCTTGTTTGGTTGGTTCAACATTAATCCCTTGTTAATAATTTAAAATCCCTTGAGAAAACTAAATTTTATCTTAAAATATGTTTTTTAATGTTCTTTGAGAAAGGTTTTCAATTACTAAAAAGTTACTTTTATGAAATGTTGGTTTTGGAAAACTAATTTTAATATACTATAATTTAATTTGATAAAACAATTTTTTAAGAAGAAATTATATATTACAATGGATTAAAAATGAAACAGTTTTGATAAATGGAAAATGAGTTTAAAACGTTTGAAACCATAAATAATTTCATTGATATAGTAAACGGTTTATCGAAACTATGATGGATTTATTAAAAGATTTTTAATTTTTAATGGAAAGATAATTTTTTAAAATTGAAAATCTTGTGTGTTTTAGATATAAATTAGGCATTAAAAATGTTGTTTGTCTCTTCATTGAACTTATTTGGATATGTTATTTTCTCTTTCTGTTATGCATGAGTTGATCTGACTATGATTTGGGTTGTTCAAAAATGTCTCCTAGAAATTCCTTCATGAAAGATAGAATTATTGTCTAATGGTATAGTCCTCATGGTAGTTCTTCACATTTTCATAAAGCGGAATCTCTTGTGGATGACTCTACCCATACATCGAATCGAGTGGTAGAGATAGAGACTTTCTAACCTTTGAACACTATCCGTGAAATCTTGGACTGTCATCCACCTTCTTATAAAGGAAAACTAGGTTCTATTGAGGTAGTGAAATAACTTTATGATGTTGATGTGATCTTCAATTATATCAAGACCCTTGAATATTAGAAGGTTAGGTCTATCAGATTCTTATTTGAGGGGCTTGTCTAAGAGTGGTGGGAATTTGTTATTTTCTCTGTTATGTATGAATTAATGTATTATGATTACTTTAAGTTAGTCTTAATTTATTGGATGTATCATGAGAAATTTAAGATGGGGAAAGTTACGGAGTTCTTGGATTTTGGTCAAGAAGAGTTATTGATAGTGGAGTATGCCAATAAATTCCCATGTTTGTCAGGTTTCATACCTAGTCTTTTAGGTAGTGACATCAATAGGGATATCAATTTTAGAAACATTCTTCACCAAAACCATGTAACCACTATACATATGGCCAGGTTGATTTATTATCAGGAGATAATTGATAAGGATATCTTAGCTGAAGTGGAACTTATAAAATAAAATGAAGGGAATAATGCCTCTTTAATAGTTCCTAAAGTAAATCATTATCATGAGAAGACGAGGACTTCCATGTGTTTATAGTGAAAATCACTAGGTTATTATAAGAATTTGAGTTTGAAATATCTAATGATTTATTAAATGTGTGGCCATTTAGGTGTCCTTCAGTGGTTTTGTAAGTTGTTAGACAATAAAGGGATGTTTCAGTCAGGAATATCATCTCCACTAGGCAATAAATGATTCATAATAATAGGGATCCATTCTTAGTCCTCAGAGTGAATTTTTTCACACTGTGGAGGATCTTCCAATTATTACTTGTTTATTTCTAGATTTGGTTAATGTTGATCTATCTTTTTTGTTTCTAATATGGAAGTTTAAACTATTTGGGTTTTTCCTTCTTATGTCTTTTATATTATTGGTAACCTTTTATTTCAGGATCAATATGGAGGATATCTTATGATCCTTGGTTTCAGTCATTTTTGGATTGAAAATGTAATAATTGTTTCATATTCTTGATATCTTTATTATTATTATTATTGGGTGTCCTCTTGTTTTTAATTTCTAGTTAGAGCTCAATTAATATGTGTTGGATAATCTACCTTGTGACAGTGTAGTGACCTTTTATGCACTATCCTGGATTTGTGATCTACTTCTGTTTGAACGTGGATAGACTATGTGAATATAATTAAGAAACTAGGATGATGTGGAATATAATTGACTAGGAACATGGTGGTTCTAGAATTTGATTTAATGAGTTCATCTAGGGGATGATCAGTTTCGAAAATACTATATTATCATTGAGTGATTAACCATAGTATAAATCCTTGTTATCTATTTACCTTGCTTGTGTATATTTGATCTTTAATTTTTATCCTTATAGAATAGTTGATCTATCTATTATTTGGGTTTATGGGACATGCGTTTCTTATGTTACACCATTTTGGTGAATATTCAAATGGTAGGGAGACCTCTTATAGGCCTGTAGTGATTCTCTAATTTGGATATGTTTGATGATATTAGTGTTTTGATCTTGGATTTTTGTGTGTTGTTAGCCTTTGGGTGAGTCTCACTTATAGGACATAAGCTTTTCACCTCAAAGGATGCCTGATGGAGTCCTTTATGTATCAACTGGTTCTATAATTAATACTAGAAGCTTTCGGGGGATGAAAATTACAATAGTGGGGAGGCTGTAACAATTTTTTACTTTTTTTAATGTTTTTTGACCCATTTATTTGAGTACACAATGACTAGATCTCTTCGCTGGTTGTCTTCAGTATTTTTTATGGATCATTATTAAGTTTTCTGAGCCTTTTAATTGTTTTTATATGGTTTGGGCATGGTTAATAAAAGTGTGAAACCTAGATAGGATGGGGTTTCATAGTTTTTACATGGTTACAAAATGTGTCCAACCTGGAAAGAAGTATGTCTCACGGTTTATGAATGGTTAATCTATATGTTCTTCCAAAGTGTGTAACTCGTCTAGGGGATCTAGTTTAGGAACATGGATATGCGCATGGTTTGTACTAACAATGTATCATGACCCAAGAAACCATATGAATGTTAATTAACGTTTTGAAAATTACATTTAAAATCCCCAAACCCCTAATTAATCCTAAACTCCTCCCACTCAAACCAAAATAATTTTTTTGCCTTTTAGGATTCCTTTATATCCATTTTGGCTCCCCAAACCTCATATATTAGTTGATATAATTTTAAATTTAAGTGGTGATCCTCATTTTGTGTGTTAGTATCTTCATAATATTGGATATCCCATATTCCCTTGGTTCCTTCTTTATAATGGTTATGATGGACTTACATTTTGTTGGATCATGGTACGTTTTTGTGGGATATTGGATATAAGATCTATTCTATTGTCTCTCATGATCTATCTTCTTTGATCCAATGATGACCATCGAATTTAGAACAACTCATCTTCATTGTGGTTGTATTCTTATATTCTAAGTAGTTGTTTTTATAAATTTCCTCGATCTTGAAATTAATTATTTATTGATAAATTCATAGATGTATGTATCTTAATTTTGAACATTTATTAATTTTAATTTTACCTTCGAAATTATCATAAATTCTTCTTTAAAAAATTTCCCTTCGAGTTGAACATATCATGAATTTAATGGCCATAATCCTCACCTTTATCACATTTTTGTGATTAGGTTATTTCCATGTTTTTTTTGATTTAGTCTTAAAGTTTAAAATAAATCTTTAGAAAAATTGAGATCTTTGGACCGATTTCTGATTTATAAAATAGATCTTCTCAATTTTAATTAAAGGAAATTAAATATTTGATGTTTTCTATATTGTTTAAAATGATTTAATTTATTAAATGTCAAATACCCCCTTTTGAATGATTTTACCATTGTTTTGAAATGGGTGTTATTGGGTTACTTCAAATAAATGATTTATTTACATGGAAAGAGGGTACAAACCCATATTATGAAATTTATTCAATACTTTTAAAATTATAATACATATTTTAATTTATTTAATGACTGATTATAATAAATGGTTGTTTTAAAGGTATGTTTTTAATTATAATGTTGATTTGAGGAAGGTAGCGGGTATGGTTACCCTTTTTGAATGATAGATTTATTTAGAAGGATTTGAATGGAATTGATGGTTCTTGAAAGCTCGGTTGGTACTTTATTATGATACTATCTTATTATCACCCATTAATGTATCTTTTTTGATTATTATACCTCCCACTATTGGGTTTTGAAAATGGTATTATTGACTTTCAGGGAATTTGGGAGTGAGAGTGAGATGTGACATTAGTACTAGTGCCCATGTTTGATAAGGGTCCCTTTAGTGATACTCGTAACATTAGTATCTCTATAACCTCTTTTGGATAGTCATAAAAACCTAGATAGTAATATTAGATGATCTTTATATATGAATTATAATCAGAATCACACCCTTATAGTGGATCTATGGAGAACATGAAAGGTTCATTTTATGGACTTGTTCCAAGAATATTAGTGTACATGGAACTAGTTTGATTAAGACCTGTCAGACTATATATAAGCCTAAAAATTAGTAATTTGTAATTTGATTACCTATTATGAGGTAGAATCACTATCATACCTAGGTTTAACCCATGACATCCATATACATGATACTTGATACATGATAATGTTCATCTTCACTTCTTAGAACTAGAGTTTCCTTGCTGGATTCATTTATTGTTATTATAAAACTTAAATATATTATATTTACTATTGTTTATATATCCATGTCAGGTTTATATTCACATATTTTCATCATTATCTATCATTATCTTGTGAAATGGTTTTAAAATATTTTCAACAAAATATTTAGTTTTTCAATGGAGAAATGGATTCTTTTTTATGTTTAGTTTGATTAATGTTTTTTTTAATTTTTAAAGATTAGTGTTTTAAATAATCCTTATATTCTCTTATTATTACTCCAATTTTAGCCTAATTGAATTACCATACAAAGTAATTGTATAGAATCTTTGGTGCAATCCTATTGAGGTCTTTAGCTAACACCCTGCTTATACAATTTGGTGTTTACAACCTCTATGATCTTATAGAAGTTGTTAATGATCTTGTAATCCATTGTGATTTCGAGTTAGGGTGACCAGGGGGGTAGAATACCAAGAGATGGTTTTTGTTTTTTTTCCAATTCTAGTTCTATGTGGTCTCCATTTACCATGATATGTATGTATTGGTTTATTTATATGGTAATGTTTATATAGTGTACATTGATTATTGTAATCTACTGAGGGATAAATCATTCCCATATTTTATTTTTTAATGCCCAGGTACTTGTCTATAGACTATTTAGATTTGGAATTCTATTCAAGTTAGTGGAAAATCAGGTTGGATGTCGATTTAGTCGGTAATTTGGGTTGGTTTGTCACATGTCATGCATCATAAGATTTTCTAGAATCTTGGAATCTTCATAAGAATCTTCTCCCACTCTTCTAGACACCATTAAGGCTAAAAATAATATTAAAGAATGTATTTTTACTATAAACGAGACTCACCATCATTGATCACCAGAATCTGGCCTTTAAAATTGCTCACGAATTTTAAAGTTGTGTCGTCCATATCCACACCATCAGTCTGGAATGAATGAGAATCATCAAAAAAATCACTATCCATCATTCTTATCATCCTATAATAATCCCAACATCCAAACAAGATTGTAATTGCGATATAAAACTGATTTCCCATGAAACTGAAGTGAAATTATTGATTTACCAGTATTTTTCAAACTGTGGTCCAAGAAACTACTGGAAAAATAGACTATAGTCACAATTTCTAAATGTAACAACCCAAGTATTTATAGAATAATACTTTTTCATTTATATTTATATTTATTAATTGGATATTATGTTTTCATTAAAGGGTATTATTTTTCCTATATCGTACTCAAAATGAAATAACAATTTTCTTGGAAATCTTACGTTGCACACAACTTTGAGTTATACCGAAAAATAATATAATAATTCTAAATGGTAGTTATCACCTAGCCGTTGTACTGGAGGGAATAAAAATAACTAACTATATTATTATTAAACATTTTTTTAATTTTTTTTCATATATCAAAAAAATATCAGAGGCTTAAAATGAGAATGAGTTCAATTTTAAGCATAAATAGTGTAATATTTTTACAAGGTAGTTTTAACACCTATTGATGGGGAACCCTATTTCAATAATAGTTTTGTCACTTTTATACGTTCTCTTTAAAAAAATAAAATTCTTCTTTATAATTAGGATATAAAAAAAATACTTTGGATGAAATTTTGAAATTTTTCTGACAAAGTTCATTTTTTAATGAATAGTGCAAGATACTCCATTTTAATTCAATACTGCCTTTTCATATCATTTATTTATATATTTAGATTATTATTTTAATTGGTTTTAAACTTTAATTAGATTATGTTTTCAAAATTTAATCCAATTATGGTCATAGGAAGTAATTTGACTTCTAAATTGGAAATAAACACATGCTAAACTTTTGATAGTTATTACTTCTTAAAAACCCACTTTTCAATTTTGACTATGGGAATTAATTTTAAAATAATTTCGGACAATTTTATGTTTTGAATTTGAAAAAATGTATTAAATATTTGGAATCAAGAGGTCCATATTGTGTAAAAAGATACCTTTTATTTTTAGACATTATGAACAGTAACATTAGTATTTATTTTATTTCTCAAGTTTAATGGGTAAATTTGGTAAATAAGGGTAAAAAATAATGTTATAATAAAATAAAACTACCCTAAAACGTTTTTTAATCCTATTGGATGAGACATTTATAATCTTGGACATCCTTGGGTCGATTTTAGGACGCCGTGGAGCCACTTTTTTGTGAAAATGACATTTAATTACTTTTAATTTAAAGTTAAGGAAAATATAACCTAAACATGTATCTTTTACTAATTTTTTTTATATGGGGTTATATAAGTGATATATATGACAAGAAATATTATTTATAAATATAAAATTATTTCCTATATCATGATATTTTATTTATAATTTTTAGACATCAAATAAATAAATATATATATGACACAATGATGATGTAGTGATTACCTTATTAATGAATGATTTAAATAAATGAGATTATAAATATCAAAATAAATTTATTTTGAAGATTTTTATGCCATAATAGAATTTTATGGATCATTATGACTTGTTATATTTTAATTAATTAGGTTTTTTGGAAATAATCATGTTTTTATGGTTTTTTAAAAAGTCATGATATGAATAGTGTGAAAATTGACATAAATGAGTTTTTTTTAAAAAACTAATATTTTATTAAATGATATAATAGTAAAAAAAATCTAATATTCAACCAAATGACTTATATAATGTTTAACATGTCATTAATGAACCACTTTAGGTTCTATTGTCATTTTATTGTAAATATATTAACCATATAGTATGAATACGTACAAAGACATGGTAAGAGTTAAATTTGTTAACTTAGGGTTAATGCTAAAAGATAAGGTTAAATTTGGGACCTAGAATTGTCTAAAAAATATTTTTTTAGTGGTTTTCTACCTAAAAACATCAGATAATATAATTAAATGACTTTGGGACCATTTAAAACTGAAAATAATTTTATAATAAAATAATACTTCAATACCTTCCTAAAGTTCCCTTTATCCCTCTTATAAAAGAGCATCAACTCTAACCCATAATCTAACCACTCATACACATTGGATCATCCAAACTCTACACAAATAATCTATAAAAATCCTTGTTTTCTACCTCTAATCCACAATTTGGAAATAAGGCAATTCAATAAATCATTTTAGCTTAAATCAAAAGCAGTTACCCGATTTGAGGTAATGTCTTCTATCAAGCTTCTTTCATTTATTTTCCTTCTCCAACCCCCCTAAAATATATTTATTCAACCGTTTTATAAAAAACCTTACCTAATAAATATACTATGATGTCTTTATGTGAAATATTATAACTATACTTCTGCAAACCTCCCTATAAGGGATATAAACATATTGTTTCTGTGTACAGAGAACTACAACCTCACAAAATGATAATTATTCGATTTTTCCCTACCACCACTCATGGTGGCAATTCTGATGGAATAATATTTATATGTGATATATATTATATTTATATTGTCTCTATTATTTTATATTTTTCATTTATATTATACCTTTATAATGTTTATAATGTGTAAATACGATAATTTCTTTTGAGGAAGTGCAGACTACTGCCCCCTTAAAGTGATATGACTCGTTAATGCCATAAATGGAAAATATAAAGGATAGAGTCAATGAACATATGTAATGTATATAAAAAAAGTTATTATACTATAATTATAATATACCTATGTATTATTTAGTTTTCATTCCTTTAAATATGAAAAATAAATGAAAGTAGCGTTCATGTGTATGTACGACTTACTATCTCTATTAACTATGCATTTCATTTGTTATCTCCAAATGTTATGTACAGTTATATATATATATATATACTGGATATATATGATTCCACTTCTGTAATTCCCCGACCCCAGTTACCTAGAGTCGGTGTATTATTTTAATACATTGTCATGATTACAAGGAATCTTGTCCCGAAGGACCGATTAGTTTAGCAGTCTTGGAAAATAGATTACATACATGAATGTTACATTGAACTTCATAACATACAAAAAAACAGAAATAATCCTGTATGAATGCCATTATTCCCTTGTCTTAACCCTGCATATCAATCACAATACACATCTTGGAATCATGGAAAAAATAAAACATAGAAAGGGGTGAGATCAGATGCTCAGTAAGGATAACAATATAGCAGAAACTTTCATAAATAAGCATAAACATTTTAGGAAATGTATAACTAAAACAAAAGCCTTTTAAATATAAATATCAGCATAATATGGAAAAGATAAAATCAAATAATTCCATTTACTTATTCACATGGATATTCTACTAGTCTAATAATCACATGCAATATCAATAACCACTTTCATAATGATAGAATTCATAATGCCAAACTTTAATTTCTGTGTCAAGGCCTCGTGCCAATATCTAAGGGATAACTGTAAGCGGAACCCATCCCAGATTGCCTCAAATAACCGGACACCAACCCAGAGTGCCTCTAATAACCAGACACTAACCCGGAGTGCCTTTAATAACTAGACACCAACCCAGAGTGCCTCTGATAATTGGACACCAATCCGGAGTGCCTCTAATAACCAGACACCAACCCGGAGGGTCTGCTGTAATCGGACCCCAACCCAGAACATTATAGTCCAACACATTCATATTAAGAAGAGGATGAAATATAACATAAAAATTTATATTAAAACTAGTATACGAAATGTTAATACTTTACCCATAAACCATGAATGGTATAAGAATAACACATCCACAATTAAACATATCACAAAACCTTCAACACAATATGGAAGATTTTTATCATGATAAATCAACTTCAAAACAAGTATAAAATCTATTAAAGTATCTTGACATGGATGAAAATGATTCGTAAAACTCTTTGATAGAAATACTCATTTTTCATGAAAACATTTAAAAGTCACAAAATTTAGAAAAGAATTAATTTAAAGGCATTTTTGAATCAAAGTGTCTCATACCACTTTGAAACTTTTGAAAGGAATTATCATTTTAAAAACATTAAAGTCCATATAAAAAAATCCTTAAAAACCATTTTGAATACATGGACATTAATGAGGAATATTTAGAAGAATAAATATTTAAAACATTTGAAATGATGTTTTAGTAAAAAGTCACTTAAAATAATCCCTTTGAAAACTATTTCATAAAACATGGACAAGGATAATAAATATGTCCCAGTAGATACTTACTTAAAAACAACCTCGGATAATAAAGAGATTGAGGAATTAACCCTTAACAATTTGTTAACATAAGAAACATACAACCCATGAAAGAGGTATCGAACATTGAATATGTAAATACACATAAATTAATGTGTATTACACAAATAAAACAATTTTGGGTAGTAAATACAACACACAAATGGTAATAGTGGAAATATGGCATGAATCTCACGTGAATAAGGAGTGAGATGATAACCCCTTACCATGTGTCTGACTTGACCCGTTCATTCTTTAACATCATGAATAATAAACTAATGTTAATTTCTACTTGCTTAAGAACCTTTTTCAAGTTTATTATTCCTTTTATATCACTTATTCCAACGTTATAAACATTATGTAATCATTTAAGTTAGTAACGTTCGTTTTGTCAATATTTGGCACTTGAGTCAAAAATGAACACCTTATAGTTTCAAGTTGATCACATGGACAAGATATAATTATATCCAAAATGATATTCATGATTTAGATATCATATATATCATATATATCATATATATACATGTATTTATAATATTACATATGATTTTGGAGAAAGAATGAAATGTACCGTTCATTGAGACGATAAGCCGTACGTATGCATGGACACTACATTCATTTCAATTTATTATTTTAATGGACTTAAAACATAATGATACATAGGTATATTATAATTAAAATATAATATCATATATAATATCATTAACTACATCCTTTATATGTCCCACATATGGTATTAATGAGTCATATCACTTTGAGAGGGCGGTAGTCCGCACTTCCTCAAATGAAATTATCGCAATTAATCATAATGAAAACCATTAAGGTATGCTATAAAAGAAAAATACAGAATCATGAAAAAACCAAAAACATAATATATATCATATATAAATATAGTTCCATCATAATGGCCACCATGAGAGGCGGTAGGAGGTAATTGAACAATCATTGTTTCGTGAGCCGTTAGTTTGCCGTCCAAAGAAACATTATGTTCTTCACCCATTAGATAAAGGTGTGTGTAAGTTTAATTCAAATATATCTCATAACAACATCATAGTATATTGATTATACTGGTGTTTTTATAAAAGTAAGTAATAAAAAGATTTTAGGGGTTGGAGAAGTAAAATAAAAGAAAATAAATTAAGAGAAATTGTTACCTCTAATTTGGGTAACTTCCTTGGGTTTGAACAAAAAAGACTCCTTGAAGTGCCATATGCCTAAGGTAAGGATTCTAGGAGGAGTAGAGGGATGTATGGAGCTTAATTTGGCAGAGTTTGGATGATAATAAAGGCTTGAGATGTGTGAGGAATTGGTTAGAAGTGGTCTCCGTTTAGAAGGGGGAGGAGGGGCTCTTTATGAAAGTGTGAAAATATTATTTTATTATATAATGATATTCGGTTTTAAAGGTCCTAAAATCATTATAATCGAAGCTAGGATGACACATGGTCGAAATAAAATCATCCAATAAGAATTGGACATGTTTTGGATATTATTTTAATATTTATAATGTAATTTATTTAAATCATTTATTAATCAGATAAATACTGCATCATTATATTGTCCTAAATAATTTAATTTATTCCATGTCTAAAAATTATAAAACAAATACCATGATGTAGGAAATATTTCTATATTTCCAATGAATATTTATAGTCAGAAATATTACTTATATAACACCATATAATAATTAATTACTAAAAGGTTTTTGTTTTTGTCAATTTTTCCTTTATAATAAATTAATTAATTTAAAATGTCATTATCATTCATAAGTGGCTCCATGGGGTCCCAAAATCGACCCAAAGATTCCCATGTTTGGACATTTCTCATCCAATAAGGTTAGGACATGTGTTAAGGTAATTTTTAATTATTACAATATTCTTTTTACCTTGAATTACCCTATTTACCTTTAACCGCAGTAAATAAAAGTAAAAGGTTACTATTCACCAAAAAATATTTTTATCTTTTTAAACCAAATTTTACTCCTTGATATTAACCATGTCTCTCAGATTTTCAGAATTCAACTCACATAAGTGGTAAAATTAAGTTTTATGTGAATTTTCAAATTCTCTTTGGAGGTGGGTAAAAGATAGTGAAAAGTTCAATAAAATTTATATATATATAAAATTATTATAAACTGACTCCAATGAATTACAATGAACTTATATAAATATTATATATCTATTTTTACATAAATTAATTTAAATAAAATAAATTATTATTTAAATAAAACAATCGGTTTTAACCAATAACTTAGTGATTTTCACTATTCATCAAAAATTGATGTTTCTCAGAAAAATACCAAAAAATAGGCCTAAGATATATATGATATTATGAATTCAAAAATTATTTATATTTTACCAAATTAAAAACATATAAGTTTCATTAATTAATTAAAAAATTAATTCCCGTTCTCAAAACAAATAGCGTGTTTTTAAGAAATAATAATTATCAAAAGATTGACACTTGTTTATGTCTGGTTTAAATGTGAAATTATGTCCAATGACCAACATTGTATTAAATTGTAAAAATATATTCTAAATATACTTTAAAACCACTCAAATTCATAATTTATCACTATTAATTATTTTTATTAAAAAAGTTGTTTTTAATTAAAATTTAGTAATTTTCACTATTCATCAAAATATGAAAGTTATCCGAAAAGAACCAAAATTTTACCCTAAGCTAATTTCGATATTACGAATCAAAAAATGAAGTCCATTTTGAAAGTTAAAATTTAGAAAATTTCAAAAAGTGGGTATTACTATCCATAACGGCTAGTTTGATTGGTTGTGGTGTGTTATAACTCGAAATTGCGTATAACACAAGCTACTGTATAATTAAAAGTGAAATATACCTTGGAAGCTTGGGGTGTTACATTCTCCCCTCCTTCAATAAATTGCGTCCTCAAAATTTATGCTCGGTATTGGAAACTTGGGGTTGACATTTCAAAATATCATATTTGAAATCCCATATCAAAAAATGGATTAATGAGGCCCCTATTTAAAATAAAGAGTGGTAAGTATGATGGTTACCGAAAATAACACATACTAGGGTTCCATGTAGGAAAACATGGATATGGAAGAGAAATCTAGCCATCAATATCTGATGGAGAGTGTAGAGGACATGGCTATGAAAACGCCAGCAATCACAAAGCCATAAATTTGTGATGATCTAAGGTACTAGCTAGGACAAAGTTTTTGTTCGAAGTTCCTTTTCTTAATGTTGAGGAATTTATTTATGAGATTGGATAAAATCATAAGGAGATATACTTACTTTATAATTAGAGTTTTATCCATTATTAAATTTCTACCACAAACTCATCTTTCACTCCAAAACATAATACTACTAAAAAATACTCTATTTATCCTAATCGTATAGGGTTCCAAATATATTGACTTATAATTCACATATCAGACACTTTAAAAAAAGAAACTACATTATACAATCTAGGGACTTCACATAGTCCAGTGGTAGGCGATAAATCCCAATCACACTATGGTTGTGGGTTTGATTCCCGCCGCTTTGTCCGACGCGATGGGTTGTCACACGGTCTGTGTGTTGTCCTTTTATAAAAATCCAAAAATAACCTTTCAATTTTAATCGATTCCAACCTTTAGACTTATCCAAAATACTACTATCCAAACTCACAGTAAAAAGTTTATAAGGATGTTAAACACAATGAAGATCCTTTTTTCCATGTAATAACATGTGAACACCTTAATCACTTATTATTTTAAAACATGGTAACATCCTAAATTACCATAAAACCTTATTGATTACATTCATTCTCCCTTATTCTTTATAGAATACTTGATATAATCCTTCTATCCAAAAATGTTGTAAACTCCAATAATGACAAATCATTAATCAGTTTCATGGTAGTCAAGAATATCCAATATAATTTATTCAAATCAACCATCTCTTATTCCAAAATCACTACCTCATCATCAGGACCATATTAAGGATTACCTTTCCTTCAACTATGTATTTTAAAAAAAGTGTAGCATACTATTAAGTCACTTTTCATAGAACCATATAATCTCAAATCCTCAATAAAATAGTACTGCAGTACAATCCTTATTTATCTCCATAATTCATGTAACCAGTATACTGTTGATACAACACTCAAATAAAATAATTCTATAATAACAACATAAGAACACTTGTCATTCCTTTTCATCTGAGGTAGTATCATAACTTGATTATTATCCAATAGCATCATTTGGTGAATACTCTGATGATTTGGACATTACTTTGCGTAGTGTCCCAACTCCTTGCAGATGAAGCATTATACATTTGAAAACTTTTTCTTACCCTTGCAATCACGTACTTGGTGTCCATTTTCTCTACACTTATAACAAACTCCCATTCCCTTCAATCATTTACCAAGGTGATTCATTCCACATTTATCACATATTGGAAAATCCTTCATTCCCTTATTCCCTTTATGCATATTTCTATCTACCATCCTTTTCTTCTCTGGCTTCCCTTCAAATCCATAGGATTCAGAGAGTTCATTACTGATCTTTTGATACTATCTATTCATATGATGATAATACGTGGGAGACAATTTTCTTTTTAAATGTTGTCTTAATTCCATGAATGATATGCCACTTCTTATTCTTTGGATCATACGTATTGATGGAGTTCTCATTCCTTATATTGGGCACCATTTCTAAACAATGGCATACACTAGGTCAGTTTATGAATCAAAATTCATAATTCCAAACATGTAAAATACCTAACATAAATTGAATAGTTTATGGATATAATCTATAATCACAAAAATGTTTTCTTTTAGGAGTTATATACTCATAAACCCTTCATAGCGGTTTGTAAAGAAAATGAGAATTATCCTAAGCATATCCCCTGGGAGTGTCGTAACCAAGAGTGTAGCAAGGCCCATTGTCAGGCACCAGTTCCCATTCGAGTCTAGCTCAAAGCGGTGTTTTCAGGTTTTACCCCTAGGGACATCTGTGCCAGAGCCACCTCTACTTGCTCGTATCCAGACAATGATGTATTGCTTGGAAAACTCACAAAATCTCTATAATACCAAAATTCTAGGATGTTCTTCTATAATAATCCTCAAATCCTATCTTAGGGTAATGTTCTCTAATTAGAGTTTATCTAAATCTAGTTTCCAAGGTTATTCCTAAACTTACTATGATACCAATTGTAACGCCTCGACCCCAATTACCCAAAGTCGGTGCATTATTTTCATACATTTGAATGATTACAAGGAATCATGTCCTGAAGGACCAATAGATTTTGAAGTCTTGGAAAATAGATTACATACATGAATATTACATTACACTTCATAACATACAAAAAAACATAAATAATCTTATATGAATGCCATTATTATTTTGTCTTAACCCTGCATATCAATCACAATACACTTCTTGGAATCCTAGGAAAAATAAAACATAGAAAGGGGTGAGCTCAGATGCTCAAAAAGGATAACAATATAGCAGAAACATTCATAAATAAGCATAAACATTTAAGGAAATCTATAAATAAAACAAAATTCTTTTAAACATAAACTTCAACATAATATGGCAAAGATAAAATGAAATGATCCCATTTACTTATTCACATGGATATTATACTAGTCTAATAATCACATTCAATATCAATAGCCACTTTCATTATGATGGAATTCATAATGCCAAACTTTAATTTCTGTGTCAAGTCCTCGTGCAAAGATTTAAGGGATAACTGTAACCGGAACCCAACCCAGAGTGCCTCTAATAACAAGACACCAACCCGGAGTGCCTCTAATAACCAGACACCAACCCGTAGTGCCTCTAATAACCAGACACCAACCCGGAGTGCCTCTAATAACTGGACACCAACCCGGAGTGACTCTAATAACCGGACACCAACCCGGAGTGCCTCTAATAACGAGAAACCAACCCAGAGGGTCTGTTGTAACCGGACCCCAACCCGAAACATACTAGTCCAACACACTCATCTTAAGGAGAGGATGAAATATTACATAAACAATTGTATTAAAACTAGCATACGAAATGTCAATACTTTACCCATAAACCATGAATGGTATATGAATAACACATCCATAGTCAAACATATCACAAAACCTTCAACACAATATGAAAGACTTGTATCACGATAAATCAACTTCAAAACAAGTTTAAAATCTATTAAAGGATCTTGACATGGATGAAAATGATTTGTAAAACTCTTTGATAGAAATAATCATTTTTCATGAAAACATCTAAAATTCACACAATTTAGAAAAGAATTCATTTAAATAAATTTTTGAATCAAAGTGTCCCAAACCACTTTGAAACTTTGGAAAGGAATTATCATTTAAAAAAAATCAAGTCCATATAAATAAATCCTTAAAACACATTTTGAATACATGGACATTAATGAAGAATATTTAGAAGAATAAATATTTAAAAAATTTGAAATAATGTTTTAGTAAACATACATTAAAATAATCCCTTTGAAAACTCTTTCATAAAACATAGACATGGATAATAAATATTTTCCAGTAGATACTTACATAAAAACAGCCTCAGATAAGAAAGAGATTGAGGAATTAACCCTTACCAATTTGGTAACTTACGAAACATACAACCCATGAAAGATTTATCATACATTGAATATGTAAATACACATAAATTAATGTTTATTACACAAATAATACAATTATGGGAAATAAATACACCATATAAAAGGTAATAGTGGCAATATGGCATGAATCTCACGGGAATAAGGAGTGAGATGAAAACCTCTTACCTTGTGTCCGACTTGAACTGTTACTTCTTTAATATACTGAATAATAAATTAAAGTTAATTTATACTTGCTTAAGAACCTTTTTCAATGTTATTATTCATTTTATATCACTTATTACCATGTTATAAACATTATGTAATCATTTAAGTTAGTAACATTTGTTTTGTCAATATTTGGCACTTGAGTCAAAAATGAACACCTTATAGTTACAAGTTGTTCACATGGTCAAAAGATCATTATATCCAGAATTATATTCATTATTTAGATATCATATATATCATACATATCATATATATACATGTATTTATAATAGTACGTATCATTTTTGGGAAATAATGAAATGTACCATTCATGGAGACGGTAAGTCATACGTACGCATGAATGCTACATTCATTTCTATTTATTATTTTAATGGACTTAAAACATAATGAAACATAGGTATATTATAATTACAGTATAATATCAGATATAATATCATTACATGCATCCTTTATATGTCCCACATATGGTATTAACGAGTCATATCACTTTGAGGGGGCGGTAGTCTGCACTTCCTCAAATGAAATTATCGCATTTACTCATAATGGAAACCATTAAGGTATGCTACAAAAGAAAAATATAGAAGTATGAAAAAACTACAAACATAATATATATCATATATAAATAAAGTTCCATTATAATGGCCACCATGAGAGGTGGTAGGAGGTAATTTAACAATCATTGTTTTGTGAGGTGTTAGTTTTCCATCCACAGAAACATTATGTTCTTCACCCATTAGATGGAGGTGTGTGTAAGTGTAATTAAAATATATCTCATAAAAACATCCTATTATAATGATTATTCCTGTTTTGTTATAAAATAAAGTAATAAAAAGATTTTAGGGGTTGGATAAGTAAAACAAAAGAAAATAAATTAAGAGAAATTGTTACCTTTAATTTGGTTAACTTCCTTTGGTTTGAAACAAAAATTCTCCTTGAAGTGCCTTCTGCCTAAGGTAAGGCTTCAGGGAGGCAGAGAGGGATGTAGGAAGCTTAATTTGGAAGAGTTTGGACGAGCCTAAAGGATTGAGATGTGTGAGGAATTGGTTAGAAGTGGTCTCCGTTTATAAGGGGGAGGAGGGGCTCTTTAGGAAAGTGTGAAAATATTATTTTATTATATAATGATATTCGGCTTCTAAAGGTCCTAAAATCATTAGAGTCGAAGATAAAATGACTCATGGTCGAAATAAAATCAGCCAATAAAAAATCGACATGTTTTGGATATTATTTTAATATTTATAATCTAATTTATTTAAATTATTTATTAATGAGGTAAATACTACATCATTATAATATCCTAAATAATTTAATTTATTTGATTTATAAAAATTATAAAACAAATACCATGATGTAAACACCATATAAAAATTAATTACTAAAAGGTTTTTGTTTATGTCAATTTTGCCTTTATATTAAATTAATTAATCTAAAGTGTCATTATCATTCATAAGTGGCTACATGGGGTCCCAAAATCGACTCCAATATTCCCATGGTCGACCATTACACATAAAATAAGGTTAGGACATGTGTTAAGGTAATTTTGAATTATTAAAATATTATTTTTACCTTGAATTACCCTATTTACCTTTAACCGCGGTAAATAAAAGTAATAAGTTACTATTCACCAAAAATTATTTTTATCTTATTGAACCACATTTTACTCCTTGATATTAACCGTGTCTCTCAGATTTTCAAAATTCAACTCACAGAATCAGTAAAATTATGTTTTATGTGAATTTTTAAATTCTCATAGGAGGTGGGTAAAAGATAGTGGAAAGTTCAATAAAATTTATATATATATTAAATTATTATAAACCGACTCCAATGAATTAAAATGAAATTATATAAGTATTATATATCTATTTTTACATAAATTAATTTAAATAAAATAAATAATTATTTAAATAAAAAAAATTATTTTTATCCAATAACTCTGTGGTTTTCACTATTCATAAAAAATTGATGTTTCTCAGAAAAATACCAAAAAATCGGCCTAATATATATATGTTATTATGAATTCAAAAATTATTTCTATTTTACCAAATTAAAAAAATATAAGTTGCATTAATTAATTTAAAAATTAATTCCTGTTGTCAAAAAATAGCGTGATTTTAAGAAATAATAACTTTCAAAAGATTGACACTTGTTTATGTCTGGTTTAAAAGTGAAATTACGTACAATGACCAAAATTGTATTAAATGGTTAAAATATATTCTAAATATTATTTAAAACCACTCAAATTCATAATTTATCACTATTAAATATTTTTATTAAAAAGGTTTTTTAATTAAAATTTAGTAATTTTCACTATTCATCAAAATATGAAAGTTATCCAAAAAGCACCAAAATTTCACCCTAAGATAATTTCGATATTCCGAATCCAGAAATGAATTCCATTTTGAAATATAAAATTTATAAAATTTCAAGAAGTGGGTATTACTATTCATAACGGCTAGTTTGATTGGTTGTGGTGTGTTATAACTCGAAGTTGCGTACAACACACGCTTCTGTA
The DNA here is from genome assembly GCA_963277665.1 of Viscum album. NCBI lineage: Eukaryota > Viridiplantae > Streptophyta > Magnoliopsida > Santalales > Viscaceae > Viscum > Viscum album. The sequence goes on from OY728130.1 coordinate 1,546,578,688, forward strand.
TTATTCAAAGTGTATCATACCGTGGAATCTTGGGGTGTTACATTCTCACCTCCTTTAATAAATTTCTTCCTTTCAATTTATTCTCGGTATTGGAAACCTGGGGTTGACATTTCAAAATATCAAAGTTGAAATCCCACATCGAAAAATGGATTAATGAGGCCCCTATTTAAAATAAAGAGTGTTTAGTATGAAGGTCACCAAAAATAACACATACTTGGATTCCACGTAGGAAAACATAGATATTGAGGAGAAATATAACCATCAATATATGATGGAGATTGGTAGAGAAAATGGATATGAAAAGGCCTACAATCACAAATCCATAAATTTGTGATGATCTAAGGTACTATCTAGGACAATGTTTTTGTTCTAAGTTCCTTTTCTTAATGTTGAGGAATTTATTTATGATATTGGATAAAATCATAAGGAGATATACTTACTTTATAATTAGTGTTTTATACATTAATAAATTTCTACCACAAACTCATCTTTCACTCCAAAACATAATACAACTCAAAAATACTCTATTTATCCTAATCGTATAGGGTTCCAATTATATTGACTTTATAATTCAAATACTAGACCCTTTAAAAAAAATAAACTACATTATTTAATCTAGGGACTTCACTTAGTCCAGTGGTAGGTGATAAATCCCAATCGCACTATGGTTGTGGGTTCGATTCCCGCCACTTTGTCCAACGCGACGGGTTGTCACACGGTCTGCGTGTTGTCTTTTTATAAAAATCCAAAAATAACCTTTCAAACTTTATCCTTTCCAAACTTTAGACTTATCCAATATACTACTATGAAAACTCACAGTCCAAAATTTATAAGGAAGTTAAACACAACGAAGATCTTTTTTCCATGTAATAACATGTGAACACCTTCATCACGTATTATTTTAAGACATGGTAACATCCTGAATTACCGTAAAACCTTATTGATTACATTCATGCTCCCTTATTCTTTATAGAATACTTGATATACTCCTTATATCCAAAAATGTTGTAAACTCCAATAATGACAAACCAATAATCAGTTTCACGGTAGTCAAGAATATGCAACATAATTTATTCATATCAACCATCTCTTATTCCAAAATCACTACCTCATCATCGGGACCATATTAAGGATTACCTTTCCTTCAACCATATATTTTCAAAAAAGTGTAGCTTACTATTAATTCACTTTTCATAGAACTATATAATCTCAAATCCTTAATAAAATAGTACTACAATATAATCCTTATTTATCTCCATAATTCATTTAACCAGTATACTATTGATACAACACTAAAATAAAATAATTCTATAATAACAACATAAGAACAAAAGTTATTACTATTCATATGAGGTTGTATCATAATTTGATTATTATCCAATAGCATCATTTGGGGCAAACTATGATGATTTTAACATTGTTTTTCATAGTGTCTAAACTACTTGCAGATGAGGCATTGTACATTTGAAAACTTTTTCTTACCCCTGTAATCACGTACTTGGTGTCCTTTTTCTCTACCCTTATAACAAACTCTCATTCCCTTAAAGAATTTACCAAGGTGATTCATTCCACATTTATCACATATTGTAAAATCCTTCTTTCCCTTATTCCCTTTATCCATATTTCTTTCTACCATCATTTTCTTCTTTGGCTTCCCTTCAAAGCCATAGGATTCAGAGAGTTCATTACTGATCTTTTGATACTATTTATTCATATGATGATAATACGTGGGAGACTGTTTCCTTTCTAAATGTTGTCTTAATACCATGAATGATATGACCCTTATTACTCTTTAGATCATACGTATTGCTTGAGTTCTCATTCCTTCTACTGGGTACCATTTCTAAACAATGGCATACACTAGGTCAGTTTATGAATCAAAATTCATAATTCCAAACATGTAAAATACCTAAAATAAATGAATAGTTTATGGATATAATCTATAATCACAAAAATGTTTTCTTTGAGGATGTATATACTCATAAACCCCTCATAGAGGTTTGTAAAGAAAATTAGAATTATCCTAAGCCTATCCCCCAGGAGTGTCGAAACCAAGAGTGCAGTAAGGCCCGTTGTCATGTACCAGTTCCCATTCGAGTCTAGCTCAAAGTGGTGTTTTCGGGTTTTACCCCTAGGTACATCTATGCCAGAACCACCTCTACCTGTCGTATCCAGACAGGGATGTGTTTCTCAGAAAACTCACAAAATAACTACAATACCAAAATTCTAGGATGTTCTTCTATAATAATCCTCAAAGTCTATCTTAGGGTAATGTGCTCTAATCAGAGTTTATTTAAATCTAGTTTCCAAGGTTATTGCTAAACTTCTTCTGATACAATCTATAACGCCCTGACCCTAGTTACCCAGAGTCGGTGCATTATTTTAATACATTGGAATGATTAGAAGGAATCATGTCCCGAAGGACCGATCGGTTTAATAGTCTTGGAAAATAGATTACATACATGAATGTTACATTACACTTTATAACTTACAAAACAACATAAATAATCCTGTATGAATGCCATTATTCCCTTGTCTTAACCCTTTATATCAATCAAAATACACTTCATGGAATCCTGGGAAAAATAAAACATAGAAAGGGGTGAGATCAGATGCTCAGTATGGATAAAAATATAGCAAAAACGTTAATAAATAAGCATAAACATTTAAGGCAATGTATAACTAAAACAAAATCCTTTTAAACATAAACTTTAGCATAATATAGAAAAGATAAAATGAAATAATTCCATTTACTTATTCACATGGATATTATACTAGTCGAATAATCACATTCCATATCAATAACCACTTTCATAATGATGGAATGCATAATGCCGAACTTTAATTTTAGTGTCAAGGCCTCGTGCCAAGATCTAAGGGATAAATGTAACCGGAACCCAACCCGAAGTGCCTCTAATAACTGGACACCAACCCAAAGTGCCTCTAATAACCAGACACCAACCCGAAGTGACTCTAATAACCGGACACCAACCCAGAGTGTCTCTAATAACCGGACACCAACCCGGTGTGCCTCAAATAACCAGTCACCAGCCCGGAGTGCCTCTAATAACCGGACACCAACCCGGAGGGTCTGCTGTAACTGGACCCCAACCCGGAACATACTAGTCCAACACAATCATCGTTAGAAGAGTATGAAATATAACATAAACATTTGTATTAAAAATAGCATATGAAATGTTAATACTTTACCCATAAACCATGAATGGTATATGAATAACACATCCACAGTCCAACATATCACAAAACCTTTAACACAATATGAAATATTTGTATCATGATAAATCAACTTCAAAACAAGTTTAAAATCTATTAAAGGATCTTGACATGGATGAAAATTATTTGTAAAACTCTTTGAGAGAAATACACATTTTTCATGAAAACATTTAAATGTCACACAATTTAGAAAAGAATTCATTTAAATAAATTTTTGAATCAAAGTTTCCCATACCACTTTGAAACTTTTTAAAGGAATTATCATTTTAAAAACATTGAAGTCCATATAAATAAATCCTTAAAAACCATTTTGAATACATGGACATTAATGAGGAATATTTAGAAGAATAAATATTTAAAACATTTGAAATGATGTTTTATTAAAAAGTCCCTTAAAATAATCACTTTGAAAACTGTTTCATAAAACATGGATATGGATAATAAATATGTCCTAGTACATACTTACGTAAAAACAGCCTCGGATAATAAAGAGATTGAGGAATTAACCCTTACCAATTTGGTAACTTACGAAACATACAACCCATGAAAGAGGTATCATACATTGAATATGTAAATACACATAAATTAATGTGTATTACACAAATAATACAATTACGGGCAGTAAATACACCACACAAAAGGTAATAGTGTCAATATGGAATGAATCTCATGAGAATAAGGAGTGAGATGAAAACCCCTTACTTTGTGTCCGACTTGACCCGTTCGTTCTTTAACATCCTGAATAATAGACTAAAGTTAATTTATAATTGATTAAGAAGCATTTTCAAGTTTATTATTCCTTTTATATCACATATTTCCATGTTATAAACATTATGTAATCATTTAAGTTAGTAACGTTTTTTTTGTCAATATTTGGCTCTTGAGTCAAAAATGAACACCTTATAGTTACAAGTTGTTCACATTGTCCAAATATCATTATATCCAGAATGATATTCATGATATATATATCATATATATCATATATATCATATATATACATGTATTTATAATATTACATATCATTTTGGGGTAAGAATGAAATGTACCGTTCATGTAGACAGTAAGCCGTACGTACGCATGAACGCTACATTAATTTCTATTTCTTATTTTAATGGACTTAAAACATAATGATACATAGGTATATTATAATAATAGTATAATATAATATATAATATCATTAACTCAATCTTTTATACGTCCCATATATGTTATTAACGAGTCATATCACTTCGAGGGGGCGGTAGTCTGCACTTCCTCAAATGAAATTATCAGATTTACTCATAATGGAAAATATTAAGGTATGCTATGAAAGAAAAATACAGAAGAATGAAAAAACCAAAAACATAATATATATCATATATAAATACAGTGCCATCATTATGTCCACCATGAGAGGTAGAAGGAGGTAATTGAACAATCATCGTTTCGTGAGGCGTTAGTTTTCCCTCTACAGAAACATTATGTTCTTCACCCATTAGATGGAGGTGTGTGTAAGTGTAATTAAAATATATCTCATAACAACATCCTAGTATATTTATTATACTGGTGTGGTTATGAAAGAAAGTAATAAAAAGAGTTTAGGGGTTAGAGAAGTAAAACAAAAAAAATCAATTAAGAGAAATTATTACCATTAATTTGGGTAACTTCCTTTGGTTTGAACCAAAAATACTCTTTGAAGTGACTTCTTCCTACGGTAATGCTTCTAGGAGGAGGGTAGGGATGTAGGGAGCTTAATTTGGCAGAGTTTGGACGATCCCAAAGGCATGAGATGTGTGAGGAATTGGTTATAAGTGGTCTCTTTTTATAAGGGGAAGGAGGGGCTCTTTAGGAAAGTGTGAAAATATTATTTTATTATATAATGATATTCGGTTTCTAAAGGTCCAAAAATCATTAGAGACAAATATAAGATGACTTATGGTCGAAATAAAATCATCCAATAAGAATTGGACATGTTTTGGATATTATTTTAATATTTATAATCTAATTTATTTAAATCATTTATTAATGAGGTAAATACTGCATCAATATATTTTCCTAAATAATTTAATTTATTATATGTCTAAAAATTATAAAAAAAAACCATGATGTAGGAAATATTTTTATCTTTCCAATGAATATTTATAGTCAAAAATATTACTTATATAACACCATATAAAAATTAATTACTAAAATGTTTTTGTTTATGTCAATTTTGCCTTTATATTAAATTAATTAATCTAAAGTGTCATTATCATTCATAAGTGGATATCTGGGGTCCCAAAATCGACCCAAAGATGCCCATGGTCGGCCATTACTCATCCAATAAGGTTAGGACATGTGTTAAGGTAATTTTGAATTATTAAAATATTCTTTTTACCTTGAATTACCCTATTTAAATTTAACCGCGGTAAATAAAAGTAAAAAGTTACTATTCACCAAAAAATATTTTTATCTTATTAAACCACATTTTACTCCTTGATATTAACTGTGTCTCTCGTATTTTCAAAATTTAACTCATAGAAGCGGTAAAATTATGTTTTATGTGAAATTTCAAATTCTTCTAGGATGTGGGTAAAAGATAGTGAAAAGTTCAATAAAATTTTTATATATATAAAATTATTATAAACTGACTCCAATGAATTAAAATGAACTTATATAAGTATTATATATCTATTTTTCCATCAATAAATTTAAATAAAATAAACAACTATTTAAATAAAAAAATCGGTTTTAACCAATAACTCAGTGTTTTCACTATTCATAAAAAATTGATGTTTCTCAAAAAAATACCAAAAATTAGGCCTAAGATATATTTGATATTATGAAATAAAGAATTATTTCTATTTTAAAAAATTAAAAACATATAATTTTCATTAATTAATTTAAAAATCAATTTCCATTGTCAAAACAAATAGCGTGTTTTTTAGAAATAGTAACTATCAAAAGATTGAAACTTGTTTATGTCTGGTTTAAATGTGAAATTACATCCAATGACCAAAATTGTATTAAATGGTAAAAATATATTCTAAATATACTTTAAAACCACTAAAATTCATAATTTATCACTATTAATTATTTTAATTAAAAAGTTGTTTTTAATTAAAATTTAGTAATTTTCACTATTCATCAAAATATGAAAGTTATCCAAAAAGCACCAAAATTTCACCCTAAGATAATTTTAATATTCATAATCCAAAAATGAAGTCCATTTTTAATGATAAAATTTATAAAATTTCAAAAAGTGGGTATTACTATTCATAACGGCTAGTTTGATTGATTGTGGTGTGTTATAACTCGAAGTTGTGTACAACACACAGAACTGTATTATTCAAAGTGAAGCGTACCGTGGAAGCTTGGGGTGTTAACACTTTAGTGGTGGCGTGGTTATGAAGGAGAGTGGCAAATCCACGCTGTTCTTTGGGAGGTTCAGGGTTCGAATCCTAGGAGTCTGCTTTCGGGGCGAGCCTCTCCCCCGGGGTCCACCCACCTTGCCGGGTCACCCGGTCTCTTCTGAGGCAGGAAAAATGAGGCACGACCCAATTGCAGAAAAATATCTTGATGGACCATCATTTCCATGCCATCACCCTCTAGTACGACCTTCCATATCGGCTGGAAACAGCTCTTTCCCCCGCTAGGGCGCTACCTCAGGGGAGTGACCTCTTTGTGGGGGAGGGGGGTTTCCATGTGTGGTGGGTTAGAAAAGGCCACACATGGGAATTAAATTTTATAAAAAGAGATATACTGGATATATATGATATTTAAATCAAGAATATCATTATAGAGATAATGGAATTTTGACACATGGACATTTTGTAACCATAAAAGTTCATTTTTGACTCAATTACCAAATATCGGCAAAAAAACCGATATTAACTTAAATAATTATTTAACGTTTATAACATGAAAATAAGTGATATAAATGGAATAATAAACTTGAAAAAGGTTCTAAATCAACTATAAATTAACCTATGATTATTATTCAAGATAACATGGAACATACATGACGAGTTGGACTCAAGGTAAGGGAACCTTTCACCCTCTTAATTTAGTCAAAAAACATTTCCATGTTATGTCTCCTAATTTAAATTTTCATATGTTGGGATATGTTATTATATATCCTAATTTCTGTACATTTTATGTCGAGGTGATGGGAGACCTTTTTCTCTCTCATAAACTCATTTTTTGAATTTTTAAGTGATTCCATTAGGTTGCCAAATTTTCATAAGGGAATTTCTAAACTAAATCTCCACTCTTGGGGTTTTATGGATACTTAGTTGATTATATTATTCCATGGTTTTGTGTGGAATAACTTTTTACTAATTTATGTTGTAATTTCCACTTCCTTTTGTGTGGATAAACTTTTTTAACACATAATCACCCATTGATAAATTCGTACATCATTTATACAAACTTTGTATGAAAAATCTTAACTCAGTATCTATTCATTGAGTTAAATATCCATGTAATTGGTTTTTGTGTTTTGAAGAATATGTTTAAATGACCCATGATTATTTTACAATTAATATAAATTTATATTTGGTGTATTTATATTTTTCATAGGTAAATTTTTCATTGAATTATCTTTAATACAATGATACAGTCTTTGTAATAGATTTTGTCTCAATTTATATTCCATTTAGACTTATTAGTTTTCATATACCAATTCAATTTATATGATTCATATACTTCCCTTTAAAATATTATACCATGAATCTACTTATTCTAATGATATTCTAAGATTTATTTTAATGTTATTATATAATTATTTTTATTCATGTATTTTGTCAAGTGTTAGGGGACTTCATCTCAATCTCATTTATTTGAGGCATATTTTGATTGATACATGTCATGATTTTATATGGGGTATAAAAACATTTGACTTTTAATTTATTTCCAAGGGAATATTTTTTCTATGTAGAGTTTTACTAAACGAAAAAGGTAACATTTCTTTTTAACATACGTGGTGACAACGACCTTTCCACCGTCATGAGCATTTTTTTGATATTTGAATTCCTTAACCATATGTAATGTTTTTAAAAGGAAAATAAATACCGTATACCCTTTTTACATATTTTTGTATTGAAAATTATTTTGATAATGGATTGATTATGTCCATATATATAACTGATATCTTGTGATTTCAATGTTGAAATGTTATCTTTCCTTTATGCTTGTTCATGTGGTATGATTATGTTATGGTTCTTGGGAATTTTTTATGTATATGGGTGGTTCTGTGAAAAACTTAGGGTAGGTGAGCCCGAGATAGCTCTCTAATGCACTGGGTAACGTGATAGAAGTAAATGTTAATATTTCTTCTAAGAGATATAGTGAATATATTGTGATGGTACTCCAAACATAACTCCATATGTATCTGTGAAAGATATAATGTAAGTATGTTATGGATGCCACAAGTTACCTATATGATTTATGATTTTTTTGTGTTACTCATAAATCTTATGATTTTACAAGGAATGTCAAAGAGATTATGTTTTATGATTGAAAAGTATGATTTTATTGATTTTTATGTATTGATGGACTAATGTTTTCTTTCCTTATTTTACAACCCTTAATGAGTTATTTATTCTCATCCCATGTTTTTGAAATGTTTTTATCAGGGTATAAGGTAGGGTAATAGAAAGGAAGAATTAAAAAAGATTTATATCAAGAAAATAATTCATATGTTACTTAAATAGTTTTATTGTTGTGAAAAAAATTGGATAGAGTAGAAGTGTCTACCTTGTAATATTTGGGATGTAATGTAATAGTTATAGCATAATTCTCTAAAACTCTAAACCTAATAATATTCTTAATGTGAATTCTAGATTTAACTCAAGATTAGGTATTGTTTTAAAGATAGGGCCTTATAGTTGGTATCATAGGAAAGGTTTATACAACTTTAGGGATTAATAGTTTTTGTTAAACACATTGATAGTCCCTATGTATATTATCTCAGTTAAATCCTTGTTTTATATCTTTTTCAGATCAAAGAAATTCGGTTACAAATGGATGGTGGAGGATCTCAAACAACATTCCTTTCTATTCCTGATGACATTCTTACAATAGTTATTGCAACGTCTTGTTCAGATGATTGTGAAACATTTTATAGTATACAACTCACTTGCAAGTAGTTTTTGGAGATATCAAACACCTCCAATATACCTCGATACCATCTTGGATCATGGGTTGTATTTAATCAAATCCAATTTTTTCAATATTCTAATCTTTTCAAGAAAGGTAAATATTATCAAGGAAATTTCAAATATTTTACCTTATCACAATATTTTGTAGCATATTATTATTTTGAAAAAAGGTGCTGAAGAATAAGACCCATGCACAACATATTTATATTTTCTTTTAAAATGTAGTCTCTTAGAACATACTTATGGTATTTTTAATGGACCATTTATTTAAAGTTTCAACTCAAACTCGGTCCAACTGTTCTATAAAAATCAAGTTTTATTAGATGTTTTGAAATTATATGTCATACATGATTTTTTTCTGAAACCATTTTTCTTAGAAGACCCATATGACCCAAGTATTACAAGGTGTATTTAGATGAAGGAAAAAATTATTTTGAAAGATATCTAAATCATTATTACAATTCATGGACCTTCTACCTATGTGGAAAAGATAACGATGAAACCATGTGGACAACACAATCAATGTATGATGTTATTTCTATTGGGAATAGTTTTATTTTATCATTTGGTGGTGAAATAAAAAAATGAAAATATATTTAAGAATTCATGAATTAAGATGTTGAGGTCTTAATTAGTTGGAATGAAAATGATTGGTATAAGAAAACATTTGATGTTAAAACATGTTAGGGTTATTTGTTTAGTTTTATAAAATGGAAAATAGGTAATATGGGTGACAACCCATTGTGTCCAGAATGGCTGTAAGAATCTAACACACAACCGAAGGGTGACAAGGGCGCATTGCCTAACACAGGTCTATGTGAAGTCCCTGGTTAGTATGACTTATTATTTTTAGTTAAATGATTTTATGGATCAAGAATAAGTTAATTTTGGAACTTATGTTTTATCAAATGGATATCCTTAGTATAGGAAAATGATTTAATTATTAAGTGATAAAAGTTATTTTGGAGGATGTTCTCTCTTTTGGGAACACTATATGCTCAAGGAAAATAGAATACTATGGGATTTAACTTGTGGAGTAATGGTTGAAATAATATTTTGGAAGAATTTATGTTTTATTTTAGACATATGGCTATTTGGGTTATTTAATGAAATGGTTAACCTATTAGAGAGAATATATGATTAGGTTAACTACTTTTCAGAATGAGACTTTAATATTAGTCGATGTTATTTGAAGATAAATGTTATAATTTATCGTGAAAGACTATGTGATCAAATTCTTATGAATTTTGGGTTTCATTATTAGTTGTATTGTTATGAATAATTTTAAGGACAATTTTGTATTGAATGGTCTTTGTAGACCTTTGGGTACTATTTTTTGAATTTTAGAGATTAAGGGAAGTATTTCTTTTTATAAAGGATTATCCTTTTGGGGATTATCTAACCTTGTACTAACCATTTTGGTGTTGGTTAATGTTTAAAGATAGGAGAAATATATAGTTCATCTTTTGTGGATTATATGATTCTCAATAAGTTGATTCTAGCACTTCAGGTGTGACCATGTTATCATGAATACTCATCGTTCGGAGAAAAAATTAATTTTTGGTAGAAATTTATTAATGGATAAAACTGTACATGAAAGGTATGTATATTTAATTATGTTATTATTGAATCTAAAAAATAAATTCCTCAACTTTATGAAAAGGAACTTAAAACAAAAATGTTGTTCGTTAAATTTTTCTGTCGGGGAATCAAAGACCATGTAGCCTATGACATGTTTATGGTTTATTGGTAGTTAACTTTCTCCAGATCATGTTTTCTATAACTCTCCACCAGAAATTGACACATAGTTTATCTTCCATATCCATGTTTTCACACATGGAATTCTATTGTTTGTTATCTTGGGTGAAATTTCTACTTCTTCATATTTCTTTTAAAATGATAGTTTTGTTGACTCTTTTTCTGATGTGGTACTTTCAATGATGTTTCTGATCCTGATTTTAAAATTTTGAGGATGCAATTTCTAAACGGGGGGAATGATGTAACAACCCAGGTATTTATAGAATAATATTTTTTTAATTTTTATTAATATTTTAAATCAGATATTATTTTTACATTAAGGGGAATATTTTTTCCGATATCGTACTCAACACAAAAAATGGGTTTCATTGAAATCATACATTGTACACAACATAGATTTATACCCAAAAATAATATAATAATTTTAAATAGTAGTTAACACCTCGCCATTGTTCTGTTAGGAATGAAGAAAAACTAACTATATTATAATTTAAAATTTTTGTTAATTTTTTTACATTTATCAAATATAATTTAGATGCTTGAAATTAGAATGAATCAAATTTTAAGCATAAATACTCTGATATTTTTAAAAGGTAGTTTTACTACCTTCTTATGGAAAACCATTTTTTAATCTAGTTTTAGTCACATTAATATATTCTATTTGATAAAAATATATTTCTTAATTAGAACTGGGACATCAAAATTTACATTGGATGAAATTTTGGTATTTTTATGATAAAGTTAAGGTTTTTAATGTATAGTGAAAAATACAACATTTTAATTCCAAACTGTCTTTTCATCTAATTTATTTATATAGTTAAATTATTATTTTAATTGGTTTTAAAGATAAATTGGATTAATTTTTTATCATTTAATCCAATTATGAAAATTTTAAGTAATTTAAATTTTAAATTGAACATAAACACATGTCAAACTTTTGATAGTTATTACTTCATAAAAATCGTCTTTTTAGGTTTTGACAACGAGAATAAATTTTAAATTAATTTCTGCCAATTCTTTGTTTTGAATTTGGAAAAATGGATTCCATATTTGAAATAATTAGGTCCAAATTGTGTAAATAGATACCTTTAATTTTTAGACATTAGAAATAGTAACTTTAGTAATTATTTTATTTAGCATCATTAAAGGGTAAATTTGGTAAATAAGGGAAAAAATAACATTATAATAATATAAAACTACCCTAAAATGTGTATTAATTATATTTAATGATACATTTCCGACCATGGGCATCCTTTGGTCGATTTTAGGTCCCCATAGAGCCACTTTTGGGTGAAAATGTCTTTTAATTACTCTTAATTTAATGTTATGGAAAATAAAACCTAAACATGTATCTTTTAAAAAAAAAAATTCATATGGGGTTATATAAGTGATATATTCAACTTAAATAGTCCTTAGAAATATAAATTTTTTTCCTAAATCATAATATTTTATTTATAATTTTTAAACATCAATTAAATAAATATATTTATGACATAATGATGATGTAGTGATCACCTTATTAATGAATGATTTAGATAAGTGAGATTATAAATGATACAATAAATATATTTTGAACGTTTTTATGCCATAAAATAATTTTATGGAGGAATATTAATTCTTATCTTTAAATTAATGATGTTTTTTGAAAGAATAAAGTTGTTATGGATTTTTAAAAATTCATCATATGGATAGTATGAAAATTGACATAAATGCATTTTTAAAACAAATAAAATTTTATTAAATTATATAATAGTCCTAAAAATAAAAGATTTAGAAAAATTACTTAGAAAATTTTGAAAATATCATTAATGAACCACTTTTAGTTTTATTGGCATTTTATTGTAAATATTTTAACGATATGGTATGAATACAGAAGAAGACATGGTAAGAGTTAAATTAGTTAAATAAGAGTTAAATATAAAATATAAGGTTAAATTTGTAACCTAGAATTGTATAAAACATAACTGTTTAGATTTATTAGACACAAAATATCTTATATTTAAAATAAATGACTTTAGGACCATTTAAAACTGAATGGTTTTTGAAAAAAAATAAAATTTCAATACCATCCTAAAGTTCCCCTCCTCCTTCTTATAAAACAGCATTACCTATGACCCTAACTCACACCCATAAAGCCCTTGGTTCATCAAAAATCTGAATAAATAATTTAAAAAAATTCCTCTATTACACTTAGAAGCCTCACCTTGGGCATAAGGAAATTCACGAAAGTATTTTATCTTAAATCAAAAGGAGTTACCCGATTTGAGGTGATGTCTTCTCTCAAGATTCTTTCATTTATTTTCCTTCTCCTCCCCCCAAAACTCTCTTTATTCCATTATTTTATAAAACAAAGTATATTTAATATAAAATTATTTTTTATGTGAATTATTTTAACTACACTTCTACACACCTCCTTCTAATGGATACAACCATACTATTTCTGTGTACGACAAACTACTCCCTCACGAAACAATAATTATACGATTTTTCCCTACCTCCTCTCATGGTGGCCATTTGGATGGAACTATATTTATTTGTGATATATATTATATTTATATTTTTTATATTATTCTTTATTTTTCATTTATATCATAGTTTTATGCCTTCCATAATGTGAAAATATGGTAATTTCATTTGTGGAAGTGCGAACTACCACCCCCTTAAAGTGATATGACTCTTTCATGCCATACATGGAACATATAAAGGATTAAATTAATGAACTTATATAACATATAAAAAATATTATATTATAATATAATTATAATAAAACTATGTATCATTTAGCTTTTTTTACTTTAAATATAAAAAATAAATGAAAGTAGCGTTCATACGTAAGTACAACTTACTGTCACCATGAGCGATGCATTTCATTTTTTATCTCCAAATGTTATGTAATATTATAAATAAATATACATATATATATATATACTATATTTATATGATATTTAAATCAAAAAATATCATTCTGGATATAATTGAATTTTGACCACATTGACATTTTGTAATTATAACGAGTTCATTTTTCACTCAAGTACCAAATATCGACAAAATGACTGATATTAACATAAATAATTATGTAATGTTTCTAACATGTTAATAAGTGATATAAAAGGAATAATAATCATGATAAAGGTTTTGAGGAAATTAAAAATTAACTTAATTTTATTATTTTGGAATAAAAATGAACATATGTGATGAGTCAGACTGAAGGTAAGGGATCCTTTCACTCTCCTATTTTAGTCCAAAACTTTTTTTATGTTATGTATTTTAATTTGAATTTTATATTGTTGGGATATGTTTATATATATCATGATTTCTGTAAATTTTATGTCCATGTGATGAGAGACCCTTTTCTCTCCCATCAAGTTATTTTCTGAATTTTTAAGTGACGTCGTTAGGCTTCTGAATTTTCGTAATGGAATTTCTAAACTAAATTTTCAATCTTTGGGTTTAATGCATACTTTTTTGATTTTATTATGACATAATTATATGTGGAATAACTGTTTATTTATTTATATTTTAATTTCCACTTCCCTTTATGTGGATATACCTTTTCAACACAAAATCACCCGACTGATATATTCTTACATCATTTATACAAACTTTGTATGGGAAATCTTAACTCAAACTCAATCCATTGAGTTAAATATCTATGCTATTGGTTTTCATTTTCCTAGAATACGTGTGAATGAACTCTTATTGTTTTACACTTAACATCCACTTATATTGAGTTTATTTATATTTTTCACACATAATTATGTTATTGTTTAATCCTTAATCTAATGATACGTTTTTTGTAAGGGATTTTGTCTCAATTTACATTACATTGAGAATTATTTGTTGTCATTCACCAATTCACTTTATATGGTGTATATACTGCCCTTTGACATATTATATCATGAATATCCTTATTCTCATGATATTTTAGTCTTTGTTTAATGTTATTATATAATTATTTTTATTCATGTATTTTCTCAAGTGGTAAGGGACTTTGTATCAATATTCTTTCTTTGAGGCATATTTTGATTTATACATGACTTGATTTTATACAGTGTATAAACCCCCTTTTAATTTTAATTTCATTCAAAGGGAATCTTTTTTCTATATAGTATTTTACTAAACGAGAAAGGGAATATATTTTTTAATGTACGTGGTGACAATGACCTTTTTGCTACCGCGAGCATTTTTTTTGATATTTGGATTCCTTAACAAGACTTAATGTTTTCAAAAGGAAAATATATACCACATACCCTTTTTACATATTTTGGTATTGAAAATGGTTTTGTTAATGGATTAATTATGCCAATATCTTGAATTTATATCTTGTGATTGTAATGTGGAGATGTTATCTTTATTTTATTACTGTTAATGTGTTATGATTATGTTATCATTCTTGGGAATTGTTTACGTATATGGGTGGTTCCATGATAAACCTAGGGTGGGTAATCTTGTGATATATCTCCAATGCATTGGGTAATGTGATGGTGGTAAAAATTAATGTTTCTCTTAATAGATTTAGGGAATATACTTTGATGGGTATTCCAAATGAAACTCTCTATGTAGCTGTGAATGATACAATGTAAGTATGATATGGATTCCACAGATTACCTTTATTATTTATGATTTATATGTGTTACTAATAAATATTATTATTTCATGAGGTATGCTAAAGAGATTAGGGTTATGATTGTAAAGGTTGATTTTATTGATTTGTTTGTATTTATTGACTAATGTTTTATTTCCTTATTTTATAACATTTACTGAGCTTATTATGCTCATCCTATGTTTTTAAAATGTTTTTCCTAGGGTATAAGGAATGGTAAGATAAAGGAATAATTCAAGAAGATTTATATCAACAAAATGATTCTTGTTTTATTTAAGGAGTTTTATTGTTTTGAAAAAAATTAGATACAGTAGAAGTGTCTACTTTGTAATATTTGAGATATAATGTAATAGTTATGGCCTAATTCTCTAAAACTCTAAACTTGAAAATATCCTCAATGTGAATTATTGATTTAAATCCAGATTAAGTAATGTTTTAAGGCTTTGGACTTATAATAACCATGGATTTAGACCCTAAAATAGTGGTTATTGTTAATAGCCCTGGTTTAATGGGATACTACTCATATTGGAATGGCTATAGAGAGAAACCTATTGCAATAGTTTAAACTGTGGCATTATGCCTTGTGACATGGTTTACAACCATGGAAATAGCCTCCGGATACACGAAATAATCAAAACCAAGTAGTCTACTAACACTCATATACTACCCAATAGCTACCAGAAAAAAATAACCTACATGGTCTAGGATGAGTGGAACAGAAAATGTATTATAGAACATCAAAATATAATTCTGCCATTGATTTCACAAAAAAATGAATATTCTATATCCAATGCCATCTTTTCTACATCAAAATCCATCACTCATAAAAACAAGTATCACTGTACCAAAAAATAAATCATGTTATTCTATAATGATACCTTGTTAGCTTAAATAGTCAGCATCACCTAAAAGAACTCCTTCTTAAGCTCCAACCAGTGAAGTGACTGCACAAACACTACAAATGTGTATATTTTTTTTTATATTTGAAATTCTATATATATTTTTTATTGGTTTATTCAACATGGACATGTATCCTTTATAAAATACAAAGAATATATAATAATAACATGATTAATGTCACACGATCATCTACATTGAAAATATAATTTTATCTATGTTACATCTCCAAACTTTTTTTAAATAACCAAATAAAAAAACATTACCAAAATATTATAGTCATAATAAAAAAACACAAAGAGGAAGTATAGACTAAAAACTGTATGAAACTAACCTTAATGGTTGTCCTACCTGAAAAAATTAATTTTTTCACTTTAATTGATAAATTATATTTATGTTGCAAAATTCCTCTCAAAATGAAAGAAGGTCAGATTGACACACCTTACACATATAGGTTGTACACTACAACTTATGAAAAATATTATGGATTTTATTACCCAAATCATCCTTTGAAAAAAAAATTAGCCTACTAATGTGATTATAAAAAATTATACTTCATTTCAATCAATACAAATCCTTACATAATTCATTACCAATACTAAATCCAATACACACACACAAACACACACACACTAATTCATAGAAATAAAACCCATTACAGAAAAAAATCCCATTTATATGAATACATTCATGACTCCATCAAATTTAAAATACCACCACTAATTTTACTTCAAAAATTATTTGAAACATTGGAAATCACCATGAAATAAAAATTAGAAAAAAATGTTAGGTAGTGAAATATATACTGTTGAGAAAATTTATATTGTTGGTTTTATAATGCAAGTTAATTGCCTATGAATTTTCATCATAGGAAACCATTTGTAAGGAACTAATGGGAATTGATTTTGGATATAATTACTTCTTGAATTTATGTGATCAATGTTTCAATAGTACATGATAAATGATACATAAATCAATAAACATTAATGAACGAAGAATATCCAAATAGATATATATAATTGGTTTAGTTTGTTAATTGTTTATGAAATTTTTATTAAGGGTTCATATATTGAACATCGTATTTATATGAATACCTTTATAGATAAATATTTATAAGAAATTTCCAAATAACCAAGGAGTGTATAAAAAGTAGTAAATAAAACTTATAATGTATGGAGAGAAGGACTAACATGCTCTCTAATAATACCCAAGCCTGTATAAATGGTTTTGAAGCTCAAGTAGAGATGCTTATGAAATGAAATTTTTAAAGGGACCAAGAATTTATGTCATTAAAAACTAAAAACCATCTTCTATATTATATAATAGAAATAAAAACAAGAATTGGTAAGTATATTTTAATTTGAAATCCAATGGATGGTATTTATGGGATTTTGTAGATTATGAACAGACTAAAACATTAGAAATAAATTCATTTACACTTGGAAAAGGATTAAAGAATTTTTATCCATAAGAACATCATTAGAATTTTTTTTTGGGGTGGAAACAAATAGAAATTATAGATTTTGGGACTTCATGCATTTAATAGTAAAATGAGTAAATGAACATTGAACTTCCAAATTTGGATTCAACTACACTTAGAAAAGAATATCCTTAAAGAGGATATTATATTCTAAAACTAAATCAATAAGATAAAATTTTATTTCATGGGGGGTTAAAGTCTAAAAAACTAGGAAAATATGTTGGAATGAGGTGGAAATCTTTATAATGAGGTTGAATATTTTATACCATTGTTTATATTCCTCAGTGGGGCATGAAAAACATAGAATAAATTTAAATCAATCTATAAATCACAATAAATTTATTCACCGCCAACAAAAATAACTATCAATAAAGGAAACAAATAGAAAAATTTAATCAATAAGAAGTCCATATATATTCCATGATTCACATATGATCAGATACCAAGACCATGAGAAAATGATAGTTCATCTAACTCATAGAGGATAAAGTATCATCTTAGGAGCTTATACATGACTATAACTGAAGATGCAGGGACCAAAAACAACTGTGGAAATAGATGTCTGGTGATGCTCCACTAAGGGTAGATGATGGTTAAAATGGGACCATACATGGGAAAAATTGATGAAAAATATATAATTGAATGAGGAAGCATGAACCTCAATAAATAATGTGAATAAAGTAGCTGAACAGTTTTGTAAAACTCGACTACATGACTTATAATCCCATGAATTAGATGTCAACCATCTTAAAACCCTATAACACTAAGAGTTTTTGGTTATTAAAAATATCAAATAGAATGTTACCATGTGTTAATCTCCTACTAATACACTATGTATTTCAGTGACCCATCTGATGATTATCATTTAGTAAATTCTCATCTCAACTATAGAGTATACACATAGGGTAGAGAAATTAAAAAAATAAATAGTAAATGTTGAATGAAACCATGGTATATTATTTGACTACTCATAAAAAACTTGAAAAAAGAGTTATGAAATAATAATAAATAGCCAAAGGATTAAATTAAAAAAAAAGCATTATTTAAAAAATTATTTATAACTATTGTAAAAAAATTATGTTTGAATGATATAATATCATAGAAATAATTCAAAATCAATTTTGAAATTAGAGAATCCAGTTTTAGGTGCATCATAATTCTGAAATTTTGACATTAGATTGTCATGGAAAAAATATTAAAAATATCATTAGTATTTTCATTATATAGTTTTTCTACATTTTATAATTTTTAAATGTTTATGTAATTTTGGATTTTCATATTATAATTATCATATTATTTTAGTGTTTATATCAACCTAATGTGTTTCTTTTGGGTATTATTTTTATCTTAATTTATTATTGAAGGATGATAAAATTTATATTCATTAATATGAATCTATAAGAAATTACATAAACAATAATTGAAATATAAGAAAATATAAAGAGTTTCCATATAATTAGCAATGAAAAATATTTAATATTTATGAAAATGGTATTGTCCATATTAATGTAAAAATGTTATGAATAATTTATAAAGTAAATGAATAAACTAAAACCCTAGGTGCATACCACATGGATTGAAGTCTGGATAACTAAGCTCAAGGATTCTACAACTCCACAATTTTAACATGATATTCAAATAATGGCATGCCCTTGGTATGAATAAAAAGGTACTATAAAAAAATATTGTGGTTACATCTATAAAAAATATAATGGAAAATATGATTATAAAAAATAATACTAGACGTATATAGCCAAAATACTTCCACAAGTCCATGAGAATCTCTATAATTTTCATAATGAACAAAATTACATGACTTCTTGTAAAATGTTCTATGATGATCTATTATATTTTAATCTATAATTTAAATTGGAAGTAGAAATGTTTTTTCAAGACAAAATATAAACCCCATGAGGGAAAATGTATATTTCATTATTTTTATTTTATATTATTATAGTATATAAAATATAAAATTGTATGTTATAATATACTAAAATTTTTATTACACTATTTAAAAATATATTATTATAGTATAGTATTAAAATAGTTTAGTATTTTAGTATTTTTATGTATTATAGTATTATATATTTGAAATATTTTTATATCAATGTATTTGTATATTATAGTATTTTTATATTATAGTATAAGAAAATGTCAAAATGTTTGTATATATTCATAATATTATTAAAGTATATGTATATTGAAGTATATGAAAATATGTATGTATTATAGTATTTTTCAAAGATTAAGAATACATAGAATGTTTGAATAATAACTATAAATTTTAGAATTCTTGTGTATTATAGTATATCTATAAGAATTGGTATTAACATAAGCATATTCACTAACAGGTTTAAAAATCTGTATTTATTTCATTATCTATAGTACCATTAGAATAATAGTTACCCTTAATCAAAATATTATATACATAAGTAACTCAGTTTTTATAATCATAACCTAAATCTAATATTTTTTTAGGATATATATAATAAAAAATAGAATATAATGTTTTTAAGTAACATGGTTTTTATATAATTATAATCTAAATATCATGTATTTTTTAGTTTATGTATTACAATATTTAAAATATTCTTTGTATTATCGTATTTGTATGATCCTAACTGCAAAAGTAAATGTTGGTAGTGGAACTATTAGTTTGATAATGTACAAGTATTTCAGTATATATTTACACATGAATATGCACTATTGATTTCACGTATGCACTATCTAATTCACATATGCACTACTAAATTCAAATTGTGTGCATATTTGATTTCATTAATTGTGTATGTAATAGAATTATATAAACTATCAAATTATCATATGCACTATAAAATAAAGAATGTGTATGTATTTGATTACATTAATTATGTAAGGAATATCATGATCATAAGAAAATAATAAACATAAGCACAAAAATTAGAGAAGTATAAGAAAAGGCATAAGAAGTAAAATTAATTCACAAAAAGTTGTTCAAAATGGGTTCTTAAAAAATCTAAATCATAAATAATTTCTATAAAATAATTCATATGGAAATTTTAGAAATGAAAATCATAAATAACAACTACCTAATAATGTATTACATTATTCAAAATCATATGACATACCATAACATGTTAGGGGAATGTGGGATTGAGGAATTACACCATGGTTTCCAAGCAACCTTCATGTCATCTAATGTTGTAGAATATGTAGACGGGCTTTCCTAAAAGATTATGTGGCCTCAAAATTCCACCTATGGTATCATTAATATCTATTAAATTTTCATTAATCATTCTAATTCATGTTGTAAAACCATAACATAATATTTAACAAGATACCCAAAGAATCAACTTCTAATTGGGATTCTAAGTTGATAAATAATTTTAACCAATCCAAAACAACAATTTATTATATTTGGGATCTCAATAATAGATAGAAAAGAAATACCAATATTGATTAAACAAAAATTAGTTAAATTATATCATCCATACTCAGTTTAGAAGAATCTTTACAGTCACTTAAATTTACTTGAATTTACAGGACACATCATGAAGTGGTCTTAGAATCTTATTTCCATCCAAATAACATACAAATAATAGACCTCAAGTTCATTTCCATATAAACATGACCACTTATATGAATTCCTATAATATTTATATCATGCAGTCTAAGTTAAAAGTTCATACTATGAAATGCACCTAAGTTAAAAGGCAATTACCTAAAAACTATTGAAGAAATTCATATAAAAAATATAATTTTATTAGTTGAACTTTAGAATTTTTTTTGCGTGGATATATTGATGCAATTTTATGTTATGTCTATCCAATGGAAAAAATATAACCACGTAAGATTTTTTTAATCCTTTCTTACAAACCGTGGAGATTAACTAAATAAATAAATTGGAAAATAACATTTTTATCATATTATCATTTTTAATGGACTCATAAATTTAGAACAGTTACATAGATTATTGGTAACTAAGATCACCAAACTCATCAATCCAAAATCTATTTGGTCCATGAAGATTTATCCCACTATATTATATTCTATATAAAAAAAGAAAGAAATATTTTTAGAAAATACCATAATATATATATATATATATATATATATATTCTTTTCTATCTACGATTTTACAAAACTGTATGAAAGGCCCCATATTAAATGACCAATAATGAAAATTTCAACAAAATATGATACATATATTTATATACACTATTGGAGGAAGCCCAAAAAATAATTAAAAACTATAAATACATATGGAGATGATGAAAATTATGGTTTGTGATAGGATCTAAAATAATCTTAATAACTTATTAGTCCCAATGTAAGTGAAAAATAAATATATTTAAATCTGGTTCAAAGGATCCAAGAAATAATTGTTGTGTAAATATGGATAATAGGTTCTTCTTATCATTCCATCTTTTAGATAAAGTGTAGTCAAACACATAGATTTTTTTATTCATTCAAGATTTTTTATATAATATACCAACTAGAATTCATATTTCCATTTGAAACTATAGAAACTATTGAATAAAACAAAATATACTCATTAGTCAATGTGTGTAATGGGATCCCATTTATATTGTAAAATTTAGACCAGGTCATACACTTGATACAAAATTAATAGTTTATAGAAATAGATTGTTTATGAATTATATTTACATTGAAATAATTTGGTGTACTTAATAATTAATATTTGTTTTTATTGAATGATAATTGTTATTTTGAAAAAATGTTAATGTCATTACTATGGAAATTTAATGAAAACCATGAGAAAATATTAGATGTTAAAAAATAATTACATTGATTTTAGGTCATTGGATTTGGAATACAGCTTCTAAATTATCATCCCTATCTTGAATAAATTCATATATAGTAATCAAATTAATAAATAGTTAAAATATAAAGAATATATTAGAAAGTAAAAGTATTTGTAGTAACAGGTCATTTGGTAAAAGATAATGCACCACAACTATATTTTATTTGAATATTTTATTAGGATGCAACGACATATTCAGATACTATAAATCATTTAATATTTTAAAAGTAGAAACGATTTCATATGTGTTAAAAATTAAAGCCTATGAGAATGTGAAAAAGATGTTATATATGTTAAAAATGAATTGTTTTTGGAATGTGATGTTAATTATAATGATAAAGAGAACATGAATTAGAATAGATGAATAGTCAATAATTAAAATTATAAATATTGTAAAATACTGAAATACATAAATTACAATATGAATAATTACCTAAATACTCTACTTGCTGATGAAAAATTAATGTGGCATATAATCATTCTTTGTACACATTTATAATATGAAAATATATATTTATAAATATTTTTTTAAAAATCAAAATATTGATTGAAACTTGAATAACTAAATTTTGTGGTATTTAATATTAATGATTAAATAAATACATAAAAACCCATGAAAATAAAATCTTCATTGTCTATAAGGAATTTTCTTAATCAATTTCACACACATAGCCTAAAACCATAAGATTCCCTACTTATACTATTTTATAATTTGAGAACTAACACTAAATATAATGAAAGCACAATATTTTTTATTGAGAGATTATCAAAGAGTGTAGAAACTACTAAATAAAAACATAAAATCAAGATTAAAACTCAATCACCCCAAGAAAATATCAACCACTAAAGAAATATCTAGAACACCAGCATTAATAGGAATGAATAGAGTTTTAAAACTATCTTATATGTCTCTACACATTTCTCACTTGAAGGTATAAGCCCAAATGAATTGATCACAAACAATATCCATCAAGTACATAGAGAGGTTGGAAAACCTTAATGAACACACAACCAATGTCATACTACCCTGGTAATGCTATAGAAGTTTGTGGATAAATACAACCCTAAATATAGATTGAGAGAACTCCACTATAAATTGTTTCTCGAGATTAGATCGTGATAGACTCAACTCATCATAAGATTGGGTCAGTAGACCCCAAAACCATCATATAGATACAATGAGATAGATCATTACCAAATACACCAACTAATATTCTTATTTTCTGAAAATATGGAAAAATCACCTCACTTCCTCAATCCAAGGCTTATCCACCCCAGGGATGGGGTCACCTTGAAACTATTGGGGTTTTTGTCACTGAAACTCATGATGCATGATCAGCATGCAAACCTCATTTGTTTGGTAATGTAGTATACATATATTGATCAAAATGCATTGGTATAGCTAGTACACCATCTAGAAGAAACACCTCTATAACATGCCCTTTTATAAATTAATTTTCAATGATGGAACCATCCAATTATCCTAATACTGAATCATATATGGAATACATTGCAGAGGCATCCTTTAATAGACATGATTTAAATTTTTCAATGAGTGTATCGTGAGAGATGAATCAAGATGGACATGGAAACCAAAAACCATTATTATATGATTCATGTACCAATGTTTTCCCTCTAACTAGTGTCTACATGTAAAGAGTCAAAAGAAAGGTGATTAGAGTATTGTTGTATGGATATTTCTGCTGCCTCACCAATACTAGAGACCCTATCCTGAACGTCAAACTCAAAACACTTTACATTGTTTCCCAAAAAAAATATTAGAAACACCAATATTATGGTAGATCTTACTATTATGATACCACTTTATCGTAACCTACCCCAATAGGTCCTAATTCGGGACTACCCCAATCCTGACTCCAATAGTCCAAGGGATAGAGACTAGCCCAATAAAGTCATATCACTTACATGGGAAGCCTTATCCTAATTTAAGTACACACAAACACACACAAAAAAATATCCATGATCATATAATGATGAAATATAAAACAAATGATAAAACATTCTTGAATAAAAAAATCCCAAATCTAGAGTAAAAAAAATTACTGAAAATAATTTTTTTAAAAAAATAGTCTAAAAACAAGTCCAACCTAGAGGTATAGTTGGAGACTATTTTCATGTAAACTATAGGAACACACATAGGTATTTCTATCTCACTAAGAACTTCCTAGTCCAAGAAACTATATGAATCTTTCAAAAGGTAGATTGTATGCATAAGACACATCCTATGTGGGAAAGTACCATGTCTGTGTGAGTGTACCAATAACTAGTTCGACCCCCACAATCACTAATCAATTAACAATATGAATAAAAGTGATATCTAAAATAATATATGTATATAGAACATATAAAATTAATATATAAATATAATCAAAAAAGAAACATAGTATCAAGGTAAAGTCACAGCCGTAATGCTGAACAAGGATTCCCACTCGATGATTCCACATAACACTCATTTAAGAGAACACACTCCATTAGTCATATGGGACTGATGGAGCCTATATGAGATGTATTACTCATAGGTTCACACTATAAGATGAATATGATGGGTGTATTAAGAGAGAAATGCATGGATGATGATTACTCCCAAGGCCATGGGGTATACCAGAAACTGAATATGGAATAACCTTCTTGTAGAGGATCATCATCCTCATAGTTTTGGATAGGTTGATACAAATACATATACCTGGGGAAAGAAGATGATAGAGGATCTAATTCTGGTCCTCATTAAAGGATTATAAAATCTCAATCCATGAATTACCATTTAATGGTTCTCTATTCTAACTATATGATTTTATTTCATAGTATTCCCTAGATAAAATATATAGGTAATTCAATATAAGGAAAAATGTCAACGTGCAAGAAGATAAGAGATCTAAACCAACATTGAAAGAGTACACTGTTTGTACTTGGAGTAAAAAGAATGTCCCTTTAATACCAGGTCTTAACAGTGTATCACAACCCTTGAATGTGTCTATTTTATAATTAATGACATGTCTATGCCTCTGTATTTATGACCATTTCTAAGTACACGGCTATGCCCATGAACAGTTTTCATGGCTATGTCTGTGTCAGAGTACATGGCGTTTCCGTGAAAGTTTACGCCTAGCCTTGTATCTTTTCCCTCTAAGGTATATTCCAAGGTTCTATATCGAGTCACATTCCATGTTATAGGGTCACATGCACTATGAAATTTAACTTTACTGTAGAAACCATAACACCACACAAAGGGTACCACATGCCCCGTAATCATGAATTACAAGATTTATAATATAAGAATTTATATAATCCCATAATCTTATTTCATGTTATCTCAAACTCCTAAGGAATCCATTTAGGCCATAAATATTTCTAAAGAACATGGATCTACTCCAGTCGATCCTCTCCATCATCACTTTCCAGAATTTGTCCTCGAAACCACTTGAGAATCACACAATTCTGTCATCTGTAGTCACACCATCAAAACAAAATGAATAATAATCATCAAAAAGATCCTAATCCATTGTCTACATATTCATATCCTGATATTTTCATCGATCCATCTCAAAATTTTTGATATCAAACCATTTCACTAATAAATGGAAACGAAATAGTTGATTTACCTCTATTTTTTGAACCGTGGGCTAGGAGAATTTTTCCTATAATAAACGGTGAAATGGGGAAAGGAATAACAACCACAAAAATAATGAATGATACTCATCCAATATTTGTGATGGACTCAGTTTATTTCTTCTAGAATTACAGACAAAGAGATAAAAGATAATAATAATTCAATTCCCTAATTCTAGGTTAAATCTAACTCATATCCTCAATACACACGATCCTTGAATCAATTATTTAGTTGACTGGTTATAGTTTGTCACATGAATAATAAAACTTGGATAAATTCAAAACATAAAAAACATCCAACCTCAATTGGATCAGATAATGGAGAATAATGACTGCATTTCAGTGTCATCGGAGAAATCCTCATGTTCTGGTAGACACTAATCAATGAACCATGATCCATTAGTTTTTCATTTGAGAAAGATCCCCCAAATATCACTCTAAAAATTATATAGATCTCTAGGGTTTATCTAATAACCATGAGAATACACCAAAACATTATATTTATAGAATTTTTATTAGCCAAGGTAATAAAAACAAAATAATTTATTAATTTATTTTATTTTAATCACCCTCCCTTGATCATACATCAACTCTAAAATCTGACACATTCCAAGGTAATATCAAGCCTAAGGTAAATCCCATATTAGGAGCTCAACTGCAGCCTTAGATTTCCAATCTGATCCTCATTTTAGAAGTTATTTCACTTCTTTATAAAAATTTCGCACATGTTCTATTTAATATATTTAAAATATTTCAAAAATTTATTTTGGTCTCACTAGGCCAAAAAATATCAATCCATCTTAGCACCCACCATAAAAAATTATCCATAAAATATCAAAAAATAATACCTACAAAATTTGTGTCTTTAAAAAATATCACTCTAAGATAATTTTGAAATGTAGATTACAAAAATAAATTTCATTTTTTAAAAAACATTTTCTAAATGAGTGGAAATTAATTTTATTATTTGTTCACAAATAGAAATGAAAATCATTTTTTTGAGAAAAATTTATTTTCAATGGTTTTACTGGATTTACCAAATATTAAGTACTTATATATCAATATATTTTTTATATCTAAAAAATTCGTACATAATGTTAAAAATATTTATATCTAGTTCATACTTCCAAATTTAATATCCAGTTTATAATGATTATATTTAAATAATAGTATTTTTAATAGTCTATTTCAATTCTTCATGACTCAGTGTTGCATGTAATAAAATATATACATGAAATTAGATTTTGAAAAATTATTTCATAAAATCTAAGGGTCTTACATTCTTCCTCCCATGAATTGAATTTCACACTCAAAATTTCATTAAATTTATAAAAAAAACTATGGAATATTCTTCCACATTACATCCTCAGGATCCCATAAAGCGTCTTAACATTTGAATTTTAACAAAAAATCATTGACTTGGTGTGTGGTATTATTTCATAGTAAATTCATTCTATGATATGAAATTTCTATAGGTGGTTCTTTACTAGAAAGCTAAGGATCTTACGGTAGGACCTCTTAGTTTAGTACATGTGAATGATTATGTATATACATTCTCAAGGGAGATACATGGAAAAGATATTGGACTAAATTTAGGTTTTTTGGAAACTCCAAGGGATACAAAACCATCCATACTTATTGAATAATCTCAAAAGGTACATTATAAGTAGGGCTCAACATTCCACTCTTCCTAAATCTCATAACATTCTTCAATGGTGAAATTCACAGAATTACCTTCTCCATAACATAAAATTAGATACTACATAAATTATTAAAACATATAAATTATATTTTTATTAACAAATGTAATTATATAATAACTCAATTTCACAATTTTATTCATCATAAAAATATTATGTAAAATTTAAATTTAAAAGGAAATAGTTTTCAAAAAACTGATTTCATATATGGTTTTCTATAAAAGTATGATTTTTTAATTTTTAAATTATAATTTAGAAAAAAATAATTTAATTATTTAAATCTTCATGTCAAAATTTAATTTGGGTGAATTTTTTTTATTTTTCAAAAATATTGGTTTTTAGTGAATAGTAAAATATAACAATTTTTGTAAAAATGGATTTTCTTATCAGTTAATTGGGAAATTTAAATGTCCCGATATTCTTTGAAAATAATTTAAATTAACACTTATATTATTTTTTTATATTTAATCCACTTACTTACATTTGAATCAACTTTTTATTTGATTTTATTATAATTTTTTTGGTGGTATAAAAACAAGACTTAACTATAAACTATTTTAATATACATAATGTATATATTTTTAAAATAATTAAAATAATATGCAATGGGTAATTTTTTATATGAAATGTATAGAATATATACCAATAAATATTAATGTATGTTTGTATAATGATCATTATTAATCATAAATTTAATGAAATATAATTTTTTTCATGAAAAAATACTGTTCTTGAAAAACCTCCTTTTTGACCACATCTACGGGTTTTGCAATAAATTTAATTTTTAAACTTATGTGAACATAATTTGGAAAATAAATTTCTATATTTTTAATAATTTTAACTTAAATAATATAAAAATTTCAACATAAATTTTCACTATGATGAATAGTGAAAACATTAAAAATTATTTAGATTGGTTCAGTTAAAAAAGGGATTACAGGGGCTTAAACTAAAAGTAAAAGGGTTAAAATTACCTAAATACTTCTATAAAATCTATTTTATGGACATCTTTATACCTTATCATGTCTATTACTTGAGAATACTCTATTTTGGACAATTTTAGAGTCTAAAAAATGTGGATACAAAATTTTCATTTAAAAAAATTACTAGTGAACCACTCACCTCTTTTGTTCACATATCTATTCTTGGATTAATTTAGGTATTATCCTAAATAGGTGGTCCGAGAAGAAGTAAAATTACAAACTATGTGTTTTGTATTATTTTTATTCAAACTCCTAAAAAGATTCTTAATTTACTATTATATATTAAAACCAGGATCTAACGTGCAATAAGATTTCATTATGTTATGTTCATGACCTATATCTATATCATATTCCCTCAAATTGGAAACTATTACATCGCTTGTGTGTACGGAGGACTATCGCATCACGAACTGTTGTGACATGTCTTCCATCAAAACCACTCATGGTTTGGTATGATGATGGAAATAAAGTATGTATATGATATTAATAAAATAATTATACCCATGTAGTAATTATTTCATATATAACTTTTTATATTCCATTCCATAGGGGATAAGATAATACCGCTCATGTGTACGAAGGACTACCTCTTTATGAAGCGATGTGATTTTTTTTCACCAACACTTCACATAGATATTAATAAGGATAATTTAAATGAATACATGCAATAAAAAGTACATTATTATGAAATTAATGACAACTTTATCTTTCTAAATATATAATATTTCATTTTATTTTTTATGTTTTCACTCATTGAAAACTAATAACATCTTTGATGTATGTATGGATTACTTCCACCCCGAAGAGATGTGAATCTATTTTCATCATCACAAATAATGGATGATATGTATAATTATATTTAATGATATAATATGGAATATATAAATTTATGATCATTTTGGAATAATATATATTACATATCTTCAATAATTTAATAATGAAAGACATTACTAAAATGTATGCATGACATACCATCTCCATGATCATAAAATACTTCATATCTAGAAACCATATTTTATGATAGGTATTAAAATTATATATATATTTTTTATAAATATGATAATTATGTAATGCCTATTATTATAGATATGTTTAATTAATGACCTCTTTAACCATTTTCAACCTACCAAAGTCATTTTTGACACATAAGATGAATATTGTCAAAATATCCCACATAATCAAAATTGATTATGTCATCATGTATAACCTGGTAATAACTGAAATAAAAGGAAAAATAAAATATTAAAATTTTTCTTATGGAACTAAATAATTTGTATAATTTTATTATTCAGGATGATAAAGAATATAAGTGATGATTTGGACACAAGGCAAGGGACTTGTTCTGAATTTTATTTCATTATAGCATATATTGATGTTATGAACATATATTCTTTACAAGGTGTATATAAATAACCTTTGAAATTTCATTTAATCAATTTTTCTATTCTAATGGTATTTAATTTTATTCTTAGATATATTATTTCATGGGTCTTATGATTCATATATTTCAAAATTGATAAGATGTAATTCTTTAAACAAAAATTCTCTTTTAATGCTTTATATATAATTATATTTTTCTTCCATGTCCATGTTTTCAAAACGATTTTATTATGGGAATGAGTGTTTCATGAAGGTAATTTTTTTCTTTTCATTCAATATCTTTAAAAAAAGGGAATATTTTTATGGTTTGTGTGACTTTCTTAACAAACAATACATGAAACATTATATATTAACGAATACGGTGATAACAAAATTTCCACCGATGTTACCATTATTTGATGTTTGTAACTCATTACAAGATTTCATGTTTTATTCTATTAAAACCCATCATTCCATTATTTATGCATTTTGATAATAAAATTCAGTTTTAAAATGTTATGAATATTTTAATATATAAAACTTATTTAATAAGGGAAAAATAATATTTTATAAATGTGATATTAAAAATTTTAAGATATTATGTGTTATGATTATGGTATGGTTCTTCAAAATTATTTACATTGAACGTTGGTATCCATAAAAATAAAATATGGGAGGTTACATTATAAAAAAAGTATACATGGTAACATTATAAACCAATTATGGGTGGATATGTTATTAACAAAGGATAAGTGGGTCCATGATAGCCCTCCAATAAATTGTGTATGGAATTCAACCGTATTATTATTCAATCTATAAGAGTGATATGGATAATTATTTTAAAATAAAAAAAAATTATTTATCTATGAATTATATGGGATTTAAATATTTTCATTGGGGATTTTTTTTTGTGTTTCTCTTTTGAAAATTATTTATTTCATTCACTCAAATAACATTGGTTTGAATCTAAAAATTTCATGGGATTTCATGTATTTATTGGAATAATGGTTTTTATTCTTTTTATATCAGTAAGTTATATTTTTATTCTTTTCCAAGATTAATAAAATTATTATTTCATGATTTAAGGTGTTTTAAGGGAAGGAAAATGTAAATTTTGAATATTGTGACTCTTTTTCATGAAAATAAATCAAGTTTTATCCTGAATGTTCCATATTATAAAAAATGAATACTGATAAGAAGTTTCCAATTTTTTTTATTGTATGATTGTGTTATGTATGATCAGTTCCATAATTTTATAATACTCCAAACTATAAAAAATCATCAAATTTAAGATAATATATTCTTGAAATAAAACAAAATATTTTGTAATAATTAATGATGGGTCCTAATAGTTGGTCTAAGAGGTTAGATTAGATAACATTATAGTTTAAGAAAATGATAATATCATTCCCTTGAAATATTTTCCTTTACGTTTTTTGTAAATGATATATAATTTAATGATTAACTATTTTATTCATATAAAAATTATCTATAGAGAATGGATATCCATATAATAAATATGGAAGTTATAGTTTGATGGAATTGAGAGGAAAATATCCTACCAAATTATCATCCCTATTTCATTGGAACTAGGGAAGAATAGGTTGTTTTAGTGATGTATCATTTGACATAGTGTATAAATTATGGTTTAATCTATTCTAAGGAGTAAATAGATATAAAATAGTGGAACATGTTAATAGTAGAGTACTTTGTGATACCGCAGCCCCCAAAATTCAGTGAATCATCCGACATCGTGATAGAAGAAGGATGGATTAAATCCATATAATAGATATTTGATTTTATGAGATTATAATATCAATAAAATTTATATATTTTTATTTATCATTATGATGGTGATTATTACCTATGGTGGCCATTGATTTTTAATTTCATATAAAGGAAAGATATTTATGCCTTATAATGGGATGAATTAAAGAATATTTTCCATGTGAAATATTTTCCTAGGCCTGTTCGACATAGGATGGACAAAACAATTCTTGGAAATTAGACAAAAGGGGGAATATTAAATAGCTATATATAAATCAAACTTCACCTAATTTTCATGGTACATACCAAATTTTACCTAATATCACGATAGTAATATTAATTAGTTTTACTTAGGACTTAATAAAAGATACCTAAGGGAATAATATTCTCATGAACATATATGATATGATAAATTTTTTTATCTCCTATTAAGGTAAAAAATGGAATTTTTACAAATGTCATGTATTCCATGTAAACAAGAAGAATAAGACATCCAATGGGTAGTAAATAGGGAGGAATTCAACAAATAAATCTAGAGGTAAGAAGTACAAGTTCCAATATTTTGAGAATTATGGTAAAAAGGATCCTGAAAAATGTCTTACATAGTCTAGGATGTGGTTTCCAAATCATTCGTAGGGGTTTTCCACCTTATGTGTTTAACGTTCATTGTGTATTTATTTGTTTCCCCTCATTCCATATTTCTATTAGTGGGTGGATTTAATCATTTTTAATGGTGATTTCTACTCGTTGTTAAAAACATAATAATAGGATTCCAAATCCTTCTTCCATGGATTCCTCCATGGATCTCATCACCTAGTATGTGTATCCCTCATAGAGTTAATTCATATGCTTAGAAATCATTCCTGGTGACATCTATTTATGGAGGTTTTCTATTACACAGATTTTTTCTAGAAATTCTAGTGGGTCTTGAAATTGTATAAACCTTTAGTTAGGAGAGTAGTCTTATTGGGTATCGTTGGAATGCATGTATTCTACAAACATTAGTCACCTGCAATCTTACCCATAGTCGGGAATCTCATGGATGTATATTGGGAATAAAAATCAATAAATCTTGTGTCTATAATGAGGTATCTGACACCATAGTTTTATATATTATTGGTCTTTCACCTAATCCATCCCATGTTTCTCATGAGGTAGATAACACCATATACACATATCATCTAAGTCGTTCACATTAGGAATCCCATGTTTAGACTAGTTTATTTATTTAAGGTTACAAGATTTACATATTTTGGGGAAGGATTTTATTGATCTAGACACCACAAGTAGGTGGATCAAGGTTGTTAATCCCTAAGGGGAATAGATGAGTTTTTGTCAGAACACCCCTTGAGGTGGATCTGAGGTTTAACATCTTATAGAGATGGGTGATCAGGATTCCCCATGGAGGTCGATCAAGGAGACAAGTCCCATAAAGTGATAATGTCACACCATAATGATTGATCGTAACACACTTGGAGGTGAATCAAAGAGGTGAACCCCTATGATGTAACTCCTATGTTTATAATTAGTTGGTATTGAATCTCAAAGTGGCATCCTACATTCTCTATTTATAAGATAGGGATAAAAAAATATGTTGTTTGATGCTGTAGTTTAAGGTCATGTGACATGAATGGTCCATAATTTCTTTTCATCCATTAATAACATTTACGTCGCATGTGGTGCGCCAATGAGGGATGGTTTATGGATTATTCATGGAAGCTTCTGTTCACTATATGATTGTTCTTGATAGAAGCTGATGTAGGGAATACAAGGTTGAATGGCCCGAAGGCCTTAATGTTTTTATTATTTTGATAATCCACCTTTCAAGGGGTGAGGTGGAACCCTTACAAGGCCCGAAGGCTTAGAGACAATAACATGACCCATAGGTCTTAGAGGGAATCACCTAGACCAGACAACTTGGAACTAATCCTCCCCAACATATGTCATGATATCATCACTCCACCTTCGCAGGGCTGGTCGACTAGCTGTCTTATGAAAATCTGCATTGGGCCGATATCGATGGAAAATCCATACCCTCTAATACATCAAATTCTAGTTAGCTCTGCTCCAGTGAGTGCACCTGCCCTAAATCCTCCTCTAAAGCCTTGTCCCTTGTAGTCTGACTGGTATATCTGCATTTTATGTGGCCCAATGGACTTTGGGTATCCCAAAGGCCTTAAAGTGTCCAAAAGGACTAGAGAATCAACTGAACTAAAGGCCTTGGGTGGATTGGCATCCTTGTAGGACCTGAGGACCAAACAAGGGGCCCAAAGGCCCTGATGGATGAATAGTTCCAATTATTATAACACCGAACATTTCCTGCTACAGTACTACTACATTACCCTAAAAAATATTCCTCCACCTGAATTTTATTTGGATGGGGATTATATATCAAATCAGCCTAAAGTAACCTAGAGAATATGTAGACTCTAAGTAGTTGCTTGATCTTACTGTGATGTGGTATCTGGGGGAAAATCAGGACTTAATTAGATGGGGTAATGGGTTCTGACCACAAAAATGATTCCTACATATCATATTTAATTTAGAATCAAATCCCATGTAGTTCAGAAATGTTTGGGATTGCACTTGAGGAGGAGGCCCCTTCCGTTGGTACATATAGTCCGTGGATTCCCATTAAGAGTATTGGACGATATAAGGACCCCACTAAACTCAAAGACCAAGTGAGTCATGATCGGTGTGAGAAACAAGAGGAAATTGTAGACCTAACACTCATATCACAAATGATGTGCCAATGAGAGATGGTGTGGGGATTATGCATGGAAGATGCACAGGGAGGATATCATTCCCTATGAGGAGGATCTTATTCTATGTCATTGGTTCTTACACATGGAAGCTTTCCAAGGAGTATTTCATTCCAAGTGAGGAGGATCTAATTTAATGTGAGGAATAACCCATTCTCTATTAGTGTGGGTGGTGTGTAGAGCTCCCCTTTCCATTCACACTAGATAATCATGTTGTTATTTCAAAGGGTAAGTCCATAGTTTAATTTCATGCATTGGGGATGTTTTTTCTATTTTGTTTCACATACTTTAGTGTGGGTGTGGGGGAATCACTCCTTACCCCTAGAAATTACATAACCATAGATCATGCACCTCATGGAAGGGAATTTGATTAGCAATGCGAGGGCATGATGGTGTGGAGAAGTGGTCAATCAATATGTCCATGTTAGTGTACCTATAATGATAATAAAAAGAAGAGTGAGAGTTTCAGTGTAACAACCTGAGATTCTATGAGAATTATTCTTTTTTAATTTCATTGATGTATTTTGTTATATGATACACCAAAATGATCTTTCACTACACGCATCCCTGACTTGGCTTGCATTACACGCAATCACGACCTTCCTCGATAGCGTGTGTAGTACGCAATACTGGGATTCACTAAACAATGATATATTGTTATAATATTATTATGGACTAGACGTTATGAATATTATTAACTAAATTCTGAATTTTATAACATTATTATTCATCTTACACATTTTCTAGGACATGGTATGAGAACAAAATAAATTTTTCTGGTAAAATAAGTATTTTTAAAAAAATGCAGTTTTACCGCCTTTTGATGGTGAACCCAATTTAAATATAGTTTTTGACATGTTTATAAGTTAAATTTGAAAAAATAAAATTATTCTTTTGAATCAGGATATAAAAATTTACTTTGGATAAAATTTTCATATTATTATGATAACTTTCATATTTTAATGAATAGTAAAAACACGATATATTTTAATTAAAAACAAATTTTTTCATCGCAATAATTTGTATGGTTAAATTATAATATTGAATGGTTTTAAAGTATAAATAGAATATATTT
Source organism: Viscum album (assembly GCA_963277665.1). Lineage (NCBI taxonomy): Eukaryota > Viridiplantae > Streptophyta > Magnoliopsida > Santalales > Viscaceae > Viscum > Viscum album. The sequence goes on from OY728130.1 coordinate 1,546,614,856, forward strand.
TTACCATTTAATATAATTTATGTCATTACTATTAATTTTACATTGAATTCATAGGTAAAAACATTTCAATCTTTGGAAATATTTTAACTTTTAAAACCCGTTTTCTTAACAACGAGATATATTTTAATTTAATTGCTACAACTTATATGTTTTTAATTTTAAAAAATGGATTCCATATTTGGATTTAGTGGGTCTGAATTATATTAATAGGTTACTTTTTTTGATTTTATGAATATTAACTACGGTAATATTTATTTACTTCAGTTAAAGATAAATCAGGTAATTAAGGGTAAACCTAAGATTATAAAATTACCCTAACACATGCCAAAATTTTATTGGATGTCTAAAAGTAGACCAATATCACCTAATGGTCGGATTAGATTCATTTTATGGACTTTTTACCTTTTAAATAATCTAATTATTATTAAAACCAAAGAAAGTGACAACATGTCACTCTCTTAAATCATATAAGTATAATAATTTTAATTTAGTGATAAACTTCATGAAACTTCAAACATGAATAGTCTCCAGAAATCTAATACAATTATATATAAATCATTTTAATTTATTTAGAATTTTTAAATATTAAATAATTATCATTAAAGGTGACACAATAGTGATGCTGAAATTATTTTATTGATTGAAATATCAAATAAATGGTTTAAAAAAATAAAAATAAATATTATATGAACTATTTAATGTTCTCCAATAATTTTATAGATAAATATGACATGTTATTAATATATTAAATATTTTTGTTCGAACATATCTTCTGTGTGGATTTTATTTAAATTCAAATAAATTAATTGTGTCAAAATTGACACTATTGATATTTTATATAATTAAATTATTTAAAAATCACAATGATATTTTAAAAGTTACAAATTAAAATTTATATGATCTAAAATTTCATAAAATATCTAATTATTTATAATTAAAAACACATAAGTAAGTATTTATAACCATATAAAATTTATAGCATTATTACCACAATTAAAATTAAATAGATTAAATAAGGATAAATCAAAATGATAAGGTTTAAAATAAAATAAAAACATGTCTAAATTTAATTGGTTGATGAGATTACAACCATATATTATCAAATATCTGAATTTGAGTCACTTTATAAGTTTTTAAGTGGGTTTTATGTTTATTGTAAATTAATATTTTATGGTTTCCAAAAGTGCCCCTCTCCTCCCTTATAAAAGGGAACCTCCTCCCTCTTCTCTTTACACATCATTGAGCCTTCATTCTCGGCCAACCCCTGCCCTTTAATCTTATCAACTTCCCTATTAATATTCTTGAGGATATGGTCTTCTCAAATGACCAACTCTAGTCCCTTAAGAGGATGTTTAAAGGAGGCATGTCGAAGAAGAGGTAATCTCTTCTACCGATTCTTTCAAGTTTATTTCTTCTTCAACTTCTACTTATTTAGTTGTTTCATTGTAAAGTAATAAAATAAATATCACTAAAATACTGATATGAAATTATAAATATGAAACAACCCCATTTCACTTTCTATCCATCCTACATAAAATGAAATCACAGCGCGTGCGTACGTACGGAATACAGTCTCCACGCCGTGGTGTAATTAGTTTTTCCACCACCACCTTACTTGGATGGGTATAATGGTGTAAATAATAACTATATATGATTATTATAACATCATAATGATTCTTAGATGTTATATCATTCACTCCAATTCTATTCAATAATTATTGGAAGGATACCATCGCTCGTGCATGCGTACGGACTACCGTCTCCACAAACGTGATGAGATACATTTTCCATGATTAAACATTAAAGTATGATTATAAAGTATATATGAAATTAATAATCATGAATGATATTACATAATAATGATACTTTATTTATGTACATATATGTTTCATTTACTTAATTCCCTTAAATTTAATAAGGAAACGAAAACAGCGTTCATGTGTACGTATGACCTACTATCTCCATGAACGGTGTATTTCATTCCATTTATCGATCTATAATATTGTAAGAACCCGGTTCTTGTTTCTGAGGTACGGGTTTCTTATTTTCTCTTTTCATTAAGTGTTTTTGATAAAATATAGAAAATGGGGATAATTACAATTTTTGGAAAGTACACGTCGTGTACTTTGTCCACACGCCGTGTACTTTCGGCCATGTAGGATAAGTACACAGGGCGTGTGGTCGTGTTGACGATGAAGGGTGTAAGAACCAACTACACACCGTGTATTGGTCCCTTAAACGTCATGTAGTCAGTCGGCAGGAGAATAGTCAGGCGGTGGCCAACTGTGGGGCTGAACACGCGATGTACTCAAGTAGACACGCCATGTAGTCATGTCAGCAGACGAACATTTCCACGCTGGTGGGAAGCCGCCAGGGGAACAGTTAAAAAAATGAGGAGTACACACCATGTACTTGGAAGTACAGGCCGTGTACTTTGTTTTTTTTCACTTAAAATGGGCAGTAGCCTCCCCTATTTATAGGGGAGGCTTAGAACTAGAGTAAGGAGTGGGAGGGGACGACCAAACCTTTGATGATCCGCCAGGCGTTTGTCGTGAATCCGTTTCTGCCTCAGACGATCTCGTTGGAACCGCACTGGTAAGCCCTCCTCTCTCATTAAGCATTTCTTTCCAATTCTTCCCCTAATGGGAGTTATTTAAATTTAAACAGGTTTTATTCTTCATCAGATCTACTCCATTCTTGGGCGTTTCTGGATCCGACGTTCATGTATAGCGCTTGTTGGCGTATAAGGTAGGTGGCTTGGTGTAAAATTTTCCAACTGTCGTGTGTTTTGTGCGTTTTTGTGCCAGGAACCCATATTGGGGTGTCATGTGGCTAAGTCCATTGCTATATTAAACACCTATAATTGAATAGGTGATTAATTATGATAATAAAATTTTGGTTGGGATCACTGCTTGGATCCAGGACCATCCCGAGGGGTGCATTCATCTGTTTAGCCGTTTGGCCAGGATAATCGAGGGTATTCCTTTTTTAAATTATGAATTAAATTTTCCTTGAGAGGAATTGTATTTAAATTGCATGTTTATATGTTGGGCATGGCCTGGTTACTTATGCCCGAGGGTTGTGTTTTACTATAGCCTGAGGGCGTGACTGTATTAGCCTGAGGGAAACATTCTACTTTGCCTGAGGGAAACCTTTTGTTCCTGGGGGCTTGAATTCTGTGCCTGAGGGGGAAACTTCCTACTCATGAGGGAAATTTATGTTATTCCTGAGATAAATACCTGTGGGTTGGATTCTGTATAGCCTGAGGGCGTGGTTCACTATATTAGCCTGAGGGAAAGATACTGGTTGGCCTGAGGGATTGATGCTGTTAAGAAAAGAATGCTACTAAATTAAATGGATTAAATTAATAATAAAAGGGAAATTTAATTGTTAAGTTAGTTACTTTTCATTACTTCTTACTTTATTTCATTTTACTATTGCCCACTGTTGTTTCATGCTTATACATAGTTGGGCACGAGCCTTTGGTGGGTGCCTATTGAGATATATTTCTCACACCCTATTTGGGTCACGCTTTTCGGCCCAAAAAGATTTCATTGATGCAGGTATGGATAGGGGAAAGAGTCCCTATACAGGTACATGATTTCTGTTAAGGAGTAGGAGGGCATAGGACCAAGCCTAGGCTTGCGATGCCACTGCCAGCTGTTTTTCTTTGTTTCGCTGTACTCTGCTTTCGGTTGTACTGTAGTGATGTATAACATGTTCTGGCTATTTTCTTAGAACATGAGACATGTAGCATCATTATCTATATACTGTTGGTTATATCCACTGCTGTTGTTTATTTCAGTTGTGTATGTTTTACCGATTCCGCTGTTTGATGTATGTTTTATTTCGTATTCCACTGTGCTACACATTGACAAATGAGGGCATAGTTTGCCACTATCAGACCTGGGCCCTCGCTGCTAGTCAGCAGCCTCTGGCGTTTGGGGAAATGCACTTGAGGTCACATGGTGAACCAGGTTCAGGGCACTCGTTGCGTGGTACCCAGAACCAGGATGTTACAAAGTGGTATCAGAGGTAGGTTTCTTTTCTTTGACTTACTTTTTGGAGCCTTATTCAGGGATAGGATGGAACGGTAGTTGGTAATAGGCTGTGCCCGGGAGTAGCTAACCCGTGTATAGGGAAAAGCCAATTTACCTTGTATTGCAATTTTACTAATTTTTCAATTTTACAGTTGACTTGTTTTCACCGAAGGGTGACACACTTATATTGTGCTGTTTATATTTTATCTGTGTGTTCTATTTAGTTTCAACCCGATGAGATGAGGGTATTCCATCTCATGCATCATTTAGGCACATGCTAGAATCACATTCCATGCATAGTTTCCATGCCATGGAGATACATTAAGAAATTGCATGTTGTTGTGATAGTTGTTGTGATAGAAAATCATGCTGTTGTGATAACTTTTTGATTAATACCTTCTATTTGATAGGGTATTTTTGTGTGAGTATGTTTATAAAAGAATGGACACCAAAATTTGGTTTTTGGGGAGTATGGGCCCCCATTTACCAGAATTTGGAAGATCATTGACTGTTTATTTTTTTATAACATAGATAAGCTGTCAAACTTTGATTTGTGGGGAGTATGGGCCCTCACGGATCAGAATTTGACACTTAGGTGTTGTTTTTCAGTGTTTTCTAGGTTCCAGAGAAGTTTCTAAGGCATACTGCCTGGAAACCTAGTATACACGCCGTGTAGTATTTTAAACACGCCGTGTATGGACTTCTATTCAGGAAGAAAAATGAACTTTTTGAGTATACGCCATGTACCCAGAGTACACATCGTGTAGTCTTTAACCATGTCACAAACCGTGTGGGTGGGGACACGGGAAGGGAAGATCTTGGGGAAAACACGCCATGTAGTTTTTATACACATCGTGTAGTGTTGACCCAGTGTCCGTCGTGTAACTCCAACACGGGAGGAGGAAACCTTAATACATACACGCCGTGTCCACTATGGAACACGCCGTGTATTGTGACATGGGGACTCGACCGTGTAACTAACAACACAGGTCGGTGTCACCTCTCCTTGAACACACCGTGCACCTGTGGGACACGCCGCGTAGTCTTGTCCGAGGACAGACTGTGTGGCGTTAGACTTGTAACTGGGAAACGGTGTAGTGTACACACCATGTGCGGGTGTAACACGCGATGTAGTGTCAATCCGAGTAGTCGGCCATGTCACAAATGACACAGTCAGTTGGAAATAACACCATACACGCCGTGTAGTTTTGTTCAAATGGGATTTGTGTGTCTTAGCCGTGTAGAAGGACCCGGGCAGGGGAAGGGGAGTCAAGTCCACACCGTGTAGTCAATATATACACTGTGTATTCTTGTTTTGAAAACTTTTAATACCTTCTTCCTGCTTTTTCCTTTGGATTTATTTGTTTTCAGTCATTGTTAATCTTATTCTAAAGGCGTGTTTTTGAACTTGTAGTGTCATGCCACCAAGACGACCGTGCGTTGTTCGCCAGGAGAGCGGCGATGATTATACTCCAGAGATGGTGGGACATGGGCTACCAGTTGATCCTCCAGCAGAGCCAGATGCGACACCAACTGCTATACGAGACACAGGAGTGGAGGTGCAGTTCCGTGAAGGCTTTATGCGGTTCATGTAGACCTTTTAGGGAGCACCGTTGGCTGCCACATCTATGGATGAGCTGACACACATATTATAGCAGCAGAATCCGCTAACATTTTCATGGGATGGCGGACCATAGGCTGCAGAGTCTTGGTTGGGGTCAATGCAGACAATTTTTGAGCATCTTGAGATGCCTCCATGGAAGAGGGTCAAGCTAGTGACATACATGCTGCGTGATTCCGCCAAGAGGTAGTGGGATGTCACCACCCAGTCAAATCATCACAGAGACATGACATGGGAGGATTTTCAGACAGTCTTCTATGACTTCTTCTTTCTCGAGATGATGCGGGCAGACAGAGCTGGAGATTTCATGAATCTGCAGCAGGGTTCCATGTCGGTGATGGACTATTCTGCTCGTTTCACCAAGCTTCAGTGTTTTGCACCCGTGATGGTTGGTGATGAGACGATGAGGGCCAGACGTTTTGAGGATGGTCTTCGTTATGAAATCCGAGCACTGGTAAATGTTTTCAGGTTGCCTACTATACATGCTATTTTGAACCAAGCGCTGATTACAGAGAGGAACCTGCGGGAATCTAGTGGTGTGGTCCAGGGCGGTTCAGCACCAGTTACTATTACTATTTATACTGGCAAGAGGAAGAGATAGACGAACTTCTCTCAGGGTGGCAGTACCAGCCAGACAGTTTCTTCAGGTCGGTCGGTCAGGTGCTACCAGTGTGGTAGAGAGAGGCACAAGAGACCTCAGTGTCCACGTGATCCAGTGGAGTGTCGAGCTTGCGGCATGATGGGTCATCTTCATCACTTTTGTTGGGCATATCCACCAGTGGCTTGTGAGAGGGGATCTATGCAGACACCGCGTGCAGGAGAAGGACCAGTGGATTCTTAACAGTCGGGGAACTGGAATACGTCAGGGCGTGCAGGCAGAGATGGTGGTCATGGTCATGGTAGCCAGACACCAGGATCTCAGAGGCAGCAGGGCAGGACAACTCAAGGTAGCCAGGCTGTGTCGCAAGGCTGCAGCACTGGGAAGGCATATGCTGTGCAACAGACCCAACATGAGCAGGGTCTCGGACCATCGATAGTCAGAGGTACTATTCTAGTAGCTTATGTTCTATCTTCAGTACTTTTTGATACGGGTGCTACAGATAGTTTCATATCTATACCCGTAGTGGAGAGCCATGGGCTCTGTGTTTCTACTTCTTCTGATATCATGATGCTAGACACACTGTTGGGGACTAGAACGACTGGTGTGCATCAGTGCAAGGAGTGCCCCCTTGAGGTTGGTGGGTGTCACTTTCTTTGGGAAATCTATGTCTTAGAGATGAAGACTTATGATGTCATTATCTAGATGGAATGGTTGGTTCCTTTTCAAGAATTTGTTGACTGCTATCGCCGTAGGGTGTGTCTCACGTCACAAGAAGATGAAGCGTTTCTATACAAGGGAAAGTGGGATGTTCTGGCGAGTCATGCTGGACCAGAACATCGTGGGTGAGGTGGAGTCACAACCCAGATTGCGAGCTTATATCTGGATGACCAGGGTACTTTTCAGACGAAATTCCCTCCTTTGGTTGATCGTTTCAAGGATGTCTTCCTGGATGAATTCTTAGGTCTTCCTCCAGAGTTTGAGGTGGATTTCTCTATTGAGCTTGTGCCAGGAGCAGCACCTGTCACGACCCGTCCTCGGGACCTGTGCCCTGACAACCCCAAGCACGCCTTTCATAGGCCATGGGCTTGAGACTAGCACAAAATGCATAAATCCCGATAAAAAGGGGAAGGTATTGCCTTATAGAGTAAAAAAACACCACAGAGTAAGCCAACAGAAGTAAACGGTAAGTAAAACTGGGTACAATAGTAAGTGTGGAAAGTAAATGGGCCAGAATAAAAACCCAAACTGAATGTAAAGTACAAATGGAAAGAAATTACAACAAATGAAAGTAAAGCAGCAATGTCGATCCATCCACTGGAAGTCCCCCCTGAAGGGTGGCTACAGATAGCCTCCTCAGCTCCTCAGGTCCAGCCGTCCGCTCCGTGTACGCCCCGCCCAGTGGTCCACATATAGGTACCGACCTGCTACACAAGCCTCAGCCACGATGAACACTGCCCGTCGTCTGCATCCAACACAATGTAGTCCGGGCATAGCCCATGCATGGGTGATTATATGCTACTCAGTAGGGACCCCGAGACCCCCGAAGGTCTCCCAGAATACACAAAGGATAATCCAAAAAGGAAAGATACAATCACGAAGTGACATCAAACACTACTTAGGTATATGCCAATACATATAACTAAGTCATCAATTCGAGTTCGACTCCAACATCCAAGCCCAAGTTCGATCACGTCCACACAGGATAGTACAACCCAATCCACCCAGGAAAGCACAACACAACCCACAAAGGAAAGAAAGTCAATCATATCGAAGATAATGATTGAAAGTCAAGACTCAGCTCACACAGGTATACTTCTTCGTAAGTTGAATGTGATGATTAGATGTAGCCACTGAATCATCTAAGCTGGTACCCACGTAGGATAAAAAAACCATCTACTCTTCCAGACCCACGTAGGATACATGAACAGAGTCAATGCCGTCGAACCCACAGAGGATTTCAGTACGGTCTTAATCACTGCCGATCCCACGGAGGATTTCAGTGCCGCCTTCATCGCTGCCGAACCCATGGAGGATTTCAGTGCAGTCTTTATCGCCATCGAACCCATGGAGGATTTCAGTATGGTCTTCATCACTGCTGAACCCACGGAGGATTTCAGTGAAGTCTTCATCGCCGTCGAACCCACGGTGGATTTCAGTGCAGTATTCGTCGTCGTTGAACCCACAGAGGATTTTAGTATGGTCTTCATCGCTGCCGAACCCACGGAGGATTTCAGTATAGTCTTCATCGCCATCGAACCCACAGAGGATTCCAGTACGGTCTTCATCGCTACCGATCCCACGGAGGATTTCAGTGCTTTCATCGTCACTGCCGAACCCACGAAGGATTTCAGTGCAGTCATCTTCATCCTCGCAGTCGCAGCTAGCTCTAGGGTTCCCGCACACAGCATGATCGATTCTGGGAGGGTTCACTCCATGAGCAAAGGGGGTCGATACATCAACTGACATGTAGTCCGGAGTTGATGTATCCCAAAGTTCCATCTCGACAAGAGGATCTCAACGTGACAGACGACGCGTCAATCGGATGCCCGGTCTGAGAGTTATTGCCTTTTTTGTTCTAGGGGCCCGGTTGGTTTTTATGTCAAAACCAACCCGACCACACTCCAACTGCATCCAAACCTCGAGCAGAGTAATCCAAAAGGTCCGTCTCACTAAGAGGAATCCAACAAAGTCGACGGCACGTCAATCAGACGTCCGGAGCTTTAGTTATAAGTGTTTCCACTCCGAGGGCCCGGTTGGTTTCATATTCGAACCAACCCGGCCGTACCCAATGTTCTACGAAACCTTGAGTGTAATATAACTAAATTACCATCTCATTCCAAGGATCGCTACGCAACTGACTGTGCGTCGATCGGAGGTCCGTAGCCCAAGTTATGGGCAAAAGACCGAAAGTGGTCCGAAAGTGTGGGGTCTGGGCCTGGTCCGACCCGACCCAACCCCCCTGGGTCAGCCCGAACCAGGTCCGGCCCATTAGGGCATGGCGCGGCCCGGCCCGGCTAGGCGCAGCCCGGTCCGGTCTGTGCAACCCGGCCCGACACGACCGAGTGGCACGTTGGCTCGGCCAGCGGCCGGGCATGGGGGGACGCGGTCCCCCCTCCCTTCACGCTCCACAGACGCTGCGGGTGCCACATCCTCCTCTAGATCCTGCACGACCATGGGATCCTGGTCGCCAGCCTTCGTGGCTTCAGCCGCGGCGGTTCCTTCTGGCGGCGCGCCGGGACGCCGCCGCCTCCGGGCAGCCGGCCGGTGCCGGCCGCCATGCCGGCGACCCGCGCCGCCTGTGAAGTCCGCGGGCCACCGGAGCCGCTCTAGTGATCCGTTCTTACTCCCGTCTATGTCTGGGGTCGTCTTGGGACCCGTAGATTACTTCGATGGCCTCCAATCCCTCAACGGACCCGTTTCATCGTCACCCAATGTTCTGCGCAACAAGAACAGAGAATCGATGGGTTCGGACTTGTTCGTTGGTCCTCACCCACCGCGTTAGTGGATCAAATGACTTTCAACAATTAAAAAACATTTAGAGGATATAAACCACATAAATTAAATTAAACCAAAACCCCCTACCTCGAAGAAGTTCTAAAACGAGGATTGTCGCGGGAAAAGACGTCGAGGAAGACGGCGTCGCGGAAGAGGATCGTGGGCGTCACGGTACATGGCGTCACAGAGAAGAGGATTGTCAGCATCACGGAACATGGCATCGCGTCGTCGATCTCTGAGGAACTTTCATTCTTTATTGTCTTTCGTCAGAGGCCGGCGTTCTTCGTTGATCTTCGCGTTCTTCAACGAGGAAGAATGTTCTTCAAGACTAGAGTAATTTCTACCCAAATCTTCTCACACAACACATCAACAATAATAAAATAAGGCTTTTCCTTATTTTATTACTCATGCCATCCCTTTTTGAAATTCAAAATTAAATCACGATTTAATTAATGTGCATTGAACAATTAAAGAGGTGCTTAATAATCCAATTAAACGCGAGAATTTACTTGGCATTTAAAAAGGGGGTGCGAGTGTGTTACACAAAAAACTAATGGGGGTTTTCCAACTTAATGAAAGGTTTGAGGAAGTTGAATAGGTGGGGCTCGTGTGGGGCCCACCTCACTAATATCCTAACAAGAGGGGTTAGGATTTAGTGGGTCCCACCTCAACTTCCATACGTAGGTTTAAACTACTTAGAACAAAAATAATATTTATAGCACAATATTTTATTTTATTTTTTAGTTAATCCATTAATTTTAAAAAAACAGACCCAAGCAAATAAAACTCTAGAAAAGGTGTTCATAAGCAATTACTAGCGCTGCGGTTTCATTAGTGCCCTCAGATTTTGATTCCGAGCACTGGTTAAAAAGTTAGGAAGACCCGCTCGTTCGTTCACTGAACGTACCCGAGCTAAACTTCGGAAATTGATTTCGGTCACACCGGGCCTCGGAATCAAGTGCCGTCAGAAACTACATTCTTGTAAAATCCCAAAGAAAATTAAGAAAAAAAATTTTCACTTGAATTTTATAGGTCTTTACATTACTCCCACCTCAGGGATTTACCTCCCCGTAATGATACATCAAAAACTAGGGAAACAAATGAGGGTACTGAGCACACATCTGAGCGTCCCACTCCCAAGTGCTCTCATGGAGGTTCCCGTGCTGCCAACTATTGCACACTAGAGAAATTGACCGCCCATATAGGACCCGCTCCTGTAGATCCTCGATCTCTACCGAGACCTCTGCAAAAGTCACCCCATCATCAATGTCCAGCTCCCCATCGTCGATGATATGAATTGGGTCGTGCACATATCTCCTCAGTTGAGATACGTGGAAGACGTCGTGCACCCAGTGCAACTGAGGTGGTAGAGCCAGGCGATAAGAAACCTCGCCTATCCTGCTGATAATCTTAAATGGTCTGATGAAGCGTGGAGACAACTTGCCGCCTCGGCCAAATCTCCGTAATCCACGTCGAGGTGGGACCCATAAGAAGACGTGGTCACCATCCTCGAACTCTAGTGGTCTCCGCCACCTGTCAGCATATGACTTCTGTCGGCTCTGATCTGTCCTCATCTGCTCCTGGATGACTTGGACCTTCTCTGTTGTGGCCTGGACCATCTCCGGTCTCACAAGTGCTGACTCCCCAGGGTCTGTCCAACACAGAGGTGATCTGCAAGGTCGTTCGTACAATGCCTTATATGGTGTCATCCCGATGGTGGAGTGGTAGCTGTTGTTGTACACAAACTCCACCAAGGGTAGGTGGTCCTCCCAACTGCGACCAAAGTCAAGGACACATGCACGGAGCATGTCCTCAAGAGTCTGAATGGTCCTCTCCATTTGACCATCTGTCTGTGAGTGAAAGGCGGTGCTCAGACGTAGTTGCATCCCGAATGCCTCCTACAACCACTTCCAAAGCTGGGAAGTAATGAGAGAATCTCAATCAGAGACGATAGATGATGGAACACCATGAAGCCGTACAATCTTCCGAACATAGATACATTCCAAGCTCTCTACTGAGCCCTAATCTATGATGGGTAAGAAGTGAGATGACTTGGTGAGTCAGTCGAAAATCACCCAAATGGAGTCTTGACCTCTGGAAGTACGTGGAAGTCCAGTCACGAAATCCATAGATATCCCATCCCACTTCCACTTTGGGACCTCCAAGGGCTTTACCAAGCCTACTGGTACCTGGTTCTCTGCCTTCACCTGCTGGCAGGTGATGCATCAAGAAATGAACTCTACTACAGCCTTCTTCATACACATCCACCAGTGCTGACGTCTGAGATCCTGGTACATCTTCACCACTCATGGATGTTCCACTAAAGGGTAAGTGTGAAAATCCCTCAGCACCTCCTCCCATAAAGCAGCTGGTACCATGGTACGTCCTCTATAAAATACATCATGCTCTCCTCATATAGAGAATCCATCAGGTGCCTATACTGAGGATATCTGTGCACGCCGCGTCTCATAGTCAACGTCCCCACCCTGTGCCTCTCTGAGTCACTGTAGTAGTGGAGGAGTGACTGTGAGTGGCTGAAGAAAGGATGTTCTATCTCTATCCACGAAGGATATCTACAAAGCGGCTAGCTGCTCCGTCGCCTCTCCAAGTAGCTGAATGCCCGTCCTCCTACTGAGAGCATCATCTACTGCGTTCCCCTTTCCAGGAGTATAGACTATCTCAAAGTCATTGTCCTGGAGGAACTCAATCCATCACCACTATCTCAGGTTCAGGTCCTTCTGCGAGAAGATGTACCTGAGACTCTGGTGGTCAGAGTAGACTGCAAAGCACTCTCCCATCAGATAGTGTCACCACATCTTCAGAGCGAAGACCACTACTGCTAACTCCAGGTCATGGGTAGCATAGTTCTGCTCATGCTGCCTCAACTATCATGATCCATAGGTGATCATTGCTCGCTCCTGCATCGGGACACATCCGAGTTCGGTCCCTGATGCATTGCAGTAGACTACGTACCCTAATCCCTCCTTCGGTATCCTAAAGATAGGTGCGCTGGTCAATCTCTGTCTCAGCTCTTGGAAGCTCTACTGACATCTATCGGACCACACGAAGGGTTTCCCCTTCTTCGTCAAAGCTGAAAGCGGTGCCACAATTATGGAGAATTCTGGCACGAATCTCCGGTAGTACCCAGCTAGCCCCAAGAAACTCCGCACCTCCGTCACGCTCCTGGGTGGCTCCCAAGCTAGAACCTCCTCGATCTTCACAAGGTCCACCACAACTCCCACCTCAGAGATGACGTGTCCCAATAAGTGGACCTCATGTAACCAGAACTGACACTTTGAGATCTTACCATAAAGCTGGTTCTCTCAGAGTGTGTCCAGTACAACCCGCAAGTGATAGGCGTGCTCGTCCTCAGTGGTTGAGTATATCAATACGTCGTCGATGAAGACCATGAAAAATCGATCGAGGTATGTCTGAAAGATCCTGTTCATGATACCCATGAACACCGTTGGAGCATTGGTTACACCGAATTCCATAACTAAGAGCTCATAGTGGACATACCGATATCTGAAGGTCGTCTTCTATACATCCTCATCCCGAACTACGAGCTGATGATAGCCTGATCTGAGGTCTATCTTCGAGAACCACCATACTCCCTTGAGATGATCGAAGAGGTCGTCAATCCTTGGTAGAAGGTACTTGTTCCTCATGGTCACCTGGTTCAGGCGACGATAATCGACACACAGTTGCAAGCTCCCGTCTGCCTTCTTGGAAAACAATATCGGGGATGCCCAGGGTGAAACACTGGGTCGGATGAATCCCTTGCCCTGCAAGTCCTCTAGTTATACCCATAGCTCTCGAAGCTCAGCGGGAGCCATCCGATAGGCTGGAGTTGATATTGGGGCTGTCCCGGGGTATAGGTCAATATAGAAGCCTACCTCTCTATGAGGAGGTAGTCCTGGAACGTCATCAGGGAAAATGTCCGCATACTGATCCACCACTGCAGGAAAACTTGGAATATGCACGTCAACTGCTCCTAGGATGAGGCTAGACAACAGATGAGTGATCGGTTGTCCTCTCCTCTGTGTGAGTCCATCCTATACTGCTAAGGTTCCCTTCTCTCCAGTGAAGGTGAACCTATTCCCATCGGTGAAAACACATCGCACCTTGTGCCTAATACAGTCGATCTGAGAATGGACTGTAGACAACCAATCCATGCCCAAGATGACGTCGTAAGGCCTCGACGCCGCTACAAGAAGATTCCAGCCAAAGCTCTTGTCTCCTAGAGTAATCTCACACTGTCGGAACCAGTGCGTAATCATCGAGTCTGCTCCCGTAGGAGTCTCAAGCCGCAAGGATCGAGCCAACGACTCTGTCGGAATCTCCGAGCTCCGAACAAGGGTAGAAAAAATGAAATAATGACTCGCTCCTGTGTCTATAAGAACTGAATAAAGGGTGGAGTAGACACAGATAGTACCTCGAATCATCTCTGGCATGCCGTGGTCGTAGGCCTCCGCTGCCTAAAGCTGAGCCTATCTCTTCCCTCCAACTCCCTGTGGTCGGGGTGGACCTCCTTGTGGTGGTGGTAAAACATCAAAGCGTCGCCCACCACCTGCTACTCGGCCAGCTCCCCTGCCTCGTCCTCCTTCTCTCTGCATACCGCCATGGTCGACCCTCTGCCTCTGCCTGGGTGGCCCCTCAACCGTCTGCTGCTCCTCTGCACGGCGAGTCGGGAAGTCACGAGCCATGTGGCCCTGCCCGCCGCATGCGTATCACTGTCTACTCCTCGGAAGGCTGGCTCTGCGCCGTGTGCCCCGCACCTTTGAGCCAATGTCCTGAGGTCATCCCCCTGATGGTCTGGTCCGCCTGGACCCCTGTGACGTCCGTCAACTGCCAGCTATGGACGACTCTGCTACATGCCGCCCTACGGTAGGTCTTTCTGCTGGTGTAGGCTCAGCAAGAAAGCTTTCTACGAGAAGGGTTCGCTCCTGTACTCCTGCTTGTGTTGGAATGCTGAGGGAGATCATTGATGCCATGATATCATGCCTCAATCCCTGCTCGAAGGTCCAGGCCCGGAAGAATGGGTCTCGTACTATATCTTTCGAATAGCATGAGAGATCGATAAATCTCGCCGAGTACTGGGCTACCGTCATGATGCCCTACCGCAGCTGTAGTAGCTCCTGGATGTGCACCGCATGGAGGGTGGCTGGGACGAACTCCGAGTGAAAGAGGCAAAGTCCGTCCAGAGGAGAGATTCCTCGTCATGCACCTAAAGCATCAAGCTCCACCATCTTCCTATTTCCGTGTGCAGGAGGCTCGCTGAAAGGATCACCATGAGGTCTTATGGTGTCCCCACTATCCTAAAAACTCAAACAACCGCCTCCAGCCAATCCTCGGCTACCTGAGGGTCCATCTCCCCGCGGAACCGGGGCAGTCTCTAATGCTAAAACTCATGCAGTGCACTAAGACGACGTGCACTCTCAGCGGCTGGGGCTGGAAGCATCGGTGGCTCGGCGGGTAGAGGTACCGCCTGTACCTCTTCTGAAAAAGGGCCCTACACCAAGGCCTCATCACTCGGTGGGCTGTCGTCTCGCAAAAATCTAGGAACCCTAGGTGGATACCATCGTGGGGCCATCCTGAAAAGAAACAGGTGCACCACGGTCAAAACAGTATACCTGGTAATCTGACACAAAGTAATCACAAAGGGAACTTTTGAAACACAAATGCAATCAATGTTTTCGTGCATTGAGTCGGAAATCAAAAGTCAGGGTCCTGGTGTACGGATACGTCGGCTGCTACACCAATACTGGACTCCCTGGACTAATAACCACACTGAATACCCTTAACACTATTGCTTCACATAGAAGAAATATCAGAGTCCTGAGTTCTGCGGTAGAACCGAACTCCTCTGATACCAATTTGTCATGGCCCATCCTCGGGACCCGTGTCGTGACTACCCCAAGCCCACCTTCCATAGGCCAGGGGCTGGAGACTTGCACCAAAGGCGTAAATACTGATAAAAAAGGGAAGGCATTGACTTATAGAGTAAACAAACACCACATTGAAAGCCAACAGAAGTAAACACTAAGTAAAACTGGGTACAATATTAAGTGCGAAAAGTAAATGGGTCAAAATAAAAACCCAAACTGAAAGTAAAGTACAACCGGATAGAAAGTACAACAACTGAAAGTAAAGCAGCAATGTCGAGCTGTCCACTGGAAGTCCCACCTGAAGGGTGGGTACAGATAGCCTCCTCAGCTCCTTGGGTCCAGCCGTCCGCTCCGTGTACGTCCCGCCCAGTGGTCCACCTCCAGGTACCAACCTGCTCCACAAGCCTCAGCTACGATCAGCGCTGTCCGTCTTCTGCATCCAACAAAACGTAGTGTGGGCATAGCCCGTGTAGGGGTGAGTATACACTACTCAGTAGGGACCCCAAGACCCCCATAGGTCTCCGAGAATCCACAAAGGATAATCCAAAAAGGAAATATACAATCACGAAGTAATATCCAACACTACTTAGGTATATTCCCATACATATACCTAAGTCATCAATTCCAGTTCGGCTCCAACATCCGAGCCCAATTTCAATCACGTACACACAGGATAGTATAACCCAATCTACACAAGAAAGCACAACACAATCCATATAGGAAATAAAGTCAATCATATCGAAGATAATGATTGAAAGTCAAGACTCAGCTCACACAGGTATACTTCTTCGTGAGGTGAATATGATGATCAGATGTAGCCACTGAATCATCTAATATGAGACCCACATAGGATAAAAAAACCAGATACTCTACCAGACCCTCATAGGATACAATAACGGAGTCAATACCGTCGAACCCACGGAGGATTTCAGTACGATCTTCATCGCTGCCGAACACACGGAGGATTTCAATGCAGTCTTTATCACTGCCGAACCCACAGAAGATTTCAATGCAGTCTTCATCACCGTCGAACCCATAGAGGATTTCAGTATGGTCTTCATTGCTGCCGAACCCACGGAGGATTTCAATGCAGTCTTCATCGCCTTCGAACCCACAGAGGATTTCAGTGCAGTCTTCATTGCCGTCGAACCCACGGAGGATTTCAGTACGGTCTTCATCGTTACCAAACCCACGGAGGATTTCAGTGTAGTCTTCATCGCCGTCGAACCCACAGAGGATTTCAGTACGGTCTTCATCGCTGCCAAACCCATGGAGGATTTCAGTGCAGTCGTCATCGCTGTCGAACCCACAGAGGATTTCCGTGCAGTCATCTTCGTCGTCGTAGTCGCAGCCAACTCTAGGGTTCCCGCACACAACATGCTCGATTCCGGGAGGGTCCGCTCCATGATCCAAGGGGCTTGATACATCAACTGACACATAGTCCGGAGTTGATGTATCCTAAATTTTCGTCTCGACAAGAGGAACTCAACATGACAGACGACGCGTCAATCGGCCACCCGGTATGAGAGTTATTGGCCTTTTCGTTCCAGGGGCCTGGTTGGTTTTTAAGTATAAACCAACCTGAACGCACTCCAACTGAATCCAAACCTTGGGCGTAGTAATCCAAAAGGTCCGTATCACTAAGAGGAATCCAACAAAGTCGACTACACGTCAATCGGATGTTCGGAGCTTAATTTATAAGTGTTTCCGCTCCGAGGGCCCGGTTGGTTTCGGGTTTGAACCAACCCAACCGTACCTAAAGTTATCTAAAATTTTGAGTTTAATATACCTAAATGACCATCTCATTCCAAGTATCACTACGCAACTGACGGTGCGTCGATTAGAGGTCCGTAGCCCATGTTATTGGAAAAAGACCGAAAGTGGAGGGTCTAGGCCCTGTCCGACCCGGCCCAACCCCCCTGGGTCGGCCCGAACTAGGTCCGGGTCTGGCCCATTAGGGAGTGGCCCGGCCTGGTGGGCGCAGCCCGGCCCGGCTGGGCGCGGCCCGGTCCGGTCTGCGCAACACGGCCCAACCCGGTCGGGTGGCACGCTGGCTCGACCAGCTACCGAGCATGGGGGGACGCTGTCCCCCCTCCCTTCACGCTCCGCGAACGCGGCAGGTGCCGCATCCTCCTCCAGATCCCGCGTGGCCACGGGATCCTGGTCGCTAGCCGCTGTGGCTGAAGCCATGGCGATTCCTCCTGGCGCCGCGCCGGGACGTCGCCGCCTCCGGGCCGCCGGCCGGTGCCAGCCACCGGTGAAGTCCGCGGGCTACCGAAGCCGCTCCGGTGGTCTGTTCTTACTCCCATCTGTGCCTGGGGTTGTCTTGGGACCCGTAGATTACTACGACGGCCTACAATCGCTCAACGGTCTTGTTTCATCGTCACCCAATGTTCCGTGCATCAAGAACATAGAATCGTTTGGTTCGAACTTGTTCGTTGGTCTGCACCCACCGCGTTAGTGGTTCAAACGACTTCCAACAATTAAAACAAATGTAAAGGATATAAAACACATAAATTAAATTAAACCAAAACCCCTACCTTGAAGAAGTTGTCAAATGAGGATTGTCACTGGAAAATATGTCGCGGAAGATGGTTTCGTGGAAGAGGATCATGGGCATCGCGGTACACGGCGTCGCGGAGAAGAGGATCGTCGGCGTCGCGGTACAGGGCGTCGCATCATCGAACTCTGAGGAACTTGCGTTCTTTGTTGTATTTCGTCGGAGGCTAGCGTTCTTCGTCATTCTTCGCATTCTTCAATGAGGAAGAACGTTTTTCAAGACTAGAGTAATTTCTTCCTAAATCTTCTCGCACAACACATCAACAATAATAAAATAAGGCTTTTCCTTATTTTATTACTCATGCTATCCCTTTTTGAAATTCGAAATTAAATCACGATTTAATTAACGTGTGTTGACCAATTAAAGAGGCGTTTAATAATCCAATTAAACGCGAGAATTAACTTGGCATTTAAATAGGGGGTGCGGGTGTGTTACACAAAAAATTAATGGGGGTTTGCCAACTTAATGGGAGGTTTGAGGAAGTTGAATAGGTGGGGCTCGTGTGGGGCCCACCTCACTAATATCCTATCAAGAGGAGTTAAGATTTAGGGGGTCACACCTCAACTTCCATATGTAGGTTTAAACTACTTAGAACCAAAATAAATTTTGTAGCACAATATTTTATTTTATTCTTTTCTTAACCCATTAATTTAAAAAAAAACACACCTGTGCAAACACAACTCAAGAAAAGTTGTTCCTAAGCAATTATCGGTGCTACGGTTTCATTGGTGCCCTCAGATTTCTATTTCGAGCACCGGTTCAAAAGTTAGGAAAACCGGCTCGTTCGTTTACAGAACGTACCTAAGCTAATCTTCGAAAATTGATTTCGGGCACACCGGGCCTCGGAATCAGGTGCCGTTAGAAACTACATTCTTGTAAAATCCCAGAGAAAATTAATAAAAAAACTTCCATCGAATTTTACAGGTCTTTACAGAACAGATGTCCATTCATCCTTATAGGATGGCTACACCAGAGTTTCAAGAGCTCAATAGGCAGTTAGAGGAGTTATAGGAAAATGGTTTTATCCAACCCAGTACCTCTCCATGGGGTTCTCTGGTCCATTTTACGAAGAAGGTGGATGGTACCCTCATGCTTTGTGTGGATTATCAGATGTTGATCCAGTTGAAGTTTAAGAACTGATATCCTTTGCTGAGGATTGATGATCTCTTTGATCAAATTTGTGGAGCATGAGGGTTCTCGATGATTGACTTGAGGTCCGGATATCATCAACTACATGTTATACCATCTGATATACCTCTCACGGCTTTCAAGAGTAGGTATGGTCTATACGAGTATACGGTTATGCCATTTGGACTCACGAACGTGCCAACAGTTTTCATGGCTCTGATGAATCGTGTGTTCCATCTTTATCTGGAATCTTTTGTGGTAGTATTCGTGGACGACATATTAGTGTACTCTAACACTCGAAACGACCATGCCACCCATCTTGCGATCATATTGAGTAAACAAAGAGAGCATCGGCTATATGCTAAGCTCTCAAAGTGCCACTTTTGGATGGACCAGATACACTTCCTGGGTCATATCATCTTAGTGGAAAGAGTTTCAGTAGACCTAGAGAAAGTGAGAGCAGTAGTTTTCTGGGAGAAGCCTAAGAACGTGTTTGAGATACAAAGTTTCTTAGGGCTGGCTGGTTACTACATGCATTTTATACAGGACATCTCCCGCTTAGCAGCACCGTTGACAGGCTTGACTATGAAAGGTGTGAAGTTCATTTGGTTGGAAGTTTGCGAGACAACCTTTCAGGACCTGAAAGGAAGTTTGACATCAACACCAATTCTGATACTCCCAGAGCAGGGGAAGAGCTATACAGTTTACTGTGACACATCAGGTATTGGGCTGGGAGTAGTGTTGATTTAGGGTGATCGAGTCATTGCGTACAGGTCTCGGTAGTTGATGCCACATGAGAGGAATTACCCAACACATGATCTCGAGTTGGCTCCATTCGTTCAAGCGTTGTGCTGTTGGAGACATTATCTATTGGGAGAGCATTTTGTGGTCTTCACCAACCTCAAAAGTCTCAAGTATATATTAACTCAGTGTGACCTGAATCTAAGGCAGAGAAGGTGGGTTGAGTACCTACAGTCCTTAGATTTTGAGCTTTCCTATACACCTGGTAAAGGTAATGCAATAGCCGATGCACTGACCAGGAATACTCAGATAAAGGTGGTACAGGAGGCCAGTGGAGAGTGGCGGCTTATGGATTTTTTCACTGAGATGCAATTGGAGGTGCACGACAGTCAAGGGTAGCCTTATCTTTCCTCTTTAACTGTAACTTATACCATCATGGATAGAGTAAGGATGAGAAAACTATCTAATTTAGAAGGCCTAGTTTTACGGGAGTCAGTGGAAAGTGAGGACCCTCCTCTTGGTTGGATGATAGGTGATGATGAGGTTATGCATTTCCATGGATGAGTATTGGTTCTAGGGGATATACAAGAGGAGATGATGCAGGATTTTTATTCTTCAGCTTGTTCAGTTCATCCCAGGGATACCAAGATGTACCGTGAATTGAGACGTCAGTACTGGTGGCCGGGTATGAAGAGAGAAGTAGCAGGTTTTGTTACGAGGTGTTCCACCTGTCAGCAGGTGAAGGCAGAGCATTAGAGACCAGCTGGGCTGTTACAGCAGTTACCCATCCTGGAGTGAAAATGGGATGATGTCGCGATGGACTTCGTGACTAGGTTGTCGAGGTCACCTCGAGGCAATGATGTCGTGTGGGTTGTTGTGAACAGACTCATGAATGTAGCTCACGTTTTTACGATCAAGGAGACCTTTGGTGTTGACGAGCTCAGAAGGCTATATATCTGAGAGATCGTACGTCTTTATGGGGTACCTTGTTCTATCGTTTCAGATAGGGACGCTCGTTTTACGTCATGTTTCTGGCAGAGTTTTCAGAGGGCATTGGGTACACAGGTGCTTCTGATCACAACATACCACCCTCAAACAGATGGCTAGTTAGAGCGTATTATACAGGTGCTTGAGGACATGCTGCGAGCATGCGTCCTAGACTTTGGGGCCTCTTGGGAGAAGCATATACCCCTAGTCGAGTTTTTCTATAACAATAGTTTCTAGGAGACTATTGGAAGGGCACCATATGAGGCTTTATACGGTAGGTCGTGCCGATCACCTTTGTGCTGGTTAGAGGCGGGTGAGGCAGCTTTTCTGGGACCATGACTTCTGCAGGAGACTTCTGAGCATGTCCAGTTGATTCAGAAGCAGATGGCTACCGCGTAGTCTCATCAGAAGTCATATGACGATCACCATAGACGACCTTTGGAGTTCATGGTTGGGGATCAGGTTTTCTTGTGTGTTTCGCCGAGGCTGGGACACAAGCGGATCAGGAGATAGGGTAAACTTTCACCGAGGTATGTGGGGCCATTTGAGATTCTGGAGAGAGTCGGGCTTGTTTTCTATTGGTTGTAGTTACCATAGAGGTACCAGGTCATACACAACGTCTTCCATGTATCTCAGTTGTTCCGTTATCTTTCAGACCCATCTCAAGTTTTTCAGCCAGAGGAGGTTGAGATGGATTTATATGCATCCTTTGAGGAGCATCCGATTCGTATCATTGACAGGAGCACGAAGGTTCTCCGAGGCTGGTCAGTTCCTCTCGTATGGGTGCTATGGCAGCATGGATGAGTGCAGGACGAAACCTGGGAGTGGGAGACCGACGTACGTGCTCAGTGGCTGGAATTGTTCATGGCTATATCTTCGTCACCCTTGGAAGGGCAATTCTGCGATGAATTTCTTTAAGGGGGAAGTTTGTAAGAACCCGGTTCTTGTTTCTGAGGCACGAGTTTCGTATTTTCTCTTTTCCTCATGTGTTTTTGAAAAAATATGGAAAATGGGGAAAATTACAATATTTGGAAAGTACACGCCATGTACTTTCAGCCGTGTAGGATATGTACACAGGGCGTGTGGTCGTGTCAGCAATGAAGGGTGTTGGAACAAACTACATGCCATTTAGTGGTCTCTTACACGCCGTGTAGTCTATCGGCAAGTGAATAGTAATGCGGTGGCCAGTTGTGCGATTGAACACGCTGTGTACTCATGTAGACATGTCGGGTAGTCATGTCAGTAGATGAACAATGCCACACTGGTGGGAATCCGCTAGGGGAACAGTTAAAAAAATGAGGAGTAAATGTCGTGTACTTGGAAGTACACGCCGTGTACTTTCTTTTCACTTAAAATGCACAGTAGCCTCCCCTATTCACAAGGAAGGCTTAGAACCGGAGGAAGGAGTGGGAGGGGATGGCCGAAACTTCGAATAACTATCAGGCTTTCATCGGGAATCTGTTTCTGCTTCAGAAAATCTCGTTGGAACTGCACGGGTAAGCCCTCCACTCTCCTTAAGCAGTTATTTCCAATTCCTCCCATAACGGGAGTTATTTACATTTAAACGGGTTTTATTCTTCGTTAGATCTACATCGTTCTTGTGCATTTCTGGAACCGACATTCGTGTATAGTGCTCATTGGCGTATAAGGTAGGTGGCTTGGTGTTAAATTTTCCAACTATCGTGTGTTTTGTGAATTTTTGTGCCACAGAACCATATTGGGGTGTCGTGTGGCTGAGGCCATTTCTATATTAAAGACCTAGATTTGAATAGGTGATTAATTATGATAATAAAATGTTGGTTGGGATCACTTCTTGGATCCAGGACCATCTCGAGGGGTGCGTTCCTCTGTTTAGCCATTTGGCCAGGATACCCAAGGGTATGACATGTTTAAATTAGGCATTACTTTTTCCTTGAGAGGAATTGTATTCAAATTTCATGCTTATATGTTGGGCATGGACTGGTTACTTTTGTCTAAGGGTGGTGTTTTACTATAGCCTAACGGCATGAATGTATTAGCCTGAGGGCGACGTTCTATTTCACCTGAGGGAAACCTTTCATGCCCGAGGGCTTGACTTATGTGCCTGAGGGCGACACTTCTTACACTTGAGGAAAATTTATGTTACGCCTGAGGGAAATACCTGCAGGTTGGATTCTGTATATCCTGAGGGCATGGTTCACTATATTAGCCTGAGGGTAAGATACTGGTTGGCCTGAGGGCTTGGTGCTATTAAGCACAAAATGTTACTAAATTAAATGGATTAAATGAATAATAAAATGGAAATTTAATTGTTAAGTTAGTTAATTTTTAGTACTGCTTACTTTATTGAATTTTACTATTTCACACTATTGTTGCATGCTTATACGTAGTTGGGCATGGGTCTTTGGTGGGTGCCTACTAAGATATATTTCTCACACCCTGTTTGGGTCATGCTTTTCGGCCCAAATAGATTTCGTTGCTGTAGGTGTGGATATGGACAAGAGTCCCTATACAGGTACATGATTGCTGCTGAGGAGTAGGAGGGCATGAGACCGAGCATAGGCTCGCGATGCTGCTGCCAGATATTTTTCTATGTTTCATTGTACTCTGCTTTCGGTTGTACTGTAGTGATGTATAACATGTTATGGCTGTTTTCTTTGAACTTGAGACATGTAGAATCATTATTTATATACTATTGGTTATATCCATTGCTGTTGTTTATTTCAGTTGTGTATGTTTTACTGCTTCTTCTGTTTGATGTATGTTTTATTTCATATTCCATTGCGCTACACTTTGAAAAATGAGGGCATAGTTTCCTCACTATCAGACCTGGGCCCTCGCTGCTAGTCAGCAGTCCTTGGTGTTTGGGGAAATGCATTTGAGGTCACGTGGCGAACCAGGTTTGGGGCACCCGTTGTGTGGCACCCGGAACCGGGACATTACAAATATATATTTATATATTGAATATATATTTTATATAAATCATGTATTAAATTTTGGAATTATGTAAATCAGGATATGAGTAATAATACCAGGAACAAAAAATCGAAACACCTACAATAAATGAAACGATTTTACCCAAAACACTGCCTTAACATGGAATTTACAAAAGAACGGGTAATATAAAGTCATAAGTAAACAATATATGATATAATAACAATGAATATGATTCTATAATAATTCAATGACATTATTTAAATCATTATACAAGAGGTTTGGATACATACGAAGCATATCAGACATAAGGTAAGGGATAATTTTTCAAATCTCATTTTTATCCGAGATTTCTTATACGTAAGTATTTACTGGGGTATATTTTTCATCCTTTTCCATCAAAATGTTTTTCATAAAGTGTTTAATAACCTTCCATGTATTTTTAAAGTAATGTTTAACCCTCTTTGACTTTTATTTTGTGTTATGAAGTGAATCGTTCTTTTGTTTACCATACGTGGTACTTTTTGACTTTTCTGTTAAAAGTATGAGGAGAATGTTTTTTAATTTATATGGCATGAACGGATTTTTACACTTTTATAACGCCTTATTTTTATAAATATTACTCTACAATATTTCATGGTTATTTTCAATAAAATAATTTTCTTTTAAAATTGTGTGTCATTTTGTGAAAAGAAAATGATTTTTAAGAAGAAAGGATATTTTCCTCAAGAATTCATTTCAAGTATTTTATCAAAATAATTTTCCATCTAATATGACATTATTTAATATGTGTATGTTTCAAGTATAATGCCTATATGTTTTAAATGGTTCCAATTTTTTTATTATGAAATGATATCCATTTGTTTTATATGGATTATGTTATGATGGGATGATGTTTATGAAACCCATTTTATTCTTTAGGTTATAATGAATGATTTATGTTTATGTTGTGGAACATATAAGAATGATTTCATTATTAGATGTGTGGGACCTATATCCCCCTCTAATTCATTGGGTAAAGATTTATATCTCATGAGATAGACATGGCTGGAACAGTAAGTTAATCTGGTTCGGTGATACTGGACTGGAACGAGGAGTGAACTCGATTTAGAAAGGGAATTTGTCCACTAAGATGGTCTTGAAAGAAATTCCTTGGCTACTATAGAAATCAAATCATGTGGTTAATGGTTTTCCATAATTACATGTTTTCTTACCATGCTATTTTATCATTATTGATGTTCCATTTTGATATATTCCTTAAGTACTTTCAAGATTTATGTCTTTTCTCAAGATTTTGATGTTTAGATTTTATGTTCACATTTTTTCATTCAAATATGTATGGATTGTTTTATGTTCTCTATGATTACCCTTACTGAGCATTTGAGCTCACCCTTTTTATGTTTTATTTTTCCCAGGATATAAAGAAAGGTTTTAGGTAAGAAAAGAAAAAGGGAATATCTTTATGGGAGATGATGAAGATCTTTCAACATGACTAGAAGATTATGTTCCAAGTTTCCAAAGACACTAAACTATAATGGTCCTTTGGTGTCTGTTTTTGTTATGTATTAAGTATTTGGAAAAAGTAATGTAATGTCTATGTATTTCAAGTACATGTCTCTACAGTTGGTATCAGAGGAAAGCTTTAGTCAATCATTGGAAACTAGGATGCAAGAACTTTAGTGAGATCCCTAGAGATATTTCTAAGGTATGTCTAGGGATGTCCCTAAGGTTATGTATAAGTATAGGTTATTGTCCTAGAATTATGGTAATGATATTATAATTAAACCTAATATGTTAGATATTTAATTTACACCCCCTTTATTGTGTTATTTTCCTAGCATGATTTTTGCCTCTCACACTGTTTTTTTGGGTTTTAGACGATGGATGGAACCCGAAAGAATCGTGTTGATCAATGTAATGGACATTGAAATTATTTTCCTCCTGAAAAAAATAATGTGGTGAGATATGGAGTGAAAAATATTATTTCTATACTTACACAAGCTAGGAATAATTTTGGATTTCCAAATGATCAGAGAAGGGAATAATATTCAATTGAGTCATTCATGATGAAACATCCACCTTCTTTCAATGGGTCTGCTGATCCACTTGTTGCTGAACAATGGATTAGTACCATTGAAAAGATATTTTTCATACATCGCTGTTCAAGACATGAAAAAGTCATTTTATCTGTTTACCATTTAGAAGGTGAAGTAGACCAATGGTGGACTCTAATTAAGAATACAAGGCCCCAAGATGTAATTGAATCCATGGAATGGGACAAGTTCAAGAACTTGTTTTTCAGTAAGTACTTACCTCGTATTCTTCGAACAAAGATGGAAAAGGTGTTCCTTGAGCTAAAGTAGAAGGATGATGAATCTGTTGGTATATATGAAGCAAATTTTACAAGACATGCAAGGTATGCATCTGGATTTATCATCCAACCTAAAAGTAAAGTTGATTTATTTTTCAGTGTCATCAAACCAAGTCTTCAAAGGGAATTAGATATAAGAGACTTCAGTAGCTATGAAGAAATTGTGCATTGTGCTATAAAGGCAGAACTAGAATTTGGTGTGACATATCCATGTCATGGTTTTGACAAGAAACAAAAGACAGAGTTCAAGGAAAAACCTCAGAACAATGGTGGAAAGAAGGTTAATGTTTATTTATTCTCAAAGTGTGGAAAGAAGCATGGTGGGGATTTTCTGAAAGGTACTAGAAAATGATTCTAGTGTGGAAAAGAATGTCATCAAGCATCTGAGTTCCGATGTAATGGGAAAAATGATTCTAATGACGTGAATACAAAAAATACTATAGAGAACACTCCACCAATACTTCAATGCTTCAAGTGCAAGGAAATGGGGCATTATGCTAATCAATGCCCTAATCCAAGGGATAATGATGATTGACGTGAGAAACCTTTTAAGGAAAAAGACAAAGGGAGTCACATGCGATCACTATTGGCGATGTTGAGTATGACAATGATATAGTGGAATTATTATGTGTTTATGTAACAGGATTCCAAAATAATGTAGTGGAATCTAATTTATAGTACTGTGGAATATTGGAATATATATGTATTGGTTTATTATGGATTTCAATAATTATATGGTACCGGTAACCATGAAAAGTAATTCAAATATTTTTGAAAGAAGATGATATACACATAATGAAGGGATAATGAGAAAATAATTTTAATGAGCTCATGACTGATATAAGGACAAAGTGATATCATGGTTTGAGTATATAGAAATTTTGGGATTCTGGTATATGGAAAGAGTTACCTTTTGACAGCATTCATGTTTTCACTATGGTTCTATGGTAATTCATGTTGCATGAGAATACAAGATTAAGGAATTCACATGTTTGGAATGTGATCAACAAGATATATCTTATGATATATGAGGGATAAGTGATGGTATTCACATTCTTGGTTGATGACATTTCTAGTAATCATTTTCTTTATACTATGAGATATGATATATTTATTTTGGATAAGTCTAAGACTGGAATGGATTAAGTCGGACATTAGATATTATTGTTTAATTCTAGAACTTTTTTTGATATTATTTTTGTAATGTTATAATTGTGAAGTTTTAGAAAAAAAAAGACAACCTACAAGACGGGAAACAACCCGTCGCGTCTAACAAGGTTGTGAGAAATGAACCCACAACCGAAGTGTGACATGCCTTTATTGACTACCACTAGCCTACATGAAGTCCCCGGTTAGTAGAAACAAGTTTTATTTTATTAAGCGGTATGATAGATGATGTATAAGTCCATTTTTGGAATCATATACGATTAACCTTACCATAGATGGACTTATGTATATTTGATAACATTTTCTAACCTTTTGTTTGAGACATATGGAATGACCCATAATTCGATCACATGATTTGCTAACACTTCGCTAATGACAAATTCAAATTCATTTCTTTAATAGATGACATTGAAATTGTTCAAGGCATGAACAACGGTGAGATTATACTAAAATAAAGTAAGTATTTCTTCTAATTCAAATTCTTCAACTTTAGGGAAATGATCTTGAAATCCAAAAATATTGTCCTAGTTCCCTTATATCTTATGAATCAGATGGTACCTTACATCATCACAAATTAATGTCTTTGTGATTGTTAGATTTTTCATATCTATGTTCTCTACCACTCTCCATCAGAACTTGATTGTTAGGTTTGTCTTCCATATCCATATTTTCACCTGTGTTCTCCTATTTGGAAACCCAGTGATGAGTTAATTTGGGTAACCGATATGTTTCATAGTTCAATTTTAAAAATTAAGTTTTAGTATTCCTTTTTACGATGTGGGTTTCTATGAAAGAAACTTTCAAGTAGTAAACAGTTTATAACCCCGATGAATTTCGAGGGAGAAATTCATTTTAAGGGGGGTAGAATGTAAAAAACTGATATTTTACGAGAATTATTCCTTTTAATTTCATTTATTTCTTTTGTTTTATGCTACATTAAAAGGGGATTTCACTACACGCATCCGTAACTTGGCTTGCATTACACATAATCACAACCTTCCTCGATAGCGTGTGTAGTACGCAATACCAGGTTTCACTAAACAATGATATATTGTTATAATATTATTATGGACTAGCCGTTATGAATAATATTAACTAAAATTTTAATTTTATAACAATATTATTCATCTTACACATTTTCTAGAACATGGTATGAGAACAAAATATTTTTTTTGTGTAAAATAAGTATTTTTCAAAGAATTCAGTTTTGCCGCCTTTTAATGGAGTACCCACATTAAATCTAGTTTTTGACATGTTTATAAGTTAAATTTTACAAAATAAAATTATTCTTTGGAATCAGTGTATAAAAATTTATGTTAGATAAATTTTTCATATTATTCTGACAACTTTCATATTTTAATGAATAGTAAAAACACGCTATATTTTTATTTAAAACAACTTTTTTCATCACAATAATTTATATGGTTAAATTATAATATTGAATGGTTTTAAATTTTAAATATAATATATTTTTACCATTTAATATAATGTATTACATTACTATTAATTTTACATTGAATTCATAGGTAAAAACATTTCAATCTTTGACAGTATTTTAACTTTTAAAACCTATTTTCTTAACAATGGGATAAATTATAATTTAATTAATTAAAATTTTATGTTTTGAATTTTTAAAAATTGATTCCATATTTGGATTCAGTGGGTCCAAATTATGTTAATAGGTTACTTTTTTTTGATATTATGAATACTGACTACGGTAATTTTTATTTACTTCAATTAAAGAAAAATCGGGTAATTAAGGGTAAACCTAAGATTATAAAATTAACCTAACACATGAAAAAATTCTATTGGATGACTAAAAGTAGACACATATCACCTAAGGGTCGGATTATATTCATTTTATGGACTTTTTACCATGAAAATAATTTAATTATTATTAAAACAAAGGAAAGTGACAACATGTCACTCTCTTAAATCTTATAAGTATAATTATATTAATTTAGAGATACAATTCATGAAACTTAGAACATGAATAGTCTCCAAAAATATAATAAAATTATCTACATCATGTTAATTTATATAGAATTGTTAAGGATTAAATAATTATCATTAAAGGTGACACAATAGTGATGTTGAAATTATTTTATTGATTGAAATATAAAATAAATTGTTTTAAAAAAATAAATATAAATATTATATGAACTATTTAATGTTCTCCACGAATTTTTTAGATATATATGAAATCTTATTAATCTATTAAATATTTTGGTTCGAACATATCTTCTATGTGGATTTTATTTAAATTCAAATAAATTAATTGTGTCAAAATTGACACTATTGATATTTTATATTATTAAATTCTTTAAAAATCACAAAAATATTTAAAAAATTACAAATTAAAATTTATATGATCTAAAATGTCATAAAATATCAAATTATGTATAATTAAGAACACATAAGTAAGTATTTATAACCATATAAAATTTATAACATTATTACCACAAATAAAATTAAAAAGATTAAATAAAGGATAAATCAAAATGATAAGGTTTAAAATAAAATAAAAACATGTCTAAATTTGATTGGTTAATGATATTACAACCATATATTATTTAATATCTAAATTTTAGTCACTTTGGAAGTTTTTATGTGGGGTTTAGGTTTATTAAAAATTAATATTTTAGAGGATTCCCAAAGTTCCCCTCTCCTTCATTATAAAAGGGCACCTCCTCCCTCTTATCTTTACACAACATTGAGCCTTCAAGATCGTAAAAACCCCGCCCATTACTCTTACCAACTTCCATAGTAATATTCTTGAGGTTCTGGTCTTCTCAAAAGACCAACTCTAGTCCCTTAAAAGGAAGTTTAAAGGAGGCACGTCGAAGAAGAGGTAATCTCTTCTACTGATTCTTTCAAGTTTATTTCCTCTTCAACATATTCTTATTTAGTTGTTTCATTGTAAAGTAATAAAATCAGTATCAAAAAAATACTCATATGATATTATAAATATGAAACAACCCCATTTCACCTTCTATCCATCCTACGGAAAATGAAATCACCGCGCGTGCGTACGTACGGAATACCGTCTCCACGTCGTGGTGTAATTAGTTTTTCCACCACCACCTTACTTGGATTGGTATAATGGTGTAAATAGAAACTATATATGGTCATTATAACATCATTATGATTCTGATATATTATATCATTCACTCTAATTCTATTCAAAAATTATTGGAACGATACCATCGATCATGAGTACGTACGAACTACAGTCTCCACGAACGCGATGAGATTCATTTTCCATGATTAACAATTAAAGTACTATTATAAAGTATATATGTAATAAATAATCATGAAAGATATTAAATAATAATGATAATTGATTTATATACATATATGTTTCATTTACTTAATTCCATTCAATTCAATAAAGAAACGAAAACAGCGTTCATGCGTACGTACGACCTACCGTCTCCCTGAATGGTGTATTTCATTCCATTTATCGATCTATCATATATATTTATATAATGGATATATATTATATATAAATCATGTTTTACATTCTGTAATTAAGTAAATAAGGATATGATTAATAATATCAAGAACAACAAACCGAAACATGTATGATAAATGAAACGATTTTACCCAAAACGCTGCTTTAACATAGAATTTACAAAAGAACGGGTAATAGAAAGTCACAAGTGAACTATATATGATATCATAACAATGAATATGATTATTTAATAATTCAATGACATTATGTAAATCATTATAAAGAAGGTTCAGATACATACAAAGCATATCAGGCATAAGGTAAGGGATAATTTTTCAAATCTTATTTTTATCTGAGATTGCTTATACGTAAGTATTTACTGGGGTATATTTTTCATCCATGTCCATAAAAATGTTTTTAATAAAGTGTTTAATATTATTACATGTATTGTTAAAGTCATTTTTAACCCACTTTGACTTTTACTTTGTGTTATGGAGGGAATATTTCTTTTGTTTACCATACGTGGTACTTTTTGATTTTTCCATTAAAAGTACGAGGTGACTGTTTTTTTTAACTTATACGGAATGAACTGATTTTTACGGTTTTATAACGCCTTATTTTTATGAATCTTACACTATAATATTTCATGGTTATTTTCCATAAAATCCTTTTCTTTTAAAATTGTGTGTCATTTTTTGAGAAGAAAATCATTTTTAAGGAGAAAGGATATTTTCTTCAAGAATTCATTTCAAGTATTTTATCAAAACCATTTTCCATATAAGATGACATTATTTTATATGTGTATGTTTCAAGTATAATGTCTCTATTATTTACACAGTTTCAATTTTCTTATGATGAAATGATATACATTTGTTTTATATGGATTATATTATTATGGGATGATATTTATGAAACCCATTTTATTCTTTGGGTTATGATGAATGATTCATGTTTATGTTGTGGAACACAGAAGAATGATTTCATTATGAGATGGTTGAGACCTATATATACCTCAAATGCATTGGGTAAATATTTATATCTCATGAGATAGACATGGATAGAATGGTAAGTTAATCTGGTTCAGTGATACAGGATTAGAACGAGGAGTGAACTCGATTCAGAAAGGGAGTTTGTCCACTAAGATGGTATTGGAAGCAATGCCTTGGCTACTATGGAAATCATATCATGTACTTAATGGTTTTCCACAATTACATGTTTTCTTCCCATGATATTTTATCATTATTTATGTTCCATTATGATATATTCCTTACGTACTTCCAAGATTTATGTCATTGCTCAAGATTTTGAGGTTTAGATTTTATGTTCATGTTTTTGCATTCAAATATTTATGGATTGTATTATGTTCTCTATGTTTACCCTTACTGAGCATTTGAGATCACCCATTATATGTTTTATTTTCCCCAGGATATAAAGAAAGGTTTTAGGTAAGAAAAAAAAGGGGAATATCTTTATGGTAGATGTTGAAGAACTTTCACCATGACTAGAAGATTATGTTCCAGGTTTCAAAATACTCTAAACTATTACAGTCCTTTAGGGTCTGTTTTTGTTAGGTATTAAGTATTCTGAAAAAGTAATGTAATGTCTATGTACTTCATGTATGGGTCACTACATTTGGTCTCCAAATGAAGTATAGTGGACCACATGAATTTGTGGAACTGGTCTTGTAGGGACTCAAGGTACAGTTTGACCAGTCCTAGATGGGTGTGGGGGATTTGTTCGATCAAACTTCATGAAGAGGTTCAGCAGAAGGGAGTATACCTGGAAAGGTATTGGAGAAGGGTTTCAAGAATCATAGGCCCTCATAGATAGTTTCTTTAGTAAGATCAGGTAGTTTTTAGAGATCACAGAAACCATGAAGAAGTATTCTTCAAGAAACATGGTGACCTTGCCTCATGATGGATTCCATACTCAGGATAGGAGTGCTTCACGAATGATTAATTCTTCCTAAAGCCTCAAGATACCCTCCGGGCCTTCTTAATTCATTACGTATATAATCCTTTATGAAACGAATATCCACCATGGGTAGAGTCTATCAATGACACTTGAAAGGGGGTTTCATGAAGGTCAAGTACCTTAGATGATCCATTTTTGGGTTGGTTTGCGATGCTCATGTTCTTTGGGAATTAGGAGAAATTCAAAAGAAAAAAGCTCAGGGTAACCGTCCTATAATGGTTGGAATGATCTGGGTATTTATAAGAAATGGTATTTGAGAATATTTGAAGTTAGTCATGAAGAAATTGTGGATATTTAAATTGGGCATGACTCTATTAGACTCACAAAGGGGATTCGTCATGATTTGTATAATTGCAATGAAATTTTGGAATGTTAGAGGGTATCTATCCAAAAGTTCACATTCATAAAGTATATTACTTTATTGGGAGCTCCACAGGCTATAGCCATTCAAGAAGATGCATGGATTCTAAAAGTAGACCATTAGATATTTTTTGTTACCAT
Organism: Viscum album; assembly: GCA_963277665.1. Taxonomy (NCBI): domain Eukaryota; kingdom Viridiplantae; phylum Streptophyta; class Magnoliopsida; order Santalales; family Viscaceae; genus Viscum; species Viscum album. The sequence goes on from OY728130.1 coordinate 1,546,648,297, forward strand.
TTTTTTATGTATTTCTCTCAAAACTAGTTGTTTCATTATTAAATATTTCCATAGAAATTATTACAACATACCCCCCCAAGAGTGGGAGACAATAAGGAATTTAGGAGGGTTGGATTCTTAGGTATAATTTCTGAAAATTTGACAATTTTATCTTATTTGTGAAGATCATTCATGATGATCACTCACGATGTTGATTCATGTTGGTCATAAGCACAAGGTCCATTATTACTCTTGGGCGGGTCATTCAACTATAAATAGTACAAGGCGGCCTTCAAAAAGCACTATAATATCATAAAATAAAAAATATCTTTCTATCTTTTCATTATGGTCCTCAACTTCGGAATCATGCTCCCTGAACTCTATTATAGAGAACTAGAGTTTTGGTAATGCTTTGAAAACACTACGTAGTGAACCAGACATTTTGAACTGCATCTCCGCTAAGTGACCAATGCAACCTATAGCTCGATGAAATGGATCCACCAACATGATCCAAAAATAAGCATTGTGAAAATGAATTAGAAACATTATTTTTCTTGAATCAAATGGATTCTTAGGAAGCTGATTAGGAATTAATTATAGATGATTCTTGGAGGGAAGAGATGGAGAGAAATATTGTGAATTGGGAATGCATTAGAAGAACCTCATATCAATATTCGTTACATGAAATTATATTAGAGTCTCAAAGGTAATATATTTTTGGAAAGAGGTTTCTACATTATAGCTTCAAACTGAGAGGGGATTTATTCATTATGGTGGAAATTAGGGAAGATCTAGGTTATATGTTTATGGTCTTAGTGGGGGTATTACATAGAATATAAGTCCTCATTATGCTACATCAATACGGATCAAGTGACCATCATATCAGAAATTATATTCAACCACATTAACAACATCAATGGGAAGAATATAGAAGATAAAAAATACCCACTGTAACATCCAACAATTCTAAAGGCAGGATTGGGGGATTTGAAGAAGAAATTGAATGATGGATGTGATCTGTGCCAGGGAAGAAAAATCACAGATGAGTGGGCCTGCACATACTGGGTGTGCGTGTCATGCACCAAATTCTAGGCAGTCTAAATCAGTTGGCACTTTATGTCATTCCATGGGATTTGAAATTCCACATTTACCAGCTGAAGGATATCATTCATGGACTGATTAGTATATGGTAAAAAAGGACAAAAATAATTCATCTATATCATCGAGAGGTCAGATTCATCCTCTAGGTCCTTCACCAAATCTCCAGGATCCTGATCCCAGGGCAATGAATGATGAATTTATCACTACGTAGAATATATGTGGAGACTAAGACTAGCTACCAGATCTATCTAACACACTACTGGATTTGGTACAACGCACGAGTGAGGAGAGGCCATGATTAATATATGTTCCCTTCCTGTAATGGTTTAGATACCTCTTTAACAAACTAGTGGTAGAACTATTTGAAGGAGAGGAATCCATGGATATATTTTTTATTATGCCTTCACCGTGTCCTGTGGGATACCAATTGGTAAAAGGGAGATCCTACAGGAGAATTATTGAATCAATCTAGTGGTAACAATGAGGATATAATGTCAGTAATTAGGCTTAACCAATAGTCATGATAGAAGGTTTCATCACAATTATTTTTTTTTTGATTGGATGATCACAGTGATGGAAACACACATAGGGGTGTAGAAAAGAGCCTTTATAATGGAATATATGATTTATATGGGGTAGTTTATTATTTATAGCATACCTTTGATGTAGAAGTATTACAAAGTACATCAACACATTAGTGAGGGGAAGATTCTACTGTGGGGGTGTGGGCCTTTCGACTTCTTCTACTACTGGGAGGCCACATAAATTGGTTGTTATGAATACCCAAAAACTATTTCACCTCCCTCAACAAACATTATACCGACAATTTGGAATATCACTAGATTTTGTTCATCCTAGTATGGTTCAGTGTAAGTGACAGATATGGTCGGGTTGGCAAAGAACTTCATTTTTCATCCATTCTCCCTACTCATGGGGGTGGTAATCAATGATGGTGTTGGGACTAAGGGATAGAGATCACACCTCCTAGACTTACATGGTGGGTTATTGGTATCAAGTCCTGAATATGAGCTAGTTTGCAAGATTTACAATCCAGAACAATTTTCAATGAATTTCACCTTTTTACAAAGGTTGACTTTGAGTGTGTACTTATATGTGTATCATGAGTGCCAACCTCTAGCAATGAGGTTACTTAGTCTCATGTTCACGTGTGAATATAGAATGATTCAGAATGAGATTCTAGCACTCGCGACTATATAATAGATTACTCATGACTATAGGAAGAGCCAGTAAAATGCATACCCTGGGTCCATACTAAGGTAGAATTCCATTCCAACTAATGAATCGGTGATACCTCCATAATGGTGTTAGGGTCGAACATTGGATATAGGGAATTGTGGTGGTGGAGCTGGTCCAATGGAAAGGACAACAATAATTGGTATAACAATACATGGATATGAAGAATAAGGAACAATATAGAGAGGAACAACACTAGTCCCGAGGATCCTAGGCAAGTGGGATTACAGGGTAATTTGTTTTTTTGAGGAAACCCCAGGGGATTGCCCTCAATGGAAAGGGAAAATATTACATCATCAAAATATTTATAGTGATATCGTGTACCACAATGCTTTAGAGTCCTGGGGACTTCACAAGAAGATTTCTACTACTCATGGGGTGTGTAATTACCTCATCAATAAGGGGATATTTCTCACCATGACATACATGAACAAGATGGTTTCTATTATACTCATGCTAAAGTGATGTGGTACATGGTACTACTAGAGGATGTAATCTACTCCCAAGGCACTGTGAATCCCATGAATAATCTGGTGATGATTATGTTAGGAAAGTAGTCCCCCCCAAACACCATTGTGAGACAGGGGACTGCTGAAAAAAATGACGAATCATAGAACTTTTGGAGGAGTTATGCCTACTAGATCTCAGCCACTGACTGGATAATTGCTATAGACCATGTAGATTTATTGGACATCACATTATTTTATCCACCACTAAATATTTATGCTCACTGTGTGATCACTTTTTATTTGTATAGGAATTGATGAGTGCTAATGAAGGGGTTGTTCATGAATAACTTCAAGATGAGGGTGATGGAACCAAAAACCCATAAAGGGGTGAGTGTGAGGACCCTCATGGACACTATGGATTTGGGTGATAAAACGTTGGAGCCTACTACAGAGGGTGTGGCTATGGATGCTGAGGTGATAAAGGTAGAGGTTAACCTCCCGAAAAAGACAAACATGGAGGCTATAGAGGATGTACAAATATCAGATGCACTACCAGAGGGGATTAGTGATATTGTGCCTACAGTAGTGGGGGTCGGGGAAAGTCCCACAACAAGACCAGATGAATGAGCCATGGTGACCAATCCAAACAATGTTATTCCACCGGAGGCTACCATCAATGCCGAAGAAGTTGTGGAAGTGCTAAGATAGTTTCCACAATAGGTTTGTTTGAAAGATCTGTGGTTATAGAGTCTATAGTACTAGAAATAATGAAACACACTATTGGATCTGAAGCTATGATATAGAAATCAGGGAGAGTGTAAATGGATGATATGATTGGGCATGCTACATTGGGTGTTCCTACCCTATAATTTCCACCAGTGGCCACTGAGAGAGCCAATATAGAGGTCTTTCTCATACTGGGAGTAGCCAAGGGGGATTGGATAATGTAACTTGCCTCAGTGATAACTCAAGGTGAAATGAAAGCTTCTATTTTAGGTGGATATAATAACAAAAAATTATTCCCTGTTATGGTCATCTAGACACTCACATTGGAAGACCTGATAATAGAGGAACCATTTGAAAACATATTGGAAATCATTCATCCTTATGATCCAGTTCCACCTGAAGATATTGAGGGTTATAGATCAGAATTCACTGAGGATAATTGGGATATTCGTTTAAAGGCATGGAGTAATGTGAGGAATTTTATCACCCAAATTGGGATAACTAAAATACAACAATGGGTGGGTTATCCCTACCATTTTTCAATAAGTATAGGGACCAATGGGATAGATTCTCTAAATTTTAATGCACTGGATCAAGACCTCCTCATTTAACAGGCGTCCGAGGAAGTGAAAGAGCATGACCTATCCAAGAAGAAGCACATGATTGAGGTTTCCCAGGTGCTTCATATAGATGATAAAGATTTCTACCTCCACAAGGTGAGGATAGAGGATCTCAAAATATACACTACTACTAATACATAAATCAATAGCAGTTTGAGGGATCAATTGGTAGCATCTGAGGCTAGGGAATCCATGACCAAGAAGGTAGAGGCTGATTAATCATTGGAGAAGGACTGACAGTGGATCTGGGAAAAAATGTTTATTTTAAGGCCAATGAGGAGAAGAAAGTCCCAATAATACAATATAGGGCCTTCAATATCTCATAGTGTAATATGGATGAACATGAGTGCTCGATCATTGAGGTGAATCTATAGAGGGATGTTTTCTCAACAGAGAGACACCAACATTTTGATAAAACTCAGAAACTATGTTTCTTCATTTGTATGCTCAAATAAAATTCATATCTCTATTTCCTCACTTTGATCATATTGCTGAGACAAGTAAAAACTAACCCCTATGATCATATGAGTAATTCCTTTTGTGAGAAATAGGGTATGGTCATGCGATTACTCTTCATACGAGATTGTTGAATAGTCACTAAACACTCAAGGTATTCTATTGTTGACCAACCACCAAGAGTGTCTATTAAGGGAGAGGTTTCTACTTATGAACATGGCTCTTATAACAACCAATTTACTTTTCCAACATACTCGAGTGAATGGATGAGATAATGCGAATGGAATTGAATTATTGTAGAACAAAGGGGGATGTGGATTGTGAATCAAAATTACAAAGATGTGGAACACAAGAAGGGTGGCATGAAAATGGTGGATAAATATGGGATATGTTCTAAACAAAACATCCATATCAATTATCATGGGAAGGTGAAAAACAAAATAGGGTCGACCTACGAATATATTTGAATCACAGAACCCATATCATAATTTCATACAATGTCTTCCATGGGGTTTTCTTAGGATGGTAGGTGATTAAAGATGGAAAGTTTCCCAACTATTAAGGGATCCCTTCAGATGTCTAAGAGGATAATGATCCAAATAAGGGTCCCGTGAAGCATGGGAAGGGAGTGATAGAATATTCAAATAGATTCCAAAACTCTTTTAGTTATGAAACTATGGCTAAGATAATATTGGTATAGGTATATTGGTCTGAACAAATATTAAAACCATCTTACCAAGGAGTTCCATCTTAGATGTCAAGCGATGGCCAAAATCGTGAGAGAATGGGTAGATGAAAAATAACAAAGGAGAGTCCCTCTCAAGTGAGGGTGTAGGATGAATTTCAGTTTTACATCATATAATGATGATGATGATGATGGACACATTGTTTATCATCATACGATTAAGATGAAACATGGTAGAGTTTAACTTTGTGTGATCAGGACACATCTGATAGTTTAATATCATGATATTGGGACACTACACACAGTTTAACGTCATATGACATGGACCAAGGTCAGTAGTTAAAGTCATGTTCAACTAAATATGATTCTTAGTATAGGGTCTTGGATCTCAGACCATAGGATTCTCCAACTAGATATTTAGTGAGGTGAGTTGAAAATCCCAATGTTAATGAGGGAACATGAGGCCAATTGACACACCACACATTCCTATGAGGTTTGACACTTAGTTTAATGACATACTACATTAACTTGAACCCCCCCAGTTTATGGTTGTGGAGTTGGACCAAGGGATCCTTTTAACAACTTGACAACATTGGTACACACAAACTAGAATTTCTAAGCTCACTCGAGTCATGATCAGTGTGGTAAAAAAGGAATTGTAATGGGTTTTCCTAACATGTGTATGTGCACATAAAGGGTGACACTAGGGGTACTGGAATTGCACGAAAATATATGGAAGTGGAAATGTGGTAATCAAAGACATTTTATATCCGAATAAGGGTTGAACGATTTGTAGGGATCAAATGCGGACCATATTATCATTATAGTATCCACAACAACACTAGATATGAATGAGGTTATAAAATATTGGAATTACTATTGACCATTTTTAAAAACATAGCGTCTATAGTTTATTTGTAGATATATATCAGGGTGTTGTTCAAAAAATGGAGTTGATGCAAAATGGAATGATAATATTCCCTTAGAAAGGTTCTTCAGGATTTAATGTATTATAGAAATATAAATCAAGGAAGTATCAAAGTGTATAATTAAGAGTACTTCAATGTGTAATTATTACTTGAGTATTTCCAATAGTTTATAGTCATATTGTTTAGAATATAATAAATATTTTGAAGTCATATTTCTTAGACTATAGTATATAGTTTAAAGTCATGTTTCTTTGAATATATGGGTAACGATTTCTCCAATTGTATATTATTGGAATGAAACAAATACACCTAAAGAGAATGGATCTAAAGTTTCTCATGTACCACATATATTCCTTAAGGTGAACTACATATAGATTAAGGTCATAACACCTCAACTGTAATGGGGGAATGTGGGCTAAAGGGTTAATGAATTTTTGGCCAAGACCAAAGAAAAAATGTTTGAGAGTCACTAGATATCCCATAGAAATGGGAATCAATCCACATGTAGTAATGTAAACGTGGTGTGATGAGAGACCAACACTGGTAGGGGTGACCCTTTTGAATATCATAGCTATTTTGGGGCATACCATGTTTCATGTATGGGGTAAATTTTGTTAACAATATAATACATATCATATGCGGAGTCCCGATTTAGGATGAGGTTTGATAGAAATATAACGTCATGTGTTGAGGATCATGGTCTTTGTAGTTTAAATTCATACAAATCAGAATTATAGGTCTTTCAATAGTTTAACATCATAATTATTATACCTTCTGCAAACAGTTCAAGGTCCCATTTTATACACCATAATCTCTCAGTTTAATGTATTGGGATTGGGATGATGGAGGATGTGCTTCTTGAAATGAACAATGTGGTTTAGATGTGGTAAAAAACGGTGTGAATGTGGTCCAAGGATTCCTAAGTCCACACCAAACTTTCCTAATAAATCATATTCCTAGTTTTAAGTCTTACTTCTTGAACAAGGGTTCTCGATTTATATTTGTGGAGTTCAAAAAATGGTGTTATTAGTTTATTTTAATATAATTAAGGCTATAGGATGGATATTATTTTAGAACATAAATATGGAATTACACCATGTGGATATATATCATGTTGTGAAATAAAAATCCTGTCGTGAATGAGGACTAAGAAGGCACAACACAAAACTACAGTTTCTAGAGAGGACTTGTAAATAGTCTAGTGTCATAATACTTGGAATATAGGCTCTTAGTTTAAGATCATGGAGTTTAGAGAATATTAATAAAGGGAATTTAATTATTTTATTAAATTAAAGAGTTAATATTTGATATTAATGAGTGAAGGAGGATCTACACCACATGAAATGATGTTGATTCCAGTAGTATGAAAATTAAAGCCATATGGTCTGGATTATATGGGAAATTAGTTTAATTTCATTATGTACGGCCTAGGAATGTTCAATTTATAGAGAATATGTGTTTCATAAGATAATAACATCTTGAAGTGAATGAATAAAAATAGGATCACTCACCAAAAATAAACATTTAAATGTGATGTGTATAGTTTAGGGTAATAATAACTGGATTGTCACTGAGACCAAGGGGCCAAAAGTTAATGAGTTTGAGGATTGACCTAAGGATTAAATTTTTGGGTTCCACTACCTATACCATTAGAATGGGAATCAATCTGAACATAGTTCTATAAAATAGCATGGTGAGAGATCGAAAATGTTGTGTTACATCCTCTTTGATGAGAGAACTGAGGCATTCCGTGATTATCTTGAGGCATCCCAAAAATCATCTCGGTGGGATCATAGTTTAATGATATGTGTTATGGAAGTTAACTCCTATTTTATTTTCATAGAGTTTGGAACATAATGGGATAATTTCTCAAATGGGTATGTGCCATGCGACATCCAGTTAGACCCAACACAAATGAGGACCTAGGAGGCCTGACACAACACAATACTCCCCAGAGGAAATCCCACCTACAATGTGGTGTGAAACTAAACCAAAGTGACATGAGGGGAATGATAGGAGTAACTGGACATGATTGATGGAAAAGGAGGCCCACACCACATGACACAGTCTTGGGGAGATTCCTACATATAGTTTAAAGTAATTTTTCTTGGACATGGTGTAAATAATTTAAGGTCATGTTTCCTAGACCATCATCTATTAGTTTATGATCATAGATATTAGATCATGGGGTGGGCACTCAAAAAGGGTTAGGCTTAATGTGGTGGAATGGGAGATCCAACATGAAAAGGTACTTATGAGTCCCACGTACCACATAAAGATTATATAAGAGTCTTGAATATAGTTTTTTTTCATGATTATTAGATACAGGGATAATAATTTAAGGTCTTGTTTCTTGGAACATATGTTTCATAGTTTAAGGTAATAGAGTTTGGCCCGTGGAGTTCATAGTTTATGTTGATATTGTATGAACGATGGAATCTTTAAACAAATATATGTATCATAGATGATTGATAGACCTAATGTGAATGAAGGAAAAAGAATCCATATCACCAAACAACATATATCTATGGAGAATGTTGAGATTGGATCTATAGTTACCTATATGGTACAAATAAAAGCAGTACCCAATATGAAAAAGAACCACATTGGCCTAGAATTTCATAAATGGGGCATAATATTGAGGGAGGGTTATTGAATTTGCAACTAGGCCTGGAGATGTGATGCCCATGTGTCACTACATATCCTAGAAGGGGAATAATCATTTAATACGTAGTTCTTGATGGAAATTTCCTTGAATAGGTCTAACCTGTACACAGGGAGGGGGCCTTATTTGGGGTGGCTGGACTAGGATTTAATATCCAAGAGCCACTATGTATCCAATAACGAAAATAATCAATATGTATGCAGTTATTTTTTATTTCATGGTTGATTTCCAATTCCATTGGAGACATTCTCTTAGGTGAGAATATTATGGTGTTATAAGGTTTATCATTGTACAGTTAGATCAATATCACTATGCAGTTAATTGTCATGTGCCTCAAACACTGGTTATTAAGAAGTTTGATATCAAGAAACTAGGATGTTGGTATGATCCTTTAAAGTTCATGTAAATAGTACCTTCATTGCTATGTAGTTTAACATCACCTAGCTAAGATGCTAACACTGTGAATTTTAAATTCATACAACTCAGACTATAATTATGCAATTTGAATTTGAGCGACTAGGCCAGTACATGTAGTTTAATATTATTCAGAAAAAAAGTAGGTTCTTTGATGTTTTAACATCATGTAACTAGGATAATAACAACACCATTTAACGTTATGTTGTAGCATTGAAAATATCTCCTTACGTGAAGTACTACTTGATAAAAATGGATTTTGTGGGAGGGGTGATGCACTCCCCATCCAAGGATATCAAAGGGTTTGAGACATTTTTATAACACTTACGAATGATATCTGGTCCATCCCATTTGGTCTACGTCTTTGGGGTATTCATTCTAGGTATCATTGGTGTTTTGAAATCGAGTATCATGTCACTATGGAGGCATGAGAGGTGGTGAAAATTCTCATTGAATTATCTTGTTATCTTATTATAGAACCTCTCTAGATTTTGGAAGGTATGGAACCTGTTATGTTCGAGGGCCTTTAGGTCAACTAAAAAATACTATCTCATTCTATTTTTCATATTCTAATCATAGATAACTATTTTGAGTGATGGAAAATGAATCTCGATGTGAAAGACTACCTCCGGTTCATACCCCATGTCTTATTGACTCACATGGGTGGAATTATGTGTCATTATCTGATAGGTCAAGTGATAATTAGAGAGTTTTTGAAGCCAAATCTTCTTATTCTATCCCTCCATCTTCTGTATAATTCAATATAGGTTTTTTAAAAATACTCAATCGATCCATTTTCATTCACATGATAGTGATAGGTATTGTTGGACCAGATACTATACTTGGAATACATCATATTTAGCTCAGCCATCAGAAATTTGGTTTCCTTGTCAATGAGAATGTAATGAGGAACTAATAATTGATAAATGATGTGGGTACTCATGATATCGAACACCGATTAGGAATTGAATTCCTTAATAGGTATCACTTCTTCCCACTTGGAGAAGAAATACATCACAATTAGAATGAACCTAAATTGAAGTGACATTGTCGGTGGGTATGGAACAAATACATCAAGTCCCTAGACTATAAAGGTACACAAATACATGGATGGTGTGAATAACCTTCGATAGTTGATGGGAAATGTTTTAATGAATATGAAACACATGGAATTTAATGGATAACTTGATACAGTCATGAAACATAGTGGGAAATAAGTATCCCAACCATTGAATATGACGAGACAACTTCAATCCTTTCTGATGAGAAAAAAAATACCTAGAATGAACTTCCGGCATATCTGTAGGAATGTCACATACCCATATGCAATAATAGAGAATTACTTGAAACCCATTAATGTAGAGAGTCTGCTCAAGGTTAGGATAAATTAGGAAGGTGAAATATGCTTCATGCTGATAAAATTTCTCACACTCATCTTAATATGACTTGAGGATACATTGTTAAAGATAATCGATGAAAGGGGTTGTCCAATCAAAGGTTTCTCTACCACAGGGGGATCCGAAGGTACAAATTTGGAAGAACCTATTATAAATTGGTTTACTAATGGCTGTCATAATAATTTAATACAATGAGAGAAATGACCCTCAAATATGTTATAAGAATGAAAAGATCATCCTGGTGAGGATATGAAAGAGACATGGCTACATTGACCAAGGAATCACCTCAACCATTCTATGACTGAGGAACATGACTCACTTATGGCTGTGAAGGAAACATGTCCATCAACTAGCGAGTTATCTATATTAAGGGACCAAGATTGAGATTCTTGGGGATATAATCACCATTTAATTACTTGATGACTAATTTAGAGTCACCCTTCACTTGAAAGTGGGGAAAATCAACCTCAAGATACATTTTAAGACCTGTAATGAGAACATGACACTCTCCCTCATTTATGGTGGGGTATTCTGAATGTAAGAAAGAGTATGGAATGAAAACTTATGTTGGCGCGATTTAGAAGACCCTCATTCCTACTCTGTTGAGCTTTGGATCACTGATCCTTCTATTAGTTTGGCGATGGGATACACCATCAAAATTCATCTGACAGCATGACATTGCCTAGTCCATTGAAAGGATGGCATCATATGGGACGTCTACATCATGGGGTATCTATTCAGAGGCTATATGGGTGTCCAGTAATTTTTCTAATTCCTAACCCTTGACAGATTTCTGAAGAATGGACTTGATGTCGAGGTATCTAAGGATTACACCCATGCATGTTAGGCTTCCTATCAACTTGTGGGGGTTCAGGATATACATAATAGTATTCATTCTAAATGCAAGACGTGTCTCATGATTCTACAGATAGTGACACAACTTCTTCACTGTGAAAAATAGTGCGAGAACGCTCTTTTCTATAGGGGAGTAGCTTGCCTCCTTATTGAGGAGCCTGTGAATGAGATAGAATAAACTATTCTATTTTCTATCATTATTCTTCTGGGTAAGAAGGGATCCAAAGGTCCATTCCTAGGAATTCTTGTATAATACTGTAAGATTACCTAAGATGTATGGTGTTAGAACTGAAGGCTATAGCATATACTATTTTATTTCCTTGAAGGGGGCCAGAAAAACATCATCCACTTGGTAGATTTTACCCTACTTCACGAGCTAGAAAAATGTCCTACACATGCCGAACATATTCATAATGACTCGATGATTGTAGTCTAAATGGACTTGAAGAACATGGATACTAAAAAGGTTTCTTGGAGGAGGAATCTGGATACTGGTATTCACCTTCAGTGGGCATATCTTGATGGCTCTGTATTTGATGTGTAATATGAGAAACATCCTAGAGGTAACCCCAAATTTACACTTAAAGGGGTTAATCATCAACTGATGGGAGTGAAGGAAAACTAGAACTTTCTCAAGATCAAATATATGGTCCTGATGATGGTGGTATTTTACCAAAAATTCATCCATATATAAATCTAATAGCATCCCAGAATTGGATTGAATATATGGTACATGGACTGTATATAAGTGGCTTCTTCATTCATCTGACCGGAGGGAATTTCATGATAGTAGAAGGAATCATTTAGTGGTCTGAATTTGGTAAAATATTTATCATTGTGGGTCTTCCAAATCTGGTTATATCATTAATATTAATCCATGAAGGAGAGATCTTGGAACGTGTCCATATAATTGATCAAGAACTCTATCACTGTAAGTGAAAAATTATCCTTTGCAAAATGATGATTGAGGTCCCAGAAGTTGATGTAGACATTGATATGTATATTATTATTCCTTATTGGGACAATGTTGGCTAGGAATATGGGGTACTAAACTTTCATGGTGATGTTTTATTTTATGATCTTATCAACCTTGGCCTCGAGCATGGCACCATGAGATGTGTGCATCTTCCCAGGAGGCTGGTTGAACCCTTGATGATTCACTAGGAAATCATCATGGTGGAGGGAGACATGAGGGATTATACCTAGAATCACATCATATCTCAAGTATAATACATTTCATGGTCTATTTAGGAAAGATACATACTGGTGATGTTCCTCTAAAGGAATGGTCACCCTAATTAGAATTTTCCTTAGATCATCATCAGTACCAAGGTTCACATATACTAGATCATCAACAATGGTTGAAACAACCACTTCAAATTCATGATGAGAATCCTAAAAACCCCTTCATCATCTAAGGAAGGATAATCAGTGGGATGGGGGGATTATCTAAACTAACTAATTTCGGGGGGTAGTGATGTCGGCTTGGCAGACGGAGAATCCAAAATAGGGGATTTATGCTTTGCTGAAAGCATAGAGACATAATAATTCATATTAATTCCATTAGGCCTTAAACTATGAATTACATACCGGATTTCAAATCAATGGTGTCATGTATATTACTATTGATTCAACCTTGCTCTGCGAATCATAGGGAGTTCCAAAGAATGCAGGATATTGGGAGAAAATCGTAGTACTTCACAGGGGTAGGGGTTTCTAGAATCAACCGAGCCTGTCCTATATAGAACTATGAGGAAATATTTCTAAATTCCATGAATTTAGGTACACAATGAAACTTTCTCTCAGAAATGAAAACAAAATATCCCACGTTCGTCACCATGGACCTCAACTGATGAATAAAGAGGATGAAGGCATTATCTAAGTCTTTACGTGGACTAGATGAAATAGTGGTGTGGTTGTCCTCTTTATTCTTAAAACAATTATCCATTATTATATAATATCCTACATCTTGTTAGAGGGATTCACCTGAGTTTAAGGGAGGAGCATCACCTTGAAGCATTCCTACTCGACCGTTGAGGAAATACTTGATCCTTTAATGATATGAGGAGGTAACTTTTTCATGAAGATGGATCCAAGGCCAGCTCATCAACATGTTGTATGTGGTATCCTTTGAGATAACCATGAACTCAATACTTTATATCAGGAAACTAAACTCAGTCATCAAATTATTCCTTCCACATGGTAACTTCTCTATCCCATAATAACCTTATAACTTTAGGCCAGAGGGTATCAAATTTGATTCAGTAAGTCCTAACATGTGGAGCCTCTGGTTCGAGATATGAATTATCCTGTAAATTGTGTTCACCATACAATGACGGATCTCCATGCAATTGGACTAGATTGTGATGTGAATAAGATGAATATTACCATGTACATGAGCACATTCATCTTCCATAAGGATTGAGATTATGTCTTGTAACACCTATAACTCATCTTCTTCTACGTAGAAGGTCTTTTTTACTCCACCATTTCATAGAACTAGAGAAAGATCATTTAGGCCTATGGGATATCCTCATGCATCTCTTATGACAAGAGTTTATTCTAGACCATTGATATCCTTACAGTTATACTGGTAAGTTACTTTAACATGTCATACTTAAATTAAAAATTCATCTTTCTAATCATAGGGGGAATGCCTTTGGAAGAATGAATGACATAAACTATGGGCTATTATATTGGATTATGGATGGTATAGTAAATATCCTACTTCTCATCAGATAAATCTTCTAGAACCAATATTGGATCACTGTTGGCTGGAGAATTCTTTATTTTATCTTGATGTGGTCGATCAAGATGTAGTTGAAACTATTCTACCCAGTTAGTTTGCACGATAAACTATTGTAGACTATTTGAATGAGTAGGCTGGGAGGACTGTACATGATAATCTCTACAAAACACCCACTCTCTAGTCTCAGTAACACGAATTACATGGATTTTAGAATTATACTGATTATTCTATTGGTTTACAGGCCCTAAACATCTTCTATGATGGTATCAACCAAAGACACTCAAAGGAATTGACAAATATTTCTCATTGTTGTGGATAATGAAGTAATACACTAACTCAATGATATTCACAGGAAAATACTACTTATTGTCATGACAGGAGTCCTCCAGTATTGGGATAACATTGGGCATGATTCCAAACTCTGGAGTCATATAGTCATTGTGTGTAAGGGATAACTTCGGAACTATCAGGGTACTTTGTTGTCCCTTATTCCATCAACACATACTTATCACAGCCATAAAATGATGAGAATTAGATGCCCAACCATCAATTATGGAAGGCATGATGACTTTTAGTGGCTCATGTAGACCTAAGTAGTCAGAGATTATGCCATGAGAACATGAGATTTCCCTGTGAGATATATAATCATCATACTTCTGAGTCCCATAGTTAGAAACCTTCATGCATTCACCTTCACCATCACTATCAATCTGATCATAGATTCATGCCACATTTTCCATAATATTTCCCAACTTGACCAAGTAGTTATCTACTTAGTCCTAAAGCCAATACTTGATCACATAGTAAAATTTAATTATAGGATTCAATTTATTGTGGTAGTGTCAATGTTTAGAGAGATTTGTGATCTCAGCATCACGAGACATATTGAAATCCTTTTTCTTCATAATCCCCTATTCTAGGGTACTATGGAAATAGGAGAGAACCTATGAAACTTTGAAAGAGTTTACCCAATTCGTCATGTTTTGGAAGGGAAATTTTGGAACTTGGCCCTGATAGAGGTCTTGATCCTGATGAGGGGCTAGAGAAAAGTTCCCTCATCTAAGCAGTTGTTCTTAAGGGGTGGTTCCTAAGAATTTTTCCTTGGTATAGAATGATCTTGGCAAGGTTTATTACCTCATTTAGGATGTTATTGAAAAGGCTAAACTGGTGATAGATCCAGTGTCTTGGAGGACTCTACCTATACAATTGGGGAAATTTCTACCTTGGAGTCTCTTATTGTATGGGTAGGAAGAGGAAATGGACTTAACTTATAGTCCTACTTAATGGAATCCTCTATTCATTGGGCCTCATCATAAATATCCACAAATCATCCTTGGATGTTTTGAGTGATGTGAGTAGGGACTATCTTAGTCTTTTCATTCCCCATAAAGATCATTAGCATCTTTTCTTGGGTTAGTGACATATGGAGTGAATATATGGGGACTTCCCACCATGTGAAAAAGTCTATGACACACTCATCAGGTAGTTTCTTTCACATTAAGAGGTCTAAAATGAGTTTTGTTCATGTGGTGGAGCTGAAATAGTAGAGGGACTACCTATATAGACCATTAATAGACCCTTTTGATAACAATATGTACAATAAAAATAGATACCCTTCCAATTTCAATATGAATCTTCATATCTTGGAGGCCTCCTACTACTATGAGGCTCCCAATTTAAGTCTGTATATTGAGATGAATTGGTCTAGATGCTATAGTGGGTCACCCATCCCATTGAAATATAAAAATCTAGGGTTCCCAACATCTTGGGGGGGGGGGGGTTCTTGCATGTCTTCCACCCATGTCAGTGATCGATTTTCATCAGGAGGGATAAAAACCTATCAAATGTCTAGGTCTACAGGGGGAGTAGTGAGAGAAACTTTAAAATCACCTTGGTGGGGGTTCTAATCATTATGAGGACCACTAACCATACATGTGTTGATATTCTCTTCAATAATATAGGCATGTTTGGAGGCTCATGTAGGGGCTCGATCTAGGTCCTGAGGGATATTATCACATTTCTCAGGTGGATATGGCGACTCATATCTTGGTTGCTTTCCATAAACTCTATCCTCTACCATATCGAGATGTATTGGGGTTTTAGGCTAAATTGGGAGAAAATGGAAAAGAAAGACTTTTGGATTCCCCTACTACCCTATGGGAGGTGGGAAATTATCATGTCAAAGAGCAGCATAATCTTGGGACCACTTAGTAAAGAGATCATCAGTGATCCCATTTTTATATGTGACATGTTATAGTAAGGTGGAAACTATTTGATCAACCTCTCTTTTCTATAAAATATCTAATGGATATGAGTGATATTGTTGTCCCATTCCATTGTAAGTATTAAAGCTAGTGGGAAATGATTTAGATGGATCCCAAAGGATGTGTTTCTATATATATAGGTGAATGCATTCACCTATATGAGGTCCTATTTCATACTTTGCTACCCTAGAGGGAATGTTCTCCCTTTTTGACCCTGTGTCGGTTCCCCCACCCTTTGATATCGTGGAAACAACCAAACATAATATAATGATACCCAGAGGAAAATCTTTTATATCAACTAGTTGTTCTGGTTGTCTTAGGATATGTCTCAAGTGGATAGGTGTATAGTATCCACATCCCTATATCAACACGTGAAAAGATTACTCTTTAATGTTTCTCTAGAGCACCATGAAGCTCATAATGCATATTTTTTGGAGGTTCCAATAGTATCTAGGTGACATAGGATATTGATCCAGTATGAGAGCTATAGACTCAACCATACTGAATTACTGATCAATGTCATTGTGGTTCCCTTGGTTCGGTGGGTAGACCAAATGATGATCATGAAGGTGGTGATGTGTTACCCAGATAGTTTGGTGAAAACATGCAACCTGGTCCTGGGTGAGGGACACAGAAATATCAACTTTGGAAGTTTCCTTCAGCCATAATACCACTGAAAAATAATTAGTATACATAGTCTATAATAATATTTCTATCTCATAAGTAGGGCCCTACTCTTTTTTGGACTAATCTCCGATCTGAACTTGTAGAGAGATAGATATCAACACTAATTCAATTTGGTGTGGTGGTGGGATGGTTGGTGGAGAAACCACTAAGTGAGTTATTTATTCTCTACAAACAATGTCACCTATTTAGGGTGGTACTAATAGTATAAAGACATCCTTATAGTAATGGGTGTTCAAAACTTCATCATGTGTTATGGAAGTGGATCTCATAGGTGGCTCCATTTGATATGATTCATCTATCCCATACTAGAATAACACTCCATGATCTTGGGGAGAGTAAAAGAGAGAAACAAAAGATGATAGAGAAAGATACATTATGAGCCCCAGGAAGGAGATAAAATCTTCCTCCAACTGTATGTACCTACAAAGGGATTTCATTATCCAATGTATCTCACCTTTCATGATGATAAACTTCATTTTCTTGGATCGTTACAAAGACTCTAATGCTAATGACTGGGGTGAAGGCTCTTTAATTGAGTCCAATTCCCCCTTGTAATATTATAGGTGACTTGGATTCATGATGAATTGATGTATCCCTTTATTTTAACTCTAGAGATAGTGGTCCTCCCTTCATCCTTGGGATAGTTCATTAGGGAAGGTAAGTTATTTGTAATGAGGAGTAACTCAGTGCTAGTGGGTAGTCGCATTATAAGGGACTCCTCTTCTTTTTTCTAGGATTCAGGGAGGGCCTCTATATTAGTTGTTTTTGAATTAGTGAGGACCTCATATTTTTCTATTTTAGGAGTGGTGACAACCTCCACATTGGATGTTGATGAATTAGGAAGGACCTATACTTTGGTTGGAAGTAACATGGAGAGGAACTACATGATAACTGGTCACATCGACAAGGGATGGGGGACCTCTATACTAGTGGGATGAAGTGTGAGGAACACCTTTACATTGATCGAAATGTACACTAAGAGGAACTCTATGTTGAATGTTGATGAAGTAAGGGGGACCTATACTTTTATTGATTTCGGATCAGGGATGAAACCCTCTTGAGCTAGTGAAAACAAGGGAATGAATTTCATGCTGAATGCTAGAGTGGGGAGGAACTCATCTCTAGTTGGCTTAGACATGGGGAGGACCTCCATGTTGGATAGTGGTGATAGAACCGAGAGGACCTATATAATAATTGTTGATGAAATATGGAGGATATAAACTGTGATCTATGCTATAATAGGGAGGACCTACACCCATGTTGGGAATGACATGTGGAGGTCCTTCATGCTGAGTGTTTAAGGAATGTGGAAGACCAATGTGTTTGGAATCACAAGTACTAGGTGGGGGGGACCTCAGTACTTGTTGTCAATGAAGTGGTGGGGGTGGTGGGGGGGGGGGTGTTTCCTTGATCAGTGAGAACATGGTGAGGTCCACCATTCTGAATTTAAGAGAAGGTAAGAACTCTAGTTTTATTAGAAACTATGTGGGGATGACCTCTATAGTGAAGCTCTCATAATGGGTCATCCCATAATAGCTAATGATGATGCTAGAAGTTGACAGATTCAACCCATCCCAACTCTAGAGTGGCATTTTTATTGATCCAAACTTGGAATTATTGGTCCCTAATAAGGAGTTGTAGTGATCTGGCAGACTACTCTAGTGGTGTTCAGAACTACTAGAACTGTAGAAGAGGATTACCATAGATATGAATTATCCTAAAATTATTCCCAAAGATGGAATTGGTTTATTTGTTCTAGGTCTGAAACAACAGGGGTACAATATAGCTATTCTTAGTCCTAGAGTATGGGTGAATGTAGTCTTTTAAATGGCCTAGTGGGGGCTACTCTTAGAAGCTTCTATACGGTAGTCACAACTGGGGTGACTCGGGCATCCCCCACCTCCTTTTCATTAGGGAATGAGTCATAGTATTTCTCAATAGAGAGGCTCACAAAGTGGTTTTCTATGGGAGTGGGGATCATTGACTCCCTATGTGGCCGTTGGGGGTAGTGGTATTAGAGAGGGTCTTAAGCCTCTAGGTCTTTGAGGGCCATGTCCGCTTTGGGAATGACCCCTCATAATTGTATTGTCATATGAGGGAATTTATCAACCTCCACTAGATAATTTCATTTGGTGATATGGGGAGTAGGTTCCTGGTTTCTATAGTCAATGTGGAATCCATGGAAGAGGTGGAGTCATGTGATTGTCGTGTTAAAATTTATCCCACCACAATATATGTGGGTGTTAGTCGACTAGTTTCTTAGAGCTTGCATCGTACAAAGAAGGGTGGTTCAACAGTTTGTACATATTCAAGGAAATAAATTCCAATATCACTAGTGTGGTCAAATCTTATGTGGTTAGAGAGAGATCTGCACCGAAATTCTCCCAAATAAATTCCCAATATTTTAATGCCATAATTTTAAAATTTAGTATCGTAGAACCAACTGGTTGTACTATGATTACATGGAAATTTAATTTATTTAAACATTAAACATCTTATTACATATTGTTCATTATTCTCCAAGACTATGATGTAATAATGACCTGGAGTATTTGTTGAATTGATAAGATCATGGGAGTTCCCCTCTATGATGAGAACCCTGAAATGCTCTAAAAATATTCTTAAATATAGTTCTACAGTTGAATGACATACTATGGTGAGACACATAGAATGAAGACAGCTATGAGTGGGTACTCGTAAGTATATAAGTATTCCGCTCATGAATTTTTCACTTTTTAATCTCCATGACAGAAGATTATGAGAAAAACACGCCAGTATGAATTCTTCATGTTTTGGTGTCATTGAATATTTCTATCTGCAAACATATGTAATGATCCTTAGACATTAATATTATCATTAATGCATGTCATGACTCGATCACTTTGATTTACTGACAAAAACTATCACGCAGACAGTTGAAGGGGATTGGGGTACATTGGGTGCATCATGAGTGGCATGTTATTGAAGGGTAAGTCGAGGAAGGATTTGTGCCTTCCATTTATGGATGTTGATATCTCACCCCTTTGATTGAAATAGAATCATTGCATGATATTTCATGGACTTGTTGTAACAATTAGTTTATTTCTTGTAAAGAATGACATATCAAGTATAAAAGTTGATAAAACTATCATGAAACCTTCTTGTTGAGATATTGCGACAAATAGATTATATTATATACTGAGCATTCATATGTGGATGTCGTTCTTTCGACTTTAAGTTATTTCTCTTGAGTGCCTTGACCCATTGATAGATAGTACTCTTAGACATTAGGCAAGCCTGCCAAATGCCAACGAGAAAGAATCCTAGAGGGTCACACAGTAATTGTTTTGGGTGGTCTCAGTTAAATTCTATTTGAATTTAATTAATAAATATTATTTTCAAGACAATGGAATAATTTTATTCAAGATAAAATGATTACATAAATGAAATATATATTTATTCACCAGATTGTGGGTAAAATATATATATTTATTTTATTGAATATTTTAATAAATATTTATTTAGTAGTTTGTAAATAAAATATTTATTTAAGAGAATAAATTATTTATTTATTTATTTGGGTTTTTAATAAATGGATGTTGAGTTCGAGAGGACCAAGGCCAATCAGATAGTAAAATTATAATTTGAAAGATGATAAATAATTATTTAACTTGTTGGCACAAATTAAAATAATGCAGCTGTAATTTTGTGATGCAGAATTTTAAATATAATACTGTTTTGTGCATGTTGGCGCACCATAAATAATGATGCCATATTATTATTAATAGCATGGGTTTTCTATAAGGTTATTAATGTATTTAATTTCTATTATTCAATTAAATATTGTAACTGAATTCCCATGTCAATAAATACACACATACATCTATTGTGCCATGTACGGAACTGTACACCTGATGAATTGAGAATGTTGAGATGAACAATTTCTCTCTCAAATCCTCTTCCCTCCCCTCTCAATAATGAGAGAAATTATTCAAGGATGAAGAAAAAGTGATCAAGAATATCTGATATAAGAAACTCGCTTCACCGTTCTAGCACCCAGAGAATGAGCTGTGTCGACCAGAGGCCATCAGAGCATGTGTGGATCACCACTAGAGAGATTCTAGTTTAGATTCTTGAAAGGGAAATAAGATAATCCGAATGGGTAATTTCAGATGATCAACATCATCAATGAATAAAATACCAAATATCCAAGTATTATTTTCATTATGAAATTAATTAAATTAATTATAAACATGATGTGAAAGATCCCCTTAATGGTTTCAGGCCTCTTCCTTCATTATCAAAATCATTGATTCTATTTCATGGAGACTAGAATTCATTGTCGTATTGATACCAGAATAATCATTGATCATGGTAAAAATCAAAATTAGGTTTTGGCTAAACCATGCTTCTGTTTCTAGAGGAACCTTCAAGTGGTATCATATGGGTTACAACATAGTTTATAATTCTTTATATATTTCTTTGATGATTTACACATTTAATAATTTAATAGTTTAAATTAAAGTAAATCTTTCTGCAAATATGAATCTTGAGATCATTTCCTAATATTTCATTTCTCATTCACCTTATAGAAACAATATTCTCTTTTAATTATGATTAAAATAAAATAGAGGATCTCATTAGGATGTGCCAAAGGTTCTTGTACGTACAACATAAGAACACACAACGTGTATTCGGCAGTACACATCATGTAGCCAAGGTTCAATGAACTAGGTCTAGTATGCCAAACCATGTTGTGTCATTGGAGTTTTCCTATGTCTTAATGACTCCATGTTTTGAGCAATAAAAGGTGGCATGCTGTTTCTGGATTACACGCAATGTGGCCTACTAGACACAATGTGTAGTCCATTCGAGTTAGGGTTGGACCTTGAATCCCACACATGGCTTTCCCGACCTGAGACCGTGTAACAAGGAACTACATAGAATGAGGCCTATTGGACACCCCATGTACTTCGATGATTTATAAAGTATACTCACACACCGTTTCCCCTATTCTATACATCAGATGGATGGAAAAAAATAGTAGACACTGTGTATTTGGATCTACATTCCATGTACTCATCCAAATTACATAGATTTATTAAATTTTATTAATATATTATACAACCTATTGAGAATTTTACCATCATATAGGTGTAAAGATGAGGCACAATGCGTGATAGGTGTTTTATATATATGTGTTTATTTTAACACCTATGTAATTTTAATCTCTACTCATTTGGTATTTATGAATATGAATTCACCAGGTTTCCTCCAATGTAGAAGTTACATACAAAGATAATTTTCAAGGAATTTATTTGTTTAAAATTATGATGGATGATAATATCTAGGAATTTCAAAGAAGGGTTTAAGATAAAAGGATTGATTAATTAAAGATGATAATTAAATTATTCAAGCGTGATTTATCTTAAACAAGAATGATTAAAGAATTGAATACTAGTTTTATTTATGTGTAAATATCATTGCATGTATGGATGATCATGATATAGACAAAGACCTTTGTATGTGGATGGTTTCTTAAAATTTATTTCAATTAATTTTTTTGGCTTGCGGTCCTTCTCATCATTAATATATAGGGCTTGCATGCCCAAGGATTCTTTTTCGTAAAACCCCTTTGTACCCCTAACATTATTGCGAGTTAAGAAAAGGCATATGTAATGGATTGTACTCCAAATATAGTGGAGGTGGTTCAAGATAGAGTTGAGATGAAACCATTCCCAAAAGATACAGAGGTTGATAGGTGGAAAGCTGTAAACCCAAACCCAAAAGGTTCAAGATGTTTCTCCCAAAGGCCAAGGTTATTTTATCAAATATTAGATAAACTAACCATTAGAAAATCTAATGATCATTATCTTTACATTATTTCTTTTAGTTTCATGGTTTATTATTATAGATGTTTTTTCACAATCACATAATTAATGAATTAAACCAGAATGCAAGATAGAACTAAAATAAACCATAATTATGCATAAATATTATCAAGACATGGTTAATCAGTTAAATAAGTTCCACTTAATGTAAACAAGCATATGATAATGATAATAATAAATTCACGCATATTAGATAAAAATCCCTCAAATAAAATATTAAGTCATACCAAGACTTCATTTTCGTGATTGATGAAAAATATCAATAAAACTATATGTTTGACCAACCCATGTTGGGAAACTTACTTTTATATAAAATCCCTTATGAAAGGTTTTAGGTTGAATTAACAATATTAAATCAAGAGGAGTATCCCTTTCCAAACTTGCTGTAATATAGGAGGCCAGGGTTGAGGAAATCCAAAGTATAGATTTCAGGATTGGGGAGTCCACTCAAAAGATCAAGGAGCTACAAGCCCATAGTTGGAAAATACCTTCCTACCTAAATACCATATAATATCTTTAACAACCCTTGTTGGGGTTATGCGAAGGGGAATATTGATCCATTCTACTAGAATGTCTTAGAAACTGAAAATTCTGAGTTCAATGGTGAGGGACATTGGGACATGATAAAATAGTGGGAGACTTAATAAAAATTTATTATTTATCATAAAATATAATCAAGAACGTACTAATGATATTCTATTTTAAATATAGAATAAAAATTAGAATCTTGTAAACCACACTATTTCTGTGATAAATTCTAGATAAAGGAAACATCCTCACCGGTAGTAACATCCAAGAATGTTTTAGATGCCTTCGGGTTATCCTACGCCATGAATGGAACTCTTATGTACTAGAATCAACATCTCCTAATATTCCTACAAATAAGATGAGTGATGAGGATTTCTTGGTCTTTGAGAAACATATGAATGACATGGGAAATGTTCAATGTTTGATGCTATCATCAATGTCTAGTGAGCTCATGATGTCTCATGAATACATGGATTCTTATAGCATACTCGAGCACCTCTGTGGTCTTTACCAAGGTAGAGCAAGACAGGAATTGTTTGATATCTCTAAGGCAATCTTTCAATGTAATATTAGAGAAGGTGCCCCAATTGGGCCTTATGTACCCAATATCATTGGCTACATTGAGCGCTTGGAGGTACTAGGGTTTAAACTCCTCGAAGAACTAGATACCGATATCATTCTTGTATCACTCCCTTAGATATTCTATAACTTTTTTTTGTCAATTTGAATATGAACATCATTTAGAAGTCTCTATCTAATATTCTTATCCTCATTCTCCAAATGGAAAAAGATATAAAGGGTGAGAGTCCTTCTATCCTTATGGTGAATAAGAGGAAAGGGAAGGGGAAACATTTTAAGACCAGTGTTTCTTCACGACCATCCAAGAAAAGGAAGACCAAAGGGGAGGAAAGGGAACATGAGGATACTTGTTTGACATGTAGCAAGAATGACCACTGGAAGAAGAACTTACCCCACCCTAAGAAGGAAGGGGAAGCTTCAAGTGTGTTTTTTTTCGAATGAAATCTATCTATTTCTACAAATTGGGTATTATATATAGCTTCTGGTGCTCACATATGTATCCAAATATAGGAACAAGTAGATTCTAGATTATTGACCAAGGAATGGTAGATCTACAAGCAGCCAATAGATGCAAACGTTCTACTGTAGCTGTTAGGGACTATCACCTCACATTGCCAACTAGGATGATCTTGGTGTTAAAGGGTTCTTATTATGTGCTGTTTATTACTAAAATCATTATTTTTGTATCCATATTAGATACAAATGGATTTGTTTTCATGTTTGGAAATGAATGTTGCTTATTTTACAAATAAATCATTTTTTTGGTAGGGTACATTTATACAATGATCATTACATGTTGGATTACATAAACCAAGTAATGGAAATCGATAACAAAGATACTTCAAATGAATCATACCACACCAAACCTTGACATCACCATCTTGGTCATGTAAATGAGAAATGGTTGACCAAGTTAAATCAAGATGGATATTTATATTCATTCAAACTAAAACCACTTGGTTTTTTTCATGAAAGTTTACAAGGAAAAATGACCAAAGATCCATTTAGTGGGAAAGGTGAAAGGGATAAAGAACTTCTTGAATTGGATCTTATCGATGTGTGTGGACCATTTCTAGTTGAAGCAAGGGGAGGGTACTCATACTACATAAGTTTTACTGATGATTTTAGTATAAATGGATATATATACTTAATGATATATAAGTCAGATTCTTTTGATATGTTCAAAGAATACAAGAATAAAGTTGAGAACCATCTTGGTAAGAAGACTATGAAAGTCTGATTAGACTGAGGTAGAGAATATCTAAATCAAG
Organism: Viscum album; assembly: GCA_963277665.1. Classification (NCBI taxonomy): domain Eukaryota; kingdom Viridiplantae; phylum Streptophyta; class Magnoliopsida; order Santalales; family Viscaceae; genus Viscum; species Viscum album. The sequence goes on from OY728130.1 coordinate 1,546,673,775, forward strand.
ACATCAATTTATTACATATAGGATTTTGGGATCCTATCCCAACCCACTCCTCCATACACTCCCTAGTGGAATAGTGTGAGTAAAAAGATGAACCGCACCCTGTTGGACATGGTGAGATCAATAATGGTTCATGAGATCCTTCCTTTATCCTTTTGGGGATATGTGTTATAAAAACTGGCACACATACTAAACTAAGTACCCACTAAATCGATAAATGGTATTCCATACGAGTTCTGAAGTGGAAATAAATCCATATTATTTAATTTACATGTGTGGGGAAGCGATGCATTTGTTATGGCTTCTTCATGTAACAAACTTACACCCGAGGAACAAAATATACCTTTATAGCATACCCCATGGAAAAAGGGGACATTACCTATAAAAAACGTTAAATAAAAATTTTATTGTGGAAAGTCATGCCATATTCCTTGAGAGGGACCACATCTCCCAAAAAGATAGTGGGAGTGAGATAGACTTCGATGAAGTTGAGGCTCATGGTACATAAGAGTTGGTACAATAATAGATTATACAAAGACATGTGGAATAAATTACTATTCTAGAGACACAAGATCTTCATTGGAGTGCATGAGAGGTTAGAGAACTGGAATGGTACAGTTTTCTAGTCATCGTGGATGGTGACTCATTATTAGTTGGTAATAATGATCCTATAACCTATAAGAAAGAAATAAGTGGCATAAATTCTTCCAAGTGGAAAGACTCCATGAATTCTAAGATGGATTACATGTACCAAAACCAGGTCTGGATTTTGGTAGATTTTCTAGTTGATGTAATTCATGTTGATTGCAAATGGGTATTCAAGAAGAAACTCTAAATGAAAGGAAAAGTCAGCACCGATAAGGCATGACTGGTTGCAAAAGGGTTTAAACAATGTCCTGGCGTTGACTATGACAAATCCTTTTCACCAGTTGCAAGGATGAAATCCATTAGAATTATATTGGCCATTTTCGTTTACCATGACTATGAGATTCAAGAAATGGATGTCAATATAGCCTTCCTTAATGAGAACCTTCAGGAAGATGTCTACATGACACAACCTGAACGGTTTAGGACTCCAAATGATGATAATAAGGCATGAAAGTTGATGTTACGACCCGTCCTCGGGTCCCGTGTCATGACTACCCCAAGCCTGCCTTCCATAGGCCAGGGGCTGGCGACTAGCACCAAGGCGTAAATCTCGGTAAAAAGGGAAGGCATTTCCTTTGTAAAGTAAACAATCACCTCTGATTAAGCAAGCGGAAAAAGTAAACACTAACTAAAAACTGGTACAACAGTAAGTGCGGAAAAGTAAATGAGCCAGTATACAAACTCAAACTGAAAGTAAAGTACAACTCGAAAGGGAAAAAAACAACTGAAAAGTAAAAGCCGCTACATTGAGCTGTCCACTGGAAATCCCACCTGAAGGGTGGGTACAGATAGCTCCACTGCTCCTCGGGTCCCGCCGTCTGCTCCGAGTACATCCCGCCCAGTGGTCCACCTCCAGGTACAGTCCTGCTCTGCAAGCCTCAACAACGATCAACGCTGTCCGTCGTCTGCAACCAATACAACGTAGTGCAGGACTAGCCCGTGCAGGGGTGAGTATAAGCTACTCAGTAGGGACCCTGAGACCCCCGAAGGTCTCCCAAAATCCACAAAGGATAAACCACAAAGGAAAGATACAATCACGAAGTAACAACCGACACTGCTTAGGTATATTCCCATACATATACCTAAGTCATCTATTCCAATACGCTCCGACCTCCGAGCCCAAGTACAACTCAGTCCACACAGGAAAGTATACGTATTCCACACAGGAAACCAAACACGAAATCTACACAGGATAGCACGACACAGTCCACACCGGAAAGAAAACAGGATTCATCTCACATAGGTATACTTCTTCGAAAGACGATAGAGATGATCACTGATCCATCTAAGTCGTCGGACCCACAAAAGATCGATAGGTACTAACCCCCGCAATGACCCACACATGATCGGTAGGAAACTAACCCCCGCAATGAACCACACAGGATCGGAACCACACAGGATCTGTAGGCACTGGCTCACACAGAACCGCTGAGTGCTGACCCACACAGGATCGGTAGCACTGATCCACATAGGATCACTGAGTTCTGAAATCAACATCCTCGAATCCACTGAAGATCTCTACACAGTCGCCGTCGCAGTCACAGTAGCAGTCGCAGCCAGCACTAGGGTTCCCGCACACAACAAACTCATTCGGGAGGGTCCGCTCCACAAGCTAAGAGGCTGATACATCAAATGACACATATTCCAGAGTTGATGTATCCAAAAGTTCCGTATCGTCAACAGGAACTCAACGTCGCAGACGACGCATCAATCGGACGCCCGGTCTGAGAGTTATTGGATTTTCCGCCCTAGGGGCCCGGTTGGTTTTTAAGGCAAAACCAACCTGACCGTACTCCACCTACGTCCAAACCTCGGGCGGAGTGAGCCAAAAGATCCATCTCACTTAGAGGAATTCATCAAAGTCAACGGAACGTCAATCGGACGTCCGGAGCACATGATATGAGTGTTTCCGCTCCGAGGGCCCAGTTGGTTTCGTGTACAAACCAACCCGGCCGAACCCAAAGTATTACAAAACCTTGAGTGCGATATACCGAAACGACCGCCTCGATCCAAGGATTGCATCACCGTTGACAGAACATCATTCGGAGGCCCGTAGCTCAAGTTATGGGCAAAATACCAAAACGGTTCGAAGACGGGGGGTCTGGGCCCGGACCGACCCCCCCTGGGTCGACCCGACCCGGGTCCGAGTCGGACCCAGTTCGGCATGGCCCGGTCCGGCCAGGGCGCGACCCGGCCGGTCGGACCGGCCCGGCTCGACTCGGCCGAGCGGCCGACCGAGGGAGCCGCGGGGCGCTGCCCCCGTGGGATGAAGAAGCCGTGGCCCACGTGGGGTCGCGCTGGAGTCAACGGACGTGGCTATGCCAAGTCTCGTGCGTGTGAGCCGGACCCGCGCGGCCGCGAGTCTGCTGGCCACCGCCGCGCCGGCGACCCGTGCCGCCGGAGGCTTCCGCGGGCCACCGGAGTTGCTCCGGTGGTCCGTTTTCCTTCTCGTCTGCGCCGCTGCTCCTCCCGGGTCCTGTTCTTCACTACGGAATCACCAAATCACCCTTGCGTCATGCTTTGTCATCACCCGCCAAATCCGCACAACAACGAAGAATGGAAGAAGGTTGTCGGTCCGTGTTCGTTTGGCCCGCACCCTCCGCGTTAGATAATAACAGTCGGGAGAATTATTCAACAAATGAATAAAGGCAAGGCACAATTTTAATAGAATTAAAATTGAACTTGATCCGGGTTCTTTGCTTTAAAAGACACAATCACGGGAAAAAAATAAATTATTTCACAACAAACCCCTACCTCGGTTCAGGAATGGTGCACGTCAATCGAGCCGCAGAAGACGAGCATCACAGAAGTCGGGCGTTGCGGAAAACGGACATCGATTCCGTTGTCGTCGAGGTGCGTTCGAAGGGGAAACGTCGATGGAAGAAGACGTCGCATTCTTCGGCGGAGAGGTTCCTCGTTGATGAACGGTGTTCTTCGCATTCTTCTTCGAGGTTGAAGAAGTAGAAGGCTTTCTCAAACTTAGCCTTTTTCTCTCACAAGTTTCCACCACAAGAACAACCAACCCCAAAATAAAATAATCCTCCCATTATTTTATTAACCCAACATAGGTTTTGAATTTCAAGAGTTTGAAATTCAATTTAACCACACACAACTCACCTCATTAAACTTATTACATTTAAGTCATAAGTTATAACTTAGGTTAACAAAATTAAAGTGGGAGTCGAGGGGGGTTAGAGGATATGAAGGGGTGGGGTTCGTGTGGGCCCCACCACCCCCATAACCATCCAAGGGAGGTTGGGTGGTTACCCAACTTCCATCAAGAACTAACACTTAGAGTAAAAATAATAAAAATTGTAGAGTAATTATAAAATAAACTTCCATAATTTTTATCATCAACACTCGTGAAAACGCAACTCCGGAACAGGAGTTCCTAAGCAATTACCGGCGTTGCAGTTCCATCGGTGCCCTCAGAATTCGATTCCGGGCACCGGTTCAAGAGTTAGAAATTCCCACTCATTCGTTCACTGAATGTACCCGATCCAAACTTCAGAAATTGATTTCGGGCACACCGGGCCTCAGAATCAGGTGCTGTCAGAAACCGCGTTCTTGTAAAAATCCAAAAAAAATTAAGAAAAAATTTCCCTTGAATTTTACGTGTCTTTACATTACTCCCACCTCAGGTCTTTACGTCCCCGTAAACATACATCAAAAATAGGGAAACAAATGAGGGTACTGAGCACGCATCTGAGCCTCCCGCTCCCAAGTGCTCTCCTGGAGGTTCCCGTGCTGCCATCTGATGCGCACTAGAGGAATCGACCGTCCACGTAGGACCCGCTCCTGTCGATCCTCGGTCTCCACCGGGACCTCCACGAAAGTCGCCCCATCATCAACGTCTAGCTCCCCATGGTCAATGATTTGCGTCGGGTCGTGCACGTATCTCCTCTGCTGAGATATGTGGAAGACGTCGTGCACCCGGTGCAACTGAGGTGGTAGAGCCAGGCGATAAGCCATCTCGCCAATCCTACTGAGGACCTGGAATGGTCCGATGAAGCACGGAGATAACTTACCGCCTCAGACAAATCTCCGTAATCCACGTCGAGGTGAGACACGCAAGAAGACGTGGTCTCCATCCTCGAACTCTAGTGGCCTCCGCCTTCTGTCAGCGTATGACTTCTGCCGGCACTGAGCTGTCCTCATCCGCTCCTGGATGAGCTTGACTTTCTATGTCATGGCCTGGACCATCTCCGGTCCCACAAGTGCCGACTACCCAGGGTCTGTCCAGCACAAAGGAGATCTGCAAGGTCGGCCGTACAATGCCTCGTATGGTGCCATACCGATGGTGGAGTGGTAGCTGTTGTTGTACGCAAACTCCACCAAGGGTAGGTGGTCCTCCTAGCTATGACGAAAGTCGAGGACGCATGCGCGAAGCATGTCCTCTAGAGTCTGAATGGTCCTCTCTGTCTGACCATCCGTCTGAGGGTGAAAGGCTGTGCTCAGACGTAGCTTCATCCCAAACGCCTTCTGTATTCCCTTCCATAGCCGAGAAGTAAAACGAGTATCTCGATCGGAGACGATAGATGATGGAACACCGTGAAGCCGAAAAATCTCCTGAATGTAAAGATGTCCTAAGCTCTCCACTGATCCCTGCTCTCTGATGGGTAAGAAGTGAGCCGACTTGGTGAGTTGGTCGACAATCACCCAAATGGAGTCATGACCTCTGGAAGTGCGTGGAATTCTAGTCACGAAGTCCATAGATATCCCGTCCCACTTCCACTCTGGGACCTCCAAGGGCTGTACCAAGCTTGTTGGTACCTGGTGCTCAGCCTTCACCTGCTGGCAGGTGAGGTATCGATAAACGAAATCTGCCACAACCTTCTTCATGCCCGACCACCAGTGCTATCTTCTGAGATCCTGGTACATCTTTGCCACTCCGGGATGTACCGCCAAGGGAGAAGTGTGAAACTCTCTCAGCACTTCCTCCCGTAAAGCTACTGGTACCAAGGTACGTCCTCCGAAAAGGATGCTGTGCTCTGCTCCAAAGGAGAAACCATCAGGTGCCTGTCCTGAGGATATCTATGCACGCCGCGTCTCACAGTCAACGTCCCCTCGCTGTGCCTCTCTGAACCACTGTAGTAGTGGAGGAGTGACTGTGAGAGACTGAAGGAAGGCTGCTCCATCTCTATCCACAAAGGATATCTGCAAAGCGGCTAGCTGCTCTGTCTCCTCCTCAAGTAGCTGAATGCCCATCCTACTGTTGAGAGCATCGGCTACCACATTCCCCTTCCCAGGAGTACAGACTATCTCAAAGTCATAGTCCTGGAGGAACTCAAGACATCGCCGCTATCTCAGGTTCAGGTCCTTCTGCGAGAAGATTTTCCTGAGACTCTGATGGTCAGAAAAGACTGTAAAGCGCTCGCCCATCAGGTAGTGTCGCCATGTCTTCAGATCGAAGACCACTGCTGATAACTCCAGGTCATGGGTAGTGTAGTTCTTCTCATGCGGCCTCAACTGACATGATCTATAGGCGATCACTACCCGCTCCTGCATCAGGACACAACCGAGTTCGGTCCCTGATGCATCGCAGTAGACTACGTACCCTACTCCCTCCTCAGGCAACCACAAGATAGGTGCGTTGGTCAATCTCTGTCTCAGCTGCTGGAAGCTCTGCTGACATCTGTCTGACCACACGAAGGGTTTCCCCTTCTTTTTCAAAGCTGAGAGTGGTGCCGCAACTCTGGAGAAGTCTGGCATGAATCTCTGGTAGTATCCAGCTAGTCCCAAGAAACTCTGCACCTCCGTCACGCTCCTGGGTGGCTCCCAAGCTAGCACTGCCTTGATCTTCGCAGGATCCACTTCAACTCCCGCCTCAGAGATGACGTGCCCCAAGAAGTGGACCTCACATATCTAGAACTGAAACTTCTAGATCTTACCATAAATATGGTGCTCTCAGAGTGTGTCTAGTACAACCCGTAAGTGGTAGGCGTGCTCCTCCTCAGTCATCGAGTAAATCAGAATGTCATCGATGAAGACCACGACAAATCGATCGAGGTATGGATGAAAGATCCTGTTCATGAGGGCCATGAACACTGCTGGAGCATTTGTTATGCCGAATGGCATAACCAAGAACTCATAGTGGCCATACTGACATCTGAAGGCCGTCTTCTGCACATCCTCGTCTCAAACTCTGAGCTGATGATAGCCTGACCTGAGGTCTATCTTCGAGAACCACCGTGATCCCTTTAGCTGATCAAAGAGGTCATCAATCCTCAATAGCGGATACTTGTTCCTCACTGTCACCTGGTTTAGGTGACGATAGTCGACACACAGTCGCAAACTCCCGTCCTCCTTCTTGGCGAACAATAGCAGGGAAGCCTAGGTTGAAACAATGGGTCAGATGAACCCCTTGCCATGCAAGTCCTCCAACTGTACCCGTAACTCACGAAGCTCGGCGGGGGCCATCCGATATGCTGGAGTAGATATCAGGGCTATCCCAGGGTACAGGTCCATATAAAAGTCTACCTCTCTGCGAGGAGGTAGTCCTGGAACGTCATCGGGAAAGACGTCCGCATACTGATCCACCACTGCAGGAAAACCAGGACTCCGCACGTCAACTGCTCCTAGGATGTGGCTAGCCAACTGATGAGTGATGGGCTGTCCTCTCCTCTGCGGAATTCCATCCTGTGCTGCAAAGGCTTCCTTCTCGCCGGTGAAGGTGAACCTGCTGCCGTCGGTGCGTACACATCACACCTTGCGCCTAAAACAGTCAATCTGTGCATGGACCGTAGATAACCAATCCATGCCCAAGATGACGTCCTAAGGCCTAGACGCCGCTACAAGAATATCCCAGCTGAAGCTCTCGCCTCCTAGAGTAAGCTCACACTGCCGGCACCAGTGCGTAATCATCGAGTCTGCTCCCGTAGGAGTCTCTAGCCGTAAGGATCGAGCCAATGGCTCTGTCGGAATCTCCAAGCTCCGAACAAGGGAAGTGGCTATGAAAGAGTGACTCGCTCCTGTGTCTATAAGTACTGCAGCAAGGGTGGAATAGACACAGATAGTACCTCGAATCATCTCGGGCGCGCTGTGGTCATAGGCCTCTACTGCCTGGAGCTGTGCCTGTCTCTTCCCGCAAGCTCCCTGTGGTCAGGGTGGACCTCCTGGTGGTGGTGGTGGTAGATCCTCAAAGCGTCGCCCACCACCTGCTGCTTGGCCAGCTCCTCTTCCTCATCCATCTCCTCCCTGCGGACCACCACGGTTGACCCTCTGCCTCTGCCTCGGTGGTCCCTCAACTGTCTGGTGCTCCTCGGCATGACGGTTCAGGCAATCACGAGCCATGTGGCCCTTCCCTCCGCACGAGTAGAACTGCATTCCTCTCGAAAGACTGGCTCCGCGCTGTGTGCCCCGCACTGCTGTGCCAGTGTCCTGAGGTCGTCTGCCTGAGGGTCTGGTCTGCCTGGACCCCTGAGTCATCCGTCGACTGCCTGCTGCAGAAGACTCTGCTATGTGCCGCCCTGCGGTGGGTCTCGGCACTGGTGTAGACTCAGGAAGAAATCTCTCGATCAAAATGGCCCGCTCCAGTACTCCTGTATGAGTCGGAATGCTGAGGGAGATCAGCGATGCCCTGATCTCATGTCTCAATCCCTTATCAAAGGTCCGGGCCCTGAAGAATGGGTCTCGTACCATGTCGGTCGAGTAGCGCGAGAGATCGGTAAATCTCACCAAGTACTGGGCGACCGTCATGCTGCCCTGCCGTAGCTGAAGAAGCTCCTGAATGCGCACCGCACGGAGGGTGGCTGGGAAAAACTCTGAGCGGAAGAGGCTCTCAAAGTCTGTCCAAAGTAGAGATGTCTCATCATGCATCTGGAGCATCAAGCTCCACCATCGGCCCGCTGCTGCGTGCAGTAGGCTCACAGCGAGGATCACCATGAGGTCTTCTGGTGTCCTCACTAGCCTGAAAACTCGTACGACTGCCTCCATCCAGTCCTCGGCTGCCTGGGGGTCCGTCTCCCCACGGAACCTGGTGGTCGCTGGCGTTGGAACTCATGCAGTGCACTGAGGCGACGTGCATCGTCAGCGGCTGGTGCTGGAAGCATCGGTGGCTCGACAAATAGAGCTATCACCGGTGCCACTGCTGACAAAGGGCCCTGCACCGAGGCCTCGTCGCTCGGTGGGCTGTCGTCACGCTCGACTCTCGGAACCCTAGATGGTTGCCGTCGTGGGGCCATCTTGAAAAGGAAACAGGTGCGCCACGATCAGAACAGTATACCTGGTGAGCTGATATAAATTAATCAAAAAGAAAACTAGAAACAAACACAGAGTCAATGTTTTCGTGCATTAAGTCAGAAATCAGAAGTCAGGGTCCTGGTGTATGGATACGTCGGCCGCCACACCAACACTGGACTCCCTGGACTGATAACCACCCCCAATACGGTTAACACTATTGCTTCACATAGAAGAAAGATCAGAGTCTACGGTAGAACCGAACTCCTCTAATACCATTTTGTCACGACCCGTCATTGGGGCCCATGTCGTGACTACCCCAAGCCCGCATTCCATAGGCCAGGGGCTGGCAACTAGCACCAAGTTGTAAATCCCGGTAAAAAGGGAAGGCATTGCCTTTGTAAAGTAAACGAGCACCTCAGAGTAAGCAAGATGAAAAAGTAAACACTAAGTAAAAACTGGTACAACAGTAAGTGCAGAAAAGTAAATGGGCCAGTATACAAACCCAAACTGAATGTAAAGTACAACTCGAAAGAGAAAACAGCAACTGAAAAGTAAAAGCCGCTACACCGAGCTGTCCACTGGAAATCCCACCTGAAGGGTGGGTACAAATAGCTCCACTGCTCCTCGGGTCCCGCTGTCTACTCCGAGTACGTCCCACCCAGTGGTCCACCTCCAGGTACAGTCCTGCTCTGCAAGCCTCAACCACGATCAACACTGTTCGTCTTCTACAACCAACAAAATGTAGTGCGGGAATAGACCATGCAGGGGTGAGTATAAGCTACTCAGTAGGGACCCCGAGACCCCCGAAGGTCTCCCAAAATCCACAAAGGATAAACCACAATGGAAAGATAAAATCACGAAGTAACAACCGACACTGCTTAGGTATATGCCCATACATATACCGAAGTCATCAATTCCAATATGCTCCAACCTCCGAGCCCAAGTACAACTCAGTTGACACAGGAAAGTATACGTATTCCACATAGGAAAGCAAACACGAAATCCACAAAGGATAGCACGACATAGTCCACACAGGAAAGAAAATATGATTCAGCTCACACAGGTATACTTCTTCGAAAGACGATAGAGATGACCACTGATCCATCTAATTCGTCGGACCCACAAAGGATGGATAGGTACTAACCCCCGCAATGACCCACACAGGATCGGTTGGAAACTAACCCCCACAATGACCCACACAGGATCGAACCCACACAGGATCTTTAGGCGCTGGCTCACACAGAACCGCTGAGCGCTGACCCACACAGGATCGGAACCACACAGGATCGGTAGCACTGATCCACACAGGATCATTGAGTTCTGAAGTCGTCGTCGTCGAATCCACTGAGGATCTCTGCACAGTCGTCGTCGCAGTCACAGTAGCAGTCACAGCCAGCACTATGGTTCCCGCACACATCAAACTCGTTCGGGAGGGTCTGCTCCACGAGCCGAGAGGCTGATACATCAACTGACACATAGTCCAGAGTTGATGTATCCAAAAGATCCGTATCATCAACAGAAACTCAACGTCGCAGATGGCGCGTCAATCGGACGCCCGGTCTGAGAGTTATTGGCTTTTCCGCCCCAGGGGCCCGGTTGGTTTTTAAGGAAAAACCAACCCGACCATACTCCACCTGCGTCCAAACCTCAGGAGGAGTGAGCCAAAAGATCTGTCTCACTTAGAGGAATTCAACAAAGTCAATGACACATCAATCGAACATCTGGAACTCTTGATATGAGCGTTTCCGCTCCGAGGGCCTGGTTGGTTTCGTGTACGAACCAACCCGGCCGAACCCAAAGTATTCCGAAACCTTGGGTGAAATATACCAAAATGACCATCTCGATCCAAGGATCGTATCGCTGCTGACAACGCTTCGTTCGGAGGCCCGTAGCTCAAGTTACTGGAAAAAGACCGAAACAGTCCGAAGACGGGGGGGGGTCTGGGCCCAGACCGACCCGGCCCGACCCCCCTTGGGTCGGCCTGAACCGGGTCGGACCCGATTCGGCGCGGCCCGGTCCGGACAGGGCGTGACTCGGACGGTCGGACCGGCCCGGATCGGCTCGGCTGAGCGGCCGACCGAGGGAGCCGCGGGGCGCTGCCCCCGCGGGATGAAGAAGCCGCGGCACACGTGGGGCCGTGCTGGAGTCAATGGACGCGGCTATGCCATGTCCCGTGCGTGTGAGCCGGAACCGCGTGGACGCGGGTCCGCTGGCCGCCACCGCCTCCGGCTGCCGGCGCTGCCGGAGGCTTCTGCGGGCCACTGGAGTTGCTCCGGTGGTCCGTTTTCCTTCCCGTCTGCGCCACTGCTCCTCCCGTGTCCCGTTCTTCACTGCGGAAACACCAAATCTCCCTTGAGTCATGCTTTTGTCGTCACCCGCCAAATCCGCACAACAATGAAGAACGATGGAGGGTTGTCGGGCAGTGTTCATTTGGCTCGCACCCACCGCGTTAGATAATAACAGTCGGGAGAATTATTCAACACATGAATAAAGGAAAGGCACAATTTTAATATAATTAAAATTGAACTTGATACGGGTTATTTTCTTTAAAAGAAACAATCATGGGAAAAAAATAAATTATTTCACAACAAACCCCTACCTCGGTTCAGGAATGGTGCACGTCAATCGATCCATGGATGACGAGCGTCGCGGAAGTCGTGCGTCGTAGAAAATGGACGTCGATTTCATTGTCGTCGAGGTGCGTTCGAAGGGGAAACGTCGATGGAAGAAGACGTCGCGTTCTTCGGCGGAGATGTTCCTCGTTGATGAACGGTGTTCTTCGCGTTCTTCGTCGTGGTTGAAGAAGTAGAAGGCTTTCTCAAACTTAGCCTTTTTCTCTCCCACGTTTCCACCACAAGAACAACCAACCCCAAAATAAAATAATCCTCCCATTATTTTATTAACCCAACATAGGTTTTGAATTTCAAGAGTTTGAAATTCAATTTAACCACACACAACTCACCTCATTAAACTTATTACATTTAAGTCATAAGTTATAACATAGGTTAACAAAATTAAAGGGAGTTGAGGGGGGTTAGAGGATATGAAGGGGTGGGGTTCGTGTGGCCCCCACCACCCTCATAACCTCCCAAGGGAGGTTGGGTGGTTACCCAACTTCCATCAAGAACTAACACTTAGAGTAAAAATAATAAAAATTATAGAGTAATTATAAAATAAACTTCCACAATTTTTATCATCAACACTCGTGTAAACGCAACTCTGGAACATGAGTTCCTAAGCAATTACCGGCGCTGCGGTTCCATCGGTGCCCTCAGAATTCGATTATGGGCACCGGTTCAAGAGTTAGAAATTCCCGCTCGTTCGTTCACTGAATGTACCCGAGCCAAACTTTGGAAATTGATTCCGGGAACACCGGGCCTCGGAATCCGGTGCCGTCAGAAACCGCGTTCTTGTAAAATTCCAAAGAAAATTAAGAAAAAATTTCCCTTGATTTTTACGGGTCTTTACAGTTGAAAAAAAACCATTTATGTATTAAATAAAGTATCCAAGTCATGGAACATTCGTTTTGATGAAACCATAACAAAATTTGGTTTAATAAATAATGAATGTGATCCTTGTTTCTAAAAATGGTTTAGTGGGAGTGTAGTAATTTTCCTAATACTATATATTGATGACATATTACTTATTAGTAATGAGATACAAGTCTTACAGTCTATTAAGGTGTGGTTGAATCAATTCTTCTCAATGAAGGACTTGGGAGAGGCAACATATATTGTTGGGATCAAGGTCCATCATGGTAGATCCAAGAGATTATTAGGCCTATGTGAAAGTACATACATTGATATGATACTGAAGAGATTCGGAATAGAAAAATATAATAAGGGATTGTTTCTAGCATCACATAACATTCATCTTTCCCTGAAAATGTGTCCTCTGACATATGAGGAAAGAAAGATAATGAAAAGGACTCCATACACATAGACAATTGGGTCAATGATGTATGCCATGATATGTAGTAGGCTGGATGTTACCTACACATTGAGTGTGTTGGGAAGATATCAAGAAGTCCTAGGTGACCGCCATTGGATGGTATTCAAGAATATCCTAAAGTATCTGAGAAATACTAAGGATATGTTCCTAGTTTATGGAGGAGATGAGGAACTAGTCATCAGAGGACATAGATATTAGTTTCCAGACTGATCAAGATGACATGAAGTCAAAAACTAGATACTTATTCACATTGAATGGAGGTGAAATAAGCTGGAAGAGCATAAAGTAGAGTGTGGTCACAGATTCTACAGTAGATTCAGAGTATATCTATGCTTCTAAGGTAGATAATGAAGTAGTTTGGTTGAGGAGCATCATCTAGGATCTCTATGTGATACCTAGTAGAAAATATTCCACCACATTGTTCTATGATAATACTACGACAATGAATCTCACAAAAGATCCAAGGTAAAATCTGAAGATGAAGAAAATAATTTATTAGTATAATCTATTGAGGGATTTTTCTCATAGTGGTAGGGTTGAAGTGAGTAGTATTTCCATGGAATACAATACGGTAGACCCCTTTATTAAAGCCTTAACTCAGCATAAACATGATCACCATGTGAGTTCTATAGGACTAAAAGTCATAGGCAGTCAGCTCAAGTCCAAGTAGAAGTTTCTAATAGTTATTTTCCTAGAACTACCTGGTTTTACTTTTAATACATGGAAATTTAATTTATTTAAATATTAAACATCTTATTATATATTGTTCATTGTTTTTTATCACTATGCTGTAAAAATGTCCAAGAGTATTTTTTGCATTGATAAGGTCATGAAATTTCTCCACTATGGTGAGAACCTTGAACTACTATAACAATATTCTTAAATATTATTCTATGGTTGGATGAAATAATATGATGGGACTCATAGTATATAGACCATCAAGTGTGAGTACTCGTATGAATATGAGACTTCCTCTCATGAAGTTCGCACTTAGAAATCTCCAAGACATGAGATTATGAGAACAGACCCACCGGTAATAATTCATAATGTTTTTGTGTAATAAAATATTTATATCTGCAAGTGTGTGTAATTATCATTATACATTATGATTATCATTAATATGCGTCACAACTCGCACACTTTCATTTTCTGATGAAAACCTTCACACAGATAGTTGGCGGGACGTAGGGTATGTTGGATGCGTCATGAGTGGCATGTTATTAATGGAAAAGTTGAGGAAGGATTTGTCCCTACCATTTATGGAAGTTGATATCTTGGCCCTTTGATTGAAATAGAACCATCATGCGAAATTCTAGGGCTACTGAGTAACGATGAGTTTATTTCATGTAGTCAAAGAACGACATATCAAGCATAAAAGTTGTTGACACAATCATGAAACCTTCATGATGAGATATTGCAATAAAGGATTGTATTAAATAGTGAATATTCATACATGTATGTCATTTTTGTGACTTTAAGTTCTTTCCCTTGGGCTCCTTGACCCGTTTCTATATAGTACAGTTCAAATTTAGGCAAGCCTACCTAATTCTAATGAGAAATAATCCTAGAGGGTCACACACTAAGAGTTTATGGAGGTCTCAGTTAAATTATATTTTATTTTAATTAATAAATATTATTATCAAGATAATAGAATAATTTTATTCCTGTTAAAATGATTTTATAAATTAAATAAACATTTATTCATTAGATTGTGGATAAAATATATTTATTTATTTTATAGAACATTTAATAAATATTTATTTACTAGTTTGTTAATAAAATATTTATTTAAGAGAATAAATAAATTAATTATTTATTCGGGTGTTCAATAAATATAAGTGGAGTTCGAGAGGACCAAGGGCGGTCTGGTAGTAAAATAATTATTTTCAAGATGATAAATAATTATTTAACTAGTTGGAAAAAATTAAAATGACAATGCTATTATTTTGCAATTCAGAATTTTATTTCTAATTCTGTTTTGCACAATTTGGCATGCCATAAATAATGACATGGTATTATTATTATTAATAGAATGGGTTTTCTCTATGGTTATGAATGTATTTAATTGTTGTTACACAATTAAATATTATAACTGAAGCGCCTTGTGAATAAATAGACATATACATCTATTATTCCATGTACTGAACTGCACACTCGATGAATTGAGAATTGTTGATTAGAACAATTTCTCTCTTGAATCCTCTTCCCTCCCCTCTCAAGAACGAGTGACGTTCTTCAAAGCCAAATAACAAGCGATCAAAAATGACCAACACAAGACACTAGCTTCACCATGCGAGCACACAGAGAATGAGCACTGTCGATCTGAGGCCATTGGAGCATGTGTGGATCACCGCTAGAGGGATTCTAGTTTGGATCCTTGAAAGTGAAAAAATATAATCCGTAAGGGTAATTCCGGATGATCAACATCATCAACAACAAAAACAAAAAATATCAAGGTATTATTTTCTTTATGGAATTTATTAAATTAATTTTAAAAATGATGTGCAAGATCCTCTTAAAGGTTTCAGGCCTCTTCCTTATTTATCTAAATCATTGATTATATTCTATGGAGACCAGCGTTCATCATCGTATTGATTCAGGAAAAATCATTGATCATCATAAAAATAAAAGTTGGATTCAGACCCAACCACACTTCCACTATGCATGGATCCTTCCCTAATTTATAGTAAGTTCCATGTCAGGCTCACTATTTTCTTGATGGGTCCAAGTGATGGATAACTAAATCTAGTGACACCATAATATACTGGTGTGTTGAATGCTACTAGTCCACATACTAAAGACAAGAGTTTCACCTTATGTTCACTATTTCTCTTTCTGATTCATTCTCTAGGGTGATCCACCTCACATATTATACAAGTTCTCGCATCAAATTTATTTTCATGTATTCCTAATTTCCAAATTTAGGTAGCTCTCACCACAATCAATAGTGATGTCTTCTCCTTGATCAAAACATGATTATGGGATATCGGTTCCACCTTCCATGGATTCCTCCTTGGAACTCATCGCCTAGTTCAGGTCTCACTTATAGAGTTAACTCTTATTTGTGGAAAACCTTTGTAGAGAAATTTATTTAGGGATTCTAGCTAATTAAACTACTTTTGTTTGGACATTGACGTTTTTCTTGACTTGGAAATGACCTTCGGTCAAGAGATTTCTCACACTCTGCTTCCATAGAAATTTTGGATTTAAGGAACATTGGTCACCTATTATCTTCCTCATAGGAGGGAATGTAATGGAGGTATCTTGGATTCAAAACACAAGGAATATAATGTTATTCATGAGTTATCTAACACCATTGGTGAATAACATCCAAGGAATTTACCATAAGAATCCCATGTTTTGGATGAGGTAGCTGATGCCATTGGTGCATATCTTCCATGATTTTCTCTTCAAGATCCCATGTTTCTACAAAAGGTATATGTTTGGGGTCACATGTTTAACATCTTCTGAGGATGGAGTTTTTTATTAATACACCCCATGGAGGTGGATCAAGGAGACGAATCCCAATGAGGGAACACCTGAGATTATGTCAGAACTCCCCTTGAGGTGGATCCAAGTTTTAACGTCATATAAAGACCAGTGATCTAGATGCCCCATGAAGGTAGATCAAGGAGGTGAAACCCATAAATTAAAGAATTCACAGCATGAAGGTTGATCAGAACACCATTTTTGGTGGGTCAAATAGGTACATAACTAAGAGGGAACAACCAAGTATACCATTGGTTGAGATTAACCGTCATATAGGCGTCTTATATACCCTATTTAGAAGACAAGGATTAAAACACACATAGTTTGATGCCATTTTTATGGTAATGTGATAGAACCAATCCATATAGTTTAAGATCATTCATAATGATGTCCACATTACAATGGTTTCACCAATGAGGGATGGTGTTAGGGTTATAAATAGGAGAATCCCTTTGTAAGAGGATTTTTCTTGGTTTGAGTTGATATGGGGATTATGAATTGAGATGTTTATAATGATGTGGATGGGTCTTAAACATGAATGCAACCCAAAGGGACCTAATGTAGATTTGTTCTTTGTGTAGTGACATAATCTTATTGGGATGTAATAGACCAAGTAAAAATAGGATAGATGTGGATAGGGTATTGGGGGTTCAGTTTAGACTTTAGGGGGGCTTCCTACACACCATAGTAAAATGGAAATAAAATCCCATATAGTTTGCAATAGTTGGTGAATAAACCTAAAGATGAGGCCTATACGGTTGGGGATTACTATAAATGGATTCCCATTAGAAGGCTTGGAGGATGTCATATTTTTGCTAACCTCTTAGACCATTTGGTTCATGATTGGTGTCAGAAATAATAGGAAATAACAGACCAAATTATTTTTTTCGTGAAATATGTTCCAATGATAGATGGTGTGGGGCTTATGCCTAGAAGCTACCTATAGATGATTTCATTCCCAGTGATGGGGATCTCATTCCATGTGAGTGGGGATTACACATGGAATCTACCAAAGGAGGATCTCATTACAAGTTGGTAGGGTCTAATTCCATGTGGGGAAGACCCCATTCACTGTAAGGGTGGGAGGTGTGGAGACCATCCATTTTTAGTCACGCATTGAGCATCATGTGTTTATTTCACAGGGTAATTCCATAGTTTAGCATCATGTGATGAGGATGATTATTATAAGATGTTTTACAACATGCAGTAAAGATGTGGGGGAATCAATCTATACCCCTTGGAATTACATAACTATTGATCTTGCACCGATGGATGTAGAATGGTTTTGGAAATTACAGGGTACAACAGTGTGAAGAAGTTATTGATAACATGGTATATGTCAGTGTGCCTATGATAAGAATACAAATGATGTAGGTATCCTTGTGATTTGGTTGAAGTAGATTGAACCACCATAATTGGAGGCACATGTCACATTGGGACTCAAGGTACATATGGACTAGTCTTAGATGGGTGTGGTCGATTTGAGCACTGAACCTTTGTGAAGAGGTGTTAGTAGAATGGAGGTTGCAAGGAAATAACTAGGAGAAGGGTTTTTTTTGAAGAATAAGACCTCACATAGAGTTTATTCATGATGATTATATGGCTTACAAAGATCAGGGGCTTCATGAAGGAGTATGATTCATGAAAAAAGGTGACCCTAAATTAGTTAGGAGTCATGAATCCTGAAAGGAGTGCTCCATGAAGGCTGAATGATTCATAGCTACTCAATTTTTAGTGGTTTAATTCATTCGTGAAAGAAATATGACTTCAAAAAAGGCATATCCACCATTGTTATAGGACATCAATAAAACAAAAAAGTGTGTTTCATAATGACGAGGTACTTTGGATGATCTATTATTGGTATGGTTCACGATACTCTATTGCTTTATGAAATGAGTAAAATTTAGAAGCTTGATGGTTAGGGGTAACCATCCCCAATAGTTCAGAATGAGATTTGTATTTATTGTAATGTGGATTCACAATGATTTTAAGTAATTCAAAAAGAAATTATAGGTTTTTTGAATGGGTTCGGTTTAGTCGGACATGTGAAGAAACTCTGTTCGGCTTAACATGATTGAAAAGAACCATTAGAATCATAGAGGGGCTTTATCTGGCTTTGTTCATTCCCAAATGAGAGCCCTCATCCATGATTTTTGTGGTCTCTAGCCATTTTAAAAGAAGCATGGATTCATGAAGATGACCCATTGATGGGGTTTTGAGACATTTTGGATTGGATTTCAAATCTTGGTGACCATGTATTCCTTGACTATTCCTATGACATGCATTTCAACACAAAGGAATGTGCTTCCAATGTGGTTTGAATTTTTAAATGGCACATGATTATAAATTAAATGATCATAAAATCAATGAGAAATGATGGTAAGATGACATGATTATAATGAGTTGGGACATTATGGAAACAAAATAAAAAATTTGGTCACTCAAGGTGGAAATCCGCATGAAATAATGCAATATAGTATGGAAACATAGTTTTCTATAACAATGGTTGATATTTGGATTTCAATTAAAGTTGTGACATTTATGCTACTAGTTTATTAAAATTATTCCAATGAAATATTGGACTATTTATATTTTCATTAATTTATTTTTTAGAAAACTTATTATAAGTTTGGAATATTATCTCATGAAAGTATAAAAGTACATTTGATGAATTTTCTATAAAGAAAAAATAAAGGCATCCATGATTTATTGGAATATTCCTATTATTATTAGAGGGAATGTATTTTTTTGTAAATTTTAATGAACCAGATATTAAAATGCTTGATATAAATATTTGTATGGATTCTATTTTAGTTTATCATGTTATGATAGTGTATAGGGTTAATAAATCTATGATCAAGGATTCCATGCCTTTAATAAGTTATCAATAAGATGAGAAATTTATTTGAGAAGGTAGTGAATGTTACCTAGCTCATATTTTTGAAAATAATGAAAATATTCTAATTAGTGATGTTCCATTTGTGAATGAATATACTTGAATTTATTCCCTAATAATTATTCTGGTTTTATTCATGATCGGTTGGTGGAGTTTCCTATTTACTCAATGCTTGAAGATAAGCCTATTTCTAAACCCAATTATCAAATTACTAAAGTAAAGTTTTTCAAATTGAAAAATCAATTTCAAGATTTGTTATGTAATTATTTTTCATTCACAGTAGTACTTCAACATGGGATGATCCTATTTTTTTTAAAAAAATAAATATGGTTAAATTATAGTTTTCATTGAATATAGATCCTTTAACAACATCATTATAATGAAAATGTATCATTTTCCTCATGTTGATGATTTTATTTATCAGTTCTAGGGAGAATATTATTTTTTAAATGTTGACCTAAGTGTATGGTACCATAACTTGTAGGTGAAGGTGGATGACATTATAAAAATAGTATTAAATAATGGTCATTAGAACTATTAGTTTTTAGTTATTACCATTGTGTTGTTCATTTTATGTATTCAATTTATGGAACGTATGAAATGATTTTTTAAAAAGTTTATGGAACAATTTGAGGTTGTGTTGATTGATGAAATTTTGCTATAATATAATTTTTATTAGGAATATGAATGAAACCATAGATTTTTTTGGAAACATTATAAGAAAAAAAAACCATATGGAAAATTTATATAGTATGAATATTCATTCCATAAAATATATTTTCATGGAAACATTTTTTATAAATATGGAATTAATACTAAACTTGATATAATAAAAGTTCTAATTAATGTTAAAGAAACAAAAATATCATAGATATCCATAGTTTTCTTATATTAATGGGTTATTACTAGTGGTTGGTTGAATAAATTTCTTATTTTTCTATCCCAAAAACTAAGATAACTTTAAAAGGATTTAAATTAATCTAGAAAAATTAACGTGAAGATATTTTTCAGGAACCAAAAAAGTAGATTGGTGAATTCTATAGTTTTTGAACACCCTTACAGAAATATATAATTTTTCATCTATAATGATTCTTTTTAATGGAATTAGTTGTTTTATAATGAAAAGTTATCATGTAATTACTTATGCTTCATTTTAGTTAAAACCTCTTGAGTTTTATTACACTTCACATGATCCAGAATTAGATAATGTGGGTTATGGTTTAAAACTTTAGAGTAATGATTTCTATGGATAAATGTTTCAAATATATACGGATGAATTTTTTTTCAAGTATATATAAAATGAGAAAGAATTAAACATGAGGTAGTGAAGATGGACGGATATATTAAAGGATTCTAAATGAATGATTCATTACAATCCTATAAAATCAATCAATGTAGATGATTATTTAAGTCAAAAAATAATGATATATTAACAATTTTACATTTCAAATGTGACCCTCTGGTTAAGGATTTGATAAATTTCTTCCTTGATATTGTGGATGTTGGAAAATAAACTGTATTGTTTTAGGATTTATTGTAGTCATTTTTTTTAAAAATAATTTATCATGCTTAAAAGGAGGATGGATCTCTGCAGGAAAGGGTTGAATATTTTACGATGGATAAGTTTTCATATTGTAATATTAATAAAGAAGGTGTTTTAAAATTTGAAAAAATATTATGTGGGCCATGGGATTCCATGTTGAAGATTGTGTTTTTGATAGATGTTCATATTTCTCTATTTTATGTTCATCTAGGCAGAACTAACATGTATAATGATCTTTGGGAGTATTACTAGTGGGATGGTATGAAATGTGATATTGCTAAAATTACCATGAAGTGTTAGACTTGTGAATATTTTAAAGAAGAATGATAATTTCCAAAGATAATGCTTTAAGCTTTCCCAATGATATAGTGGAAATGTAAAAATATATCTATGTATTTCTTGGGTGGATTTCCAAAGACACAACAATGTTACCATGAGATTGGAATTATTGTTGATCAATTGAATAAATATTCAATTTTTTTTTTCAAATTAAAGATAATATTTATTTAGATGAAATTTATCAACATTATATGATAGAGATAGTCAGTTTACATGTATTTTCTCTCTCTATTGTATCAGACCTTTATCATAGGTTCATATGTTATTTTTAGAATGGTTTTTACAAGTATTTAGGTGATGAATAAAATTTCATCACAAATTTTCATCCTCAAAATGATGGTCAATATATGAATAAGATTTATTACATTGAATATAATCACTATTTTTGTTCAATTGATTACTTAGTAATTCATGATCAAAATCATTCTTAGGTTGATTTTTCTTAGAATAACAGTTTTCTTTCCTATATATAAATGGAAACATTAGAGGTATTATACCAAGAGTGATGTTAAAAATGGGGTTTTTAGAAAGATGTAGGAATAATAATGTAAATGGTACCATAGTTGGTAATTAAGATGGATGATATGGTTTAGTTGATACTGTAACATATGAGGATAGCTCAAAGAATGTAGAAAAGTTAAGCAGATAATTGGATATAATATATTTATTTGAAGGTGGATGATAATGTTTTTAATATAGTATATCCATGTAAATGTGTTATTTGTTTTGGTAAAAATGTAAATTTATTTATATGGTTACTTAGATGGTACAAAATCCTAGAGAAATTAGTATTTGTTATCCACCGAGTGAATTTGTCTATGGGTTTACCTCAGTTACACCACATATTCCACGTTTCACTATTGAGGAAATATGTGCGGAATTCATCTCATGTTTTGAGACGTAAATTATTTTAGTTGTAAGAGATAATATATTATCGGAAACAACTATTTAATATTATTGATTTTATATATCATTTGTTGATGTGTAAGGTGATTCACCAGGTTAAGGTTACATGGGAAAAAAATATCATTGAAGGGGAAATATGGGAATGAAAAAATGATATGATGGAAAATTATTCCCACTTGTTTAATAATTGATTAAAATTATGAGGATGAAATATAAAAATTGGGTTAAGAATGTTACACCCTATCTAATGATAAAATAAATCAATTTTTTTCATTTTATTCATCATAAAAATATCACTTAATTTTTAAATGAAGAAGGCAATAGTTTTAAGTAAACTCTATTATTAATTTTTTTTTAAAATATGTAGCTGTAAATTTTATTATTTTAATTAGAAAATTTGAATATCATTTTTAAAATCATAATTTTAATGTTTACTTAGGGTTAAATATTGTGTTTTTTAGAAAATTAATATTTATTAGTTAATGGTGAAAAATATACAATTTTTTAAAAAGCCTTCACATTCCAATAAATTAAATAACATAAAATTCCTAATATTTTTTTGAATATTATATTATAAAACATAAGTATTTTTTATTTATATTTAATCCACTTAATTAATTTTGAATAAAATTTGTTCGATATTTTAATATAAGTTTTATTTTTTAAAATATTTTTTTTCTAAAAATTATTTTAAAATTAAAATGTTTCTCATTATTAAATAATTTAAATAATACCTAATAAGGAAAATTTTAATTGAAATTTATATATTATATATATATATATATTAATTTTTTATTCAAAAGTTTTTATTAATCACATAGTTAATATAAAATCATTATTTTCTTGAAAAATAATCTTCTTGAAATCCTTTTTTTTCTATCATATCTATGAGTGTTTTTTAATTCAATCATTCTACATATATGAATTTAATTTCAAAAAATGGATTCAATATTTTCAATCAGAATATTTTCTTTATAATAAGTTAAACATAATTATTGACCATAATAGACACTAAAAACATTAAAAATTAACTACCACAGTTAAGGTAAAATGGGGTTTGCCAACAAGCTCGTACCCAAGTGGTAAGGGCTCCTGCTTGGCATCCAAGAGACCTAGGTTCGAAACCGGGTTGAGGTGAATTTCTGGGTACTGTAGAAACACTGTATCAGTTACTGTAGCATCCAGAACTGTTCACCCAATTTGGGCCTTTGGGCCACCTATTTGGCCCTATGGGTCTCAAGGGCCTTCGAGTCATCAAATTCCTTTGGGACACAGGGACTTCGAGCCACAAAATACCATGGAGTAGCCCAGTTCACACAGAACAAGCCCCAGAAGAGAATCAGAGCATTAAGAGTATCAGCCACCAGATGTGAATCTAACAGGATTGGAAGAATGAGAGGGTATGGAAGCCGCCATCGGGACCAGGCACCGTGGAGATTTGTATGGGGAAATGCTATCCAATCAACAATGCAAGGTGGGGAGCTAGGTGATCAATGACACATAAGCCGGGGAGGGGCAGTTCAAGTGGGTTCGGCCTACCGGTCATGTATTAGGCATGGTATGCCTCTCGGCCTTCGGGTCATGTATTGCAAGTTAGTCGGGCCTTGTTCCTTGGTCCCACGGGTCATGTACGGGTTCCCCTTAAACCCTAAAAGGTGAATTATCCATAAAAAAATAAAAAAATAAGCCCTTCGGGCCATTCGGGCTAAGGTAAAATGGGGTTTCCAGGGTTTAAACTAAAAAATGGGTTCAAATGACCTAAAAACTTGTATAACATATATTTTTTTAGAAATATATATACCTTACCGTATCAAAATTATTATGAAATATATAACTTTTTTCATTCGATTTCATAGGGGATATGAAAACATCGCTTGTGTGTATAGAACACTACTGCCTGACGAAACGATGTAATACTTTTTTCACTAATGTTTTACATGGAAGGTAACAAGGATAATGTTAATAAATATATGTTATATAAAATAAATACTTATTATACTTATTATATATTAATCATTATTAAAAGAAAATATACAATTTTATTTCTTACATTTTCACTCATTGGAAACTGATAACATTATTTTCCAAGGTGTGGACTTTAACCTTCAAGAAGCGATATGACTCGCTTTTCAAAGCCAAACCACAAGGATGAAATATATAAGTATATATAGATAAATAATAGTGTATAAATTATATTATTAATATTTAATAAACCTAAAAAATCTCTTATATATTTTCAATATTGATTTTTGAAAAATGGATGCGTTGCTCACACATAAATACAGACTACCATATCCCTGATCGTATCATACATAAATTTTCAAATCCACAATTAATTATTAGAAATAAAATTATAATTTAGGTTTAGATATTATAAATATTTCATTATTATTATTCTATATATGTTTAAGTAATGACCCCTTTCACCCTGAATAATCTAACAATGTTATTTTTAACACATAATCCAAATATAGTTAAACAATCATATAAAAAACTAATTGATTATTTAATAATGTATAACATTTAAATAAGTAAAATTAAGGGAATAACAAACTACAAAAAAATTATTAAGCAAGTAAATAATTACTAGAAGTATATTATTTAAGAAGATAAATATCATACGTGATGGCTAGGACTCAATATAATGAACTTCATCTTAATATCAATTCGTTGAGGAAAATTTTAATGTTTTGCACCTATATTATTTTATGAGGTGTACACATAGAACTTTTGAAATGTTATATCATGAATATATCTATTATCAAGGTATGCATTTTTTTAATGTCAATCTTTCATGGGGATTATGATTTAAATATTTCCAAAGTGATAAGATATTTTTCACTAAATAAATATTTTTTAATGATTTACTTCTAAGTCTATTTTTTTACACATCCATGTTTTTAAACAAATTTTATTATGGACACGAGTGTTTT
The DNA here is from genome assembly GCA_963277665.1 of Viscum album. NCBI lineage: Eukaryota > Viridiplantae > Streptophyta > Magnoliopsida > Santalales > Viscaceae > Viscum > Viscum album. The sequence continues at coordinate 1,546,698,658 of OY728130.1, forward strand.
ATAATGGTATTTTTTTATCTTTTTCTCAATTTATTTTAAAAAAGGAAATCATTGTATGGAATGTGTGACTTTATTTACATGTAGACAAAGGAATTTTTAATTTTAACATATATGGTGAAAATATTGTTTTTCTTCCATAACCATAAATATCTGGAAATGATTTCTTATTAGTGAATAAAATATCTTTCGAGTGTGTTATTGAAATTCCTAGATTTTTTGTGTTATGATTATTTTATTGTTCTTGGAAATTATTTATATTGACACATTTTTTATGTTATAAACCAAGGATGGATGGTAACATTATAAATAATGGATCGGTGGTTATATTATTCACGAAGGACAAGTGGGTTTGTGGCATCCCTATAAAAAATCAGTTATAGAGGTTGACCATATGATTATACCATTTGTAATAGTGATATGAATAATAATGTCCAAAGATACCAGTATTATTTTTCTATGATTTCTATAATATTTAAATATTATTTGTGAGAATAATATGTGTGTTTATTTTCCAGTGAAAATCATTTATTTATTACACTTTAAGTGAGTTTATATAATGTTAAAAATTCCACGAGTTCTCATTTTTCATAGGAAAAATGATTTTCATAATTTTTATATACATTATCAAGATTTTTTTGCTCATACAATGATTTTAAAGCGTTTTTCTCATGGTTAAATTTTTTTTGAATTGAGAAATTCATGTTAATGGTTTTGAGTATTTTTCAAGAAATTAATCCCTTTTTTATCATGAATCATCCATATTATGAAAAAATATATACCTAACGCAAGTGACAAATTTTATTATATAGTTCAGTTATGTACGATTTATGGGATAATAATATAAAACTATAAACCATAAAAGTTAATCAAATATAATAGAATATATTTTTTAGTTAAAAATAATGATAATGCAATTTTCAAATGAATATCCTAATACAATTTACATTATTCGTTACTTATTTTTTGTTGAATGACTCAACCATCTTTGTCATTTCATACTCTATCTCGGGTCTTAAAAGATTTCCTTCTATATATTCATAGAAACAAATTATAGTTCTATAATTTATTCTATATAGGCCACTATATGGTGCCATATTAATGCTTGAGTGAATTCTAATGTTGTAGGAAAACTCGACCACAAGATGGTGTTGATCCCAACCACCATTTAAATACAATGTAAAATACCTCAAAAAAAACTTATCATTTGAACTTTATTCTAATAATAATGATCTACCTAAGGATGATACATTTTTAATTTTTTTTATTTAGATCCTACTGATGAATTCACTAGAACATCAAGGTAAACCTCGTATCTTGATAAGATAGAATAGAATTTGGCACTCCATGAAACATTACTAATTAATAAATTTTTATTCAAGAAGGTTGATTAAGACTAATTCCATACCTAATATTAATTGTGTATAATGGTATATTAAGGATATCATCTACCGACCTAATACCATTATGTTCTTTTAATTTATTTGGGAGTTTGATGAAAAAAATCCATGATGATGTTTTCTTATTTTCATTTATGTATGTGTAATGGTTGTAACATCCTCTTAGATTTTTGTCTCTCAGCCATAAATTACTAATATACCGTGAACCATGTTAATTTTTTTTTCATTTCCTCTCTTTATTATACCCCACTAGAAATACTCTATATGATTTAGATACATAATCATACTTTTAGGATGAATATAGAATGAATAACTTTGAGCTTCCATTGACTTCCCCTTCTGAAATGTTTTATGGGTAGAACAATTGAACGATTCTTGAAATATATAATTCCATTATAATCATCATTTAACTAATAAAAATTTCAAAACATATTCTTCATCTTAACATCATCCACTTATACATCTTCAATATTAAATTTTATAGGTGGTTGAGAACTTATTAGAGAAATATAATATTTTCCAACTTCTTTCAAAATTTACATATCCATCATTTAAACGTCATGAAATATTGGTTCCATTGTGATCCTTATCATGTATTAGCTATAATGATCCTTTCGAATCAAAATCTTTATCCACCATGTTTACTATTATATGTTTGTAATGTACCAAGAAGTCTTAATCTTTAATTATCTCCAAAAATCAACTAATATTCATGTTAAACTATTTATATGAAAAAATATCGTTTAAAATTTTATGAACATTATATATACCACAACCCTATCTATATATATAATTCCTCATAATTAATTAAAAAAATATCAATGATAAATCTAAATTGTGTGTAGGGTAATTTTTCTAGTTGACCTTCAATTTTTAGGAGACATAAGATATCACAATGCCATTATTTATGAGAATGATTCCTAGTCCATTCATAAACACCCCTATATATATTAAAATACTTTCTATACAATAGGGTAGTGTACATATAGATTATGTAACTAACCTTATCTTATTTTCATTGAAATAATCCACACATTATTCTTTATAATTGAAAATGGGTCATTTTCTAGTTAACTAGGTGAGTTGACTATATTTTTGGGATAAATTCTACACTGCTCATAGAAAACATCTAGAAAAACCATGGAAATATAAGATCTCAATCACATTGGTTGGTCTGGGCAATTATTCAATAACATCCATCATTTATGGATCTCCAGATATACCATCCCTCAATAAATCAAAATGAATGATTTATGAAATAATAAGTGGGATCAAATGGGGAAAAAGTGATGAAGGATGAAGGAATCACCACTAATAATTCTTTTAAAGTCATAATGATTGGAGCCAATTTAAATATAGATGATGATTCTCTCATTGTGGGCCCTGTTATTGCTAAATAATATTATAAAAAAATTCATTTCTCTCCATGTTTGGATAAGCTCAGTACCATGGTTGATAATAGTTTTTCATTTCATGATGAGATAATTAAGATCCCTTGGTGTGGTATCATTATTGCATAGAAACCAAACTAGAACATAAGTGTCTAATTAACCCACAAAAATTTTATGTTTTTAATGATTGTAATGAAAAATATTGACATGAATGGACCTAATTTCTTCACCAAAGTATTTAACATGGAAATAAAATGTTTAAAAGTCTAACAATACTAAGTATATTCTATCCATCACTAAAACATACCCATGCATAACCCCATTCTCATAGGATCCATAAAATTTTTTATTTTATCCCATATCTTAGAGGTTTCTATTTAATCCTTCTTCCCTAAAAAACATGTGCTCTTCTGAATAAATGATAAATTACCCTTAGTAGTATCCTAATTAACAAAAATAAATAACCCCAACTTCAATGAGAGCATCGAGATATTCCCCCATAGACTAAAATTTAACCTACACCCATAATGGATAGTACCTCATAACTTCAATAAAATAATTATTGGTAACCCAAATATACATTCACACCACTACAAATTTCATTGAATAATTCATATATTAAACAACATGATAACATATTCCCAAGAACCAATATGTTATGGAACTATGAAATAGATTCCCCATGCACTGAGATCCCAATGTACTTTCTAGTAAAACCATTCAAAAGAACTGTACCCAATCTTCTTTAAAGAGGAGATTCCATATGGATTCTAATCTTAAGGTTGTGTAGAATCTAAAACAAAAATCCAATTGAAAAACCATCTTTTGAACATTGTAACCTATAGGGATAAATTGATTCCCAGGACACAAAAACTGTCTATGGATTTTCAATTTGTTCTCTTTGGGCCAGTACTTAGAAGCTAACTCATCTACCTCATGAACTGTATTCAACATCACTCGAATGTCCTTTACCCTGAAGCATTTATATGATGAATAAAAAAACACCCATATAATATTCATTCATTAGAATGACACCACCATGAAGAAACTTCTAATCCCTATCAAGCACCATGATGATATTGTCAGGTAACCGACTAGATTCTAAAAAAGATGTATAAATGAATAGATACCCTAGGAAGAATAGCTATTTTCCACTTACCAAGTTATACTTCCATTTGTGGACATCACCATGTCCCACCACCCACATCACATATTAGATAAAAAAACTATATCTTCCCAATCATACACCTTGCAAGGTTGGATAATTATTTAGTTATTTCTACCTATACTCCCTATTCCACACCATATATGTTAAAAATGAATATATAAAATAAAGAGAATCCCCAATAATTTCCTAGGTATGTTATTCATATATTTCATTCATGGATTCCTCCACACATGAAGATAGATCCCATCTTTCTCAATTGGTCTCACCATTCTCTTCCAAGAATTGCAGTGACATATTACCACATTGTTATCATCCTAAATTAATGTATTCATTATCATCTCATTCTTATTAATGGTTCCATTCTATTCCGGGACAATTTAATGAACATGCATTAGAATTTTAGTGAGGATGATATTAACCAACACGATGCTTACTCCTATGGAAATGAATTGATTCCTCCAATTAAGAATACAAACAAAGATTATATTAGTGATAAAATAATAAAAAACTTCTTAAACATCTCATTAATGATGGTGGAACCAAGATACTCTATTGGGAGGGTATGATTCAGTTTTTCAATCATATATTGGATGAGTCTGTCAGGCTTACTTAGTAATTTGTTTAGAGGAGGACACTTTTTTTCCTTTTATTAATCAATTGGCCTCTGAATATTCCATATTGATCCATATATTTCTTAAATACATTAATATTCATTACCATGAAATTTATATAAAACAAAATTTATTCAAAACACATAAGGTATGATATCAATATTCCCCCTTTACAATTATAGAATGACAAGATTATTTCCACCTGAAAAACATGATGAATGTTTCGTGTTAGTGCCTCCCAAGATAGGATAAAAAAGATAGGTGACAGAGGGTCACCAAACCTTAATCCTTTAATTTTTTTCAAGAAACCAATAACCATTATAATGATAGATATATAAATCCATGAATATATAAAAAATCTATAAAAATAATCATATTCCCAATCCTTTAATACAAAATTTTTCATGACCATTATAATAAAACTCCTCTCCAGCAGATCATAAACTCAGATATAACCTCCATTGAGAGTATAGAACCCAATAATGAATCCTTTTATAACCAAAATTTGGAAAATTTTAAATTTTTAATATAACATACCCTTCCACATGTAATTTAGTAAAATTATCATGTTATCTTCATGCACTTAATTTTATATTTAATAGAAAAGAATATTATTGATAAATACTACCAAAAAATATCAATATAAATCCATGAAGACACTATTCATTAAATCCAATAAGATAGAAGAGGAATTAATAAGAACAAATGACATCACTATATATTCATAGTGTTGGTACATTTTACGGAATTATATCATGGGCTTATCCTTCTTATCCCACAGTTGATGATATCCTAAATGAAGATTAATCACGGAAAAGTTTTGACCATTAAACTGTTGATCAATGAATTCATCAATAATGGTTAGATTATACTTTTTTATAATAATTATCCTGTTATGTTCTCAATAATAATTATAGAGTATCATTGATACATATTTCTTCTTAACAAAAAGATATTGTGAAGCCTATGATGACATACATAGCTGATCTAATCCCATTTCAATATTATCATTGAGTTTATTCTTAAAAACATGTAACTTATTTAGGTCCATTCAATAGAGATTATTTAATATAGGTTTATCAATAGTTATGTGTTCTATTGAGAAGTCAATCCCATGATTTGGTGGAGGACTTGGAAAATATTCATGAAGATCACCAATAAACTCCCACATAATATTCATATAATTAATGTTGAATTTCTCCCTATCCATTTGAGATAAACACACCTTTTTAATGGGAATAAAGACCCATACAATGTGATTTTCTTATAATTTTATTATTTATCATTTTTTTGATTGACGATCATTGGTTGGTTTGGAATATCAAACATGAAATACCTTTAAAATTAATCTGGGATTTATATATAGAATGACAATAATTATCTAAGATAACATAAAACTCAACCAGGGGAAGAATAATGTTGTTTTTAGAATGAAAATTTAGACAATAATTAACTACAAATAAATCATAAACTTGATATGTGATCCTCATAATTTTGTGGGTATTTTAATTCAAATCCAACATTTCTTCGTCTGGGATAGGAATTAACATTCCTAGATACTTGTCATGATATAAATATATTCATAATAAAAATCCCAAATAATGTACATAAACATTTTAGAATTTATATCATCACCAGAATATCATATTTATATCATAATTCATTTACTAAAGACCAAATGGTTAGTGTAGCCTTCATGAATCATTGATAAGAGTGATCAATCATGAAAACTATTTTATAGGATGTGAAAATCCCGACACCTTATCTTTTATATATGAAACATTTTGAATAACCTATTTCATTCATGGTCATAATCTATTCAAATTCTTTATGTTGGTTCATGATTGTTTTTTGAATAGCCAAATCATATCCCCCGAGATTTTCATAGAATGTGTTCAGTATGGCCTGTTATTGTAAACTAAGTGACAATCATGAAAAATCCCAATGTTTGTGTTTTATAGTAATTGCACCTATTTTTAGTTGTTTTACATCCACATTCACTTGTATTATCCTGAGAGGGATGTAATTTCATGTAATCCAATAACACTATCATTCACTTAAATTCTAGGACATTTTCCTATACTATATCCTTAGAATTATCACTAGGGTTATCACTAAATTTGTATCATCCATGTTTTTAATAGTTAACTAAACCTGAATCTGATACCAACTATAAATACAAACACATTTCATACATTGATATTACATCTTATTATATGAATATTTATAATATAACATAATGACACATACTATAAACTTATAGGTCTAGTATCATAGGAATCATGGATCCATAAAATACTATTATAGAAGAGAACTACATCATCTCCATCTATGTTCTTCATAACTAGAAACCTTCTTTGATATATCATACATATTATATTTACTCAGGGGAATGGAAACATAATAAAGGTGGAGATCATATGCTCAGTCGGGGTAGACTGGAGAGATATCGACTTTAAATGAGCATAAGGTCATGATAATATAATAATAACATTTAAAAAACTATACATTGAAAATCATAGATAATAAAATTGAGTCATTATATATATATTTTTATTTCATAAGACATGAATCATAAATAAATACAGGAAAATAATCCATGGTATCATATCATGGAAAAAATACATAGATTTATGGCATATACATAAGCATCAAAAAATCAACTTATTAGTTAAGGCTCATTTCCATGACTATTATAGAAAAATTGTTTCACTCCATAAACCATCATAGTAGTCATGTCTCATTCCCAAGATTATCATAGTGAACTAATTATCATAATGAACTCGGTTCACTCACTATTCCGTTGTAGTTTATCTCACGAGATATCAATATTTCCTCAATACATTGGATGTAGATATATTCCCCACTTATAACTTATTTAAAATCATACATATGGGTTCTAAATAGTCATAAATCATTCATCATTTTTGAATTCTTGAAAAAATTGATTTTATAATCATTTAATTATAGCATAAACAATTAAAAAGAAAAAGTTTTCATAATAATCAATTCATTATAAAGATAAACCACCTAGTGAAATAATAATGATTGTATCAATGGATTATATTCCCATTAAATATTATGAAATGTAATTGTATTCCTTCTTAAATGGAAAATTATTTCAAAAAATCACAAGGAATATTTCTTGGGGAAGATAACCTTTTAACTATCAAATATATTATTTAAAATCTATAAATTTAAAAAATATTAATAAAAGATTTTTTTTTTGAAAATAATCATGTAAAATTGTAAAAGATTAAATAAATCATCGAATGATTATGATGTATGGAAATACTATTTAGGTCGTACAGTTTAGAATGAAGTCTCCTTTCAAATATACATTTTAAAGTAAAATTATCATGATCAAAAAATTCTAGAAGATTCCTATTAAACCATTTTGTCAAAATTATAACATTGGTAATAATTTCATAAAAAACTAATTTTATAATAATTTAAAAAGTATTAGAAACGTTTTTTAGAAAATATTAACATGGAATAAAAACGATTTTTGACAGAAGAGATAAATAAAGTTTAATTTTCTTAAACAAATTATTTTAGTCACATGAGTGTTAATGAGGGGGATGTAAAATGGGATCATGTATCCTTCAAAATTAACTAAAAGAGAATAAAAATCATAAGTTTCTTGAAATATGTATCATAATATTTCATCATGATAAACTTATTCCTAAACAACCTTGATAAATAATGAGATTGAAACATAATACCTTTAACAAATTGGTATCTTTTGAATAATAATAACCATGTAAGAAATTTCTATATATCGATATGTAAATACCCATAATTTTCATAATAATAATAAAAAATGCATCATGGGTTGTATATACATAACAAAAATTAATATAGTGGTGAATATGGAATGTGTCTTAGAGATATAAAGGTGTAATAAAAATACCCTACCACTTTTGTAACATTTGAATCAAAAGACACATTAGTGAATAACATATAATAACACATTATAAATCATTAGAATATTGAGACTCATAATATAAAATTTTATATAGTCAGTATATACACCACACAAATTAAATTAGTGGTGAATATGGAATGTGTCTCCTAGAAATAAAAGAGAGACTATAAATCGATTAACTTAAGTCTCAAAATCATTCATAAAAATTTTAACATCCTCTATAAAAATTATACAGTTATTATTTGAATATTATAAACCAAAATAATATTTATCATACCATGTATTATTTTATTAGTTTCTTTTATTACCATTTTATTAAAAATTCCTTATCAAAATCATGTTTCTAGAAATAACTACTACATTTTTCATATATATTTTGGTTTCCTATTCTAGGTCATTTCTCTTTGATCACTATTATATACTCTATAAAATGTTATACATGATAAAAATTCCATATGTATTAATTATATATTTATTTACATCAATCCATAAAGTTTAGAGATTAAAAATTATTTACACCGTTCATGGAGATGGTAGGTCATATGTATGTAAGAACATTGTTCAATTTTTTCCATGGATGTAGAAAAAGATAGTGAAATAATATATAACCACTAAAAAATAATTTTTCTGTAATATATAAATGATTTATTCATTACATATATGATTATTACCATACATATCAAAATATAATGGAAGACGAATCACATTACTTTATGGATGTGGTAGTCCCCACATACATACAAGCAATGTTGTCAATTTGAAAGAGATTATAATATAATAATATAGATGTAATATTATATTTAAATAATTATAAATATTGAATAAATATATTATATTTATGTTTAAATCATCATAGTAGAATTATATTTCAATGATGTGGAAGAAGAAATAATAAAAATGACCAATTAAGAACACTACCTCTTCTTTGGAAAATATAATTAGGTTTGCACCAAAAGCCTTTATGGGAGGGTTTTATAATATATATTATTGGCCTCTGGGACATGGTGAGAGAATTTAAGAATGGATTTTTTTATGGTCTGGCTGAACCAAATGGATTTGGTTGTGTAAACTGAGAGGATATGAGTTGTCCTTTTATATATGGAAGAGAGGACCCTCATGGAAAATAGTTTGAAATTTAATAAATTCATCCTAAATGATAATGTAATTACCAATTAAAATATAACCAAATGAAATTAGATTCAATTTTTGGATAATATAAGGATTAATTAAAGCCATAAAAATAGATTTTTTATAAGTGTATTTAGCATAATTTCCTCTATATTTTTGTTTCACCCCTAATATACCATTTTTAATTTAATAATGGTAATTTATTTTTATTGTTTTACAATCCATTAAGGAAAAAATTATTATTTTGTTATTATAAAATATTAAATATTATTTAAAAATTTTGAATCAATTTTATAAAATTAAATTAATCACATTGGCCGAATATAATTAAAAAATAACTCCATAGATGTGAGGAAAAATAGTTTCCAAAGAAAAAGAATTCATAATTATAAAGTTCTTTTAAATATAATTGAAACATTAAAATGATTATGATTAACAATATTTATTCATAATAATAAAAATGAAATAATTTTACATGTAAAACCATTACGAAACAAAACATAACTTGTAAAATCATTAAGAGAAATGACATTTTTCAATTAAAATATTTATTATTCACTGTTCAATGAAATGATATTATTTTTTAATTATTCTAAAAATATAATTAAAAGAAAAATTTGAAACCATAATTTCAAATATGAAGTTAATTTTAAAAAAATTATAATGGTTGAACAATTTAGTTTATTATTTTTTTAAAAATTATAGCAAAAATTATTTCTTGAGAAAAATGTATTTTCAAAGAATATCAACCCTTTACTAAAAATTAAGTAGTTATTTGTAAATATGTTTTCTTTATCTAAAAACTTTATACATAATTCAAAAATTATGGATATACTATTAAAACCAAAAAATTCAACAACTATGTTATAATGGAAATGTTTAAATAATAATATTTTTAATAGTATACTTCAGTTCGTCACAACTCGATGTAGCATGTAACACAATTTGTCGAAGAAATTAAATTAACTTGAAAAAAAAGGTTCTGAAATATAATGGTTCTATATTATAACCCCATTATATTAATTTCTCCCTTTAAATTCTATCACTTTTATAAAAAAACTAGGAGTAAATACTTATAACAGGACCTCAATATATCCTATAAGGTATTAATTTTCCTCTCAAACTAAATAACTATATGAGTATGATACATCATAATGAAACTCAACTCTATATATATACCCTATATACGCCTTTAGAAAAATATCAAGGTAAACCATAAATCTGAATGAAATACAATAGAATCTAGCACACCATTCAGACATTCAAATCCCTTAATATAAAATATATAAATTTGATCAAGAGATAAGTCATATATAATATAAATGATTATTTTTTAATTTCTATGGAGATTTAATATATCCCAAATTTCATTTTTTCCATTAGATGTTGGGGGGGGGGGTCTGACAATAGAATCTCTGGTGATGTTTTCAAATTTATATTCTAGTATGGAAAATGGTAATAACACCCACGTATAATGTTTTATCTAAGACTAAACTTACAAAAAATACAATAAATTGAGATAAAAAATATATAATATCTCCCTTGATAACATCCCAAAAAATACTCCTTCAGATCCATATACATAATTGTAATTCAAGTATAAATAGAGAATGATGAACTATGTGATTACTCTTACAATGAAATCATAAAAACTGGTATGAACAGAACAAAAAATGTTGTTCTAGAAAATATCTATTTCCTCATAATCAAGGTTAATCACAGGAACATTTCTATCATCCTTCATTAGGTCTAAATAATCATTCTCAACTTCTTTAATCAACACTCAGAAATGCAGTTCAACACATGTTTGAGAAAGATTCTCTTTTCCACCTTATTTAGAATTTAAATATCAATCCATTCCAAATAAATTAATATTTTATATTTTGTTATCCATTTAATGGAAAATATAGCATGATCCTATTAATTCAAGCTATTATCCACATTTTTCTCTTTCTACAACTGGAAATGTCTTGATCAACCATAACCATTAATCATTTCCAACCATATTCTATTGCACATATCCAAATAATTTTATTTGATTGCGTACATAAATAATATATGATAATTATATATATACAAAATATCCCATAAATATAGTTCCACTATATTTGTAATGAAATAAATATCACAACATCTCCAAATCATGATTTTGGTAATTTTATCCATGAACCTTCAATTGTCATGAGGAATAATATATCACCATGCCATTCTTCAAGATAACACTTCCAAATAACTTATTCGATGCATCACTATATATTATAAATAATTTTACACTATAGGGTACTATTACAACATGTGATCTAAAAAACTTCTGTTCATTTCATTGAAATTTTTCTCACATTCTTCTATCCAAAGGAATATGAATCCATTCTGTGTTAACTTATTTAGTTGAATAGATAGTAATGATAAATTGTCCACAAAAAGTCATTAATATCCAACTAAACGAAGAAAACATCATTTATCACACATTATGGTGTGTTTGGTCCAAAATTAACTAATATTTATCCTTAATTGATCCAAATATACATCATCTCTTTAGATTATATGACTAAAAAATGAATCCATTTCTATCCCAAATTCACACATTTTAAACTTTAGATTAAACTTATGGTTTTTAAGGGTCCTTAAAACAATTATTAATTGATCATTGTTTCCTTCCATGATTATTGAAAATATAATATAAAATTATTTTAATATTGTCACTCGTTGATCATGGTAACCCATAAAGACCCAATTCATTATATCTATGAAGATAATGGGGTCACCAGTAAGAGCGAATGACATCACTGAATCGTTATAGTTTCTCCAGCTTGTAAAAAAAGTGATTTATATGGTATATACTAATTCTTGAACAACAATTGATGATATAAAAAAATTATGACTGATTATGAGAAGGTATTTATATCTACGTAGTGGGTCAAACAAGATATCAATATAGGGTTGAAGATACATGCTTATAATAGTTATCATGTTAATTTTTCTACAATCAATGTAGAGTGATATTGAAAAATCCTTCTTCTTAATAAATATAAAAGGTGGGCCTTTTGATGAAATACATGGATGAATAAATTCATTGTGGGTATTCTCTTTCAGATTCTTATTCAATTCCTTCTACTCAATCATTTCCATTTTATCAGGAGATATTGAAATAGGTGTAGAAATAGGTATGAGTACAATTTAAAACTTAACCAATTGATTCTTTGGGAAATAAAAAAACTCATATGGAAATACATAAACAAGCTAACGCACTATATGAATATATATTATGTTGAGTTTCACCCCAATAATCTAAGATAAACACCCATTTTTAATGGGAATCTAGACATTTATAGTGGATGTGATTTCTACTAGAAGTTAATATTTATCATCCCACTGATATAAGATTATATGTTGGATTGGAATATAAAATGTCACTTAACTTCATCTAAAATTTATGTGAGATTTATATATATAAATCCAATCAATTCCTAAGATAAAATAAAATTTAACTCAAGGAATAAAAGGGAGATTTACTGGATCCACATTCCCAAAACCTCAATTGGAGAAAATCATAAACATGAGATGTGATCATCTAACCATTAGTGGTTTTCACGAATAATTCAAAATTTCCTCTTTGGGTATTATAATTAACATTCATACATACTTTTCAGGATATAAATTAATTCATATAAATAGTCCAAAAGAAGTAATTCAACATTTTATCATTCATGTCACCACCTCAACATTACCTTTCTATATTCCTTCCTTTACAAAAACCAAAATGGTTAGTGTAACCGTCATGAATATTTTATTAGAGTTATAAATCATGTAAAATCATATATAGGATTTATAAGTCCTGAAACATTATTTTAAATATATAACACCTTAGTCTTAACATAGGAAATTCATGGATATCATCTATTCAAATCCTTAATGATTGTTTGTAATGAGTTTGTGGATTTCCAAAACATTTCCAGCGAGACCTTCAAACCAGGTGGGAAGCAAGTCCAATTTTCATGCACCATGTTATGATTGATTCAAATTATAGTGTTATATTTGAATAGTTTTTAAACCTAGTTATAACTATACCGGATCTATATCCACATTTAATATATTTACAAGGATATAATTTCTTCGAAAACAATTACTCTATCCTTAAAAAAATTCCAGGCCACTTTCCTCTAATTTGGCTAACCCATAAACATATCCCTTGGGTTTTTATTAATGTTTTATCATCCTTGATTCTAAAGTGTAAATAAATCTATCTCGGATGCCAATAATAATTAACCATGAATTTAATAAAAATAGATAACATCTTATTAGATAAATATTTATCATTTAACATAAAGTTCATTACTTGGATCATATAGGGTTTGTATCTTTGGGAACATGGAAATATAATCAACTAGTTCATAAGTGAAATAAATTATCTCTCTAAATGTCCTTCATAACTAGAACCCTTTTTATATATATCATGCATAATTACTCTCTTCATGACATGGGTAGTGTAAACATTATAAATAGTTGACATAGATTATCAATAGGGGTTAATAATACAGATATAAAAAAAACAGGAGAATAAGTGTATGAGAGTCTGATAATAAAAATTTACAAACTATACCCTTCAAAACATATATAATAAAATTTATTTGCTGCGTAAATCATGGCACTTTATAAGACATTGATCCTCATGAAATCACATAATATAAGTAACGAGAAAATAACTTCGGCATGAGACACCAATTTGTGTAATACACATAAGAAAAGAAAATAATTTTTATAGAATTCAACGATAATTTAAAATACTATTATTATGATATAGTTTCACTCCCTAGACCATCATAGTTTTCTAGGTTCAAACCCAATAATATCATAATTGACAATTTTTTTTACTAAAATAGGATCTGTCCCCATTCGATTCCTATTTATCTGACGATATATCCATAATTACCCAATGCATGTGATGTAGATATATATACCAATTGATCATGTAATTAAAATTATACACATGTGTTAAATAAAATCCTAAAACATTCATTATATTAGAACCCAAAAAATAAAATGGATTTCAAAAACATTTAATCATATTAAAACCCTTAAAAAAGAAATTGGTTTCATAATCATTTCATCAATTCATCAAAGCATAAAATGAGGAAAATAAATATGTTACATAAATATATTTTCATAATTATGATAAAATATCAATGAAATAACAAGGATGGTAAAATTTTATTATATCCCTTGAAATACTATATCACATCAATGGATGTCATCATATATGGAAAATGTTTTGGGAAAATTACATGGAACATTGTTGAGGAAAATAATCATTTCTCTTTAAAATCACATATTTAAAATGAAAATATTTCCCAATTATAATTGAAAACTTTTTATGTTAAAATATTCTTTAATACGTTTAATAAAATCATTAAACTAATGAGCTGTAATGATAGTGTAAAATTCCTTTTATGTTGTACACATCAAAAAACAAAATCTTTTCAAATTTTTAGTAAAAAGTATTTTTTTTGAAAATTGAAAATAAGATTCCTTTATAACCATTTTTTAAAAATAAAAAGGGGTAATAATTTCCGGAAAAAAATCATTTGACAATATAATAATTTTTTATTAAATAATTTTTTTTAAAACATGACTTGTAAGAAGAAACATTTTCGATTGAAGAGAGAAATAATGATGATTTTTATTAATAAAAATATTTCTATCTCCTAAGTAAATAAATTGGGTAAAATTAAAGGGGAACGTTTAATATTAATGAATATATGGTGTCGAAGAAAATCAATGGGTTTATTTATTGATAGATCATAATACTTCATCATTATAAACTTAATCATAAACAACATCGATAAACAATGAGATTGTAACATAAAACCCTTAACAATTTTTAATATCATTTGAATTATAAGACATATAAATTTATAAAAAATATATGTTTATGTAAATAGAAATAATTTTTATATTATTTTTCATTAAATAAATTCATGTGCAGTATATAGTTGACATAAAATAAAAAAATCGTGAATATGGAATGCGTTTCACAAATATGAAAGTAATCTAAAAATCCATTTCCACATTGGAAAATTTTCCATTGAAAAACCAATTAAGGTATAAAATAAAATCATAATTCCAATATAATTTAAAAATATATTCATGATATAACCTATTGTAAGGAAATTATACACACCACATAAAATAAATGAGTATTGAATATGACATCTATATCCTATAAATAAAAGAGAGACCGAAAATACATTACCTTAAGTTTCCAATTACATCGTACACATTCAAAAATATTGAATAATAAATACAAGTTTATTATTCATACATTAAAACCACATAATCATATATATCATACCATATATTAATTACTTATTATCTTATATCATCATTTATTAACAATTTTCTATCAAAATCATGTTTTCTGTAATAACTTCATTATTTTTCATGTATGTTTTGGTTTGGTTTTTTTGGTCCTTTTATGTTACTCGTGGTTTAATAACCATAATAATGATAAAACCAATGGAAATTTAATAAAAATTCATTATATATGTATTTATAGTAGTCCATAATATTTAGATATAGTAAACGAGTTATATCTTTCATAGAGATAGTAGGTTGTACATACACATGAACATTGTTTACATTTTCTTGATGAATGGGATGAAAGAAATGAATCTACTATTTAAACATTAAATAATAATATTTATTTAATTAATATCATATAGATTCCCTAAATCATCCCTTTTTAATTTCAATTCCAAAATAAAATGAAAAATGAATCGCATTGCTTCGTGGTGGCGATTATCCACAAGTACGCATGAGGGGAATTATTGTTTCCCAATGGATTAGAAGGTAAGAATTTAAATGTGATATTATAATTATATAAGTATTATTATATCATATATATCATTTAATTATATAAATTACATAATTATATCCTTCGATGTGGGGTTATGATGGAAAATAGATTACATCGGTTCAAGAGGTAGTAGTTCGCCATACCCATAATCAAAGGTTTCATTTCACATTTGATTGAAAAGGATATGGATGTAGTTTGTGACACTAAAATTAGAATTTATCATTATATTTGATATAATTAATTTATTATATTTTAATATTCATGTAGTTTTTTAAGTAATTTTAATAAGAAATAAAATAAAAAATGCATTGTTAAGAATGAAACCTATTTATTAGAAAATATCATTTGGTTAGCACCAAGATCATTTTCAGGAGGGTTTCATAACAAAAATATGACCTTTTGGTCAGGGTTAGAGATTTAATGAATGAATTTTGGTATGAATTGGTTCAAAAAATCTTTTTAAGTGTAAAGATGAGAGTATTTGAGATGTCCTTTTATAACAGGGAGGGGGACCCTAATTCTTTATATGAAAAGGTTTAAATATGTTAGTAAAATTTTAATTTGACATATATATTTTTAAATCATACCCTTACATTTTAGATTAACCCTCAGTATACCCGTTTTATCTATAATGAATTTATTTAATTTCCCCTTTTTAATAATTAATTATGAAAAACATTTAGTAGGAATTATTACCAAAAATTAATTATTATGAATAAAAATTCGGAAACAATTTTACCTAATTCAATTCATATAAGTGGTGGAATTTAATTTTAAATTAAACACACATACATGATGATAAAGTGATCTTCAAAAGAAAAAGTATTCATAACTGTAAAATGTTTTATATAAATATTCAACATGAGATATATTCCAATTACCAAAATTAGATAAATATAAATATTATAGAAAAAAATTATTTTATAAAACCATATAATACAATTCATAAAATTTAAATTCATCAAAAATATAAATTTTTAATAAAACCCCATATTTTCACTATTACATAAAAAAGTAATCCATTTAGAAAATTATCAAATATTTAATTTAAGATATTTATAATATTTTTTTTCTAAAATAATATTAAATTTATCAAACAAAATTTTATTAAAGTGTAAAATTTAAATTTAATTTTTTTTAAAAAATAACAATGAAAATCATTTTTTTTAGAATAATTCATCTTCAATTATTAAAAAGAGTTTATGAAAAATGAAGTACTAGTTTATCATTGTATTTTCCTTATATAAAAGCACCAAAATTAATTTTATAAAGGTTTTTATCCAATTTAAACATAATTATAATCGGTATTTTATCATTTTCATGGTTAAATAATAGTTTTTACTAGTATAGATTGGTTCAACAAAACTACGTGTCGTGTGTCACACAATCTTTTAAAGAACATAAATTTATTTCAAAAAAATTATAAAATCATAGGGTGTTAAATTATACCCCCATTAATTTGAATTTCTATTTATGGTTTCATAACTTTGATATAATCAACAAATAATATTTCCACCTCATCATATTATTTGGTACCCACATAGCTTCTTTAATTTGAGAGTTTTACCAAAAAACAATTAATAATTGAGTGGTATTATTCCTTAGAAATTTCACTATATGATTCATAATAGACATCAATTATTCTTTATAAGAAAGATCATAAACAAGCTATTTGACATTTGAGTTATGTACATCTAAAATATTTTGTATATACTTCCCCTGGAGATATATGTGGGACAGATCTTAGACTAAAGAGTGTTTCGGTGAAAGCGACATGGGATAAACAACCACCCACTCAATCAAGAATATAAAAAGGCAAAATATTTTTAGTTATAAACATGACCTTCTTTTATAATATAATAACATTATAACATTAACAAATTCATAGAAAAACCTTCTCATTAAAATAAAATTACAGATCATGTGAATGTCTATCAGTATAATATTTTTATTGACATTATTCTCCCAGTGTGTTGTTTAATGGGACCAACCTTCTTGATTATTTTTTCATCAGGTTAATGTGAAAATATCATTCTTTCTATAACTTCATCCCAGCATTTTGTGGTTCTACACTTATTTCTATATATGTCTTCACAAGAATCCGTATGACTGCCCGATTTGAAGCTGTTATGCTAGGAAATATCAACTAGAGGAAGGAGTTAATCCCCATCACCTTTGAAATACATAGAACATGATCTCAACATATCAACTAAGGTTTTAGTATTCCTCTCATAATGAAAATCTATCTATGAAAAAAAAACCATAATAAAACTAAACTTTGTATCCAGATCCTATTGAAGACATCACCATTACATCAAGGTAAACCATAGATTGAGATCAAATATAATAGAATGTGGCACTCGATGCAAGATTAAATCATAACTAAGGTATATTAAATAAAACTGATCAATAGAAATTTATTATTTGATATGAATGAAGTGTAATGAATTTTTATGGAAATTGAATACTATCCAAATATCACTACATCCTTTATATGTTCTGGGTAGGCCAACAATAAAATCAATGTTATTGATTTCCCATTTACATTATGGTATGGATTGTGGTTGTAAAATCCCCTTATATTTTTATATCTCATCCTTATTTTGATTATTTACCAAACACTAAGATATAAATTCTTTAATATCTCTTTTCATTTCACCCCACCAAAAGTACTAATTTAGATTTGTATACATCTTTTCAATTTCATGATTAATATAGAATAATAAAAATAATATTCCACTAACAATCCCTTCTTCTAATTTGGTATATATGGAAAACATACATGATTATAGAACAATATAATTCTTTTATAATCATTGACAAATATAGAAACATTTATAACTATATTATTTATCACTACATCAACTTTCTATTCCTCTTTAAATATCACTTTGATAGATGTTTCAACACTTAGTTTATAATAATAATTTTTTACACCTTCATTCATGATTTTCAAATAATTTATTTTCCATTCTAGAAATATTGGATCCTTTTAAATCTTCATCATGTAAAATATAACAGGAAAATTTCATCTAAATGAATTAGACATGATTTTTTATTTCCCCTGGTGGTAATGTATTAAGAAGTCCTAATATTAAATTAGCTTCAACTATCTTCTCTATTGCATGTTTATCTTTTTGTGTGTGAATATATACATTAATGTATTATGAATCGTATATATATATATATATATAATTTATCTGTAATGATAATTCACCTTTATCATTAATGAAAAAATAACCATAACTATCTCTAAATAATGTATTGGGTTTAGTTTTCTCATGAATCATCAAGTTTTATGAGGCATAATCTTTCACCATGTCATTAGTCATGATAACCCATCACCCTATCTTCTTCAATGTATCACTATATGTTAAAAATCCTTATCATTAACAAGGTAGTGTAAGAAAAAAATAATTGAATAACATTCTCTTAAATTCCATTTAAATTTCATAACATTCAATATTCCAAATGAAAATGGATCGCTTACGAGTTAACATGGTGAGTGGAATATATAGAACGGAGAAATTCTCAAAAAATAGATCATAATATCCAACCAAAGACAAAACAACATTGGATCATAGTCATCTTTCTTGGTATATTCCAATGTTCAATAACCTCCTTCTTTGGTTTAGCTATATATTGACCCTCCCATGAAATTATAATAGGTAAAAATGAATGATTTTAAAAAAATTTAATAATTTGTAAATTTATCATAAAACTTATCCATCCATAATGTCTTCTATACAAATCTAAAGTGATATTTATTCTCTTCCTTTTATAATTTAACATATAAAAATATCATCTATAAAGAGTACCACAAACTAATCAAGGTAATCCCTAATGAATATATTCATTAAATACATGAATATATTGGAACTTGTAAGACATAATATAATCACAATATATTCATAGTTCCCATAACTTGTACAAAATTTTATCTTAGGTATATCCTCCTACAATAACAGTGATTGATGATATCCAAATTGAGGATCAATCTTGGAAATGTATAGATATTTGCGCATTTGAAGAAAAGTCATCAATATAGGGTATCTGATATTTATTCTTATTAGTTGTCTTTTTTATGTTCTTGATAATAAATTCATAGTTGCATTGATCCATCATTATTCATAATAAAAATAACTACTATACCCTAATGGTGAAACACATAGCTGAATGAATCCTTTCTCACGATTCTCTTATAGTTTTTAAACAATTTTCATAACTAAATAGTGGGGATACTAGAGGGATTTTTTAAAATTAGTGTAAAACCATTTATGAGTATTATTGAGAAGATAAATTCATAATTTAGTTGAATAATTAATAACTATTCAAGAAAGGAATCAATAAAATATTATATGATATAAATATCATTCATGTTGTGTTTCTAAAAAACCATCCAATATAAAATGTCATTATGAATGGGAAAAGGTACATAAAAAATGGATGTTATTTACAATAGATGTTTATATTAATCATCACAAAAATTTATGATCATAGATTAGTTTAGAATACAAATGAGAAATACCTTCCACAATAATCGATTTAGGATTTATATAGAGAAATCCAATATATTCCGAACTTAAAAAAAACTTTAACTAGTTGGTAAAAAATAATATTTATAGTAATAAAATTCCCAAAATAATTAATTAGGGAAGAATCATTAACATAACATGTGATCATCGTACCATTTGGGCATTTCACTACTAATTTAGCATCTAATTGTTTGTGACAAGAATTATCAATCATATAGAATTTTCATTATATAATAGAATTCATATACATATGCCCAAATAAAGTAATTTTACATTTTATAATTCCTATAACTACTTAGAAATCATCAATATATCTTCATTCCTTTACTAAAAAAAATCTGGTTCATGTAACAATCATGAATCATTAATCAGAGTGATCAATCATGAAAAACAATTTATAGGATGTTTAAATCTTGACACCTTATTTTCAAAATATAAAACCTATAGATGAACATTGGGAATTCTTGTAAATAATATATTCAAACCCATAATGATGGTCCATAAAGAGTTTGCAACATTAGAAAAAACATAACCCAATAGTCTCAAACTAGGTGTTTGTTAAGGCCCATTTCCATGAAATATTTTATGATCAAATAAAATAAAAATTCACTCCCTTTGGATTTATTACCTATAGATACATATTTTCTTGATCCACATACAATAATAGTTTTTAGAAATAGATGTCAGTTCATGGAAACCAATGGATATATCCCTTAGAAATAATTATATACATTTTACAATATATTGACTTATGCATAAGCGTATACCTAGCGTTCCCACTCATTTTTTATAATCCATGTTTCCAATGTTTAAATAATAATTACTCTAATAATGATTATAACAATCCACACATAAAAAACATATACATAACATCTTATTAGGTGATTATTATTACATTACATAGAAATACATTTTATAATCTTATGGGTCTAATATATTTAAAAACATAGGTACATAAAAAACTTTTTCATTAGTAAACTACATCATCTCAAAATATTTTATTCATAAATAGAACATTATGAAACATATCATACATAATACCTTTCCTCAGAAACTGGGGAATGAAACCCTAAGAACGGGTGAGAATAGATTCTCAGTAATGGTAAACAAGGAAGATATCAACATAAAATGATCTATATGGTATGAGAATATAAGAATTAAATTTAAAAAACGACACCCTTCACATCATAGATAAAAATCATGTATCATTTAATAAATATTTTTATGTCATAAGACTTGAATCATAAATTAATCAAATAACATAAACCATGAGAGCATAACATTGGCATAAGTTATCGATTTTTTGAATATAAATAATAATATAAAATAATTTTTTAGTATTGAATGATCATTTAAAATACTATATTAATGGAATTCATTCCCTCAAAATAACATCATAGTAGAAAAGTATTACTCTCAATTATATCATTGTGGAAAAATTTCATTATTGTACTACAAACACTCTCTATTCGAGTATAATTTATCTCATGAGATATCAATCTTTACCTTGTGAATTTGAGGAAGATATAGGTACCACCCATCACATAATGTAAATATATCATATTTGTGCCCCAATATCATAAACAATTTATCATATAAAAAAATGAAAATAATTTGATTTCATAAATATTTCATCATAGCATAACCGGAGGAATAGAAATGGGTTTCATAATCATTCTATCAATTCAATATTGCATAAAACATAAATATAGAATGAGATTCATAAATATCATATCATAATAATAAAAACCCATCCATATAAATAATAAGGATAATACAATTATATAATATTCTTCAGATATCCTAAGTAACATCAAACTATATTATCTTAGACGAACAATTATTTGAAAAAATAACATAGAATATTTATTGGAAAAAATAACATTTTCACTTTCAAATCACATTTATTAAATAATTTTTCTCCCAAATATTAATTAAAAAATTTCATTGAAAATAACCATATATATGTGATGGTATATTTAATCCATTTATTACCCATTATTTATAAAATAAAATTCTTTTCAAACACATTAAAATAAAGATTCTTGTAACTTTTTTTGTAAAAAGTAAAAATATTCTTATTCATAAAATAACATGAATATCTAGTGTAAATTATTTTTTAAAAATTAAATCATGGGAAAAATGAATTTAATAAATCATTGGATAACATTAAAAACAGACTTTAAAATAAATTTAGATAAAATGGTCATGTTATAAAAAGGGTTTTTAATCGAAG
This sequence comes from Viscum album, assembly GCA_963277665.1. Classification (NCBI taxonomy): domain Eukaryota; kingdom Viridiplantae; phylum Streptophyta; class Magnoliopsida; order Santalales; family Viscaceae; genus Viscum; species Viscum album. The sequence continues at coordinate 1,546,721,905 of OY728130.1, forward strand.
TGATAGATAATGTTGATTTTCATTAAAAAAATCCCTTCAATATATTGAAAACATAATGAAGGGAAATTAATCAAAAAAAATTTATTCTTAATAAATAACCAGGGTAGAATAAAATTCTTGGGTTTTAGAAGATATATCTTATGATTTTATCATCGAAAAAATAATCATAAAGAATCCTAATAAACAATGATATTATAGCTCAAAACCATTTCCAATTTAGTTTAATTTGAATCATAAACCCCATGAAATAAAGAACAAAATATGTTTATTCAAATTACAATAATTTCCCTATGAAAAAACCCAAAATTAATTCAACTGTGTTACATTCACCACATAAATGAAACATTTGGTGAATATGTCATGTTTCTCATAGATATAAATGTGTAGTGAAAATAACATTCCCCATTAAAAATATTTCAATTGTAATACCAAATAAATAACTACATCATATTTAACTATGAATAACTATAATATAATGAGATTCATGATAGAACATTTAAAATGCGATTTATATTTACCACACATAAGAAACAAATGATGAATATGGAATGTGTCTCTTATAAATAAAAGAGAGGCAAGAAATCCCTTACCATATGTCTGAAATTCCTGTATACATGTTCGATCATCCTATATATTAATTGTTGGATTGGATTACACCAAATATACACAAGAGGGGGGGGGGGGGTGAATTGTGACTTTTCAAAAATCTTTACGAGATTGTGTTATTCCTTTTAACTTTAATCAAATAAAATGATGCAGCGGAAATTTAGATAGTAGAAACACAAGATGTATAGTGGTTCGGGGAACAGAAGGCCCCTAGTCCACTTCACCAACACTCTACTCCATGAGCTTTGTTATTTTCACTATATAGTCCTCGTTTCAACAGAATGCTTTACAACTGAGTACAGACAGTTGACACCTTTACAATCCAAGGAAAAACAAAGCCTTCTGGTTCACTTACAGAACCTACACAGCTTAGTATGAGAAGCCGACCACTCAAGAATATAAAAGAAAGATTTTTGTATTATGAAAATACATTCCAGATGTTATTCACAATTGCAATAGCATGCAATTGACAGTAGGTAGATTGACGCCTTCAGAAATAATAATCTTCACATAAGAGACGTTCTCAGTCGATCCCATTGTAGTAAATATATAAAAAAATCACAACTTTAGAAGAGACAGATCCACAGTAGATCTTCGATATAGAACAAGTGAATCTTCTATCGTGTTCCTTCGTCTTTAACAAATAGAGATTTGACGCTCTTTTTGAAATATAAGATCGGTATGTTTCAGTAGTCTATGTTTTCTTTTTTTTTTTAAGAATAATAAAAAGATAACACATTATCAGTAATTGTTGATGCATTTCAAGAATCCCATATAAATAAAATAACGATAAGAACTTATCCTATAATATTAGATCCAAAAAAGTTTTCTTTTTTACTCATGATATTCAAACATTTGAATTTATAGAGTAGTCGTAACTTCCCTGAAGACTTGGCCTAAAAATCACTTTTTAATTCGATAGAAACATTGATAAAATGGTATTGAATCAGTCAAAATCATACTTTAAAATTAGTTTTAAATCTGTCTTGAAATCCGCCTAATAATCAGCGTACTGACCATTGCATGAAAATATCGACTTTAAATTATCGGATGCCAAACGTAAGGTTGATTTGAACTGTATGCATCCTCTGAACATAAGGTTGATGACGTAGTATTCAAACATAAGGTTCACAACGTAAGGTTGAAAAAGTAAAGTTGACAATGTAAACTTGACAACAATTGTAAGGTTCATTCCAAACGTAGGGTTGGTCATCCATACTTTTCTGTTCATATTTCAAATGTACGATAAAAGATATATACTTTTACTTGATCCATACTTTTCCAAGAACGTATAGTTGTTTAAAAAATTAAGGTTGATGAAACATACTTTTGAGAAATAATCGTAACGTTTAATATTTACGAACGGTTCTCCTTCCAGAATTTTTTGATATCCCAAACGTAGGGTTCCTTCCTAACGTAGAGTTCTTCTTCTATAATTTTCCGATAACGTATGGTTGATTAACCATACTTTTTCCTTATCTCAAAAAGTATAAATGCTTTTCATCCTTACACTATGTTTATCCACATAGAGTATAAACAGTGTTTCCAGAACACGCTCAAGTAGATTTCGAATAAGTATTTCATGAACAGTGTTTCTAGAACAAGCTAGATATGAATAATTTAGTAATAAATTCCTGTTATTTCAAGAGTAAAATAAAATGATAAATTCCTGAAAAATACTTAACATATAAAATCATTAGAAAATAATTAAGGGTATTTGTGAGCATCAAAATTGTTATAAAGAGATAGACTATTAATATAAACTCCCCCTTTAAATAACAATACTATGTATTGTTGAAAAAAACACTTTCTCAACAATCTCCCCCTTTTTGATGATCACAAAACCCATAAAATAATTAATGAAATTAACTTAACTTAAAATTAATTACATATAGTTTTGAAATTTTAAAAAGATGAGTTTTAAATTTGGAAAAGATAAATATCTCCTTTTAATTTATCCATGTTTTAATTTCTTCTCCAATAAATTTAGTTACTCCCCCAAATGAAAATATTTTTGTGTTTATCTAAATTTATCCCCCTTTTTGTGATATCAAAAAGAATGATAGAATCTAGAATAGAACAGAGATTAATGTAGCACTGAATCGAAGTAAAGGCTATTATTAACTATTTAGTAATAATTTAATATGGATTCCTGGAATATTGAAATAAGAACAGTAAAAAAAATAAATATAATGAAATAGATTTTCATTAAAAGTAAAAAAATAATAAATACAGGAATCAAGGTTTTGGCAGTTAACATGTAGGGTTTATCTTCTCTATACTACAGACTTGATTTCTGCTAACTGTTCTCTCAAACTATTCATTAATCAATCACCGAGCTGAATAATAAGATCTTTGACCTCTTGAGTCACATGAATATCTTTAATGAGATTGGATCTGGAAAACTTGAAAAGCTGTTCTTCTTTCTCCATAAATAAAGACATATTATCTTTGAATTTATCTAAGGCAGAGCGGATTCCTGGCTCACTATATGTCAACTGATCAACCAAGAATTTTTGATTATCTAATAGAACAGATAATGAAAAACTATTTCACTGAAGATCTTGGAAACTTTCATTCATGTTTCTCATTGCAGCCGTGATAGCTTGAAATATTCTAATTAAATCAGGTGAAGTACCTGATCCACTAATAGCACTATTCCCAAATGATGCAAATTGTGTCTCCATAAACAACTAATGATCTGAGAAATCTGATTTCATAACCATTTCAGATTTCAATTTGGAAACAACATTTAGCATATCCTCTTTAAAAATTTCAACTTCTTTACTTGAAATGGAACTCTCCTTAAGATTTTTAATTTTTAACTGTTCTAATTCTAAGGTGCTTCTCAGATAATCATTCTCACATTGTAGTTGAGATATCTTTTTGTACAACTCTTCAACTTCCCTATTTCTTGAATTAGAATCACCCTGTGCTTGATTCACATTTTCAGGCTCTATGTGATGTAGTAGAACTAAAGTTAATGATTCAACATCAGATTTTTCTTTCTCCTTGTCCTGAGTAGGTTCGCCCACAGATTTTCCTCAGAGTCATTTTCAAACTCTTCCATAGAAAAATCCTCTTGAAGAACTTCCATGTGAGCTTCAGAAGCATGCTCATCACGAACATCTACAATTTGTTCTTCCAATAAAATATCTAAAATGATATCCCCGGGAGTTTCCTAAGGTCTGTCCACTTACTCACCAGGCTCTGACTCCTTTTCTTGTTGAAGTAAAATGGCAACATCAACTACAACATTTTGTTATGATCTTTCAACTACAATTATTTTAGGATCAGGATCTGTGACAGTGACATTCTTTTCTTCAGGTTTTTCAACAAAAGTTTCTTTGAAAAGGCCGTAAGAGAGTAATTCTCTTGTAGTTAACTCAGGGGAAGTACGTTTCTCAAGCACCGGTCTGCTCCTCTGAGTCTGGATTCCCTCCTAAGTTCTTTCTTCCTCAGTTTCTTCCACATAAAATCTGATCCTCCTTACTGCAGTGCTGACTCTTGATTCAGTTTTTCCCTCCTGGGACTTTCCAGATTGATCTTGAGCACTCTCTGATTCATCATCTGCTCCTACTGGAAAAAGTTTTCCTTTGATAGTACTCCAGAAATAGCCAATATTTCTTAAAGTTCTAGCATTAAACACATTACTGTAATGACAGCGTACTCTGGCATCCACCAGTCTCACCATGTCCTTTGTAAACAACAGCTTGGAGATGAATCGACCAAAAGGATAAAAGTTTATTCGGGCATCACTATGACAAAAATATCTTAGGTATCTAATCATATACCTAGGATAATAGAGTTTAACATCACTGAGCAAAAGATACATTATATACATATCGGGATATAATATCATTTCCATTTCAGACATTCTCGGTGCAATCCCTGTTTGCACAAATTTGACCAAAATGTTTTGATCAGGCTCCAAATCCTTGATAAACATTTTCTATACAGTCTTAATACCAAAGAGAAATGAAATTATTTCCTCTGATTTATGCATAGAATCACCAATATGTTTCAAATCGAAATGAAAAACTCCCTCATGAGGGCAGTTGAGAATCTGACCAATTTCTACAGACAAGATTGAGAAATACCTATCCTCTATCTTAGACATCATACTATCCCCAGTGTCTCCTAGACTAAACTATACAGATTTGAATAAGTATCGAAGCTCTAACTCATACAGAAATTCTGTATTCTCACTATTGAAAGTCTGTTCAAGATTCTGAAACGACAATGCTTGTTTCAACAAGAGATTTGTCTGATATAGACATTCTAGATCAATCGCCCTGCCCTCTAAGATTTTTCTTCCTTATAAACGTTGTTTCTTGGCACTGCTGGTTTCAAATTCATCAGCTCTTTTAGTCTTTTACATATTTGTGAGAATATCTGATGGTTTGAAGGTTAGGGTTTCAGATGTTTTAAGATTAGGGTTGACGAGCAGAGGTGCGGTTTGCGGGATCGAAAAGGTTTTGGTATAAATAAAATGGTTTAGAAGTCGAAAGGGTTTCTGAAAATCTTCATTCCCGTGTTTTTTATAATCATTAAATATATTTAAAAATAAACAAAATAGATTACACGGGGAAGAGAAACTTATTCTGTTTGAAAAACAAAATAGCTAAATTATTTTAAGCAGAATTAAAATAAAAAACTACTATAGTAACATAAAATTTTATTTAAAATCAAATAAACCTAGCCCCCCTTATTAAAATAAAACCTTGCAGTGGGAAGTGGTTTAGTAAAAATATCAGCTAATTGAATTTTAGTACATAAAAATTCCAAAGATATATCCTTTTTAAGAACATGATCTCTTATAAAATGATGTCTGATATCAATATTCTTGGTTCTAGAATGATTAGTAGGACTTCTTAAAATATTTATAGCACTAGTATTATCACATAAAATAGGCGTATTATTAAAATTTAGTCCAAAGTCCATAAGAGTGTTTATCATCCACAACACCATTGCACAACAACTGCCAGCAGAAACATACTCTACCTCAGCTGTTGACAGGGAAACTGAATGTTGTTCTTACTTGACCATGACACTAAAGACTTTCCTAAAAAGTGACACGTTCCTGATGTGCTTTTTCTATCTAATCTACAACATCCAAAGTCTGCATCTGAATATGAAATCAAATTAAAATCAGAAGTTTTGGGATAAAGAAGATATTGAAAAACATTTCCTTTTAAATATCTAAAAATTCTGTTAACAACAATTAAATGAGATTATTTAGGATTTGATTGAAATATTGCACAAAGACATACTGAATACATTATATCTATCCAAATAGTAGTAAGATATAATAAACTACCAATCATACCTCAATAAAACTTACTGTCAACTGATTTTCCAATTTCATCCAAATCAAGTTTTATATTAGTGCACATAGGAGTTATATATGTCTTTCTGTTTTCAAGTCCAAATTTCTTCAATAAATCATTAATGTAATTTATTTGAATCAAAAAATTTCCAATTTTTTTTTGATAAATTTGAAGTCCTAAAAAGAAATTTAGTTCTCCCATCATACTCATTTCAAAATCTTTTTTCATTAACTTTGAAAAATCATGACAAAGGGTTTTATTAGTTGATCCAAAAATTACATCATCAACATAAATTTGAACTAATAAAATAATAGAATTCACAATTTTCTTAAACAGTGTTGGATATTCCATTCCAACAGTAAAATAATTTTTCAAAAGAAAAGAGCTTAATCATTCATACCAAGGTATAGGTGCTTGTTTAAGTCCATAAAGAGCTTTAGTAAGTTTAATAATAGAATCTAGTTTTTGAGAATTTTCAAAACCGGGAGGTTTCTCAACATAAACATCCTCTATTAAATAACCATTTAAAAATGCAGACTTAACATCCATCTGAAATAATTTAAAGTTCATATGAGATGCATAGGCTAAGAGGATTCTTATGGATTCTAGTCTAGCTATAGGTGAAAAAGGCTCATCATAATCTATACCTTCTTCCTAATTATATCCTTTAGCTACAAGTCTAGCTTTATTTTTAGTTATTATTCCTTGATCATCTTCCTTATTTATAAAGACCCATTTGGTTCCTATCACTGGATACTTCTGTGGCCTTTCAACTAATTCCCAGACTTCATTTCATTTGAACTGGTTTAATTCTTCTTTCATTACTATCATCAATCTTTCATCATCTAAAGCATCTTCTATAGTCTTGGGTTCTAATTGAGATAGAAAGGTAGAGAAATATACAATATTTTCTACATTTCTTCTAGTTTTTATTCTTGTATCCTAGTCACCTATTATAGTTTCTAAAGGGTAATTATTTAGGGTTCTAGTCTGTCTAGGAAACACACTTATAAGTTCTTCAGTATCATGTTCTTCTGAACTGGACTGAATATCATTTATATCTTTTTCAAAATCAATTTTCAAGTTCTGAAGCCTCATGTTATCATTAGAGTTAGATTCATCCATTTGATCTGTCCTTTTCTCAAAGGGATCAGATTCATCAAATTTCGCATGAACCGATTCTTCAATAATCCTTGACTTGTTATTACAGATTCTATATGCTTTGGAGGTAGCTGAATATCCTAAAAAGATTCCTTCATCAGATTTTGGGTCAAATATACCAATATTATCCTTGGTGTTCAAGATGTAAAACTTGCATCCGAAAACTTTAAAGTAGTTAACATAGGTTTTTTATTATTCCAAATTTCATAGGGTGTCTTTTTTAAAAGAGGTCTAATTAAAACTCTATTCATTATATAGAAGGCTGTGCTTACAGCTTCTGACCAAAACTAGGTAGGAAGAGTGTATTCATTTAGCATAGTCCTAGCCATTTCCTAAATAGTCATATTTCTTTTTTCAATAATTCCATTTTTTGAGGTGTTCTAGGTGTAGAGAAGGGGTGTTTAATACCCATATTTGAGTAGAAGGAATTAAATTTCTGATTCTCAAATTCTCCACCATGATCCATTCTTAATGAAATTATTTTAAGAACATTTTCATTTTGAAAAGCTTTACAAAAACATTCAAATAATGTAAAAACTTCATTTTTAAATTTCAAAAAGAAAATCCATGTAAATCTAGAATAGTCATGAACTAAAACAAATACATATAATTTACCATCCAATATTGCTACTATTGAAGGTCCAAAAAAATCCATATGGATATGTTCTAGAGGTTTAAATGTAGCAATTTTGTTAACAGATTTGAAGGATGATTTGTGTTTCTTTCCAAGTTGACACGCATCACAAAATATGTCACGTTCAAATTTGAGACTAGGAAAATCAGAAACTAAATGTTTCTTAGATAACTTATTTAAAACATATACATTACAATATCCAAGTCTCCTATTCCAGATCCAAGATTAATTTATTTTAGTAGTTAAGAAATTTACTTGTTGTTTACACAAGAAATATAAATCCAGGGTATACACATTATCTGTTCTTGGTGCATTAAATTTCAGCAATTTATTTTTGAAAACAGAACAACAATTGTTAGAAAAATCAACAGCATAACCATCATCACATAGTTGAGAGATACTTATCAGATTGTGTTTCAATCCTTGTACATAATGTACTTTATTAATTGATACAACTTCTGGATCTCCAACTATTCCAATACCAATGATTTTTTCCTTCGGAATTGTCACCAAAAGTGACAAGTCCACCATCTTTTTGAGTGAGTGTAGAGAAATTCAATGAGTTTCCACTCACATGTCTTGAAAAACCACTGTCCATATACCATATTTCATTTTTTGTCTTGTGACCTTCTCCCTACAAAGCCATTTACACAGATTTCTTTGGTACCCATATTTTTTTGGGTCTAGTGTTATTAGCTAGCAAGGATCTGGGAATCTAGACTTTCCTTTCTTTTCTAATTTCACATGAGACAAATAAATAATTTTATACAAAATATTTCTTAATGCCACTTAATTGGGGTTCTCTTAAGAAACCATTTTTAGAAATATGTCCCCTTATTCCACAGTAATTACAATTTAGTCTTTCTGAACATGGAATAAAATAGTTTTTGTACAGCTTGGGTTTTTCACCTTTACTACCAATTCCAAATCATTCATTTTTAATGAAATTTTTACCAAGGATTTCAATTTAAGTATTTTCTCCTTTATTAAAAACAAGGGCTGCAGTTTTATAAGTTTCTACTTCAGTTTGCAGTGATTTTATCTTTGATTCATAATCTGTATTGTTAGAATTAATTGAATCCAAATTTTCAGTTAAATCCTTATATTGTTTTAGAATTGTATCTCTTTCATCAGAAACAGCCTTATAAACATTCTTTAAATACTTATGTTTCTTAAATAGAGAGTCATATTTTTCTTCAAGCATATTGTAGTAGGATACAAGTTTTTCATTAGAGTAATTAGATTCAGAACTAGAATTAGAAGAGTAGTAAGGTTGTACCTCATCTGTTTCTTCCATAAAACACATGTTGGATTTCAAATTTTCTTCCTCCTTCTCTGAGTCTGATTGAAAAGTACTATTGGAGTCTTCAGATAAACTCCATGTAGCTTCCATGGCTTTCTTGTCCTTATGATTATAGTCATTTATTTTGAAAAATTTCTTTCTCTTGTCTTCTTTTTGCTGAGGACAGTCAGGTCGGATATGCCCCATTTTCTTTCATTTATAGCATCTAACTTTCTTGTCATCCTTTCTGAAGGATTTTATGAAGCCCTTATTCTTTCTATAGAATTTTTATATCTCCGGGAAACCTGAGCCAATTCCACATAAGGATTAGATAAATATGAACTCTATGACTTCTCTTTTACATTTTTCTTCATCTTTCTATTTTTTCTCTGTGATGATTTTTTCAAGGAAGTATCATCTATTTTGATAAGAACTTTATGTTCAATAGCTTCATCTTCCATCTCAGCTTCATACATCATTAATGATCCAATCAGTTCTCTCATGGTTAAATCTTTGACAGGTGTTGACTGTCTGATTGTTGTAGAGATTCCATTCCATTTTGTAGGAAGTACTCTCAATACTTTGAAAGATTTATTATCTTGTTTAATGGGATCTCCCAAGGTAGTTATGTTATTGAAAATATCAGTCAATCTTCCATTCATTTGAGTAATACTCTCACCTTAAACCATTCTGAATGTATCAAATTTAGTCTTAGCAGTTTCATATCTCATTTCCCTGATATTGTTAGTTCCTTTGTAAGAAAAAACAATAGTTTTCTACATTTCCTATAATTTTTGGCATTAAGATAATCTGTTAAACTCATCAAGTCCTAGACCACATATAATTACATTCATTTCCTTCGAGTTCGTGTCATAACCCACTTCAGTAGATGCACTCCATGTTTCTGGTTTTTCTTATATTTAATATGGAGTCAGAATCTTGGCATATACTCTATATCCAAGGTCTTTCAGATAGATAATCATTCGCGACTTCCATCATCCATAGTTTTCTACATTAAATTATAGTTCTCTGACTATAGACATTCCCTCTCGTGTATCAGGCATCTTGCTCTGTGTATAATCACTTTCAGATTGTTAAAGCTTTTTCAGAAAGCTCAACCTCTGATACCAATTATTGGATCAGATTAAACCAACTATATATAAGAGGGGGGGGGGGGTGAATTGTGATTTTTTAAAAATATTTACAAGGCTATGTTATTCCTTTTAACTTTAATCAGATAAAATGATGCAGTGGAAATTTAAATAGCAGAAACACAAGATGTATAGTGTTTCGGGGAACAGAAGGCCCCTAGTCCACTCCACCAACACTCTACTCCACGAGCTTGGTGATTTTCACTATCTGGTCCTTGTTTCAACAAACTGTTTCACAACTGAGTATAGGCAATTAACACCTTTACAATCTAAGGTAAAACAAAGCCTTATGGTTCACTTACATAACCTACACAACTTAGTACGAGAAGCTGATCACTCAAGAATAGAAAAGAAAGATTTCTGTATTCTAAAAATACTTTCCAGATGTTCTTAACAATTTCAACAACATGAGATTGATAGTAGGTAGATTTTCACCTTCAGAAATAATAATCTTCACATAAGAGACATTCTGAGTCAATCCCGTTGCAGGAAATATATTAAAAAAATCACAACTTTAGTAGAGACATATCCTCAGTAGATCTACGATATTGAACAAGTGAATCTTCTATCATGTTCCTTCCTCTTTAACAAATAGAGCTTTGAAGGTCCTTTTGAAATAGAAAATCGGTATGTTTCAGTAGTCTTGGTTTTCCATTTTTTTCAGAATAATCAAAAGATCATAGATGAACAATAATTGTCGATGTATTTTCAAAAAGCCCATATAAATAAAAGAATGATAAGAACTTCTCTTGTAAAATTAGATCCATAAAAGTTGCCTTTTTTACTCGCGATATTCAAACATTTAAATTTACAGAATAGTCATAACTTCCCTGAAGACTCGGTATAAAAATCTCTTTTTAATTCTATCAAAAAATTGATAAAACAGTTTTGAATTAGCCAAAATCGTACTTTAAAATTATCTTTAAATCTGGCTTTAAATCCGCCTAATAATCAACATACTAATCGTTGCATAAAAATATTGACTTTAAATTATTTGACGCCAAACGTAAGGTTGAGTTGAGCTGTATGCATCCTCTGAATGCAAGGTTGATGATGTAGTCTTGAAACATAAGGTTCACAACGTAAGGTTTACAACGTAATGTTGACAATGTAAACTTGACAACAAACGTAAGGTTCATTCCAAACATAGGGTTGGTTATCAATACTTTTCACTTCAACTTTTAAACATACAATAAAAGATCCATACCTTTACTTGATCCACACTTTTCCAATAACTTATGGTTTTTTACAAATGTAAGGTTGATAAACCATACTTTTGATAAATAAATTTAAAGTTTAATATTTACATACGGTTCTCCTTCTATACATTTCTGATATCACAATCATAGGGTTCCTTCCTAAGGTAGGGTTCTTCTTCCATACTTTTCCCATAACGTATGGTTGATTAACCATACTTTTTCCTTATCTAAAAAATTATATATGCTTCTCATCCTTACACTACATTTATCCATGTAGAGTATGAACAATGTTTCCAGAACACGCTCAAGCAGACTCCGAATAAGTAACACATGAACAGTGTTTCTAGAACACGCTATATACGAATACTTTAGTAATAAATTAATGTTATTTCAAGAGTAAAATAAAATGATAAATTCCTATAAAATACTTAACAAATAAAATCATTAGAAAATAATTAATGGTATCTGTGAGCATCAAAATTGTCATAAAGAGATAGAGTATTAATATAAACCCCCCCCCTTTAAATAACAATACTATGTATTTTTGAAAACAATACCTACTCAACATTAATATATAATTATTATACATATAACCTAGAACCAAAACAATATATATAATACATTATATTATTTACTTAGGACGTCCGTGTACAGGACGAGACTTGGGAGAGGGAGGCCGATATGTGATCACAGTGGCCAGAGTTGTTTGAGGTTTCTTCTTCACCACCATGTTAGGGAAATTTAGGGAAGAATTTATTTAAGGGTGGAAGTTTGTAAGAACCTAAAACTTCTTTTCAGGTATGTTTTTCCTTTTCTGGTCATTTTGTGGAGAAAGAGGAGAATCTGGAAATTTTCTAAGTACACGCCATGTACTTTATAAGTACATGACTTGTACTTTGATGCTGCTTGAGGCCATGTGCTGGTCATGTCATAGACACACACACGGCCATGTAGGGGTGATGTGGAGGCCGCTTAATGAGGAGTAAAAAAATCCTAGTACACACTGTGTACTCCAAATGTATATGCTGTGTACTTGTTGTATTGTTAAACGGACCGGGGTCACATCTTAACCCCAAAACATCTTCATCTTTAGCTTCTTTGACCGAGAGAGATGGTATGGCCGCACATCTTCTCCAAGCTGCTGATCCATCACTAGTTATCCGAATCGAACACCGTCAGTTGCAATATATTTGCAGCGGTGAGTTCTTGGTTCTTCTTTGGCCACGATTCCTAATTATTTCCCTTATGAGAGTTATCTTTGGTTGAAAGTGTTAGAATTATTTGCATATCTACTCCATTCCAGGACGATTCATAGGATGAGGTTCAAGTATATCGATCTCCTATGATCGAGGTAGGTGGTTTGTTGCCTTATGTTGAATGTCTTTGAGTTTTTGTGCAAAAGTGCCGGATACCCATGTATCAGGTATCTCATGATAGGGTTTTGATCCTGTATTATTATCTTCCTTGGATTTCGTGTATGTTTGAAGCTATTAGATGAATAATGATTTCTTTTTATCATGTTTGAGGATCACCCCATAGGTGTTTCCCTTGTTTTGGATGTTTATCGCCGTTTGGCTTAGGTTTCCTATGAGGCATACCTTGTTGCATTATTTTCTTGCCTTGATATAATTGATTGCATGTATTGTCTACTGTTTATATGCTTTTGATGCATTCTAGCTATTATCCAAGTAGTTTTTGAACTTACTTAGGGCTGCTGACATTTGATTACGCCCGACTTGACTGCTCAGGTCTGTGTGAACCTGGCCCAGTAGACTAAAGAGGGAATTGATGATTAAGGGCTTCCCTAGAGAGTCGGTTATAAATTAGTTTTGTACACAGGACCTATGAGAATTGGACTTTGTTCTTCCTAAGAGTTTCCTTAGTTTACACACGTATCGAGACCATATGAAGAATTAGACATAAGTGATTCCTCAGAGATTCTATATCTATCGTTGCAAGACTACATGGGAATTGACGGTGAGAGCTTCCTAGAGTGTCTGTGCCTTAGTAGGATTAATTGGATAGAGGGTTCATCTTGTATGAGCCACCCATAGAGTTAGTGTGAATATTTTTTTGTTGGTTGTGACAAGTCCACCAAGCCAAAGAACAAGCTTGGGTTTTGTACTGCTTGTAGTTTAGGTAGTCTGTTGAGATACCTGTTGTGTTTCTTTCCATGAATTGGGAATATAGATCCGTTTTCTATATTACTTGGTTGATAATTAAATTTTCTAATTAAATTAATAAATAAATTTAAATGGTGATTGGTAGGATTGTTTACTTTAATGTAATGTTTCTCTGCTGCATTTATTTCCTTTACTTTTTCTCTATTGCTCACTAACAGTAGGGAACAGATCTTATGGTGGTTGCGTACTGGGATTAGTCTCACACCCTGTTTGGGTCATACTTTTCGGCCCAAATAGGTTCTATGGTTGCAGGTGTGGATAGAGATTGTGGACCTTATACTTCAGGTACATGATTGCTGGTTGGAGTTAGAGAGCATAAGACCGAGCTTAGGCTTGCGATGCTGCTGGAGTTTCTGTCTACTATTCGTACTTTGTTTCTCAGTTGTATTTCATAAAGTTGTTGTGTTTTTTTATTTCGTTAGATACTTGTACCTACTGCATCATTATCATAATTACTATATATTCACTATTTTCACTATTTGGTTTCCGTTATTATATGATGTTTTTCTACTTTCACTATTGACGGCTATTTCCTTTCCCTTGTATACCTTACCAACTGAGGGAATAGTTTTCCCAATGACTACCCAAGGACCTCGCTGCTAGTCGGTAGCATCTTGAATTTGGGGAAATTCTCTTGAGGTCATGTGGCGAATTGGGTACGGGGCACCAGTTGAGTGGTTCTGAATTCGGATCGTTACAGAAATAACCCTCTGTATTGGGAGCCACACTATGATTATATACATGTTAATGGAAAAGGATGTATCTTCTTTGGTATAATCATCTCAAGAACTAATATTACTTCTCAATTATAATTTTTATCAAGCTAAAATGATTAAGAATAAGTAAAATATCAACCTTGGCGATATTACAATTGTAGGGGAATTCACTGATGTGTTTCTTGAAGAATTGTCTCGTATTCCTCCTTGATGAGAGGTTTTGTTCTTGATAAAACTTATACATAGAGGTTTTCTAATATCCAAGACTATATATATAATGGGTATTTTATATCATGAAAAACTAAAGAAGAAACAAAAAAATAATGTGGATATGGGGTTTTTATGCACAAGTTCTTCAATATGAGTTTCAACAGTACAATTCATTAAGAAGAAGTATGGGCCAATGTACAAATGAACTAGTTATAGTAGTCTTAACAAAATCATAATATAGAATAAATTTATTATTACATGTATTGATGAATTATTTGATTATATTTATAGAGCCTAAAACACCTATAAGGTGTATCATTAGTTTGAATTTTATCAAGTAAAGGTGAGGAAGGTGGATATCCCTTAGACTTCTATTCATACCTGTTAGAGGAACTATTAGTTCATAGAAATTCCATTCAAACTCTCTAATGCTATAAAAATATTCATTATGTTGATGAATATATCCTTTTGGTATTTACTAAAAAAATTATTGTAGTTTTTATTGATAATATTATTACTTACTCAACAATCAAGGAGGAAGATGAAGAGCATTTAAATTTATTAATGTAGTATTTGAGAAAGGAAAATTAATTTTCAGAGTACAATAAATGTGATTTATAAATATAGAAATTAAAATTCATAGGTAATTTTATCACTAAAAAGGGGTTATCTTTGGATCCTTTAAAAATAGAATAAATTAATGGATGACATAGAACAACCTCATTGATATAAATATATAGTTTTTGTAGATTAGTTGGGTACTATCAGAGATTTGTGAGAAGCATCTCACGATTGTGAATCCATTTAACAAAACATACTTTTATGGGAGTCAAGATTATATGGACATTTGAGTGTGAATATATCTTTAATTATTTAAATAAGTGTTTAACCACTACATATGTTCTCACATTACAATGCAACGGGGAAGGTTTTGTGATATCTAGTGATTAATCAAGAAATCTATTAGGGTGTGTTTGTAACACCATTTGTTTTGATGAAGTAATTTTTTTTCAAATAAATTATATCTATTAGATAAGATTGTGTTATATGTAACACCAAGTTATGAGTGCACAACATGCAACATGGGGTTTGCTTGTGGTAGTTTCAACACTATGTTTTATCAAAACCAAGATATATTATTAATCTAGTTATTTAAATTTGGAAGTTATAGACCATCTATTAAAATTAGTGACATGAATAGTAATAACTATGTTTAAAATATCAAATATGTTGGTTCTATATAAATGAACCACATTGATAAAAAATTACATAATTTTAAAGATAATATTTATATGTTTCAAATATATTGTTTATCAAGAAAATGATTTTTATTTCTTTTTTGTGAACATTAATAAAATTAATTCCTCACACATGATATTAAATTGGATAAATTTTTTTTAATGAAATCATCTTGTAAAAATTATCTTACGATGAATTTTTTGGATTTTTCTATGAAATTTCATTTTTTAATGAATAGTGAAAAATACTGAATTTTAATTGATTTTTTTTAATTGAATTTATTTATAAATATAAATATATGTTTTTAATTTTTTTAAAAGTTATATAAATGAAATTATACATACATTAATCCAATTTGGGTAATTTTAATCAGTTTATTATGTAACCTTGATATAAAAACGTTATAAACATTTAAGAATTGTTTACTTTAAAACTTGCTTATTCGTCACATCTATGAGAATAATTTTTAATTTAATTTTTCCAATTATGTGAATATTATTTAGAAAATAATATTCCAAATTTTATATTAGAATAAAATAAATTATATTTTAAGGAAATATTAATTTTTTATCGAAATGAATTGTAAAAAATATTTGAAAATATTTTCCACTATTAAGGTAAAAATGGGTTTATTGAGGATTAATCAAAGAAGATAAGGGTTAAAAATAACTCAAAACATGTACAATAACCCATTGGATATCCATATTCATACCTTATCACATATAGTATTGATAATGGTCCATTATTGTAGACCGTGACTTAAAATTAATGAGCGTAGATTTCATTCCATTAAATTAATTACAAGTGTGACACTCACCTCACATCTAAAAAGTCACCCATTATACTTTCATCTTCAAACCATCAAACACTTTTGGTTCTACAAAGACCATTAAAAATAAAATTCCATGTTCCCTTGTATAATGAAAACCAACCTAGTAAGGCTTTTGGTGAAAACCTAATGAGGATACCCGGAAAAGTTGTAATGCTCAAAAACATGATTTTTTTGTTTCATTTCTTAATCCATATCCTAAAATTATTATTATACCATTATTATATAAAGAAATAAGTATCTTAAGTATAATTATATGTTTTAATATTATATTTATCTCCTACAACCATCTCCACTTCCTTCCAATGGGTTACGAAATTATCATTTATGCGTACAGTGGACTACAGACTTGCAAAGCGATGTTATTCGTGTTTACATTACCACCTATCACGATGGAAAATAATTATGTATTTATTTTTTTATATATTATATATGTTATATGATTATTCTTATTTAATAATTTTTTCAAACATTCCTTCATGCATTCCATGTTTGGGAATACGATAAAAACACAAGTGTGTGTGACAGACTTCAACCTTGTGTAGTGGTGTGATTCATTCTTTCATTACATGGAAGGTAATATGAGTAGTTTTAATTAAAATATAATATATTAATAATATAAAAATTATTAAATAATTTTAATATATCATTTACCTTTATTTCATTCAATTCATCCATAAAATGAAAACAATGTTCATTCGTATGTACAACTTACTTTTTTCATGTACAATGTATTTTAGTTTCTCTCTCTATATTTTTTTATATTTACACAAATACATATATAGTGAATATATATGATATTTATATCATGGTTAAATATTGTGATAGGATGGGACCAAGATCAATGCCAGCTGACAAAAAATAACACATCAATACATACAAGAAAAAAGAAATTATTGCCCAAAATGTGACATAATAATGAATTATTAATACACAATTAATAAAAGGTCATAAGTAAATAATATATGTTATGATATATATATATATATTGTATCATAATATATGTAAAAAAACCTATATTTTTTAAAAATGGGGTTTTAATTTGTACTATGGAAGTGAATATTGAAGGTAACAGATATCCCTATCACCTTTTACTATAGTGAGACACATTCCATATTCACAATCTATTTATATTATATGATATCTATACTGACCATGATTATATTTTAGGATTCTGATACAAAAAATTATCAGTATTTACATTTACATTTTAGTATATCTCTTTCATGGGGATTATGATTAAATCATTACCAAATTGGTATGGTATTTTTCACTAATATTTATTTCTATGTGACATATGTTCTATTGTTCAAATATATTCTTTTCGAAGGTTTATATAAAAATACATTGACATGATATATGATGAATTTATTTATCCTTATGATATATACTATTTCATTTTATGTTATTCCTTCATGGGGATTATGATTCTATGTTATCAATTTGTTAATGATTTTATGTTATAATCTCATAATTTATCAGGATTGTTTATGATAATATTTCTCATTATAATATATTATGATCCATATCTCTAGAAAATAAATAATTTTATTATCATATAGTTATTCATGAAATTTTCAATTAATAATTCTATTTTCCACTCTTTAGTACTTCAAATAATTGAGAAATTTTTTTAAGAAAATATGACTTCATTTAACACTTCTATCATGAATATGTCTTCTTCTGAAACCATTTTTTCAAAAAATACATTGGGAAATGTTTTATATTCTCCTATTATTTTTAAAAATGAATTTTAACCATGTTTTAATTTGTTAAAAATATTTTTTAAGGAGTATTCATTTCATTTTCCAAATAATTCCAATTTTAATTTTATCGAAAATGTGAATGAAATCTTTATTTTATAATGTATGGTAGGAACAAAAAATCAAATTCTCATGACCATAATTTTCTTTGAAGATTAAATTATATATAATCATGGTTATTTTCAAAGAATAAAATATTTAAAAAAAATTATGTTTTAATATGTGTTTATAAAATTAAAAGGTTGTCTTCCTAAATTAATGTTTGAAATGGTCCTTAAAAAATAATTGTGTATCTATGATTAAATATATTGATGTCTGGAGTGCTGTATAGGGGATACGATCCAAGGATAAAAATTTTATTCTCTGTATTTCACATGTTATGACACAATATATTTCATATTAAACCCGCTTCTTTTCCATGATTTATACAATGATGAAATGATTATAAAAACTATTTATTTTACATATGTTAGGATTTAATGCCATTTTTATGAAAATTATATCATTTTAGGGGTTATGAAATGATGAATAATTTCTGATATTGAGGAACACATAAATATGGTTCTATTTTACGGTGGTTGGAACCTATATCTCCCAAAAATGAATTGGGTAAAGATAAATGTTATATAAGATCAAAGTGTCCATAAGATGTTATCCTAAGACTGAATGATGGTACACATGAGGTCATCTGTAGCCTGAAGTAGGTAAACATGTGGTTATCCAAGGATTAATATTTTATGAATGTCTTTTTGGGTATCCTTGACAAAATATTTTCTATGAATATGTGTATTCCAAAAATATATGTCATATATAAATGTTTATCCTTCTTGCATCTTTTTCATTGACTACCTTTTGATTAATATCTTAAAAAATGATAATAATTATTCCACAACTCATGATTTTGATATTTTATATGAATTTTATGGTTTTGAAATGTTATTATAATTTTCTCATACCATTATGTTCATGTTATGCATATGTATCTTCCATTTTTACCCTTACTGAGCTTTATATCTTACCATTTATTACATTACCTTTCCACTTTTTATAAAGAAATATATTACGTATTATTTGTATAATAAGGGTCCTATATATGTATAACTAAGATGGATATGAAGTAGTTTTCCTATGAATGAGTGGTTTGTATTTTTATGTTTCCATAAATAGTAAATTATTATGGTCCCCAGGTGTTTGATTTTGTAATGTAATGAATATCCATAAAAAATGATCTAATATAATTTCATGATATGTATGGATCTTTATAGTTGTTATCAAAGGATGTGTTTACTTATCCTTTGGAATGTTGGATGATAAAACCTTAGTGATATTGACAAGGATATGTCTAAGGATAAGACCAAGGAAAATTCATTTTATAGGAAAGTTTCATGGAATTATGGTAAAGGATAGAGCGGGTTATTTTTAAAAAATTACATCCCTTTCTAGATAATAAAAGTGGATATGGATCTAGACCATTGGTACCAAGGGGTAATCACTCTGAAAATAGTTCATTGATATTGACTTGATCATCACTAGGTGCATGAAAATGGTCCATGAGATACACACAGTTTGACACACCATGGGGACATGACTTGGAAATTAAAAATCTTTTTATGAACAATCTTAAAGGATTTAAATAAATTATAAATATTAATGATCTAGGATAAACATAATTATTCATAGAATAAAATAAGGTTTCAGGATTTATGCATTCTATAAGTAATTTCGAAGAATATGTGTTTCACACTTATGATTATTGATACTTTAAATATGATATTTGGTTATATTCAATGTTTATAACATAAAAAATCTAATTAATTCTGATTATGATGTAATTAAATTATTTTCCTCTTGATTAGCCTAATGTTATGGGAGATATATTGAAAAACTCATTTATATGCTTATGTATATTTATATAAACATGAATCATACTAGAAATCCAAACATGTAAAGGGGGAATAATAATTTTACAAGTCCTTAAAGTTGAAATGTACAACTTATTTTAGTGGGTCTGACAATTCAATGGTAATTAAATAAAGGATCATCACTAATGAAATGATATTTTACATTAACTATTGTTTAGAAAAAAAGAAATTCATTTTAGAAGTCTACCATTTTTAAGGTGAGGCAGATCAATGATGGAATCCTATCAATAATTGGAGGCAATAATATGAAATTGAATCCATGGATTGGTATAAGTTCAAGATATTTTTTGTTAATAATTTATTTCCTTATATTCATTATGAAAATATAGATAAGGGGTTCCATATGTTAAAGAAAAAAGGATAATGAATCTATTTCTACCTATGAGGAAAATTTTACAAGACTTATAAGGTATGCTTATAGTATTATAATCCAAGATGAATGTAATGTTGATCGATTATTCGTATGCTTAAAACCATGTATCCAAATATAATTATCCATAAAATACATTAGTATCTATGAAGGTATTATTGATGTTCTATCATGGGGTAAGTGTAAGATATAGTTATGTATCAATATCATGGTTTTTATATGAAGAGAGAAATGGAATTCAAAGGGAATTATAAGATCCATGGAGAGAATAAGACAAGATTTTATTGATTCTCAATGTATGAGAGGAATAATGGGGAAATATTTTTTAAGGGTACTAATAAATGTTTTATATGTGGAAGGGATGGACATCGAGCATCCAAATTATAAAGTGATGGGAATAAGTTATAAAATGATACAAATCATGATAAAAATATTAATAATGTATAACCCACAATCCATTGATTCAAATTCAATGTGTTTGGTAGTTATAAAAACAATTTTCAAAATCTAGGTTTTATTGACGGTGATTAATTCTAGAATCCCACTATGCTGAGTGAAAATTAGAAATCTCATGTGACCATTGTTTCACATATGGGTTAAAATAATGATGTGGTGAAAAGTACACTAAGAATCCACTATAGAATTAATAATGCCTTATTTGACACTAAATCAAATAATTATTTCATATGCAATAAATTTTTAAAGGTTATCAAAATTTCACCAAATAATTAAATGTATAATTAGAATTAAAAACCCCTAATGCTATAATTTTTACATATTAAGTATATTTTTCATCTCAAGTTGACATTGGTTGAAATATGAATGCTAAAAATATTTTCATTCTTCCAATGGTTGAATTTTATATTATCTTTTTCATGTTTTAATATTTTATAAAAAATAACACATCTATTTTCAAGGAAGGGAAGTCACATTTGATATTACAAACCGACCTATGATCAAATTGAAATTTCATTATATTTACTAACATCCAATAGAGATCACATCCATTAAATGGGTCCTAACTACTATTTGGAATGATTTTTTATCTCAAATAATTTGGTAGAAACCTTAAATCAATGATATTCCCATTATGCTAGAATTTGTTAATGTGTTTCTAGAAATGTAGCATATCCTGCCCGTAAAATTTAATTTTTATTTCTCAATATAACTCAAAAACATTCACACAACAGTTTCAAATACTCCTAACAGAATGGCTCAGATTGATTAATAAGAATTGAAGAATGAACTCTAAAAAACACTGAAAAGGGATTAATTCAACAAAGTGTGTCACCTTGGGGTGAACCAATTCTTTTTTATAAAAATAAAATGTATCAATAGAACATTGAATTGACCATAAGGAGCTGCACAAGATCACAATTAGGAATAATTGTCCCCCTCCTCATGTTTATGAATTATTTTATCAACTATGTAGACATCAATACATTTAAAAGATTTAACTTTATTCAAGATATCGAAAAATGAGAGTCAATAATGAGGATACTCCCAAGAAATAATTATATACTAGGTATGAACACTATGAAGATAAATTAATTCTATTCAATCTTATAATTCCTCCACTGTATTTATGGATTTAATGAATACAGTCTATTCAAATTACATTTTTCAATTTGTGAGTCATTATAGATGATATTAATGCATATTAAAAGGTAAAGGAAGAATATGAATACCCCATGAGAGTTGTATTAATGACCAAAAATAAGGAGAGACTCTAAGGAAAATTTATAATGTGTTCATTTTGGTTCTAAAAGGGTTACATTTTTTGGGTCATATAATCAGAAGTGAAGGTGTATTAGTAGACTAA
Organism: Viscum album; assembly: GCA_963277665.1. Classification (NCBI taxonomy): domain Eukaryota; kingdom Viridiplantae; phylum Streptophyta; class Magnoliopsida; order Santalales; family Viscaceae; genus Viscum; species Viscum album. The sequence continues at coordinate 1,546,744,322 of OY728130.1, forward strand.
CGAAATATGAAGGCTATTGAATGTAATCCTCAACAAACCATAGTGACTAAGAGTAGTATTTTTCTTATTTTATCGCTACATAATTCATTGTTTGTGGAGAATTTATGATAAAAGTGTAATCCTTTTACCATATTAATATAGAGGAGATCCATGTTCCTTGGGAAAAAATAATTTTAGGAAAATTTTAAGGAACTGTTGGGTACATTAGCCATCCAAACTATTCTTAAATTACTATTTATTGGATAAGGGATATTTATTATAGTGGTGATTCATAGAATGGATTGTGTTGTGTTATTATAAAAAATTACATGGTTATATCTTGTGCCTAATGAAAATTTATGATTAATGAGCTAACTAACCCAACTCATGATTTGGAGTTAGTTGTGGTAATATTTTACTTAAAAAATGGGAGAATTTTCTTTATGGAGGAAAGTGTGACACACACACACACACACACATATATATATATCAATAAAAAAATATTAATTTAAATATTCACATAAAAGGATTTGAATTTTCACCAATGAATATGGGAAGAGATGATTAAAAAAATGAATTCTCAATACATTACCACCCTGGGAAAGCAATCATGGTGAAAAATGCTTTGTTTCAAAAGGATTAAGCTATCTTATCAATAACAAGGATTGAAAAAGATCAAATATTTTTGTATTTGAAATATATGGGTCATGAAATCCTGAACAATGTAGAAAAATAATATTTTGATCAATTGAATGGTCAACCATCAATCTATGGGATGATTAAACAGACGTGAACATATTATATAGAGATGGAAAATATGGTTATAAATGTTCCTAATATTAATATTGATCTTGATGGAATGATATGGTTTGATATATATTTATTCATTAAATACATATCATATTTGAAGTAGAGTTGTTAGAGGAAGCTCATAGTTCATTATCATCTATTCATTCGAGAAGTACAAAGATGTTTGGAGATTAGAAGGAATATTTCAGGTTTGATGTCAAGCAAAGAGATATCTTAGAATTTATATCATGTATCTTTGTCTATTATGAAAATAGTGATCGATAAAAAAAGTAAAAGGGGTTATTACATCCTTTACCCACACTAGAATGGTAATGGGAAAATATCACCATGTATTTTGTATTTAGACACACCAAAACATCTAAAGGTAATAATGATATATGTGTTCTAGTCGATCAGATTACAAAGTTATAACACTTCATCAATATTACAGGAGAATTATATTTGGATCATATTACTAGGATATACATTAAATAAGTTGTAATGTTTCACCTATTACCACATTCCATTTTTTTAATTGCGATCCAGGGTATTCATCAATGTTTTGAATAAGTATTTAACATGATCATGATATAAATTTTCATTTCAGGAATTTATATCCTAATTAGATAGACAATTAATATATAAGGAAAATTAAAACTATAGATGGTATTTCGAAATCTTGTTATTGGGATTTCAAATTTTTTTGGGATTAATACCTTATTATAGTTTACTTTTTTACAATAATAACTTTCACTGAAGAAATTATATGTCTCATTATAAATCTATATAGGTAAATAATAGTAGAGATATAATGTGATAGAATGATGTTGATGAAAGTAATATATTAGGACTTTAGGTAGTAGAGGAAATTAAAGATAAGTTAAGATATATTTATAAATACATGAATGTATCTTGGATTTGGTAGAATAGTTCCCATAATAATCTAAACATGATTTAGAATTTGGTGTCAGTGAGAAGGTATTTATAAGAATGTATCCATAGAATAATTTTATGACATTTGGAATGATTGGGAAGCTAATACCTTTGTATATAAGTCACTTGAAAATTATTGATTGCATCTAGAAAAGATCCTATAAATTGGAAATTCTACAAAAACTATATCATGTCCATGGTGTGTGGTATGTATCTAAAAAGGATGTACATACACGACCCTTCAGATGTACTGAACTCATAGATCATAAAACTAGAACAAGATCATTCATATCGGAAAGAACTGGTAGATATTATAGATTGTTTTGATAAAGTTCAATGAAACAATACCACTCACCTAGTCAATGTATTGTGCTCAAACCACCATTTTTCAGATGCTATGTGGGATCTTTAAAATATTATGTGGTAGTGGTATCCTCATTTGTGTATATCAGGGTGATGAATTTCTAAGGATATATTCAGATTAAAGGTGATAGAATGTAACACCTTTATCTTTTTTGAATTATTATTTTTAATTAATTTAACTTCTTTTATAAAATTATGTTATGATCAACACCAAGTTAATATTATTCTACACAAAACACTAGGTTATCTTGTGGTATTCCCAACACCGAGTTTTATCAAAACCAATATATATTATTAATGTAGTTTTTTAAATGTGACTATTATAACATAAAAACTAAACATAGGTATATTAATAGTTAAATATTCTTTTTTAATATTAATTATAATGGTTTAATATAAATTAATAACATTAATAAAAGATATATTGTTTTTAGTAATGTATTTGTATGTTTTGAAAAAAATAGTTTTCAATTTTCTTACTTCATTTTGTAAAAATTAATAACATTAAATTTTCAGACATTTATATTATAATTTTGATACAATATTTTCATTTTTTGATATCTTCATGTCAAAATTAGATTAAGGTGAATTATTTTTTCTGAAAAAAATGCATTTTTGATGAATAGTAAAATATACTGAATTTTAAATAAAAAAAACTAATTTTATTTAATTTATATATAAAATTAAGATATATGTTATATTAGTATTAAAGTAAAATTTCTTAAACTATATATCCATTAATGTAATTTATGTAATTGAAATAATTTTCATATTAAATTTGGATATAAAACATTGTATTTTTTAAGAAATTTTCTCTTTAAAAACTCTTGTTCTCATCAAATATGCGAAATTAAATTTTAAAATAAAATTTTACACTATTATGAATGGGATTTTGGAAAATGGATAAAATATTTTAGATCAAAATAATTTATATTATCTATTAATATAAAATAAACATTTAATAAAACAAATATTATGAAGAGTAAAAATTATTTACCACGATTAAGGTAAAAATAGTCTTATAAGGGGTTAAACTAAAAGATAAGGGTTAAAAATAACCAACAACAAGTTAAAAACCCATTTTAAAGACATATATTGACCATATTACTTATAAGATATATAATGGATCTTTCTTTCATCCTTTTGACATGAAAAAATGTTGGTGGAAATCTTTTATTAAAAACGATTACAAGTTTTCCACTCACTTAATTTATAAAAGGACAACACTACTCCTCTCATCTTCACACCATAAAACACTTACATCCCATAATAACTAAAAAAATAACTTTCAAAAAACCGAAATCTCATCTTCTAAGACTTATTTTGTATATAAATCAATCAATGGAGGCTTTTTCATTCAAACTTATAGAGGATACCTGGAATAGAGGTATCATTATCAATGATCTTTTTTGTTTTATTTCTTTACACACATATTTAAATTATTATTATCACACCATAATAAGAAAAAATAATTATTATATTAAATATACTAAATTGGTTTTTGTTATGGTAAACACCTTTAAAAATATTCACTTCCATCAAATGGGTTACAAAATCATTATTTATGTTTACGGTTGACTACCGCCTTGTGAACATATGTCATACACTTTCCCATTACCACCTCTCACGGTTGGAAGTAATGATAGATTTAATGTTTATATATAATATTTTTTATATTATTATTATTTTAGAATTATTATATCACACATAGCTTCAGGATTTCTATTTTTTGGGAATATGATAACGTCACTACTGTGTATGGTGGAATACCACCAAACAATGTAATTTGAATCATTCATGCTTTACATAGAAGTTAACAATGAATATTTAAATGAAAATATTTGATATATGTGACATATATATTATTTTAATGATTAAATATCACATAAAATTATTTATTTCATTACATTGAGAAAATAGAATCAATGTTCATCCATACGTACGACCTATCTTCTCCATGAATAGTGTATTTCATTTTAATTAGTTATCAGTTACATATTAATATAAATGAATATATAAGATATTTATATGATAATTATATAATTTAAAAAAATGATGATGAGGGACCGTGATCAAATTAATTGGACAAAAATACCCAATATAAATATAAAAGAAAAAAGAAATTATTTCCCAAAACATAACATCAATAGGGAATTGTTAAAAAAGAGGTAATAAATGGTCAAAAGTAAATAACATGTGGTGTGAGATATATTTTTATTCTCCCTTAATATATTTATAATAAACTTATATTTATTATTTCCGTGTTTTTAATTTATATGATGGAATTCAATATGTAAGGTAAGGTATTTTCATCTCACCTTTTTTACTCTAGTAAGACTAATTCTATTTTCACTAACTATTTATTTATGTGGTATCATTAATTCAAATGAATGTATTATTTTATAAATATATAAGAAAAATATAGTGTTTTAAATATCCATTTTAGTATACCCAGTTCAAGGGTTTTATGATTCATAAGTTACCGAATAATTAGACAATATTTTTCATAATTTTCATTCTTTGAGACATAAGTTATTTTAGGCAGCTGTATTATTTTTCAAGGTGAATATAAAACCCCATGGATTTTTAATGTAATTTATTTATTTATCCTAGTTATATTTTATATTTCATTAAATGTAATTCATTCATGTGGATTATTTTTCAATGTTACCAAAGTGGTAATGATTTTATGTTACAATTTCATCATTTATCGAGATTATTTATGATTATGTTTCTGATGAATAAATCCTACTATCTATATCTAAATAAACCCATGAATTTTCTTCTCCATTAGTTACTCATCATGTTTTCTTTTAATAGTACAATTTTCCCACTCTTTGGTACTTAAAATAATTGAGGAAATATATTTAACTAAATCTGAATTTATTTCTATCTTTGGTCAAGAAATCCATGTTCTTCAAAAACCATGTATTTTGAAAAAAATTATAATTGTTTTATATTATCATATTACTTTTAAAATGAAATTTTACCCATTTATGTCATTTTACAATATGTTTTTAGAGTAATATTTATATCATTTTTTAAAAAATTCCCATTTTTCTTTTACTAACAATGAGAAAGAAATCATTGTTTTTACACGTATATTATTAAAAAAACATTACATAATATTGACCACTATTTTATTAAGTTTTATATAGATAATTTCATTTTTATTTTAAAATAATTTTTTTTTCAAATTGTATTATGTTTTAAATTTTTATTAAATTATAATGGTTATTTTGTTCATAAAATGTATTAAATAATTGTTAAAAATCATTTTCAATATAAATGTAATATGTTGATGTTACAAATGAATTACTAAGCATATTATCCACGAATTACATTATTATTAATTCCATTAATGGTTAATGTCTATAATAGAATTATTTCTAGGAATTTTATTTCGCTTCTATGCGTTTTACAATGATATAATTATTATGAAAATCTCTTATTTTCAACATGTTCTTCTATGACGAAAGGACTCAGAATCCTATCAATTTTCTGTAGTCTATGATATGATGAAATTATTATGATACAAATTTAATTTCCTGGTTTATGATATGAATTTTTTTATTGTATTATGGAAAACATAAAATTGGTTTCAATATGAGACGGATGTCACCAATATCTCTCTCCAATGTATTGGGTAATGATATTAAGTATATGAGTTCAAAGAGTATAAAGGATGTTACCCCAATCCTAAAATATGGAATATGGGAGGAAATACAAAGCCTAAAGTAGGTTTAAGGGCTATTATACGAAGAACAACATGTCATTAATTTTTTGGGGGGGTATCCTGGATAATAGATTGTCTATATTTATGTGTATTTCATGAATCTTTATCTTATGCTAATTATAATCCCTCATTGATCATTTCATTTGAATCCCTTATGATTTGTTTCTTAAAAAATTCCAATAATTATTACATGAATCTTGATTATGATCTTTTATTTTATGGGTATTTTAGTCAAATGTTATGATCATGTTCTCATAATGTTTTGTTCATGTTAGTATTAAATATCTCATTTTTTACACTTACTGAGCATATGAGGTCACCCTTTATTATGTTTTCTATCCCTATGTCATGAATAAATTTATTATGTATGATTTTTAGAATAATGTAGAAATATATTAATATCTTAATGGGTGATGATGTAGTTTACCTATGAACTAGTTGTTTGAGTTTCAACGTTTCTAAAGACACTAAAATTCGATGGTCCTCAAGCATGTGTTTGGGTAATGTAAGGAATATTCATATAACATGATGTAATATTTATATATGATAATCCTGGGTGACTATAGTAAACTCATAAAAGACGAAAAAATGAATTCCTATGCTTCTCTCCAATTAATGTCCCATGACCAGAACTAACTAATCTAGAACATGATGTATTGATTATTACATTGATGATTTAGTGACATTATCTCAACAAAAAAGTGTGAAATTTATACAGATCATAAAATACACATCTATATATTTAAAAAAATGAAATAAATATCGGATAACCAAGGTGGTTATATTTAATCAAGGAATATTATTTATCAATCCATTACAATAATTATAAGGTGAAAAATGTGGGAGAAGCTCTGAGTTGAAAGGATATTACAACACTATACAAGATATGGATTGAAATGGATCCAATATTCAATGGAATAAAAAATATGTATACAAATACATGAAAAGGATCTTAATCCTATCATAATCAAATAATTTATTGACCATCCATTATTTATAGGATCAAGGGGCCCTAAAATTATAACTTTGTGCTACAGAAAAAATTATTTAATATTACCATATTCAACTTTTCTTAAGACAATGTTATAAAGATTAAAACAAAAATTTTTGTCACATCAAAACAAAAACTGAAGTGTAATCATTAGGATATTCTCATTGCACATCCATCATTATTCATATAGGAAAAACTAAAATGTATAGACACTTAAATAAAAACATACGGTGGGAAAACATAATGTAGGATATCACGGAGTTTGTAACATGATTCATGGTATTCCAAAATTTCAATGATGAATGATAGAAGTATATGGGTATGATGATATCAATACAAAATTTCCATATGTATATTGGGAAACATAACCATTTATTTCATTACATAAATCCACCCGGCCCCTAAAGGAAATAACTCTCTCTAGGTGTTAGTGAAACACTTAACATGTCAGTGTGCTTCATTTATATCATGGGATATTTATCTCTTGACTAACTAATGATGATATTATTAACTTAATTGGTAATAATACATAGATATCCACTCTTTATTCTATCTGATTGAGATTTGAGGATTACCTAAATGTTCTGTGGAATCTTTTTGGATGTGTTGGATATGGATTTGTGCTTTATTTTTGCTTATTAACCTCAAATGGGTTTCCAGTCAGAAAGAACCACTCAATATATGGATGATATAATGATAACATTTTCATGGTATTTAAAAGGATATTTGGATCAACAAATTCCCCTACTTTAGTTATCATATTGTAACATTTTCTATTATATCATTAAAATTCTACCTGATGAGTCTCTAAATGGGAAGAAGTTTCTGACTCCAACATGTTAAGATGAATTTTACAGTCTAAGATGATGGGTCGTGAATATATACATAAGATCATTAAAAATTTTATGAATGAGATTCAGAAAACTTCCATAGAAAATCTATGCAGACAATTGTTGATTAGTCCTACAGTTTGGGGTCAGAGACAATGTGCTTCTTCATTTATCACTATGGAGGAATGTTAAGTGGTTTTGGAAGAAGGGACATCTTAGTCATAGATATATCATCTCCTTTTTGATAATTTAACACTTTGGAGTGTTGTATTATCAACTAGCACTTCCACCTAACCTATCTCACGTACATGATGTTTTCTAGGAATCCCTATTATAGAATTCCATAACAGAACACTCATATGTTCTGAATCTAGAGGTGGTACCATAGCAGGTTGGTCTTTCATATGACAAGTAGTCAGTAAATATCGTAGAACATAGTGAATAATTTCTATAAAACAAGGCAACTGGCATGGTCAATGTGTTATGGGGGAATCACAAGTTTGATCAAGCAATGTGGGGACCAGGAAATATGATGAAGCTAAAGTAAAGTCATCTATTTTAGTGCATGAAATTAATTTTTTGGCTGAGAAATTTTAGAATGGGGAAAACTTTAATGACCTAATATTTTATATATGAAATTCCATTCCTATATGAATAAATTCATTATTATTTAATGTATTAATAGAAAAAGCATACAATAATTTTTTTTTATTTTGGACTGTTATAAGTTATATCATAATATATTTAAAAGATCGTTCTTGATCATCAACTTTGAAAATATAACCATTGAATAGTGAAAATTAATATTAAAAAATATATATGTGGTTATTATAAATCCATTTCAGGCATATAAATTTGAAATATCCATTAAAAGTAGGATCATACTATATAAAGATCATTTATCAGAGCATCCATGGGATATGGAATCATTGGGATCTTCCCTTGAGCAATCCTATTATAATATTCAATAAATAAA